>OY284488.1:47359686-48559686 GCA_958336395.1 Ctenicera cuprea
AAACATTATTCGTACCACAAGTACAAAAAGAAAATTCTTTAAAAACTTTTGCAAAGGCTTAAGAGCATATTAAGTTAAATAAAAAATTTCTTAGTTGTGAGTTTGAAACATATAAAGTTTTCTTGGAAAAGTCAAAAGGACAGAATTGCAATCTTTGCTTCCGGGATTATAAGTTTAGCTAATACGAGTTGACTAAAAAGGATCCGAGAACTTTTAGATGTGACAAACCCTTTCTCAAGAAATTCTAACAAAGTGCAGTGTGGAACTTCAGGGGTACTGAGTTAAAATAAATTGTAGAGTAACTTCCAAAAAATGTAACAAGGAAAGATGGTTTGAAAGAACATACCGAGCTGTTTTATGTTTAATAAAGTTTCAACGGCAGAAAATATTTCCAGTGCATTCGAAATTCTGTGAGTTGAGCCACTTTATCAAATGGAAAGCTGCATGAGGTTTAAACCATTTATCAATCTCTCTAAAGTTCTTGAATCATTGATTTAACCAACATTTACTTGCGCAGAGCGTTTCCAGCTTGCCACTGTTTCTTTGCCATGCTGCAATAATGTTTCAGCGCTGGATTTTCCGAATTACAACGGTAGCTCTCTCTTTTCCATTCCAATTTAAACTGAAACAGAACAAAATTGCCAATACACCGAAAATTGTTCTTCTTGTTGTAATTGCAGCACCGACGAGAAACAACATTCCCAATTTATCGAAGAAGGTCTTGTCTTACTAAATGGAATCTAAACTGAAATTACCATCGTGACGAGAAAAATTAGAGGCGCGGACAAGTTTTCCCTAAAAAGCACGAAAGGCGTAGACCCTCGAACTTGTTTTACAAATGATGACAAGGGGAAGGATCTAAGGCCATTGAGGGTCTAACAAAAAAGTGTCTGCAACGTATCCAGCCAAGTCTGAGACTCACTTGATCGTAAGCATACCTGGATTTTTACAGGTCGTAGGATACGTCAACGATTTATTTGGGATCCTACGTGGGTAGATTGTTGGGTTAGCGATATGTGAGGAAAATATAGAAAACAAAGTATTAGGAATCTGCTTGGCATAAATCGATGTTGAATGCCATATGCTTTAGACAAACCACTGTATCCCTTGAGGTTTCTCAAATCCACTCTTTTCGTTGTTTATTTTGTTAATAAAATCTTCTCGACAAATAGTTAACGCATATACGAAAGTTGGATCCCGCATCCTTTGCCGAAAACGAGCAGTTTATTGTAATAAACTTAAACGTGTGCATGACCTAGCTGGAAGGTATATTAAACTAATACTTTAATCCTCTTACCACTGCATACTTTGCATGTAAAACACGAGAATGTAGGTGTCATTATATACTGGTGCTACATACGAGGAATTCCGTACTCGCCTCACATTCTTATTTGTCTTCTTAGCTTAAGACTTGATTAACTAGACCCAGACCCACGGTTGCGGTTCGTTCTACAAAGGCACAGATAGTAGTAGGTATCAAAATAGACCACTAGACAACTGCATTTCTTTAAAAGGGACATCAAATATGATAATTTTTATTATAAAGTATTGAAGTAGCTTATGTTAAATTAACTCAATATTTTAATTTTAAGCAAAAACTCGTTTTAACGTAGGTTCGATTTACGTTACAGAGCAAGGTCGTTTAAATAAAGAAATATAGACACAAATAGCGCGTTTACTAGAATTAAAAATTAGTAAAGTAGACTCTGCTCCAGAATGGAGCTCTTCTTTATTTCTACCATATTGTGTCGGATAATCTACATCGTCACTATCGAAATCATTAGTTCGGTCTAGAGAGGACACGTCCTTGTCCAGCAAGATCCCCCGACTTAAATCCACTCGATGTCTATTTCTTTGGAACGTATAAAGGCGGTAGTCTATGCGGAGAGAACACATTACCTAGACGCATTATTTCAGCGAATTTTTAATACTGTAGATAAAATACGAAATGCCAACTTTTCAAATTTTTAAGAATGCTACAAGCTCCTTATAGTCCAGTCATCTCAGGTTTTTTCATGGAATAAACTAGGAGAATTTTGATTTTTTTAGAGTAGATGCATTTTTGTACGTTTCATAACATATTAAAAGTCCAGAGGATCCTAGTGGCGTTAAATGTAGTGATTCCCTTAATATTTTTTTCTAGTCTTAGATACGTTTTCGAGAAAACAGCTTAAAATTGTATTATTATCTAGAAAGTCTGTACAAGAAAAATAAATAGGAGTATAAAATAGTACTGCTTCAATAGCTGCACTAAAATATTAATATAAAAAAAAGATAATTACATTTTATAGTATTCCAAAATACTTACGCTATTAAAGTATTCTCGAATAAATTATCCTTATAAAAAATCCTGAAGAAAGATACGTACTTTACAGGACTTTTAAAATTTTTGAAATAAATGGCAAAATAAGAGAGATAGAGCATTGTTTAGAAACCGCGGTGAATGGCAACGGCTCCCGCTACGCTAAGCTCCGTGTGTGCTCTTCATTCTGACATTTAAGGTTATTGCAAATAATATATTGGGAGAATATTTACTTTTTTAAATAGATCAATTCATCCAGGCTCTATATCAATTCAAAAATCTCCGTTGGTCCTATTTGTACCCAATTAATTCCTCTTCTTGAAAAAACTTAAATATGTGGTTTGTGCGTTTACGTTAAAAATCATATTAATTTTTGAATAAATTAATTAATTTTTTGTGTTTGCAAGTTTATTAGAGAGAAATTTGGTTCATAGATAAATTAATTCAAATAATAACGATGGCGTTATGAGTAAAAGTAAGAATACATTCGACTGTACAAAAAGTAAGGTAATTTTTAATATCATTGCACATTTAGTCATAAAAAAAACATAGATATATGTCGTGTTTTTAAACCGTAGTTATACAATAATATCTTTAATTAAAGCATCATTTTGGCATACACGCATAACATTATATTAAAAACTTGTAATACACGGTGGTCCAACATTTATTAGTCCCCTATTCAATTCTGAAACAGATCAAGATAGAGAAAAAATGTTATTAACGGTTTTTTGGTAACGTTTGGCGTATCTTTCTGAATAATAGTTATTTATTATATCAGTGGGATAAAGGCATTATTAACATACGAATTCGGTGAGTTGCCCGACGAGGGCGTTAGCCCGAGTCGGAGAAAGAGCATGAGTATGTTAATTGCCTTTATCACATGTTTATAATAGAATTTTTTATCTACGTCTGCTCAAAATTGAAAAAATTACATAATTTTCAAAATTGAAATATTATATAATTTTGACAGAACATCTTTTTTTATTTAACATCAGAGTAGCATGGTATTTTATTTAAAAACGGAGTAGCATTGTATCTACATAATTTATTATCGTCATAGCAACCAAACATTTTTTGTCAATAATTGAGTTGTTTTTAATTTTCCTTGATTTGTGGTGGAAATTGTGTTTTTCCATGATTTGTGTTGAAAATTGTGAGAAAGCCGGTAAATATAATTATGAGTGATTGTGACAGTATTCCGTCGGACATAAAAGAAGCTGTAACGATGGTAGTTTCTTCATTGTTACCAGATAAATCAAAAATGAAGTATGATCAAGCTTATGGGAGTGGGATAAGTGATACTTATCCCATTGAGTTGGATAATAAAAATCATTATGCAACTCAAATGAATGATGTAATAGTTTCTTATCCTAGCAGAGGTAGAAAAATAATATTATAACAAAATAATTTCAATTGTTTTTGATTGTTAAGAGTCAACAAACGAATTTCAAAGCACACTGCTGCGATTGTGGTAGGCTGTTGTTTGAAATCAGGGCCTGCTAACATAAAGAAATTTCTTGCATTTTGTTCCGAAAATATTATTAAGTGATAAAAATTGTCTATCGAATAACCGCAAGAAATTGTTAGAATGCTATAAAAAAATGACGATCGCGTCCCTGCGCTTACAGCGTAGGTTAAATTCTTTTTTCAAGTGTGCAGGGAGTTACGCGAAACGTTACCAAAAAACTTTTATTGACATTTTTGCTCTATCTGGCTCCGTTTCGGAGTTAAATATGTATTAAGTAAAACAAATTTTAAAAAGTAAACTTAAACTACAAATAATTCGAAATTATTGTACTGCATTTATTTGCAAGACGGCAGCAGACTTGAAGGTTTCGTTTTCACTAAAACCTTAATGCAAGTTGTCTTGTCTTCGAAAGCTGGCTTTAATTAAAGTGTTCATGCCCTTTTTCTCTTCAGCGTATATTTCACTGTCGCGATTATAAATAACACAGAAGTAATCTACTGTCAAACAAGAGAGGTAAACTTAAAAATTTATTATACAAAAAACTAGTCACTACCGGGCTAGGCTTAGTGCCCAGCGTAGGAGGTATGTGCATGCATATCGCTCCAGGCGCTCGCTGCTTGTCGAAGTTTTTATAATATTTCCCTTATTTGTTGACCGATTTATAACAATCAAAAAATATTAATTTAATTTTTTTTATTTACACACTACAGTAAATTTTTTGTTCAATAGTCACATATTTCATTTTCATAAAATAATCTCTTGGAATAATCTTGAAATAAACTTAAATTATCGAGTTTAAAAAACATAAAAAATACTGTGCTTTTCGCCATGGCTTTTATATGCCGGTACATGTTTATTTTTTCAATATCTTATATCACAGTCATAAAAGAATATTAACTAAGTGGTTGTATTGCCGCAATTCTTCAAGATGGCGGATTTAGCACCACTGGGATCAATGTGGACTTTGATAAGTGATAAAGAACATCAAGGGCTATTTATACTGAAACAATTTAAATTCTCTTAATTTATTCTATACCTTGCCAATAAATTGTCTCAGGTGACTAGACTATTATTGCAGATGGACATTTTAAGCAGTCAGTATCGACAGATAATGTCCCAATCATACACACAAACCGCAGATATTAAATTTTGCTTATCTTCATTGAAAACTGTAGCGGCTCGCTCTACAAAAAATAATGCGCCTTATATAATGAAAGTATACATATGTGGCTTCTAGTAGCGGAGGAACCTCACCACTGAAAATTGAAAGAGATAAAAGGGATCCGAATTAAATATATAGATGCGTAGATGTTGGAATCCGTGGGCTACGCCCCGTTTTTTTGTTAACAATAAATAAACGACTGAAGTAGACAGCGTAACGCGAATCAAAGTCCTAGTCTAGTATAGTAAATCCGGATTCTTTTTCTCTGTCTCAACATTTAGTGACGACAGATTCAGTAACATCGTCGACACACCTTATTTATTCGGGTCTCGATGTTTATGTAACAGCACGCAGTGTAATCGAGGCTATGAAGCTGCGATACCGGCGCTATCTATTAATTCCTCTATTAATTATCAATAAATATCTTTTAATAAATTTGCTAGCAATTTTTCGAAAAGAAAAGCGTGTGGCGTAGCCCACGGGTTCTGCTGGTTTTAGAAATTGATTTTCCTTTTTTTTTAATTCTTGTAGATATGCTATGGCGTTATTCGGGTTAGTTAAGTGTTGTTTCTGCTTAGGAATTCGTTGTCTGTGTATTTGTAAATTGGCAAAACACTATAAACATAAACAACATTATAAGGTGAACCTGAGTTAGTTGTATTTATTTAAATTGCACAATTTGCCCAATTTCAGCTTTGACCTGTACCTATTTTCGATGTTATGTTAGGAATAAATTAGTAGTCAGTATGAAATAATAATATCCGAAATGTTTATTTAACGCAAAATTGGTGCGAGAATTTACAGCTAAACACTATTGTTTCCTAAATATGTGTTATTAAGCGTTATAAAACATTCCCTCAGGGCTCGATGTGATGTTCACAAATTTGTTTCTGTTATGAGCTATTGCTTTGAGTAGATTCTGTTAGGTTGGGAATAAGACAACGAAGTAATCCACATCTTGCGAGCTTGTTTTTATGTAGTAGTGTAGCGGTGTACTTTTTAAAGAAATTCGGTTTTATGCACTGGCCACGTAAATATGTGGGTTTTTGTGGTGGGAGATTCCCAACAGTAAAAGTTAAGAGAAGTGGAAGAGCTCCGAACTGAATATATAAATTAAGTCTTGTTTATTTTTAATTAAGAATCTGGTTTTAAATATAAAAAAATACTAAAATGTTTTCTCTTGTAGGTATTAATTAATTCATAGAAGGGTTTTTTGAAATATTTTATTTATATTGTCGAGAAAGTGACCTAAAAATGGGGATTATACTAGAATATATACTATAAAGCAGATTCATACCGTAAATCCCCTGCAATATCTTAATCCTTAGTAATGAACGGAGCCATTATTTAAAGCACTGATATATCTTCCCACTTGCAGCAAAGCTTAAGCCTTCACGTTTTGTCTACTTTTCACTTAATATAGTACCAGTTTTCGACCTAAGTTTTAATATAATTAGTCGCGAATTAATTATGAACTTTGGGAGTGTCCCAAATTGAATTTCAAGGTGTAAATGTCGGAAACCCAGCTAGTTACATAGTAAAATGTTTACTTGATTCGCTTTTAGGTTGTAATCCCGAGCATGAAGTAGTAAAATATATGGAGAAGTCTTGTGTAGGCACAAAGCAAACCAAAAACAAATGTGAAATGTAAAAAACGGGGCCGACGCAATCGCTCTTTGTTGCGCGGCCATTCATTGAAGCAGACAAGCTCTGAATTGGAAATTCGCCCCAGTCCTCTGGCCAAACGCGATCAATCCACTGAGAAACGTATAAATAAAACACTGCGCCCGCCACTTCAAACGATATTTATACTTAAACTGTATTTGTGAAAGCGATTTCGGTTAAAATAATATTGTGTTTTTGTTACAGATAAACGGCACGGATTGGGAGAAGATGAACGCGGTCGAAGACCTACACAAGGAGGAAGTGATATGAAATAGTGTGCAGTATGACTACATGCCTAAAAACACTGTACGTGTTCTTAGCTTTAGTGATACTATTACGAACGTCTCGAGCGTGCCCGAGGGTGTGCGTGTGCAAGTGGAAGAACGGGAAACAAACGGTGGAGTGTAACAACAAAGACCTCCTCGCCATCCCCGAAGGGATGGATCCGGGTACTCAAGTACTCGAATTCTGGGATAACACCTTGCAGATGCTCACTAAAGAAAAATTTCTCAAAATGGACCTAATTAACTTACAACGGATATATTTGTCTAGATGTAAAATATCGAGCATAGATGACCGAACGTTTAAGGGACTAACCAATCTCGTAGAATTAGATTTATCCGGTAATTTGTTGGTATCCGTTCCTAGTGAAACCTTCGTAGACTGCCCTTCATTAATGAAACTCACGCTTAACTCTAATCCGGTAAAGACCTTGAGGAAAGGTGCATTTAACCATTTGTCCTATTTGAACACACTTGAACTTAGCGACTGCGAAATTTCAATTGTCGAAGAGGGAGCCTTCCAGGGACTGCATAGTCTCGAATGGCTTCATCTCGATGGCAACAAACTCACCACTTTACGTGGAAGTCGCATTCTACCACAATCTTTGCGAGGAGTTGAACTTCAGAATAATCCGTGGGAGTGCGATTGCCATATTGTGGATCTCCACACCTGGCTGCTAGATTTTAATCTACCCAACCCTATGGCTCCCACCTGCAAGGGCCCATCACGACTCTCAGGACGCGCTATTAGATCTATTCCCACTCCAGAATTGGCGTGCCTCCCGGATGTTTCTCCTACCACCTTCTACCTGGAGATTTCCGAAGGGAAGAACGTGTCGCTTCTCTGTCACGTGCACGCATCCCCAGAAGCACGTGTGTCCTGGTGGTTTCAAGGTCGAGTGTTACAAAACGATACGCTGGTGGCCCCCGGGGTACATTTAACTTACTACATAGAAGAAGGAACGGAGGAGAAACGCAGCGAGCTGTTTATTTATAACACCAACACCGACGACAACGGGACTTTTATATGCAATGCCGAGAACGCCGCCGGAACTTTGCAATCGAATTTTACTATCAGAATAATCGTAAAAGAGGAACCGATAGTAATCATCGTCTCATTTCCTTTCGAGTATCTCCTCGCTGTTGTCGTAGGCGCAGTCCTGCTCCTCTTTTTCGTTTTAATCATGGTTATAGTATCGATTGTAAAATGCCGCAGAAATCGAAGACGTCAGCAGAAGAGAGAAAAAACGAAAGAGGTCGCATTGCAATATCAGCAAAATACAACTAAATGTTCCGTATTGCGCGAGAATGTGGAACAGTTTGCTGATCCGCTTAAAGAGAACAGCAGCGTTCTGGATCGTCAGCAAGAGGTGATGTACAGCCCACACCCCAATGACGAGTTGCTTCGAGACATGTCTCCGATCGCGGCAGCTAATCACGTTAGAAGCCCCACATCGCTCAGGCGCTATCAGTTGGAGCAGAATCCCGACCTCATCAACGACACAGAAAGCGGTGGACGTCGCCGCGAGGGCGACGGGGAAGACGAGCACGGCTACAACTACACCGAAGGTGTGGAAAACGCACAGCTAAATCCCGCTATTCCACAAAGCTTCGTGCAAATACCCTGCATCAGGGGGAGCAGGGAGTTCTACACAGATGTACACCTGAACCCCAGCTGCTTAATGGACGCCGAAGGCTATCCGGTCGACTTCGGTCTCCCCAAGATGCACGGACGCCCCATTCAACACAACGACAACTTCTATAGGACTCTTCCCTACAATAGGGGAAATAAGAGGCAATCGGCGGCTAATCCGCTCAGTAGATTCTCTAGAGAAGCCGAATTCTTGTCCCGAAGCGCACAACCAGCTGCATATGAACATTATTGTCCCGGGATTCGGTACACTGCGGACGGTTATCCGGCCAGGATTGGAGAAGCACCACCTGCCGGTTTTATACCTTCTCCGCCAGAAGGTTACAAAGCGGACGGCGCTGCCCCGTCTTCCTTGCCATGTTGCACCGGTTCGGGGGTGCAGTGGCCGCACTGTGTTCCGGCAAATTTACATTCTATTAATTCTGAGCCGGATTACAGCAAAAGCAAACTCACTGGCGTCAGTAAACGCTGTGTTGGAGCTCAAACTGACAATGGCGAGAGGGAAGCGGAACAATCGGAACATTTAACTTCAAATAAGACTGACTCAGCTTTAGACACACGAAACGATCCACTTAATGAGGTCTTAACTGAAAGTCCAGACGAGGGTTACGAAGGAGAACCATCGCTTGTGTAGCGGTTGCTTAAGCATTAAACAAACCTTGACAGTGATGGAATGTGCGAAAGTGTGTTTTACATTCATTATTATGCACTCTTCTCTAGACTAATTTTCCTTGATCCATTGACTTTTGTGCTACTATTTAAATTTTAAAACGTCACAGGGTATATGAAATATTTATGTTTAGCAATATTCGTATGATATGAATTTATAAACATGATGTATATAAAATTTTCTTATTGGATTGATAGACTCGGGAAGGAAATAGGATATTTATATTGTTTAGAAGCGTAGATTAACAAAAAATATGTATAGTAGGGTCTAGAGAAAATCAAGTATTTATGAATAGTTGCCAAAAACTTATGTTACAGACTGGTACTTGCAATGAACTAACCAGTGATTTTTTAACCGTTAATCGGTCGGAGAAAATTCGAGCGACTGGAAGGTTAGTGAGCGAACGAGGCCTTATTATACACGAAAAGTCGCCCATTAAACGCAGGTAATTGGAAGAAAATTATAATGTCCCAAATCAATATAAGTTCCTTTTTTGGAAAATCTGTGATTGTCGAGAGTTTGTTGCAATGAAATTTTCTTCCGCCTAAGACATTGCAAGCGCCGTTCTACTAAAGTAGCGAATTGTTAACCGTTGTATATATCCTAGAGTTTAGAATAGAGTTGTTACTTTGTTAAACTTTCAGTATGTAGAAATTACTATAGAAGATGAGTTAATTTTATATGTTGTATTAGATTGACAGTTTTTGTAATAAAAATAAAGGGATCTCATTTACGCGGCACTTTATTGCTCCAAAATCAGTCAGACGTGTTCAACGACTCACATAACTCAGTCTGGCGAAAATTAATGTCCCTTTCAAAACTTTAGTTCTATCAATTTTAAACGTCGTTGTCACGAAAATTTATAGTTCCTATTCGAGACGAATCTTTGACTCGTAAAGGACATAACACAAGCATACGCGGAAAATTCGGGTTATACGTAAAAAGCGAAATCGTGTGACAATGCATCTAGGTTGCCGTAGATAAGGCACTCTAAAGCTCGGAGCTCCAAGGAGCGATATATCCCCGACTTTCCCTCCCCAACCGCTCTCTTCCTCGCGGCTTCGAGATAATGGTAATGTAATCTTGGGACAAATATAATTCACGACATAAATCCAGAGTATGCTTGTTGGTTAGTTGTTGTTTTGCGTTATTACGTTATGCTAAGAAAGCTCGGGAGAGATCTGTATCAGCGTCCGTAATAGTCTGTGTACGACCCATTTATTTCGAAAATAAACTCGCGTTCGATAATCGCAAGACGAATGGCACAAATCTCACATGTCCGGGACTGAAATACATGACATTATTTAACATCGCAGGAGGGCCTCGTGAAGAATTACCTTCATGTTACACTATGTCGAACCTACACAACAGCGCCGAAAGAACTTGATTTGTTTACGAAAGCGCCAGGAAAAAACGAGCACATGTAAAGCTTTGATAAATAAAAAAAAATTCTGTAACTAGTTGTTTGCTGAAATTATATACCAAAATAAATTATTATTTCAAAATAATTTTTTAAATTCCAATTAACACCATTATACGCTCTCAAATAATACCAAACACAGTTCATTTTAAACAACTGCAATGACCGTAAAAAGGCTCGAAAAGGATGCTGTATTTATTTCCTACAAATTCGAGCGCGATATTACTATTCAACCATGAGATCAAAAGAAATTATAACTGGAGTATTCTTAAATAAATAGTATCTGCCTTCAAGTGAAAGAAAAACAAACAAACTCCACAAAGTTTACGAACACTTTTCAGCTTTAAATAGAAAAAGAAGAAGTGTGATGTTTGTAGTTTTTTAGTCTCACCAAACAGCACCTACAAGGAAAGCAAAAGTATAGCACATTTCTGTGCTTTAAGCTTTAGCTTTGTAACTGATAGTTTGTAATTATATCTACAAATGTGGTGCAACAAATTTGTTCTAAATTTACTTTTTTCATTCATTCTTTTATATTCCTCGCTGAGAGAGAGGCAGGTATTGTATTCATCAAAATTTCGGAAGTTGAAATTTGGACGGAAAATGCACGTTTTAGGGTTTGAGAATTCCGAAAACCCGGTGTCTTTATGGTGTCTGTGGTGAAACGTTATGGTGACCAGATAGCTCTAGTAAAAAATGGAGGCGTGGAGGAGTGCTCTACTTCAATACAGAAGCGCTCGAAAAAGAAGCACAAATTTGTATTCTATGCATGTCGAATAGCTGATCTGCGCCAGAGCGATTATCCTACTACCCTCAGGTCACCTCACTATCGTCGTCCTTTCAGAAATTTATGAATTTTTACTTCAAAATCGGTATGGACATGTTAAACAACCATAGGAACAACCTCGCTTTGAAAACAGAACTATAACATGTTTTGTTTTGGTCTTTTTTAATTAAATATTTACTAAAAAAAATCTATTTCTATAAATTTACAAATTTTTTAAAAATTTCCAAAATTATGATGATTTCTAAAAAGGTTTTAAGTGTTTAAAATTTTTCTAAGATAGGAAATTTCTAAAATTTTTAGTAGTTTTAGAAACTCAATATTGTAACAAATTAATAAATTTAAAAAAAAATTAAAACTTACAGAAACTTTCTAAATATCAGAAATTTTTCAAATATTTTAACAGTTTTCAAACATTTTTCGAAAGATTTTAAGCATTTAAAAATTGTCATGTTTTTTTTGAATTTTTTTATGCTTTGAGTTTTCAATTGAATAATTACCAAAAAATAGTTTTTAATTAATAAATATACAAAAGTTTCAAAATTTTCAAAATTATGATTATTTTCCAAAAAGGTTTTAAGATTTTAAATATTTTCTAAGCTTAGAATTTGTTTTTAATTTTTCATCATCATAGTCTATCACCTCTTATACCCGAAGGTGCTCTTCGCTTATGTAATAGGATGTAGTGGGCCTTTAAAATTAGTGTCTAGCCCCTTGGACTTACAGCCGATCCTACCTCACATGACTTGCCCACCTCCTGTGCATGCAGCTGAAATGTGTGTAAACCATAACTTCGTAGTGGCACAGATGGATATGCGGGTGTGTTCGGTCGTACTACTTTTTTACTGCATAAGTAGTTGCGGGGTCGAATCACGGTTGGGACCAAATTTTTTTTTTTATTTTATAGTTTTTTTAAAACACTGTTGTTGCATTTTGCTGTTTACGCGAAGTTATTTGTTAAGAGCAGTTATATTTTTAAAGAAAAAATACGAAGACAAATTTGCATTCACTCACTGATTGATGGCATACCAACACGCAAGTCTGGTAATAAATTTAAAAAAAAAGGATTTCTTATTTTCTATTGAATGCAATTTATTAGCAATAAAAAA
The DNA here is from genome assembly GCA_958336395.1 of Ctenicera cuprea. NCBI lineage: Eukaryota > Metazoa > Arthropoda > Insecta > Coleoptera > Elateridae > Ctenicera > Ctenicera cuprea. The sequence continues at coordinate 47,372,202 of OY284488.1, forward strand.
AATCGGCTTTAACAATGCAAATCTCGATGTAAATATCACACTCGCACATATGCGAGCCAATATTAGATGATATTGCGCAATTCAGGATCGGCTAGACGCTAGTCTTTAAACCACTACGCTCTTGAAGCTTATGCCACCCTTCATGCACATTCATTCAATGCCATTCACCCGTGTTTATTTGTATGTTTATATTGTGTGTGGTTTTGTTACTGGTCTTGGTCAGCCAGTAACCAAGGCAAGCGCCGTTAAATGTAACCCAACGTCGAATAGTTACCAAGCTCGAACCTTTTTAAAAACGAAAATTGCAAACATTTTTAAAATAAAAAAAAAATAAAAATGTGCGAAAACTTTCTTAATATCCAAAAATTTTTAAACTTTTCAAAAATTTCAACAGTTTTCAAACATTTTCAAAAAATTCAAAGCTCTTCAAAATTTACAAATTTTTAATGTTCTGAGTATTCAAATTTCTAAAACTAAAAATTTTCGAAACTTAAATAGTTTTCAAACAACGGCAATTTACGAAATATTTAAAAACAATTCAAAATTTACATATAGGCGAGGAAGATTCCGTGGCAGTAGCTTGACAGGTTTTTTTTTCAATTTCAATCAGCCGTTCAATCAGATATACATTTATATGTTTATTGCCACAAAATAAAATTCACGAAATCACATTGACTTCGTAAAACACACTCGTAATATAAAATTGGATATTGATATATTTATAGGAAAATGGTATATATTTACAGGGCCGGATATTCTATTCCACCAATATGTGCTAATAGTTATTGGGACTTTTAGTGCAGATTTGTGCACCAAAACAAACATACAGGCGATGTTGTGTACTATTACGTCTGCAAATCCTGCGTGTGAATCAATATTTGTACATATGGAGAGTTCAGATGTCCTAATTAGTTGTCTGTATAACTTTGTTCGTGAAATTCAGTACGAAATAATATCAAACGACGCACTTATTGATAACTCTTTGATAAAAAAGCATTAAATCGTCCAAACGTGCTTTTACTCGGGTAATATACTTAATCGATTAAATGTTATAGAAAGAAATATTAAAAGTTTTCGTTATAATCAGTAAACGGCCACGTAGGTGTCTCCGCCATGAATAATTGGGAAAAGATTGAGCAGCTGTTGCAAGATTGCGGTGACAGGAAATTGATCAATACATCTACACTGGAGACTGGAGAGTTCATCGAGTTCCGATGTAACTTTTGGTAAACTTCTGCGATAAGTTAGCTAATCAACCAATACTACAGTGGCAGAACCTCGTTTCTAACAACGTGACTTTTTATGCACGGCATTGTACTGTGCAAATTAGATTACTAAAAGTTATTTGCATGCCATCCAACACTTCGAATGAAATAATCCAACGGCGACACTTGCGTTATTCTGATGTTCCATTTTCTACTAATTTACGAATAGTATACCGTTATTTCTCAACTAAAAAGATGACTTTCAAAGCTAATATCTATTTACACAGTTCAGTATATGCAAGAGCTCGTATTCGGTCAATAAATGAGGAATAAATCATGCAAAACGAAGTTTCTACGAGAATATACACCGCAAACACGTCAAATATTATTTGATTTAGGTAAGTAGTTGGCAGTTATGTGCTTTTAGATAATAACCCTTAGCATTTATTGAAATAACACGAGATTTCAATTGTCGGTGTTGGTAACATATCCGACTGTTACGTTGTCGCCATAGGCTGCATTTTGCCGATCTTGTTCAAGTGAAACTTCTTCAGCGGCGGGTGAAACATGCGATCCGCATAACGGAAGTCATGTAACGATACACAGCCATCTTCTAAGGAACGAATGTGCACGAAGGCCATGCTTGCGTCAGACCGTTGGGTCAGTTCTATTCAGATATTCGTTGAAGAGTTTTCTGCGTTTAAGCAAGACGCAACAGAAACAAAGAAGTGAACATTGCTATGGTTGCTTATCTATGCATTAAAAAAACATGCCAGCGAAATAACTCGATAGTTGAATTTAGAAATAATTAGTTTCGTTTCGGTTTTAATAAAATCACCAGTCTTGAGTACATAAGCAAGGGTAGAAGGGAATTTTCTAAATCTGCTACTGTCGGTGATGTACAGAAATGAAACTGAAGTACCAAATCAAATTACTACAGAAAACATACATGCCTGTTTATCACAATGCAGTAATTGACGGTGGAATTATCAGAGCCGGCTTACCTTCCGGGGCTAACTTTTTAAATTTATAACAAAACTGGAGATAGGGGTGGAGGCCTTTTATAAAAGTTTGCGGAGAAGAAGTTTGCGTTGCGCCACTGAATGCTGCACTACCATTATAATAAACTTTAAAACAAAACAAATGTAAAATGCTGGGAAATATTTTATAAAGGTATCCAATTTTTATAACGATTAGTGTTCCAGGGATTTTAGGGCTGCTAATTACAAAAACAGGATTTAATTTATAAAGTGCAAGATGGCAGAAGTTATTCAATTTTCATCAAAATTGGTATTAGAGGGGTTTTGGGGCCTGCTTATTAGGAATTGAGAATCTAAATTATAAAAGTCAAGATGACGGATTCAATATGGCGGCATTATTTTATGAAATTTACAGATTTTTATAAAAATTGGTATTCGAGGGGTATTGGGGCCGCTAATTACGAATTCAGATTCTAAATTATAACATTTAGGATGGCAAATGCAATATGGTGCAAGCATTTCATAAACTTATTAGATTTTCATAAAAATAGCTAGTCGAGGGGTTTTAGGACTGCTAATTACGAATTTAGTATCTAACTTATAAAATTCAAGCTAGCGCACTTAATATATCAGAAGTACTTCATACATTTATATACCGATTCTTACCTAGAACATGACATAACCGCTTTCGGTTTCTGTTAAGTTATAGAATTTAAAAAGCAGTATCAGTGAGAACACGCTAAGAAGTTTAGCTTAGAACTTGTGTGCTCGGCACAAATTTCTTTTTTTAATTTGTCGTTGCTATATAAAATCGAAAAACAAATTCTTAAACCTACATACTCGAAATAAACTATAGTGAATTAAAATGGTATTGTACTAATCATAATACTTAGGGATGCACTTAAAATTGCCGAATATTTCGTAATATTGGGGAAATTGCATGGCGTAATAAGGATTAAACCACAGCGCAAGCATTGATTACCAGTGAGTATACAGCACTTAACCGAAGAATTAATTAGTTGGCTAATATTCGTTATTTAGCCAAATATTTGCCCAAATATTCGTTTTTTGTCGGAATATTCAGTATTTAGCCAAATATTCTGTATTTGGTCAAGTATTCGGTATTTGGTGAGTAGCAAATCGAATATTTGACAGAATGACGCCGCATACTTGATCGAATATTCGATATCGAGACGTGAGAGACTAGCCGAATATTCGGTATTCGGCCACTGACTAAAATTAGTATTTAGCAAATCCCTAAATTAAATTGCATAATTGTGTGCAACCAGTGCCGGGTTACCAAATAGGCAAAGTAGGCACCAGCCTATGGGCCCCACGCCTTTTAGGGGCCCAGAAGTCCGCGGCGACGGATCAAATTAATATTTATCTTGAAAAAAAATTATAATATACATACTGACTGTACAAATAATATTAATTATTTATTGTTTAATAATATTTAATGATTTTTCTTTAATAACATAATATGTTAATTTGTTTAACAACATTAATAATTGTTAACGTTTGCTAAAATTGTTGGTTAGTAACATTAAAAACCTATAAGGAGATAATTTGCGAGGGAGGCCCCAAGATTTCTACTGTCTAGGGGCCCCCGCAGGGTTTAATCCGGCACTGTGTGCAACGATCAGTACTTCAACAGTAATGGTTATATGAATCAATGTGCTCACTTCTAGGACCACTTAATAACCGTTATAAATTATATTGTACTACATGTTCCTTAAGGCTCACGCTTTGAAAGTAGACTCCCAATGGCAGTAGGTTCGAGTCCACTGCCTGTCGGACATTTTCTGAACATGTTAAATCTGGCGGGTCCACGGATGGTGTATGTAGGTGTGTATGTTGGGTTGCATGTCTTTCAGGGGTGGGGCATGTTAGACCGGTGAAAAGCACTTAGTGTGCTGAGCCCGGGTAAGGGGGTGGGATGGAAATCATGGAGTCGTGCTCACGCACGGCTTCATGATTCTTAAAAAAAAACAATACATGTTCCTGTTTTTCATAATTAGTACCTTTGATTATATACCTTAAACGGTATAGTCAATGCTAGTACTCTAAATTTTCAAAGCATTGTGAGGTCTCAAACGTGCGCTAATTTTCTTTTAATAGAAAAGAAGATTAATTGTCTAGCGTGACTTTAAAAATTGTTTAGGTAAGTATTGGTTATTTAATTTCAATTTCTTTATGCTATGAGTAATTATTTCTAGGTTTTATTATAATATTCAAAATAAATTTAAAAACAATTTAGAAAAAGTAACAAGTCTGTCACGGAGTTTGAACAGGGGCCGCCAAATCACAAGCCCACGCCTTCACCGCTAAACCAAATCAACCGTTGAATTTGGCGACTATTAATATAGAAATTTGTATGTAGAAAAAAATTTTCAAAATATATACTAAGAAATACATTGAGCACCCTCGATGTCAACGCCCGCGGTAGATGAATTTGAAGGTGAACAATTTAAATTGTCATTAAACGTCTGTTTTTCAATGAAATTTTTTCTGGGGGGATTTTTATGTTGTTTTTTTTTCTGATAATTTTACACGCGTTGTTTTTTTCAGTTTGTTTTTTCAGTTTTTATCCGGGGCTGTTTTTTCATTCTTTCTTTCAGTTTTTCTCCAGGGTTTTTTTTTCCTCGTGGAGATTCTCTTCCCAAGATCAGTTATCAATCTCGAGACCAACTCGGCGGAGGAAGCATTCGCAGTTACCAAAAAAAAAGGGAGTGTAGCCCACGTGTTCCGCTAGTTATTAATTTAAACGTGATTAAACTGCTCCATCTTGGCTTTTCTTTAAAAATGACCTAAGAAATCACTTTTTCAAATTTTTTGTTGTAATTCTGCAATACCTTGAATTTTAAGTGCTGTTTTAATGCCAATGTTGCCGTAACAACCCTCTAGTGTGACTAATTAACAGTCAGAAGACTTTTTGTCGCAAAAACTTAGCGGTTTGCTTGATTTATTATTAGGTTATTTCCGCATCCTTTGGGCAAACTAAGGTTCATCTTTACTTTTTCCTAAAGCCCAAAGACAAAAATAATATGTAGGTACTCATATGTATTTAAGTGCCCCTTTTATATAACTGACGTTAAGTAGGGCCTGTTAAGCTTCTCTAATTTGTATGTAACGTAATGTTCTAGATAAAGGGTACCTACCGCTTTAGATTAATTTGGAAACATTTTTTTTTCGGCGAAATATACCTCTAAACTTGGACAGAGCTTGATGGGTTGCGTACATAAATTTAAGATAGGTTAATTATACCAAAAGCAAACTGGAGGCAGCCCAAGATTAATTAAGTTGGAGCATCCCGCTTGAAACCATTTAACCCGCTGACCTATAACCTAACTAAAAACTTGTGTTATCTTTAAGGTGCGTCTACACCAAAACAAACATAGTGGGCAACTTATCGGGCTAACAATAACATTTGCAAACGAGTTCGTAACAAAGCTGCAGGTTACCACGGGTGAACGGGAAACAAAAATATTATTAGTTGCAAATATATGTACGGACAGAGTATACAAGGTTTATAATTAGTTTTTAAAATTACTGTTTATTAAATTTTGAATTGAATTTTCACGTCTACGTACTTCTCGAGAAACAGAGTATGTGTCATTTCATTTAATTATTGCAAGTCATTTAACATGACACTGCCAGTATACTCTATTCTACTATTTTCTCATCTGAGCTGTACTTAAAATCCCAGACCACAAACCTTGTTGGAAAGCACCATAAAAGCGACCGGGCCAATTAAGACATCGTCATCTTCCAACATCCTTTCTCTAAGTAAATTTGTTGCTTTCGGTGTGATCACACCATTAAATCATAACCATTTCTTTCTTTATAAATATAAAACCCTCATTTTTCACACTACTCCCATACGAATTTTACCGCCAGCAGTTGGGCGTTATAGAAATTTTCATCGCTTCTCTCGGTGCAAGTTCGGCCCTGTATAAGTAGTTATATAAATGTATTTCTTACAAAAGCTCATCCATCTGAAAGGAACGATGCTCAAAATACTCCATTCTTACAAAATTTAGATCAAGGGTTGGTCTCCTATTCATCTCGAAGAAAGTTATTCGAGTCGTTTACGTGAGTAACCGCACTTTCAAAGTCGGGGGAGTCGATAATTGATTGACTCAGGACTCAGAGTAATTGATTTATATCTTAATAAAGAAATATTTCTTATGTTACTTTTAAGCCTGTTCGATCTCAAAATTTCAATAAAACCGAGCTGCAACTTTGCAATGAGAGGCTAAAATTTTTTTTAATTAACAAAAAATTCAAAACACGCTGATCTTTAATATTTTTTCAACGAATTTTGTATTTCAACGTCATCCCTACTTCTTGTAGAGATCGATACGTGTGAGCAGAGTAGAATCCGAATTGTTTCCCAAACCACGTAGAGACCGGTCAACTACTCCACATGCCTTGTCGTCTTGAAACCCCCAAGGGGAAGAAATGACCCTCCCCCAGATGACCTCCCAGCTAAACCGCGAGACCAAAGTTCTAGACCGCCCGTAGAGAGATAATACCCTCCGAGAACAAATGTTTTGTATTTAAAAGTTTTATATTATATTTGATAAACAACGCTGGAGGACATTCGAAGTATAAACAAGGGACGTTTTAGGTTATTTCCATAAACAACGTGTTGCTTGTCCACTTTCAAACTTTAAAGTATAAACGACCTACATAAATGTCATGTTTTTATTGTAGATAAGTGACATGTTCCTTTTTGTTTTTGAAATTATTAGAAAATTTGATAATTACCTACTCTTAAAGTTTCTAAACATTTATCTTTTTGTGATATATAGGAATGAAATGTTATTAAATTTTAGTATGATTTTTATAAATAATGCAGAAAATAGTTTTTGTCACAAAAGCAAAGTTGTTGCTAGGACCTATTTATTGGGTGTATTTTTATTGATTGTAGACAGTAAACATAAAATGGTAGAGAATAGTAAATTTTTATACGTTTTCAAGCGTTATAAAGCTCAAGTAGGATGAAAACGGATCTCCTAAATAATATATAGTCGCATCATGCACGTCTGGCACATTCAAGGAATAAATTTTCGGATTGTCAGGTTAAATTTTAAGCTCAGCGAGTAAAATATTTCAGGAAAACCGGGGCATAAAATAACTTGGCACGTTTAATTACTCTGCCATTCTGGTTTCGCGTTACTTTTGGAAATTAATTTAATTTAAAATTTCGTTTAAAAAATACGTCGTATTTATTTTATAAATGAGAAATTTAATACAGCGCTGCTTGTTCGTTAGGCACATATATATTAAGACTGACGAGCTGTTTGCACAAAATATTTTCTCTATTAAACAAACCTAACTAACTAAACTAAATGGTAGCTCCAGGCAAATATGTTGTTCCAACAGGATTTCTGTATATGTCAGACACAAATTTGGCCAATCAAGGGTAACGATGATATCCGAGAAGGACGCCGTAATGAGGGAACATTCACAAACGCATCAGGTATCGAAAGCTTACCACACATACTAATACCTTTAATTGGACGTTCTCATTGCCACTCATTATGCCGAACTTAAAGACTCACTGCTTCCGTTACTTTACCTTCATTAACTTCATCAAAAGGAATTAAAAATATTTAGGTACCGCAAAGAAAAGTAATCGCATCAGGCAGCTGTAAATAAAAGACTTTGTATTAGGGCAGTCAAACAATCATGCTGGCAAGCATTCAAAAGTAAAAACTCTGCAGCAGAATCTACAGAGCAAATTTTCAAATAAAGTAAACAATGTTGAGGTTAAAATTGAAAAAGTGGAAGCTAGAACTATTCAATTATAGTTGATGTTTTTATCTAAGCTACTGTTATACTGTACATACAATTTGAATAATTTAATTAGAGGAATACGTCTTACAGCTAACTTAAAACATTAATACTAAACTTCAAACTTAACTTTTATTAATATCGTTAGCATTTTCCCCATTATTTATAAAAGTTGTCTATAACTTCCTCGGAATTAAGCTTGGTTTTTCAAAATTCAAATTTATAATTAAAAATGCATAGAATATTAAAAGTTAATGATTATAAGTTACTTAAGAAAAGGAAGATGCGATAAGAGTTGAACTAAAGCCGCAAATATCTACTTCTAACTATATACTCGTAGTTACGTACATAAAACACCCACTAATGCATACATTACTAATTACCTGGTGTTGCAGCAACTGTGTTTTGCGTTATACATAATGTGACCATCTTTTTCGAACACAAAAGCAAGATCCCCCCCCCTCCAAGCTATGGAAATTTTTGCTATAATTCAGTATTAGTAATACACTTCCGTTACTATCTACTTATGTTTAGGACTTCGTATAAAAAAATATAATAATAAGAAACTAAAACTTATTGAAATACAAACAATGTTTCACGACGAGAAACATTCAGAGAAACTATCAACATTCCTCACCAACAATCGTTACTTTACAGGGTGCTGGAAAATTACACCAAAAAAATCAGAATATAATTTCTTAGATCACTATACGAATAAACTACCTATAAAGGTACGTACTAAACTGTTTCCTTACAGAGTTACAGCTATCCAAAGATGGAATAGTTTAATCACTTTTTTTACCTTTCCCGCTATACGAAGTATAGCTATAGGGGAAGGTGTATTGTGATCGTCAGATTGGATTTAGAGCAAATGCCTTCGTTCAGCGAAGTTTTTTTTGCTTTGAGTTTACTGGCCGATATACAAGTTATGCCTAAAAGAAATGTACTTTTAAGCCAACATTTTTAAACTAAACATTTTGACTAATAAGCAAGTGCGTGGTTGTGTGTTTGTATACATTTTACAGTAAAGGAGGAAAGGTGAAGAGTGTTTTATGTCAAAATAGACGCGTTCGAAAAAGATTCGTATCCTACGCATGTCAAATAGCCGATCTTCGCAAACACGATCTCCCTACCACACGCCACTGCCCCCCCCTTCCTAACGACTTTTTTGTTTTTTCAAAAAATTACTAATTTCAGTTTCAATATCGGTATGAGCATGTTAAATGACAATAGAAACAACTTTTTATTAAGACAACACCACTGGGAGGTTTCATTTTGGTCGTTTACCTAAACAGAACAATTGACCAAATAATGAAATCGATTTTGAGATTGCAATAAATAAACCTTAGTTGCAACTAGGAAATTCAAAATATCATAAAATCACTCAGCTGCTTTAAATAATGAAGGGAGAGATGGAGGTGCCTAGTTTAAAATAGATGCGCTCGGAAAAGAACCTTAGAGTCGTACTCTACACACGTTGAATAGCCGATCTGCGCAAACTCGAACTCTATCATACCCCACTGCCCCACCGAGTGTTGTAAAGCATTTAGTCAGCTGAGCGTTGGGACAAGCCGGGAGTTGCGGTTACAACTCCAAAATTCCCTTAAAAAGATACATTGCGCTCCTAAATGTATGCAATTTTGTATGATTTTCCAAATTATTTTAAATGACTCTTTCAGTTTTTAGGATACCTAGTTATTCGTGAATTTGTCGATTTCGTACGAAACATGGTGCCCCTCATGCTACATGTAGTTTTTGTTCTAATGTGTTTGCAGTTTTTGTAAGTTTGTTTTTGATGAGTTTCCCCACACTTCACATCCATATTTATTTAGTTTTGCATAAAACATTGCGAGGCGTATGTGAAATTGTTTAAATTTTTATTTGTCAATATAATATCCCTATTTTAGTTTGGTATCCATTTACACACATAAGTTTTTAACAGCTGAATAATTAGGATTTCATTGAATTAAATTTTGATTGATTATTAAGTACTATAAGGCGAAGTGTGAATATTTTTGCTTCGCACTGGTTATTGTTGATTTCGACTCTCCATTTTTGGAACGATCTCCAAATGCTGTCAAGCTGCTGAAGCTGTACAGTTGCTGTTGGTAAGTACAAATTGTGTTATAGTTGCCGTATTGTCAGCATACATTGCAATTGTGGTATTTATAGGTGTGGGTATATGGTAAACGCACAAGTCAACAGTAGAGGTCTCAGTATACTGCCTTGGGGCACACCCGCTTCAATTTCTATTGTAAAAACGTATAAGAAGATAAAGAATTTTGCAAATCGTTTTAGTTTGAAATTTTATAGAATACTTACAATGCGGTCGTAAAATTAGTTGAATTAGTGTATAAGACATTTTTAGCAGAGTAATTTTAATACCAGTCATAACTTAAAACCCCCAGTCGGCTGCAACACTAGTACATGAAAATATTTATAAAAACGCCTACAAGGTAGACAATGTGTTTCAAAATTTATTAACTTATCTCGCTATACGGCGATTAAAAAAAAGCTTTTGCATTAAAAATTTTCGTAAAAGCTACATTTGCTGCTAACGGGTTTTTAAGTGTACCTAAACCACGTCATTTCTGTTATATATTCGTTTAACGTAACAAAAGAAATAACAATTACTATACAACGCATATTTATATTATACACCAACCTGCACTTATAATAATATTTAGGGTTAGGTACATCCAAGAAAAAGAAACAGTAAATATTTTGAGTTATTTAAATTTTTATTTAATATTAAGTGGAAAAAAATTACAGATACGAATGTGTATCTGCGAACATGCGGCATTATGCCCTTACATTCTTACCATGTTCCATGTTGTCAGATAATAATGATGCTAAGGTTACCCCATGTGGGAGGTAAACCTACACCTCTTACTTTTTGACTTACCCCTATACCAACCAGACTGGCCTGTGATGAATTTTATGTAAGTGATTTAACATTTCATGCTAGTTATAAAGTAACATGTATATTTTTAGCTTTGTATAAAATTGATCAGCTACTGTCTCGTAGGTGTTGGTTGGGATAAATACGCTTGGGCGGAAACTAAAAGCGTGGGTTGCACACCCGCATGGGGCAAATTCGAGATGAAATTTTAATTAAAAATTCAAATTTAAAAAAACATTTTCAAATTGAGGGTAACTACAAAGTATTCAAACATACGAGAAAAATTCCAAAATTTATTATTAACATGCTGAAGAACTATAATACGATTGAATTTTAACTAATAAAGCTGAAGATGAAATTGAGAATAACATTAGGCTCTAAAAATAAAACCCGAAAACAAAATAAGCACCTAAAATTAAAATAAGTCCTAAAAGTATAGGGTGCGGCAATGGGATCTGACGTTGTTTGGAACGACGTTCTAGTGGATTAAAAGTGGTAGAAGAAAACTGGTAGGTACGAACGTGTTCGTTACTGAACACAGTTTCAGTAGCCATAATCAATATTAATTATCTTTGGTAGCCATGAACACATCGCATTAATTTAAGATTAACGAATATCACTTGGTCTCAAGATCCCCATACCTACCAATCAAAAATTATTATTTATGACGTCTTTTTAAAACTTCCAGTTAATGTCACCCTAGGATTTCAAAAATATTATAACTGAAAAAATTCAGAGCCATTGGCAACGGTGTCTATATCCATAATTTTTGCTAACGTATTGGAAAATGTGTTAAAAAATATGGACATGTAATTTTTGAAACCTAATTATTTGATAATAAACTGCATTATCTAAGTAATTTACTGAATATGTTTTTATCTTAGTTCCTAGGCCTAATTAATAAGTAAAAAGAAGTTAGTTCCTACGTGAAAGAAACATCAAAGTAGGCACTTAAAACCAAAACATTACTAGTAAAGAGCACTGAATCAGATACACAAAACAAAGAGTATCTTGCTCAAAGGTTACAGATTTTTTTCTAAATAAACATATTTTTTGTCTAAGCATATAAAAAATTTTGTTTACTTAAAAATGATTGCATAAAAAATTGAGATTAATTTGATGCTGAAAGTTGAAACGTTGAGGAAACGTTAAGCAAAGTATGAGTATTACAAAAATTTTGTAATAACCACAGTTACCTTTTTCATAATTAAGTCAATCAAAAATATTAAAAGCAGCCAGTAGGTATTATTAAACCAGGACGAGAAGGGAGAGAATAGCGTCATTACAAAATTTCCGTTTGCTTAAAAAACCGTGTAAAGATGAAATTACCAGCGAGTGGGCGGGTACGTTTAAAAATGGGCATAGCATTTAGAAGGGATGAAATCGCGTTTAGTTTTAGCAAGCCCATTCCATTTTGAAATGGAAGTAAGCAGACACGGAAAGTAATCCACCCAGAATTAATAGATAATAGATTAGATTTTAGAACTAAGTGAACTGAAATTGGTTCAATTTCACATCAGAGTTGTAATCTAGGTTTCATTGGTGTGTAAGCCTAAGCCCACATAATTGTCTCAGAAGGAGAATGGAAGCGGCGGCATTGGGAAAATTGTTGTGAGTCTTGATTTCGGTTTTCTACCAGCTCTTGCCCGAATGTAATCAACTTAAAAAAAACGAATTTGAATTCGCTATTTTCAACGCTGAAAATGTGAAAATATGAAAGCAGAAAATGGTTTTCCTAATATTGTCGTTGTGTCCGTGGTAGTTGGCTTTGGTGATAAAGTCGGATTAAGTCAAAAATTATTTTAATCTCGTCGGTTTCACGCATCAATGGGTTAAACCTATCGATTTTCGTTATTCGTTCGCACCTTTGGCAATCGTGTGATTTATACAGCGCGCTAATGAACCCAGACTTAATTTCAATAACTTTAATTAAAATAATTTATCATCGCTTTAATTTAATATGAGTTGCAGAAATTCCGCAGACTTTGCAAACTATGACTATTAATTTTAATACTTCCGGGCTAGATTTTGATTAATTTTTAGTAAATGTTCGAAAGTAATGACCCGAGGATTGTAACTGGCACGGAAACGGGGAGACAAAGCGTTGTTTATCAAGCATGTTAACTTTAAGCTGACGCGCCGGTCACTCTTCAATAAGAAATTTAGAGCGCGGCACGAGGGAGCTAAGTCCCTTTCCCTTTTGTCTTCATCTTCTTTGTCTTTCGACAAATGGATCCTTTGTATCACTAATAGAAACATGTAATCACAGAAACCTTTTCGTTGTATGCCCTAACAAATAACTCAAACTGCGTTTGTTTGCCTACAGATAAAAACCGAATTAAGCGGCTTTTCCAATTTCGGTGCGAGTTTTAATCCTGGTAAACCGGGCGTTAAAACATTTTTTTTTGTTTTAGAACTCCCAAGTAAATTAGTACAATAATTTTAATTTAAATACAAGTTTGTTAAGCCCAAATAGTCTTGAGTGTTTTTCATGAAAAAGCACTCTAGGTAATATTCAACTTTGTGTTCTTTCATGCAATTAACATCATCGTTTCAGGTTTGAACTACCTGCCGAAATATATGTTAAATATTGTTAAGTACAAAGTATTTACAATTTCAAAGTAAAAGACTTATAAAACGTTTCCAGACGACAGTAGGAATTTTGTTCGTCGTTGTGGATTTGCAATTTTTTGCCTTCATGTACACTTGTTTTCGTTTTAAATAATTTTTAGACCTTCCCCGCATGCGGCCGCTGCCTATCTCTTAAATTTCGTAATTGCGCTTAATGGCCAAGTCGCTCGATCTGGTTAATTAAAAGAGTATTAAACAGTGACCCCAGGACGTATAGCCTGGACAGGCCAAGAGGATTCCTCGTGGTTAGCGCGTACTTTCGGGGTGAGCGGGCCCCCAACTGGTGAGCACATTGACATAGAAATAAAATTCCATTCAACGGTTTAACGATCGATTAAGCGGTATCCGGCGTGATAAGCGTCCTATTTCTTTCCAAGTTATTAGGAATGTTGAATTGGTGCACTGAAGATAATGCTGTTGTATACTCAAAGGGTTAACTACTAGAGGCTACGTGGATTCCACAGGGGGAAATACCTCTCCCGTAAGTAACATATTTTGATCATGCTTTGCTTATGTAGTAATGTATATAATACTAGTAACATTCTGAATGATGAATCTTTGATTCGACTGAGAGCACTATAATTACGAGAAGTACGTAGTTACACTAGGCCTGCACGGTGTTTTTTTGGAATACGATCTGGCGGCAGCAGCCGATTAATTTATATATTGCAGCGCTCTGTTTAGTAAATCGATTTTTACCCATTCTACACTGGCTGATTTTACGAAGTATTTAATTCTCAAGGGTTAGAATTCAATTTGGAGTAGTTTAGAGGTGTTTTTATATACAACGTGCAGCAGTGACGCCAGACCTTGATCAACTGTTGCTGGGCTTTTGGTTTGTAGGACAAGTACAAGCTGTTTGTTTATACGCACTTCTGATTATTACCATCGGGCGTTTTAAAATGGTTGAAAAAAAATGTTTGGTAAAATGAGTTAGGTAAAGAGTTTAAGCCCTGCAGTCTCAATTTGGATGTGAAAAAGTGAAATTTAAAAGTTTATCTAAGAAAATACAAAAGTAAAAGCAAATTTGTTTAGTTTTGTTGCAATCACAACCCAACACAGCCGATTAGAACTTGTATTTCCCTAGGTAGGTCACGTTACAATAATTATTATTGTTTAATTAACGTTTATTAATAATTTTACGTAAATTTTACTTGCTGGGAAGATGCAAAGACTTAAATATTCTATACAAAATTTTAAGTATAAAATTTTCAAAAATTCGTAGCTGCTTTAATTTTGAAGATACAGCATTCGGAACAAAACCGTTTGTTTTGCTTTGGCTTCACTATAACGCTATCTTTTCAAAATTTCAAAAAATTGCTTAAAAAAGAATCGATATCAAAACAATATGTGACAATTTCCCTTTCCAATTCCTGTTCCGATTAAAGAACTATCTGACTAAAAAAAAACTAAAAATCTTCCACATACCAAATCTTATAAAAATCCGTGAAAGTGTTCCCCCGAAATATAGAGAAAATAACAAACTCACCTACAGATAAACATTTTTTAAACCATATTTTTTGTTTCCTTGGGCCCCAAAACGCGTATTTCCGTTAAAATCTGAAATTCGAAAATTACAATAAAATCATAACTTTCGATACTTCGGCCGAATTATAGTAACTAAAAGAATAATGGAATATTTGGTATCCGTAGAAGCCGAATCTGAGATTCTTTTTGAAAACAACCTATAATGTAGTAGATTTTATATCTGGTATTTACTAACCGCAGACAATGTTTATTTGTTGTAATATTAAAATAGACTTTTCAATTTGGAAATATTTTTTAATAAATATTTTTCATAAATTAAACTGTTCAGGTAAGCGATCAAAAGGAAACCTTCCAGTTTTTTTCTTTATCTCAAAGCAAGATTGTTGTTATAGTCAACTTAAAATTATGTTGTTGCCAAACCCGAAAGTTGTACTTTCTATAATTTTTTTTTGTGAAAGATGCTCACACTGAAAACTATTACAACACATGTTATGAAAATTCGAAAATTAAATATAACTGTAAAAATGGAAAATGTTCAAAGTTCCACTTTTTAGAGCTGTTTTGATCAAATTGTGTAAAATGCCACTTTTGCTTTAATTACAAGTGAATTTTTTACTACGACAAGTTCTAAACTTCTTTTAAAGAAATCAGTTAAATGTTGACTTTTTAAACAGCTTTGTGTGGCCTTTTGAGTAACGAAAAAGCTCAAATAGTAATAGGAAAAACCCCAAAGCGTATTGGCATTCCAAACTTCATCAATTATCAATTGAATTCTCCTGAGTCGAGTGTGTAAAGGTTTTGGGGCTATCAGAAGTGACATTTTTTCTGTGTACGTCTATGTTAACTTTTTGTTTCCATTAGGCAGTGCCGAGTGGAGGGTGTTTGGACAAATTTAAGGTCGAAACAGTACGCGCCAGTAATAGACTATAAATATTTATCAAGAATACGAAAAACCAGATCAATTTTCACTGATGTTATTACGGCGTCACTTTCAATAAGGTTGCTGGTTGCCTTCGAGATTTAATTTTGCGAAAGAAACATCCCTAAATTATGTGCAATTTAAATGTGCCGTGTTATCCAATATTCTGAATAATGTTTATCAATAAGGGCCGGCCAAGTTGAGTTGGGCCGCAGCTGAGGTTCGTGCACGCCAACCGGTGATACAGATATGATAAATCACATCTATTTTCACACGTTCCCTTCCATTACCAACGTGGCACTGATTTATATCATCCTTTTACCCAATTTGACCATGTCAGTCAGGAATTCGAAATTTCCTTGCATACAGAAAAGCCGCTTCTGCTGGAAGAGTGTGAATATTTTACGGTACACAAATATATCGCGTAATACATCAGACACGAGAAACAGAAGTTCCGTTTTAATCCATTTCATTCACGATATTAGTATCGTTGCAAAAAGATTTTTTCATTTTGATAATGCAACCTACACGAAAATCAAGGCATTCGGAAAATGTAGACGTTAATGAATTCGTTCACTACCTGCCTATATTTACCATGATTAAAATTTGCTGATGCAGCATACGGGTCTACAACTCTACATCCCCAAAAACTGCAAGCCCCATTTAGTTTTAGCATGTAATGCTAATATTTGAATTGTTAGAGTAAATGTTTATCCGTGCTCAGTTACAACGAATCTCATTCAATTTAAATTTACTCCGAATATTAAATTTGTTCCGTGTGTAGAAAAGCACTACAAAATTAATTTTTTGCTATCGTAACAGTAAAACCACTGTTACGATAGCAAAAAATTAATTTGTCATATCTATTTACATTTTGTTGGGAACATTGTTCGCGAACAAATAAACGCCGTTGAACAAATTTAATATTAAGCTTTTCCGAAAATTATCAACTATTTTTCAAAGGTAGTCATAGTCATATCCATTTTTTTAAATTTTTTATTACAATTTACAGACTTAAGAAATTTGTCTAAATTAAGTAACAAAGCAATACCCAACCATACCACACGTTATTTGAGAACAAAACCCTGTCTAAGAATCTAGCTTTAGTTTCCGATTCAAGGCATAACAATCAAGCCCAAAGGCTCCATCAAGAGCCAACCAGCACCAAGCTCCTTCCACAGCTCCGAAGCCCCTCTCCCAGCAGGGCAAATATCTTTAAATGCAAAGCAACAGCCACACCAGGTCTCGACGTAGCCGCTTCAGGCACCACCAAACTCCTTCCATAGCTTTAAAGCCCCTCTCCCAGCAGAGCAAATATCTTTAAATGCAAATCAACGGCTACACCAGGTCTCGACGTAGCCGCTTCGGGCACCACCATCTTCTCAAACAAACCTGAAGAACTACCACCAGAACATGCAACCCCCCGCCTCGATATTCACGCGGACCACACCTTTTTAAGATTTCAGCTCGAGCTCCTTGTTCTCTGTTTTTTTAATAATAATTTGTCTATGTAAAACTTTTTATTCAAATTAATTAATCCTTTATGCTTGTACATAATCATAAACAAATCTGATTGCTTAATGTTGTTGTTCTGTTTGTTTATGTTAAATGTATTATTAAAACATAATTTTGCATGCAAAAACTTAAAACTCCTTAAATAGATAGACAAGACATCTTTTGGGAGAGATGCGAAACTGCGTTTCTCATGTAAAGTGCGGCGTCATTGCATTTCAGATAAAGTGGATTTATTCTCTGGCATCGGTGTTAAGCCTTACCAGCAGAAATAAGTCGACGTTAAATAATTATTAAATTGAAGTAAAATAAATGTTTAAAGGTTATTTTAAGTTAGCGCTTGCTTATTGTACGTTAATGGTTAAAGGTTTAATAACAACATTAATTAGTTGTATGACATTATGATTAATATTTTTTTTAACTTTCCAGGTATCGGTATCTAAAAACATATTTCAGAAAATATGCCAAATTAAACTTGAAAATGCATTTCTTGGGGTTATTTTAGGTCGATATGACCTTTTTGGTAATTTCTGTTGTTTATATAAATGTTTAACATACGAAAATGCATTCTTCATAAAACGCTAGCTTGAGCAATTAAAAATTAGGAAAGAGTTTTATAGTCCTTATGGCCTATAAGCACAGCCGACAGTTGCAATATGTTAGTTACCTCACTGTTTAGGTAGAAGCATATTTAAACCAGAATCGGCGGCTAAGTAGATGCAAAGATACCAACGGTTTTAATTTACAATTTGAAAATTGTTGTTTTTATCAAGATATTGATTCTCAAATATAGCAATTTTATTATTTTCTTAGAATTAATTTAAAAAAATAGGCGAAACAGGTCGCTGGTACTTTCCCATACTTTTTACATTTTAAATATTCTCGCGTCAAGAAGTGATTGCAATATACATCTAGTCATCGCCAGCCGGTACAAGCCGCCCGCTGTAGACCCAAGGCGTTGGTTACGCACGGCGCGCGTGTCATCTACGTACAAGCGCTAGATAGGTAATGCGCTCACGACCTTGGGTCAAAAATGGTTATAACCACTTCATTTATAGAGTTGTCAAATATATGCAAAAAATGAAAAATATTTTTTTTTATTAGAGCTAATTAATAAGCGCGGTTAACATGACGCAACTGCTGTAAAACACGTTGTTGATAGTAAAAAGTATCGTTTTTTTTCTTAATTTTTAAATAAAATTGTTTGCTGATCCTAATAAAATACTTCAAATAACCTATCGCATTGATAAAGGTTTATAACGATCGGTGTTTGCGTTTTTTAATAAATAATTAATCAATTTCAATATGTCAAAAATTTCTGGAAACCGTCAGACTAAAATTTTGGACTATATTATAGGTATGTATATTAGTATAGGAAAACGAAAGCACCAGACATGTTTTAAAATTACGTTTTTGAGTTCCTTGGACCCCAAAACTCACATTTCCGTTAAAATTTAAAATTAAAAAATTTTTAATTCGATAATGTGTATGAAATCATAATTTTCTTTACTTCAGTAGAAGTATGGGAAAGTAAGAGTAAGAAGTTGATGTTATTGTTATAGTTATTAACAAGAGATAGTTTCATTGTCATAAGGGCATAAGGCTAAAAGAACAGCTAACCGTGATCTTACGAGACTACAACTCGAAATTGCTTGATGTGCCTAATGAGTGCGAAGGAACGTGCACAAGTTCACTATTTGTCTGTGTACTTGAAGCTAACATACATAAATCCTTCTGTCTTAAATGCTATTATCACTTTGTAAACAAACTTGGTGCACTTGTTTCTACTTATCACATAGTATATGTTTAAAATGAAAAATATAGGTCCAAAGAAAAACTTGGAAAGTTAATTATTTATTGCTGCACAAATGCATACACTTATTGCCACGCGCAAACATTACTCTTAATCTGCATAACTGACACAAGTGCGATGTTCAATATCTCATGTACTATTTAAAAACAGAAAAAATTTGTTAATAAAAGTTATAGGAGACCAAGAAGGCTACATTTCAAAATTATTTTCAATTATACAGCGAGTTTCATATAAAAGCGGAAAACTAAACTTAGGTTTTTTCAATTGAACATCTTGCAAATTTTGCATATTTTTATTCACCTTTCTGAGCAGTTTTTGTTTTTTAAATACCGTTGCAGCGTTTTTAAGTTACAAAATTTCCTTAAAAAAATTTGGAAATTTAAGATCTCGCTAAAAGAAGCAGCACGAGTCGTATTTCCATAGATGCATACAGGTTATTGTAATAGTGCAGAACTGTCAAATTCTAATGTGTCATATCTCGATATTTTTAGATACATGGATAGAACTCGGTCTAGTAATTTTATTAATCAGTGGTACTAAAACAAACGATTATTTACAAAATTAAATTCTAAAACACAAATCAAGTAATTTGAAAAAATCTAAACATCAGTGGAGTCATTGACACCTGTTTTCATGTTTTCAAGCAACAACAACTATGGACATGTAAATATAAAATAATTAATTCAGTGTCGGTTTTATTAAATATTAACAGTTACTGCATCTGGCAGTAGTTAATCAAGGGTAGAAATTAACTTTCTGAATCTGCTAGTGTCAGTGATGTGGAGAAACTAAATGAAATTGTTGAAGTGCTAACTATATCAAGCTGCAACGGAAACATACATGGATGTTTATCAACATGCAGTAATTGACGTTGGAAATATCAGAGCCGGCTTTAGGTATCTTACCGCCCGGGGTTAATGTTTTTTTAATTTGCCTGTAACAAAACTGCGAGTAGAAGTGAGTGCATATTATAAAAGTTTGCGGGTAGCCCTTACGGTTTGCGTTACGCCACTGAACGCTGCACTATCATTTTTACGCTAATAATAAACTTTAAAACAGAATAAATGTAAATCGCTGAGAAATATTTCAATAAAATCCGATTTTTATATTGGTGTTTGAGGGGTTTGTCGGGCCACTAATTACAAATTAAAGATCAAAATTATAGAATTGAAGATGACGGGTGCAATATGGCAAAAATAATTCATTTATTCAATTAATGCAATTCAGTTATCCAATTCTCATAAAAATTAGTTTTGAGGGGTTTTGGGGTTGCTAATGAAGACTTTAAGAACTAATTTATAAAGTTCAAGATGGCGAATGCAATATGGCGGTTGCAATATGGCGGAATTATTTTATTTAAAGTTATCTGATTTTTTAAATTGATTGATTTATAAATAACTGCTGCGTTTAAACAAACAACCTGTGTAACAAAATTCAACCCTAAAATATCTTGAAGATCTTCAAGGGCTTCACTTACATTAAACAGCAAAAATGAGCGAAACACTTTGCCGGGACTTTCTTATACCTGAGAAATTGTTACTGATCATATATTCATAAGTATCTTATTATGAACGTTTTACGCCCCAACGTTTGTACCGTCTTCGTTTATTAAATGAAGGGGCTTAAATTTTCGTTAAACAGAATTTCATAGAAGGCGTCCAAAGAAATTATTGGACCAGGATACAAACTAAATTCTAGCTCATTTTTAGCCTAATGATCCTATAAAAATTTCAAAAACGCCTGTTGTCAGTTATTGAGTAATATTATTATTTAATTTTTTATTTTTAAAGGTAATTTTTAAGTAACAGTTTTCAAACAGCACAAAAATTCTGTTGCCAGTTTTTGAGTAACATTTACTTTTAAATATCCAAAATTTTAAAATTACCAGTTTTCAATGGTACAAAAATTCTTTTACATAGTCTCATGGCGTCTGCATTACGAAATTTGATCCATATCTGTAAATTTATTTTTGATTAATAAGGCATTTTCAGGGCATGGCTATTTTAAAGCTAGAAAGTTTGAAACAAAAGCGCTGCTTTTATCCTAAGGGCTTTTACTAGATTTACTGAAAAAAATCATTTTCTGGAAAAAATTCTTCCAATAAAATGTGTTCAACATGTCCGCTTACGGATTTTTTTTAATTTAATTTGTCGGCAAAGTTTTAATATTCCCCCCCCCCCCCACATTCTAAAGTTCAAAAAAATTAGGTCGTGCGTTCGAGTGTTATGATGCCCCACGTACATACACACATACACTCCCCCCGCCATCTACCTACTCAAAAACAGACATTGTTTAAAACCCACTGTTTTTGGCTTCCATGTTATTTCCGCCAAAATCTCGATTTCGAAAATTGTCATGAAATCAATAAAAACTAAAAGTATGACAAAGTAAAAAGCTTGTTTAATCTGTGGAAATATGGCTAGTGCAAATTTATTACTAGTAGTGGAGGTGTGCAAAATTTTTCGAAATCGTTTTTTAAAATCCCATTCACAAGGGCAATTAAAATTCCTATAACAATATGTTAAACTATACAGGGTCTTCAATAAAAAATAAAAATATAAGTGTGGCATGTTACTCTTATATGTAAGCCCCTGTATACTTCAACATATATTTAAAATGTGGGTCTCCTACCAATTTTATTTAAACATTTTTCTGCAGTTTAAATAGCAAAGAAGATATCAACTCGTCTATAACAGGTTTGTATAAGCTACCAAGTATACGCAGCTTTTAAAACAGAAAAAATATAGTTATTAAGACAACAAGTGTTTTATAGACGGTTTAAAATTCGAGGTCGGTGTTTAAATCTGAGCGACCGTAGGGAGCGAGGATTTAATAGACCGAGATTTTTAAACTATAAAACACGTGTTGTCTTGAAGATTTTATCTAACACTAATAGAATATCATAATTAGTCTTTTAGTTTTAGTCATTTTCAACTCAATTTTGTTTGAGTTATTAGATAGGTCTGTCTATGGAATGTTATGTGTGCTATGGTAACGATTAAACAAAGTATTGTTATTTCGTTAAAGCGTATTTTAAATAGCTATAAAATACGTTACCATTGACGACGTATTTTATAAGGAACGATGTATTTTATAGTTAACTTAACAAACGAATTCAAATGCACCATAGAAACAGTATAAGGTGTTAGTGTTAGATAATAGCTATTAAAACAACAAGTGTTTTATAGACGGTTTTAAATTCGAGGTCGGTGTTTAAATCTGAGCGACCGTAGGGAGCGAGGATTTAATAGACCGAGATTTTTAAACTATAAAACACGTGTTGTCTTCAAGATTTTATCCAACACTAATAGAATATCATAATTAGTCTTTTAGTTTTAGTCATTTTCAACTCAATTTTGTTTGAGTTATTAGATAGGTCTGTCTATGGAATGTTATGTGTGCTATGGTAACGAGTCAACAAAGTATTGAAAACAAAAAATTATTTCGTTAACATGTGTGAAAGTGTTCCTACCGAAATATTAGAAAAAGGCAAAGAATTGCGGGCAAAATTATTGCCTGCAAAATCAAAAGATGCATATGAGAAGGTGTACGTGGCTTTCAAGCAATGGAAAACGGTAAAAAAGATTAATGAAGTGAAATGTTAAAAACCACTTTGAAGGTCAAGGACAACATTGACATTGAAAATTTTGGTGCAGCGTATTTTAAATAGCTATAAAATACGTTACCATTGACGACGTATTTTATAAGGAACGATGTATTTTATAGTTAACTTAACAAACGAATTCAAATGCACCATAGAAACAGTATAAGGTGTTAGTGTTAGATAATAGCTATTAAGACAACAAGTGTTTTATAGACGTTTTAAAATTCGAGGTCGGTGTTTAAATCTGAGCGACCGTAGGGAGCGAGGATTTAATAGACCGAGATTTTTAAACTATAAAACACGTGTTGTCTTCAAGATTTTATCCAACACTAATAGAATATCATAATTAGTCTTTTAGTTTTAGTCATTTTCAACTCAATTTTGTTTGAGTTATTAGATAGGTCTGTCTATGGAATGTTATGTGTGCTATGGTAACGATTAAACAAAGTATTGTTATTTCGTTAAAGCGTATTTTAAATAGCTATAAAATACGTTACCATTGACGACGTATTTTATAAGGAACGATGTATTTTATAGTTAACTTAACAAACGAATTCAAATGCACCATAGAAATACTAAAAGGTGTTAGTGTTAGATAATAGCTATTAAGACAACAAGTGTTTTATAGACGGTTTAAAATTCGAGGTCGGTGTTTAAATCTGAGCGACCGTAGGGAGCGAGGATTTAATAGACCGAGATTTTTAAACTATAAAACACGTGTTGTCTTCAAGATTTTATCCAACACTAATAGAATATCATAATTAGTCTTTTAGTTTCAGTCATTTTCAACTCAATTTTGTTTGAGTTATTAGATAGGTCTGTCTATGGAATGTTATGTGTACTATGGTAACGAGTCAACAAAGTATTGAAAACAAAAAATTATTTCGTTAACATGTGTGAAAGTGTTCCTACCGAAATATTAGAAAAAGGCAAAGAATTGCGGGCAAAATTATTGCCTGCAAAATCAAAAGATGCATATGAGAAGGTGTACGTGGCTTTCAAGCAATGGAAAACGGTAAAAAAGATTAATGAAGTGAAATGTTAAAAACCACTTTGAAGGTCAAGGACAACATTGACATTGAAAATTTTGGTGCAGCGTATTTTAAATAGCTATAAAATACGTTACCATTGACGACGTATTTTATAAGGAACGATGTATTTTATAGTTAACTTAACAAACGAATTCAAATGCACCATAGAAACAGTATAAGGTGTTAGTGTTAGATAATAGCTATTAAGACAACAAGTGTTTTATAGACGGTTTTAAATTCGAGGTCGGTGTTTAAATCTGAGCGACCGTAGGGAGCGAGGATTTAATAGACCGAGATTTTTAAACTATAAAACACGTGTTGTCTTCAAGATTTTATCCAACACTAATAGAATATCATAATTAGTCTTTTAGTTTTAGTCATTTTCAACTCAATTTTGTTTGAGTTATTAGATAGGTCTGTCTATGGAATGTTATGTGTGCTATGGTAACGATTAAACAAAGTATTGTTATTTCGTTAAAGCGTATTTTAAATAGCTATAAAATACGTTACCATTGACGACGTATTTTATAAGGAACGATGTATTTTATAGTTAACTTAACAAACGAATTCAAATGCACCATAGAAACAGTATAAGGTCTTAGTGTTAGATAAAAATTATTAAAAAAACTACATTTACACAAATAACAATCCTGGGCTTGACAGTTTTTCAGGACGAATATCTAAGATATAATTAGAACTGCCCACGACTATAGTAGGTTAATTATTCCACCATTTTATTCATCTATGCGAACTTTCAGCTCTTTTAAGTCTTTCTTATATTTATAAGAAAGCGGGTCGTGATTAGTAGAAAATGAACTTTTATTTTTGTAAAAACTTTTAATTAAGCGTTTGTGCAGTGAATCCCTTCATAATTAATACCTATAAACTAAAATTAAATTATAATTAAATATATGCTTCAAAAAAAACAGAAGGTGTCGGTTATTCCCTGTTGTCCTTTGCTTAATTTCTACTTTAATAAATTCCCAAAGTTTTGTTGTTTCATTCACTAGGAAATTCCGATTAAACAAAAAAATTGTTAACGTGCAAAAACTTAATTAATATGGCCATAACCCTGAAATTTTTATTAGATAACGTTTATTTTTAAACAGATACGTGTAGCTCATTGGAATACAGCTGGTAAATTGTACAGAATCCTGGGAGTAATTAACTGCAAATATGATTGATGATAAATTTAGGAACTTTAAGAAATCAATAGGGTAATTTATCCTGACTTTCTGTGTGGTTGGTTCCAGATGTGATTAAATAACTTTTGTTATTTTTGTTTTTAGAGGCCATCATGAGATTTCTGCTGAAAGTTAAAATGATTTCTTTATTTTCCCTCCTTATGTATCTGAGAGCGTAAGGTTTTTGATGACGCAATTATTTAAATTTATTTTTGTTTTCTTTTCCTGAAGTGGCTGTTGGAAAGAAACTTAGTGAGTTTGAGTTTTATGAAATATTCGTCGACTTTAGGCGTTTTCTGCTGAATAAGTTAATTTAGTTTTTAATTGTTACGAGAGTAGTTAATTAATCCTTTGTCGTGAGTGTCAGTGACAGATGCTCTCGTAGGGAGAACTAGTTTAGAGTGGGGTAGCGCGGACATTTAATATACAACCGGGATTTATAATCAATAACGGAGAAAGCGAATTTCCATTTCAAGTTCACGTCCATTTTCAACTTCCCTAAATTAGTTTTAGGGGTTGCGTGTGTACTTGCTTGTACTTCATCTCCTCGAACTTAGAGCAAGCAAACGCTAAAATATTGAAAGCGACTGCAGGGTTTTAAACAAAAAATCGTTTAAAACTTCCGGGCGTTTACGTGGATGTGTTGGAACAGTCGAAGAAAAATAGGGGTTAATCTTTCTGCGCCATTGAGATCAGTCTGGCGGACGCAGGTGCAGCTAAGAAAGATTAAAGCAATTTGCTGCCGATATTTGTCTTTATGGGAGTGTTTCTGTCGACAATAATGATTCTACAATAAAAACACCTCTCAATTTGGGAGACAAAGAACGGTTTGCCAAACAAAAAATAAAAACCTAAATTAAGCTACGCACCGGGTCCACTACAACACATCCAATTTAATTACATTTACCTAAAATAAATGATGGTAATTATAGAGTAAATTGGGTCCACCTTATAAATTATTTATAACTGCAAGCTGTAATAGTGCGTGTTCACTTTTAAGCGCTCGCTCGCCTTTTCAGAACTCGATGGGGTCAGTTATAAATGGCAGCGTTTAAACTACACGTGATCGAAATAATGGAGAAGTAGATAGTGAAACTAGGAGCTAACGAATTTACTACGATCTATATCCTGCGTTGCATTTTGTTTGCTTTCCACAGAGCTATCCAGAAATTAAATAAAAATCAACAAGCAACTAGAGTCGACACTGAAACCCAAATTAACTTTGTCGCTACTGACAATTTAGCAAGTTTTTCGATTAGTTCTTATCTTTAACTACTCTTAACTATCGTCCACTTCTCAATCGTACTTGTATGTTTAAACAAGAAAAACTACGCACATATGTATAACAAATTCGAAATTGAAGGTTTTATTATTGGTTTCTAAGAATTTCCAATAGGTCTTAAAAAGTTATTTTATGTTCTACAAACATCGTAAAAGTTCGGTTACCTCCATCACTACGTAGACAGACGTGTCTCGACGATTGTTAGATAAAATTTTAAATTTTAGTTGAATGAAAACGTAACTGGAAAAATTCTTCTTTTTAATATTTTGGTAGTTTCTCAGTTATTTAAATAGTTAATTAAAACATTATTATAATCAAGCAGGATAAAGAAATTGCTATGGATATCTTGGAGATATTTCGCTCATTTTGTAGGGCATCATTCTTATACCATCAGAACTGCTTTCGAAATTTTGGCAAAAAAAAATCATTTTTTTAGTGTTTTAAGCTTCAATACCCTGCTCCATTTTATTTTTGCTTCAATGTTTACAAAGAGTACACTAAAAAATAATCCAAGTTTCGAACTCAATCATCATCAATTTTGTTTAGCTTGATGTTCTGATAATAATTCGAAAGTCGTCACATTTAGGCTACGCAAAAAAACCGGTAGCCTATAACTTAAAATTTTTTAGACTATGTTTGACCAGCATTCTAAAAACCCAACATCCAAATCCATTAAACTTGACAGCATTTAGTACAGATCGTTAGCTGTAACCGAATAAAATTCCTCGATCTATTCACGAAAGCCACTGATATTATAAACATGGAAAATGTTAACTTAGGCTACTTAGTACTTATACAGAGAAAAGCAAAAATGTGAGACACTGACTTTTTTTATTATTAATTTCGAACTAGGCTTTCATTGGCGTTCATATTAATATATTATAAATAATTAATAACTTTAACAGATATTTGTTTTAGCCTTAAAACTTAAACTTAAAATAAATACCTGTTGAAGAAGTTATTAATTATTTTATGTTACTATGAACCGATTTTCCGTCATTAATGTTCGTTTTACAAAAAAACGTTAAAATAAAAGTTATAGAAGATCATATTTTCATGGGGGGAGGGGGATCCATATGAGAGTGGCATACTACTTATGTTTTTCCTAATTTTTAGATTTGAGCGTAGAAATCCAAGAGACGAACTTAAGGCAAATCGAAAACTTTTTTTACCGAACTCTCTAGCTTTAAAGTACGGCCGCTACAATTTTTTGAAAAACTTGGCTACAACGCCCATTTACATTAAAAGTAGTTATCTGATCGTGATCAACTACAACTTGTTTAAAAGCCCCTTGTATGTAGTATATGATGATGCAAAATTAATTTCAAATATCTGGAAAGAATCCCAATGGATGGCGGTTCTTTTAAATTTTAAAACTAAAATTTTTCTAAAACTGCTCTCGTGGTTTTTTTATACTTTGTAGGCTGATAGAACCAAAAACTGGCTATCATTAATTTTTTTCTGAAAGCTCTAATTTAGTCGTGGCGCTTTCTCTCAATTTTTGAAAATCAAATTGGTACCCCTTTAATTATTAAACGGGATCCGATAAAATTTTTTTGTTTTAGCAGAATAGCTCATCATGACTAGTAGAACCAAAATCTAATGTTAGTTTTTAGATACTTCTATACTTGGTGGGGCTTCTGTAGAAAATGTAAATTCCAAATATTTGAAATTTTCTATATAATATATCTCAGAAACTGACCATACGTTTTTTTAAACTTTATAGTCTTATCGATGCGAACATGGGCTAGAATTTTTATTTTGCTGAAAACCATAATTCCCTTGTAGCACTTTCTATGAATTTTTGAAAATCAAAAATTGGTACCCCTTTATTTATTAAACGGGAAACAATAAATGACTTCTAGAACTTTAGAAGGTCCGACCTTCGTTATTTTTTTTGGGTTACTACCATTATTGTTAGGGACCTGTCGCTCTGTGTTAAATATCCGTTATTATATAGCCACCCACGACCTACGCAGAGAGCTGCGCCAGTCCACCCATTTGTTACAACTTCTCGATCCACTACAATTAAAACTTGTTTAGAAAAAAATCATGTAACAGGGCGCAATGTTCTATTTTTCATTCTCAGGGAGAAGAGCTCATACGCAGAACAACTAACCCCAACCTCCGCCACTGACCTGTACGAGGACGCATTTCCACTTACTATGCTGCAACGCATGTGGCATACGCTACGCATGTTGGTGAATTTTAGATAAACAGTTTGAGAACATATTCTGAATAATGTTTTACGGAAACAGAAACCGAGGACCAAACAGATGACCTCTACCAAAAGACGCTTTCCTTTTACCTTTGGGCCCACTTGAAAGTTTTGAGATATGCAAAACCCATTAATTAAATTCAAATTCTTCGTCAGAGGGTGGTAAACGGTTGTGAAATAATTCAAAATAAACTTAAACTTTTTGAACATGTTCTGTAGTCTACGATTCGACGTGCCCATAGTAAACGATGGTCACTTTGAACATTTTGTGACGAAGGCGACATAGATGGAAAAAATGAAAAATCGTTAAGACTTTTAAGTTAGTTTTTCCGGACAAAATTTATGCGACAGAATGCACTTCTAAATGTCTGATATACAATACTTAACACCTTTTATTAATTTGTTTATTTCTAAACCAGAATTTTTATTTTTTACAGCAAATAATAAATTTAAGCTGTAAGTGTATTCAATTCAAAAGCCATATTACAGAATTTAAAACGAAATGTGCAATTTAGAAATTATATTTAACATACGCGTGATTGACATGCCCTTAATGTATACAAAACTGTATACATAAAAAAGTGGGAATAACGCAGCAATTTCAATACTGTAGGGTTTTTGTTTATTTTATGCTTCTGCTTTAGTAATTATTAAAAATATACACAATTCTACCGAGATTCGGTTTTATTTAACGGCAGAAATTTCCGGAACACATTTTTCGGTTTTCTGTGTTATTTTTGGCTGACCGTTGTTGGTAAAATAAACATCGATCTCTTCGTTTGCCCAATTTGCATTCAGTCATGCAAATGTAAAAGTTATAAACCTTTATACAGTTTGAAATGCGCCCTTGTCCGGCCGAACTCTAAAGTGTCAGGCCAAGAATACTAAATTAGACTTCTGGTCACGACCCTATCCATCTTCCGATGAAGGATGATGAAAATTTTAGTGCACTTAACATTTAATATGGGGAATCCCGAAATTGTTTCCATTTTTTATGTCGCGCATTCAGTTTAGGGCCATAACTCGCGAATTCGTATCTCTTTCCTCGAGAAAGTTTTCGGTTGGAAATTTTGATGTATGTGCACGTTGTGCGCTCTGTTGCTGGTTGAAGACGAAGGAAGAATTATTACGACTAGATTAAATATTTATTAGGGATGTTTTGCGTGGAGAGGATAATTAACGTGCCAACCGATGCAACTGTAAGCGGATACAAGTGTAATACTGCATAATTTAAATTTTCTCTATTAAACTTCGTAATAAAACTGTTTCAAGTGCATGAATGTTGCACATAACCTACGGGAACACTACATGCACAATATTTTACCGAGTTGAAGTTGGGAATTGCTGGTTGTTCCGAATACAAGAGCGGCAACATAGTTTTCCATATGTCTCACTTTAATGTTGTAGTAATTAGTCCAACGGAACACATATTATAACAATGTTTCTGAATTACAGAAATTTATAACGACGTCAAGAAGCGCCCGAAATATTTGGGACGAACATTAAGGTTCGCCTTTTCATTCCATTATACCTGCGGAATACGTTTAAATGCATTCATTTGTAACTAAATAGTTATAAACTAAGTTAAAGTTAACAGGCTCCTCGCAACGCGAGTTGAAAAAGAGTTTCCATCAAAAGTTTGCGCTCAGCTAATATTCCCTCTGGGCTCAAGTTACAACAAGTATTTTGCAAACTTTGATAGCCACATAAATATTGATATCGGTGATTCCACAGATCACGCCTGAAATCAAACGCAACGCTCCGAGGTGCACACCGACAGTTTGCATTGAAATATGGCGCCATAAATTTAATGCTTCTGCTCCTCAAAGTTTTCTTACAAAAATGATGTCTTATTCCACTTGAGACCCCGCCCGAAATTTCGTTTATTTCCACTGAAAGCTTTCTTATCCCCCAACTAACGTTAACTTTCTTTTTATTTTTTCTTATTCGACTGACAGCTACTTTCGATCTACTATTTTTCATAACTTAAACAAAACATAAACGTATTTCTAGCTAAACTTTGAAAAATATCTACGCGGAGTTTTAAATTAAAATATTTTTAAACGAAAGTCGGAATATAAAACGAATTATTCGCCAAAATATACGATTTGCCTCTTCGCCTGAAATGTTGCCTACATTTTTTTTTCCTAAAAGGTATGAATAAAACATGCCCAAATCAAAGGTATAGTTAATTGGGTTTTATTAGTGGCTCTTTGGACCTTGAGGGTTAGAACGCGCTGTATAATTAGTCTGCGTAGGCCTCGCATTTCTATAAATGCATATTTCATTTCCCATCGTATAGGTTTTTTTGAGATCTTTTCACTTAAATATGAACCACAACGTTAAAATTCTGCAGCTTGTCATTAGCGAGTGAAAAAAGCTATAGTTTCAGGTTATTAGTGAAAATGTACTTGTGATGGCGTTCTTGTTGAAAAAACAGCGAAAAATAAAAACACGTTTTTACGCAAACTGATATTGTGTAACTTCTGAAAATTCCCATATGCCCTGTAAAAATTGTAAATTATAGCTTCATATCTCTGTCCTCCTGGGGTAACGCAAGCGCTTGCCTCAAAGAGAAACTTCTTCTGGAACACGCACTTGGAGAGCGTTTATAAAGTTTTTGCATGAAATCTTAGGGTGAGCAGAAGAACACCACCAATAAAGGTTATTTATGGGATATGTTTTTAATTGCCATTCAGAATAGTCTTCAAAATGTTTTGGTGTTAGTACATCCAATATAAAATATTTTAATTTATGGCTAAAACAGCAAAACTTCTAGAACAGTACTTAAATGTAAAGTATCGTTTTCGTACCAAAACTTTAAAGAATTTAACTTAATTGTTTTACAGATGTTATTAAAGACACACAAGTTTGAGTCTAAAGTCAACATTTAGGAACGCGAATACAAGTCAAAAGTGAAGTATTGTCAAAATTTTCAGATATTTAAACTTAACTTTAGTAAAAAATGAAAACTTTCAAAACTCTAGTCATAACAGAGATTATGCCAATTTTAACTCCAAATAAAAAATTCGATTCGATTTTCTTGAAATTCAAATTAAATGCTGAAATTATACAAAAAGTTAAATTTTTAAATCTTCCGAAGTATAGATAGTAGCTAACACGGTTAACATAATTTTTGGCCAGTAGTTGAAATATTTGCTTTCCATTCGTGCCCTGCTTAAAACTACCCAATGTTAAAACACGCCACTATGCACTTGAGAAATCTAGAGAAATGTAGATGGATCACTTAAGTTTAGAGGTCAAAGAAGTTTAAGAACTAAACTCAAATACCACAGAACAACGCGATATTTAGCAAAAGTCGTCCAAGTACAAGACATTCGAAACTCAAAATTACTCCCAAGTAGTGGTGTCAAATTTCCCATAATTTTAAATTCAAATTATTTGTTAATAGATTTATTCTATTTTTCTTGGAAGTTGCTATTTTTGATCTAGATTATATCATAATTAATATAACCAAGAATTCAAATTTTTCCATAACGTTGGGTTGGGTTAGATCGATATATCGATAATATCGATATTATCGAGAATATCTAATAACGATAATTTTAAAACAATTATTGATATATCGATATTATCGATAATATCAATAATATCGATATTATCGATAATATCGATAATATTGACAACGTCGATAATATCGAAAATTTCGATAATACCTACATAGAAAATCGAAATATAATATTGATAGAAAAAATGAAATCCAAGAAATATTGTAGTTCCTACACAAACATTAAATAGCTTATTGTAATTGACGCAATTATTGCAATAACTGAAGCATATCCACTTATATTGATTTGCAACTTAGATCGCCTACTCTACTTTAAACTGATAGTTATTCCTGTTTTTATTAAAAGCGCTATAAATAATGATAGCTTCTTTAGTTAAGCTTAGAAGCAAAGTCAACGTCAACGCGTAAAAATTCCCTTGTTTTTACACGGTGTATATACACTTCAAAAAATTACGAAAGAAATAAATCGTGGTGGTAATATTGACATTTATAATATTGATATTATAGATAATATATCAAAATTACTAATGATAATGTCGGTATTATCGTAAATATAAGGACATTATCGATATTATCGATATAATTTTATTATCGTTATCGATATTACATTTTTAATATCGTCCAGCCCTAACCACAACATATCTTTTGCTTTTATTACATGCAAACCACTTCTAACATTTAAATAATCGTAAAACATTTACTGCTAATCAAAAGAGGTCAGGATAAAATGGTCGTTCATCCCTGTGTACAGATTGTATTGGTAGTCAACGAATTATTATTTTTGCTTACCGAAAAGGTCCCAACGAATCCTAGAATTCCAAAACATCTCAGCAATGATTGCACCAACAACAAACACACTAGTTCATTTTTTAAATCATCACGAATTAATCGTAACTGTATTAGTTAAAGTTAGAAAACGCCCCGACATTAAGCAAACACACGTATCTTTATAACATTAATTAATAAGAAATCGGAACTTTTCGCTCATAGTTATTTGTCCCGAAAATAGTCGAATGCATGAATTGAATGCACACCTGTTACCACATTTCGCCTTTTCAATTGTAAACACCTCTTATCAAGTGCTGTTAGAGATTGGACATTAAATAATTGTTTAGTAGAGATGTGCTCGTAGAAAATTGTATTTAATACAGGGTGAACTGATAATTTTAAACAGCGAATCTAACACGTACTAATTTCAACAAAAGTAACAAATATTATGGTGGTGTCTTCGATATCATTGATATTATCGATATTATTAATATTATCGTTTTTATTGCTATTATACACATAGTATTAATCAGCTTGTTTTTTTTTTCACTGATTGAAATTCACAGTTGATTGGTTCAGCCACTAATTAATGTGAGCGGTGGTTGACGCGAAAATCGACGGTTATAATTGGCTAAATATAGTGCGTGTAATATAATCAGCAATAAATTGAATCGATTGGTCGTTGAGGCGGAAGTAAAACACTACAATTAGTTAAATGTATAATTATTGTAAAATACTCCGAAATAAATAAACGTTCAGCCAAAAGATACGAAATTTAATTCGGACTATAAAATCAGAAATTTGAATTAATCGAAAATACGAACACCGATTATTTACCTGATTTCTGGCACAAAAAATCCGGATATTTAGAAAAACAGCCAGCCCTACCTAGAAAACTACAAAAAACTATTCAATTTCCTCTACAGCATAATTTTGCTTGAAAAACGTCTTTGCCTACTTTGCTTACTATTTTAAACCTTGTTCATTTAACATTGTGCTGTAACAGCGTCGCTAGTTTGTGTTTGCGTAACAAAGTTTAAAAATAAAGCCCTTTGACTAAAAGTTAAAACAAACTGGAAAGCTTCCACTGCCTTTCACAAAGTCAATGTTTGTCTAACAAGCAAAAATGTAGATTAGCTATAGATTTTTTTCCCCTAGTTCAATGAGCAAACCTGTAGGTATTTATGTTGCATGAAAAAGAAGTTTTGTATATAGAAATTTTCATATGAAACAAACCAAGCCATTAGTTTAGTTGTTTTTTAACATAACCACGACCTCGTGGTTAAAATCGACTAAAGTCTCTATATGCGCGTTGTGCATTTCCGACAAATACAGTGCATCACAAATGTCATATCTTAGGTCTTTGTTTTGAATTTTACATCCAACTACAATTGTTATAAACAAAGAAATGATTTATAGCGTGAACTGATAAGTACAACTACCTGACATAAATAATCAAACTTTTAGTGTCTGGATTTCACCACAAACCGTTAGATGACGCCATATTGCATGCAAAAGTTTTTGTAGAATCTAAATATTTCGTGATGTTATTTATCTTTTTTAATGTTTTTTTTGATTGTTAAACCAATGTTTTTTGATATATCTTTAATATAATCTAAGCTATCTTGATAAACGTAATGTATTACTCCCTTCTAAGAAAACACACAAAAGTGTGTGATGCTATTTAAAAATTAAAAATATTAGCGGTTTCACAGAAGGCCAAAATTTTATAATATGAGTTATGTTAACAATTTTTTTTTGATATCTATACAAATACAAAAATTATTCCTCGTGAGTGGTCACTTTGACACCCTGTATAATGAAAGTACGTAGAAAGAATGTATCCATATACACTTCCAATACAACTGTTAATTCAGGATCCTATGCGGCTGATGTAGCCTTTAAATAATGTCACAACCATACTATTTTTGAAATATCTAAGTAGTTTATATACATTTTAGGTTTTATTTAAAAAGTTTTTCGCACAGCAGCTCGTCATTTTTGCTTTTGAAACGCATTTTATTAACTTTTGTTACCAAATGATACAAAATGCGAGTACCTACTCTATTATACAGACTTTACTTATCAGTCTAACCTACCTAGGAATTTTATATAAAATAACAATTTAGTCCCATCTGTTGAAGAGACAATTATTCATGTTTTTTTGTATTATACATTTTGATATATACCGGCTACTTCATTAAATATTAAATTTGTCCCGTCTGTTAATAAACGAATTGTGAACGTATGTTTATATTACTAAGCAACGGCAAGTGGGAAAGAAAGGTATATAAAAAGCGCATTTGCATGGAAACTTCAGTTAACTTTCATGTTCGAAACGAACGTAACCGGCCTCAACATCGAGCTTCTGGTTCAAGCTCTTCCTTCCGTTTCGCACCATACCAATCTATTAGACTCGTCCTAGAACCTTGCTGTCGAATTAAGCGCAAACTTCTGCTAAAACTTCGCTTTACCATCGGCCAGAACGGTTTCAATCGAAAAACAGGCCCGTAGCACCTCCTAGAGATTCAGCCTGTAGCTAGGGTTTGTAAAGGCCGAAACAGTGCACTTTGGTGTAAAAGCATGAAATTTTAGGAAGAGAAGAAAAAGGTATTCAATTATATACTCTTTTAAGATAGAGACCCGTTTCGGGGAAGAGAGTTTTACCCTCTAAACCACCCTTAACAAAGCACATTTTTGTTATTTTGCTAATAACTCTTTCAGTGTGTTTCAGTGAAAACACACAAGAATGGTTTTCTGTAAAGCAGAAAATTTCTCATAAACTAGTTTATCTAGTTTTAGTAGAATATTAATTCTTTCCTATCAAATATATGGAATAGTTTTTGATAGAGAAGAATTAATATTCTACCAAAATTAGGTAAACTACTTTGCGTAAAATTGTCTGCTCTACAACAAACCATTCTTGTGTTTCTTCACTAAAACCAATATATTCAAGTTATAAGCTACAAACAAAAATATGCACCCATAGGCGTGGTTTAAGGGGTTAATAGCCCTTTTACCTATTCCTTCCTATCTTAAAGTTTTATGCTTTGACGCAAAAATGCAGAGTTCGCCTCTAAATTTGTTATTACAAACCTAGCTACTGTCTTCAGATCGAACAAACGATCAGTCAGAAGCAAACGACCCCAACAACTGCTTCAATATTACTGATACCGGATCAAGCACAAGCTTCCGAGCTCAGACAGCTCCACAAACCCCTACAAGAGCTATGCAGCAGCTCGATAGGACTAGCAAGACCTACCAGCCACCGCCCGATCTTTACGCAGACCCCGGAACAGCTACTACGTTCGACCTAGAGAGCCGCTACCGCATCATTAACCCAAACGAGAGCATGTGTTTCGTGAATTTACTTAACTGCCTTTGTTCTTTGTTCAAATTCCTTGACTTAATATTTTTGTTACTCGTTCTTGAATATATCTATATGTTTAATGTTGTAGCCTGATGTTATGCGATGTTAAAAATACAATTCTGTCAGTTACATAAACGATATTATATATAATAATGTCGTGTCAAAAAATTTGAATTCTTTTAATAAAACGTTATGTTTGTGTTTATGGTTTAGCCAATAAATTACTAGACAAAAGCATGAATACGTGTTTGCATCTGGAAGCAACATGAATATACGACACGAAAGCTTTCTCTTTAGATATTTGTTTGGTTATGAGAAATGTGACATTTGTCGAGAATGGATAGCTAGTGCTTTGTAGAATTCGTTGCCTTTTAAAAAATTGCCATTGTAAGTTTTGATGATAAAGCATTATATCAACGCTAATTTAGATGATAAATTTGGTTGGAGTTCGCGACCAGCAACAACTCCTCTCGAATGGAAAAGGAAAAAGTAAAGAAAGTCTTCATCTCAATTTTATCAGACGAAACTCAGGGCTGACTTAGAAAAACGCCTAAATGCCGAGTAATAATTCTTTTAGGAGCCGTTTCGATATATAACAACACTTCGATAATCTTAATTATGTAATAAATCTAGAATTTTGACAAGCCGAGCTTGTGTTCACTCCCAATCGCACATCTCCAATAAATCAGCTCTCAGAGAGACGGATGATCTCGCAGCGAGTCCTAATTCCGCGGTTTTGATGAGCTTTCGATATGCTGCCTAAAACCTTTCATAAATTACCATCTATAGTAAAGCGCATCTGCCAGCCGCATTCTCAGTCATCATTCCACTACCAGTGCATCCATCAACAAGTCTATACTACCGACCCTGCAAATTGCCAATTTATTATCGCCGCTTAAACGGATTTAAAAATGAATTTTTAATAAAATTTAATCTGGATTTGCTGCCTTGAATATACGCGATTATAAACACTGGGTATATATATACGAGAAAGCTCGTGAAAGCGTCTATTTTGATGCACTCCCGGTGCGATGCAGCATCACCTGCGAGTAAATGAAAATGCCGCTAGAATGCACATTGTATTAAGAGGTTTCATATGCGATATTTCGCTGAACTGACAGATTATGTTAGATAATGGAAGATGTAAAACTTGACTGTTACGTTACTTTACCGAGGTAAACCTTGCCTTTATATGCGATGAAATATGACGTGTAAAATTTTATCACGCCAACCATTCAGAAACGAGTAAGATTAATATTTAATTTTCCACATCAATCTTTGATCCAACATAAACGAATGTGCCAAATTCTTTTATTAGCAGGAACCGTTTGAAACAACTGGCGGTGTACTAAAGTATTTTGCTACGGTTATGAGAAATTGCAGGGGCCGGTTTGGTCATTTCGGAGTGTAAAATTTGCTTTTCTCCGGAACATTTTATTGTTTTTATAGAGATGAGTTTTGCTGAGCGCTTTTGCAGATGTGAATGATGACTTGTAGTAATTTAAGCTAATGTTTGTTCAATATTTCTGACGTAAACTAAACTGCGACATGTTTTGTTTACAAAAATTCTCCTTATTTCAATAAACCCATATAGTATTAAATATTTATTAAAGCGAATCAAAAAAAGGTTAAAGAAAACAGCAATTCGTGTTTAATATTAATACTGTTTTGACGCAAAAACCTTTGATTCTAAACCTTCAGGGGATTTTGAAAAACACCCGGATATATAAAGGATGAAGTACTACAAGCAAAGTTTACAGGAACATTTGTATTGCATGCATGTGCGAGTAAAACAATACTTGTAGAACTATTTACTCCCAGCTTTTGTTAAGACAGTATTCTAAGAATTGCTGATGGCTCTACAAGCAATAGAGAATTTCAAAGCGAAAACTGCACGTAAATGCACTTCACAAACATGTAATGCAGAAATTGTAAAGTAAGAGCATATACTAGAACTAATGTGTAAGTGGAATCAAAAGCAGAAATCTCAATTTACCTGCTATACAATTGCTTATACGTTTAATATTCATTATCTGTAGACATAAATGAGAAGAGGCAAACAGAGATGTAACCAATCATTAATCAAAATTTACAGCAAAACTGGTAGCACAGAGGGTAACAAAGAGGTCTGATATTGGATTCAACAATTCAGAAAAGTAGAGCGATTGATTATTAAATTTAAGAAAATGTTTGTCTACTTTGAGTCATTAGAACTTTTAATCGGTTTAGAATTAGTTTACTTTTTAAGTGAATTTGAATGTTTTGCCGAATAGCTAAATTGACACAACGGTAACTAACAAACGCTGTAAAACGTACTGATGTTTTTTGTCTCCAGCGTCATTGTTTGATTTAATTTATTACATATCGTAAAGCGGAAAATAGGCATGTTTTTTGTTAGCAATTTGTTTTAAAATTGAATTTTTTTAATCTAAAAATGGAAGCAGAATCTTCCAAGATTTAAAGCTTTTAAATGCCGGCCGCTAAAATGTTCTGAAAATTTTAATGTTATCGCTTCGTTGCTCAAAATCGAGTCGGCAGAGTGGGGTCAAATTTTGCTACCGTGATAAACAATAAAGACACAATGTTACTACACACGAGAACAGTCTGAGAGATGAAAACTGTAAAGTCAAAAATACTTTAAAATTTTTGAAAATTTTTAAATAAATAATGCCAAAAAACTGACAACAGCAACTTCTTTTAATTTTGAAGCTCATAAAGCTAGAGATTACCCACGATTTAATTTGTTTCCCAGCCCGCTAACTGTTCCGTGACGTCTCCTATGCATTTTTGAAAATTGACGGTTTATTTAATAATTCGGGAACTAGAAAACATTTCTGTTTAAGCTTAACGGTTCATAAGTAAAAGAAGATGCACAACTTCATTATTAGGTGCAGCAGTGGTTTGTAGGGTTAGTTTTCTTCCTTATACCCAATTTTTGGCTGATGAAATCGCTGCATCGTTTCTAGGTTTCTGAGTGCACAAGTACAGATCTTGTGTTGGGGTGGTTTATGAGTACGGCCCTTAGTATTTGGCATTTGCTGCTGGAGGGCTGCTGCAAAGCTGGCTGAGTCATCAGAAGTATTCTGGTTAAAAAATAATTCTCTCTGTAAGCGGAAGGTTGTTTCGTATACTAGTTCTGCTGGTGATGCTTCGAGGCTTTTTTTGTAGGTTGATCGAAAAAACAAAACGGTGGATAGCATTTCTGTCTATTTCTGTTTGCAGGCACATAATAGCGGCAAATGTACAATGCCATCGCTCCACTAAACCATTGATTTGAGGGTGGTAGGCCGTAGTCTTCGTGCATTTGGTTCCTAACACATTTGTAGAATCTGCCAAAAGAGACCCTTCAAATCGCTTACCTTGATCACGTCCATACAAAACTACTTTTGAAA
This sequence comes from Ctenicera cuprea, assembly GCA_958336395.1. NCBI lineage: Eukaryota > Metazoa > Arthropoda > Insecta > Coleoptera > Elateridae > Ctenicera > Ctenicera cuprea. The sequence continues at coordinate 47,411,832 of OY284488.1, forward strand.
ATATAATAAGTAAAACCATTGACTATACCCTTATAGACCCGCAACGTTTACGAATTATTACATTTCTTGAAATAGTAGTAGACGAGAGCGACAGTTGGCGCTGTTTGTACTGAAAGATCTAGAAAGCAGTAAACCAAGCAAGTTAACTCTTAACTCTTAAATAGAAATATGCTGGTCGATTGCTTATTCTGTTAAAAGGTCTGTCTGGTCAACATGAAAATTAAAGATGTTTACTACCTACTTAATGCTAAGGTTAAGGCCTATGGGATGAATACTTTTAGAGGTGTTTTTACCTGTAAAGTTTTTGCCGAGATATTCCACAGATTTTCAATATGAATTTACGATTTTTTCACCAGTTTTTTTATTGAAAGAATTCTTACCTGGATGCTGGAATCTATGAAAGAATTTGATAAATTTAATAAAACCTTTGATTAATAAAACACAGAAGAGGTTTAATACATTAATTAAAACAGTTCAATATCATTTTCTCAAAGCAATTGCAACTGCAGCTGACTTACAGTTATCTACCCTCAGTATTCACCTGTACAGGCTAGGGAAACTGCAGAAAACCTAGCCAGGGTAGCTGATGCTCTAAATATATTCAAAACAAGGGAAACTGTTGTTAGACGTAAACTTATAATACTGAAAGTTGATAATTTAATAAACTGGTATCACCCTGCAAGAGGCAATAAACATAGGTAAGACAGAGGCGTCCTAATATCTCTATTTGGGAACAAAAATATGCAAAGAATAAAAAATATATTTTTTAACTAAAGCTAATTGATAGGAGGAGTTAAAAACAAGTAAATGCCGGAAAAGTTTTCGATTTGCCTTAAGTTGTTCTATCAGATTCCGTGCTCAAATTTTCAAATCTTAGTTTTGAAAAAACAACGTTACTCAAAAAAGAGGTCTAACTTCCGTTTCCGGTTTCGGATTTTTTTGAAAAGCTTAACTGGAACTACAATTTTCGATATACCTCTTGCTTTAAAATTTCATCAAAATCGTCCAGTACTTTCGCCTGTTGAAGCGTCACCCACAGACATACATTAAAAAAAACACTTGTTTGGGTTCCTTGAGTACACCTTGCACGTACAAAAATGGTATAAAATATTATACAACATTACATACAAATAAGAAAATTCCTTAAGCTATGTGCGGGTAGAAATAATTATAAAATAAAACAGTAATGAACAATTAAGTTAGAAACGCAAACGGCCCTAATACTTGAAAATACGCAGCTCTTACAAACTAAAGAAAGCAATAAGGAAATAAGTCAAGGAGCTCGTGTTAAAATAATAAACACACTGAAAACAAACAAGACGCGATTGCCGCGTCTAGATTCACCAAACAAACAGACAGTCTGTTCTTTAAAAGGGCCGAAAATCGTAGCTAATTTATTTTTGATTAAACCCCCCAGCAGCAGGTTTTTCTACAATTTGACAATAACGAAAATTTTTTTAATGCCGCAAAATTTTCCTGATAATTTCACCATTTGTTTCTATTGCATAGCATAATTTTTTCCATAATCTCGTTGAGAATTTTTTTGCCTTTCATCGAGAAAAATCAAGAAATACCGGTAACCGTAACTGAAACCGAAATTTTTAGTAGCAGTAAACCATAACTGAAAACGTAACCAAAATTTAAAAAATTTTAACCGTAGCCGAAAAGCGAAACGTTATTTTATTTCGATTCCCTGGTTTTATTGCATGAAACATTAATTAATCATTTTTTAAATTTCTAAGTTTATCACAAACACCCGCATTTCCTACTCCTACATCTCTCGATGTCCGCACAGTTTCTTTTCGCGTTTCTGACAATATTTCCAGATCATCCGTGAGTTGTGCCATGTTTGGTGTGACATAGTGTGTAGCACGGTATGTTGAGAGCGGTTCTGTTAGTAAAGTGAGTTACAGAAATTAGTATAGTGTCGTTTATATTTATTTTAATAAGTATTATTAGTTCTTCTTCATTGGTGTTAGTCCGTTAGCATTCCAACAGTTACAACTAATGCCAATTTTCGTAGCAGCAATTTATAGCTCTCATTCTATAACATGTGATAATTATGAAAACTTTTTCACTAACTCGAGGAATTAAATTCTTAGTTGCCGGCGCCTGGAACTCCAAACATACTAAATGGGGTTCCATACTAGTAACAACAAAAGTAAGGAACTCTTTACACGTAAAAGCTACCATAACTTTAGACACCTTTCCACTGGTGAACCAACTTGCTAAGTAATAATAATAAAATACCGGACTTGCTAGATTTTGCAGTAACCCATAGTATCTCAGACACTAAAATTGAATCCAGTCAGGATATCATCATACGCTATTAATTGTAACACTTAACACAAACATGATAAGTAAACCTACAACACCAAAACTCTGCTCTAAGAAAACCAACTGAAAGGATATTTTAAACTATTTAGAGGAAAAGACAATTCTCACTATCAGGATAACCAATCCGAAGATTTAGATATCGGTGTACAGTATCTTACCATATTTCTACAAGATACAGCATGGCAATCAGCACTAGCTAGAGAGCAAACCGCATCTGAATTTAACATTCCGCAACATATATGTGAGTTGGTTATACAGAAACGCCTAATATGCAGTTGGCAACGACCATAGAATGAACTAGACAAAACTCAATACAATAGACTTAATCACCAATTACAGAGCCGTTTTAGAATCACGTAATGCAAACTTTGCATGCTATATTACCAGTCTATCAAAAAAAACACTCGATGTAGAAAACCACAAAAACAATTCAAACTGCCGCAACAAAATCAAATGGCAGTTGGGCTAGAATAGATAAAGAACAAACAAATATGTTTGCGGATCAACTTTTGCAAACTTTCGCACCATTTCTATCTAGCTCAATGATAATAAAATAGTACAAGTTTTAAACAATTCTTGCCAACTGTCCCTACCCATAAAACCCTTATCTCCGACAGAAATGCAGAAAGAAATAAAATTAATTACCACGAAGCTCCGGGTTATGACCTAGTAACGGGACAAATACTCAAACACCTACCAAGGAAAACGTTGGTACCTCTCACAACCATATACAATAGAATGCTGCGACTATCCTATTACCCTCTAACATGGAAATTTGACCAAGTAATAATGATTCTAAAACCAGGCAAACCACCTACTAAGACGACTTCATCACTCTTTCAACATTTCTGGTAGAATGTTATCGTCGCCTCCAGCTTTGCCATGCTTCATCTGTTTTAAAGCCAATTCAATTTCTTCTATTTCGATTTCTGGTAGTTCTTCCGAATTTACATTGATAATACGTCCTTTTTCTTTTTCGTTGTCATGCGGGTTTACTTCGTCGGAGGCTTTTGATTTATATAGGTCTGAATAGAATAATTCTGTAATTTTTAGCATGTGTTTTCTATCAGTTATTATGTTTCCTTGTTTGTCTTTCAGTTTATACATTTCCTTCCTTTGACTTCTATTTCTCCTAAAAACATTCAATCCTCTATTATTTTCTATCAGTCTTTCTATCTGAAGAGTGTCATATTCTAATATATTGATCTTGGCTGATTTACGGGCAGTTTTGTTATTTTCTGTATATTCCGTAGTATTTCTTTTGCCCGCTTTTATGAGATCTCGTCTTCTTTCTAGGAGATTTTTAGTTTTTTGTGAGAACTTATCAGGTTTGATTCTTTTGTTCTTGGCTACTTTTTAAGATGATTCTCTTATTATGTTACCTATTCTGGTGTTTGCTTCATCGATATTCTCATTGTATTGTCCTAGCTGTCGTTCAAAATTCCTGCTGAGCTGTTTTTATACCCTTCTTTTTTTGATTGTAGTAATATTCGATCTATTATCTTGGTCTTGTTCTTAAATATTGTTGCTCTTTCTAGTTGTACATTTATTCTTATTTTGCTCCTGACCATTCGATGGTCGATTCCTGTTGAGAACGAATTTAAAACGCTGACATCTTGAACGATATTTTTGTGAGTCGAGAGTATAAAATCTATTTCATTTTTTGTTTCTCCACTCGGTCTAACCCATGCCCATCTTCTTGAATCTTTCTTCTTGAAGAACGTATTAATTAAGTAAAGTTTTTCACCTTCTACAAAGTTTGCTAGCATATCACCTCTCTTGTTTCTTGTCTCTAAACCGAATAGTGTTCAGGATCGGGGCATCCTAATTTTGTACCGACTTTTGCGTTAAAATCTCCCCCAATTATTGTATACGTTGTTTTATGTTCTTTTATGCTTTTAGTCAGGTCTTCGTACAATATTTCTATTTCCTCATCTTCTTGTTTACTGGTTGGTGCATAAATCTGTATAAATTTCAAGGTAATCTTACTATCAATTTTCAGTGTTATGTATATTATTCGATCCGAAACTATCTGCATTTTGCTAATATAAGCGACCCATTTTTTGTGTATTAGAATACCGACTCCCCACATACTTCTGTCTTCGTTTCCTTTGTTAAGTAATACATGTCCTGTTTTAATTGCAATACATTCTTCTCCTTTCATTCTGGTTTCTGCAATACCTAGGATGTCCCAGTTTATTTTATTAAGTTCGTATTCTATATATGTTAGTCTTTCCTCATTTCCAATTCATTTTGCGTTGTATGTTAAAATATATAGCTGGCAGCCTGTCCGCACCCAGGGATTCTTAGCACCCCTGCTTGGTTACTTGTCTGACCGCTGCCTTGGCCAGGGTTACCCAAGCTGCTGGGGACTGGGGGCCTTTGTTTAATGGTTGTCATAACATGAAAGGTTAGTAGCCATAATCTTACACGCTGGCTACGCGGGTTGGAAGATGGTTAGGAGAGGGGATGAGAATTTAAGTGGGTGGGGAAGGATTAAATTGTGGATAGAACATGCTTCCCCTGGACTAGGAACTGTCGGGACAACATGAGCTAGCGTCGGCAGGTTCGCTAAATCCTGAAGCAGGCCTGTATTTCACCGGGATCGTGAAGTAGTGCCCACTCGCTACCGCAACAAATGTCTATTGGAACGTAAATTTAAAGCTCTCTGTTAAAAATAAACTTCTTGTATAAAAGAAAAATTTTAAACCAATATGCACAATGGCATACAGCTTTGGGAGTGTAGCAAACTATCACAAAAATTTCTGCAAGAGTTCCAAACCAAAACTCTGAATGCACCATGGTACGCTACTAACCAAACCCTTTACAACAACTTGGGCACATCACTGAAGAAATACAAAAATTAGCAACACGATACCACAGCAAACTACCAGGACATTATAACCCATTTATTAGACAGCCTGCAAACAAGCCAACTACCGCAAGAAGACTTAAGCGACAATGGCCGCGAGATCTGTTTCAGCCAGACGAAGAGAACTGACGGCTTCTTGTTTATTGACAAGAGTTTCACCGACGGGCGATTTCTCATTTCAAGCCAAAACCACTCAAAAAATCCACTTATTACTCATAATTAAAATTAGATTGTAAGTATGCAACTAATTAATTGAAAAATAAGTTCTCAAAGAAAATGTCATTTTATTTGATTTTATAATTTAAAAAACTGATTCAATTCGAAAAATACGGGGGAAACGTAATAGCTCACCTAACATTTTTGAAACCTCCATATTTTACAAAATAAAGTAATTGCGCTGAAATATATGGATTGTTCCACCAAAACGTGTGAGTTTTTAATTTCGCCCTCGGAAAAGCAATTCCATAATAATTAATTGATGTGAAATATATACGTACGTCGACTTCATGCGGTTATCAAATTTATTGGAAATTAAAAACAGTTTTATTGAGCGAGCCTCAGGAGTTTACTTGTGCATGTGGGTGTTGTATATAGAAAAGGTATGTCCTAAATCAGGGTATATTTACTTTGGAGCTTATTAATTATTTCACGAGCACGTTAGGTGTCAATATTTCAACAGGAGTTTCTAATACTCGTAGCAGGTGCTGGATGAAGGTGTAATTTAATTTTCTATACCCCATAAATTAATAACGAAAACACTCGATACTCAATCAAGCGTTTTGAATGGCGAGTGCCGAGTCCTCTTTTGTGCGAAATGGGCAATTTATTTCCGAAAGCCTGACCGAATTTACACAACACTTCACTCACGTTTTCGCATTAAGAAGGAAAGCAACTGAAAGACGCACCTACAAGTAGCATTAAAAATTTACAACTGTCTGATTGCCTCCACTTAGATGAAGCGGAAGCAAACAAAACACCTTTCGGAACTGAACTATTTCAGATTTATATAAATCTCTGCGAATACGTTTGTGAAAGCGATCTAACCCTCTCAGAAAAGATTTATTAGTTCCCTTTTAGTGGCCCGTTAATTTTATTAGATCCCCGAATGAAACTACAGCTAGGAATTAATATTTATGCGAAGAATTTTAGAGATTTTAGTGTTAATTGAAAAGGTAAAAGATCTTATTCACGAAAGGCTTTTCTTTGCAGTATGTAATACACTTGGTAAAATTTACATTTCGCTTTTGCTTACCTTGTACTATTTCGTTCTAAACGAAGCTTTTGTAATACTTGACTTGATTTTATTATTTTGTTTTGATTAAATGGTAATATTTATATTAAAAACAATTGTGATTTAAACTTAAAAGAGGAGAAATATTTGCTAATATTTATAGTTTAAATACGTAAAGATTTGGATATTATAATAATTTTGAATTTTGAAAGTTTAAGTAATAACACCGTTCCGTGAATTTAATGCAAAGATAAAGGAAACTTGAAGCGATTATTGGCATGCACAAGGAAGCAAAAGTTGGGGTGTTTCAACTTCATGTTCAAGAAGCAAGTAAGGTTCTTATATCTTTCGAGAATTACCACAAACTTTGAATGCATACGGCGTAGAAGTAGAACACAATATGGGTTTTACAACCCACAACTTTTACGTTTACAAGTGCTCAAAACGGTGAGGATTGAATGCTAAATTGTGTGTACGTGTAGTATAATTTTACGCGAGAAAGCTTTATCCACTAAAAAGCAATTTAAGGGTTTTCGGCGAGAACTAATCTATATAAAGCAGGCTATGATAATGGATCAACTACAAACAAAAGCATCGGCATCTTTTGTGTTGCAGAGCCCTCTCAAAATTTTTGCGGACAAGCAGAGGGATCGAGGAGTAAATCGCGGATTTCGCTAAAAACGGCTATGGGATTTTATTTTGGTTCGTTTTATTTGATCTAACAATTTAGTCACTCTGTTTCTCTACACTTTCATTTAATTCCGAAGGGGAAACGAACAAACAAAATAGTTGAAACTCAGCAATATCGGATTGCTATTAGGACTCGTCTCTCTCCATGCAGGTTTTTTTTGATATGCGCCAAGCTAAATTGCTTTATAACTACTGCAGACTGCTGAATCATTTCGGAATATTTCAACTATTGCAATCCCGCCACGACGCTGAAAAATGAATCATTCATGTATTCTTTAAACACCGATATGATACGTTTTATTAATAATGCAAAATGATCAGTTCGAATACAGATGCTCGGAGATATTCCTGACAGCCCAGGATAATATTGAATGAATAAATTTCGCATAAAAACTAAATCGATGTCGTAACAATAGGTTTCTAAGGTCCGGAAATTTCGAACTGTTATAAAAACGAGTTTCTACGCTTTCAAATTAATAATGAATATGTAGGAAAATTCAAACAAACAAAACGCCGAACGTATTCAATATCTCGAACAAACAAAATTATGAAGCTGTCAAGTTGCGTTGAACTCTGAAAGAGAAATAATGGTGATAATGGATATAATAGGGTTTGATTCGTAATCGATTTTATAATAAAAAATACAGAAAGCAACTTTATTTGCACAATGTGATTGTTTGATATTTGTATTTTAAAATTAATTTTCAATTTTTAAAGTATCATATGCAATTAATCGATGCTTTTATTCAATTTCGTGTTGCCAATAAATACTAATGCTTTACATTTATCAGTTGTTTTGTTTTGTAAACATTTTTGTAGTCATTGTTGTGAACTTGATAATATCACAATTATTAATTCAACGCGTTTATTATCACGATAATCTACCTGTAAACTAGCCATTGAACGTCAGGAGTGCTTCACCGCAAATCGCCCGACCTTTTATCTTACTGGCAATACCGAGTACAGGTAGAGGAAGGTATTGTTATCGTCAAAATTTAGGAACTTGAAATTATGACAGATATGCACGTTTAAAGGTCCGAGAATACCGAAAAAACAGGATCCGCCATGGTGCCTGTGTGTGTCTGTATAGGTACACTTTATAGCTCAGACAGCGTAATCTAGAAAACCCAATTTATGTTTAAAAGATTGGTCATCAGATTAGGATGAAACCGCAAAGTAGCGAGATTGGTCCACCAAAAAAAAAGCGGAGGTGCTATACTTCAGTATCGACGCGCTCAGAAAAGATGCTTAGACTTGTATTCTACCCCTGTGGAGTAGCCGATCTGCGCAATCGCGATTATTTACCACTCCCCGGTCACCCTCACTATTGAATTATGGTTTTTCCAAAATTTAGAAATTTCAACTTGACAGTAGGTATAAACAATGAAAATGTTAACTGCTAAATGGTAATACAACCTCTTACATAAAAAAAGACCTATAGGGGTTTTCTTTTGGTCATTCTGGTCACCTGAGCAGTTTAATTCAGTAAATGTCAATAGAACGTGCATTATTCGTTTTCTAAATACCGATTTTTAGTCTCGCCAGATATCATAAAAATAGATAGCTCTTTTAAAAATTAAGGAAAGTGGAGAAGAGTGCTTTACTTCACTATCTGTAGACATACTCGAAAATGAAGCGTAGATTAGTATTCTACGCATGTATAACAGTCGATATGCGCAAGCGCAATCTTCCTCCTTGGATGGTTGTACAAAAAAACGACCATCGCAAAATTACAAATCTATTTAGACATTTGCGCTGATATGAGGATTGTAAATGAAACATGACACCGCCCCTTTTTTTTGTTTTCTCCATAAAAACGCATTTTATGGGTTAAAAACTTAAATACTTCTGGTTTAACCGGAAATTACATCAACCTTCTTATTATGAATCGAACATTGGGAATTACGATAGAATTCTGTTTGTTTATGCCAATTAGGCAAAGTTTATACATCTCAAAAATATGATTTTTTTAAATTTTTGTTTACTAGTACGAGTGCTGTGACCAACACATATCGATTCTAATGAAGTTATATACAGTTACTAATTGTGCACTTTTTTCTTTTATTTATTAAACTTACTAGCAATGTTACTTCTAAATGTTTCCATTTTTTTTAATTGATAGAACCGCTATTTTACAATCTACTCTAGTAAATACATAAGAGTATTAAGTCAATTTGTTGACTGTTGTGGCATGTAGGGGTCCTCATCCTGCGATGATTCCCTTGAGGTTTACTAGGATGGCTGGAATTGCATTCCTCGTTAATTTAGATCAATGGGCCATTGTTTATTCAGTCTTCGTGTTGGTAGTGGGTCCATGAGTTGTAGGATGAGATTGTTCGCATGGCCGGGTAATCTTGCAAACTAGGATGACACAGACTTCTGTATTGCGTCCGTCACGAATGGTATGTTGAGATCATCGTGTAGGGTTCGGTTGCTGACAAACCAAGGAGCGTTTAGGAGAGCTCGGAGAATTTTGGATTGTGCTCGTTGTATGACATTTATATTGGTTTTCTTGGCGCACCCCAGAGCTGGATTCCATACTTCCAGATGGGCGTTAGGATTGTTTTGTATAGCAGTTCTTTATTTTCAGTTGAGAGCTTGGATTTAGGTCCGAGGAGCCAGTACATTTGCTTGAATTTTAGTTCAATCTGCTTCCTTTTTGCTCTGAGATGAGGGGACCAGGTTAGCTGTCTGTCTAGGTGCAGCCCAACGTACTTAGTTTCTGTACTAACTGGTAGTGGAATGCCCTTAAATGTTACAGGAGGACATGTGGTTTTCCTTGTCGTAAATGTTACTTGTACAGATTTACTTTCATTTATCTTGATTCGCCATAAGTCTGCCCAGTCACTTAGACTGTTTAAGTGTGTTTGTAACTGTTGTGATGCTTCAGCTGCGTCGTTGTGTGTAGAAAGTATCGCGGTATCGTCAACAAATGTAGCAATTAAGGTATTTTCAGTTGCTGGGACATCAGATGTGTAAAGCAGATACAGGAGAGGACCTAGGACGCTGCCCTGTGGGACACCTGCTTTTATTGGAATATTAGCTTTCATATTACGTGAAGTCTACTACACAATTTTTGAAGTTTACCCATCAAATTTTACTTTTCCTATACTTTCAGCATAAAGCAGTAAGTATACTGAATTCATGAAAATTTTCGAGTTCGATGTTTTGACGGTAATGTAGTTTTGAACGTCTAAGAACCCAAAAAAGTTGGTATTAAAAAAATGTCTTTCTGTGAGTGTGAGTGTGGGTGTTTGTGTAGTGGGTGGGTGTGTGCATTTTAGTGTAGGTATGCGTGTACGGCTCATACCTCCCAAACCGATGGGCTGACTTGAAGAGGTTTAAAATATTGGGTATATCAAAAATTCATCGGCAACATAACATTAGAATAATCCAAAATAGTAAGGATAGTATAGTGGTATTTTCTTTCGAAACTGAATTTTGTAAACTTAAAAGCGGTACCTGATAGAAAACCTTACAGCAAATCGAACGCTTTCATCTCGAATCTTATAGCTTCAACCTGGCAGATGCTACAATTTTCGAAGATTTTTATTTTTATGTCTTATTACTCGGTGCAGATTTAAATTTATTAATAATTACTTAATTGAAATACATATTAACATATTGTAAATAAAACAATTATTAACTTCAACAAGTTTTTATGTATACTATACGTATAAGGCTAAAAATCTGTTGAAGTTACTAATTGTTTTACTTACATTATACATATTTTAGTTATTTTACTGTTTTTTGAAGAACACAATGTTTCTATGAAATTTTGACATAGTGAAAACTGCAAAATCAAAAACATTTTCAGTATGTTTTGAAAAATATTTTAGAAACACTGGCAACACAACTGTTTGTAAGCTTTTTAGACTCATAGAGGTGAAGAATAGCTACACTTTAGTTGGCCCCAGTTCACTCGTATCTACTGTAACGCTTTTTATAAATTTTTAAAAGTCGTAAATTTATGCCCTTTTATCAATTTTTGGGTACGGTTTAATTTTTACCTTCCACCCAATTCTGGCTGACATATATTGTTTTTGGTTTTTTCCTTTAATTTCAAGGAAGCTTTTTAGAATTATTAGTTTTTCACGAAAAACTCTTAGATACAGTACGCCATATGATATCCAGGGTGTGCTATACGCTCCTACTCGAGTAGTAGAACTGGTGCATCACCTTTATCAGAATAACAATTTCTATAGTATTTTTCGTTTCGTATATTAAAAGATACTGATGAAAAAACATTTCATATATTTAATGCATTTTATTAAAATATACTGCTCTGTGCACTTTCAGTAAATTGCTAGAAAATACACAATTTTCAGAATAAAATCAACACGTAACGCTGCAGAATATGCACGGTGTTAATTAAAAACATTTAACAAGATCGTTAAACGAAACCTGTAAATAGAGTATACCAACGAATAATTATTTTAACCTACTTTTGAAGGTAAAATAAACACTTTAACCTATTTAGCCAACATATAGTAACTGATCCTAAGAGCTGCAACGGTTACACTGTCTTTTAAAAAGCTCTTACATGGTAAAGAGGAAAGCTTAGGTAATTTAATGGTTGTGCGGCTCGAAAGCCGTAAACAACATGTATCTCTATGTAAATTGGAGCTGGGACTTGCAAAGCTTGCTTAGATTTTGCATACAATCATGAATTTTACTGATAATATCAGCATCTGAGTAGAGAGGTGAATATAATGGGCTGTACTTCATGAATTTTCATAACTACTAACCTATTTCGTATATTATGATTTAATAATAATAAACTCCGACCCACATATTTCGTAATTAGCTCAAACAATAACCAAGGATGTTTTACAAGCTTTCGTAAAGCTGGTTCCGCGTTATTAAATCGGAGTTTGCGGTGCACACAGTTTTGTTTATGTCCGGATTCTTCGTTCCTTTAAGAAAATAAGGTGCGCGAATACAAAGAAAGATAGTGATGATCGAAAATCCGTCTCTGATACTTGGTTACGACCATAGCTTCCACTTCGAAGACTCGATCTTGTAGGTCACGCAGTTCTTACAATTTACAGCCACTGGTGCGAATAGGGGGATTTCCGCAAATGAAAAATGGAGATCTTTCTAAATAAATGAATTCTGAAAAAACACTTTTTCAATTTTTCATACTTTTCCGGCTTGTAGCTGACAAGGAATTAACGGTTACTTAGTGTACTGTAAAAGGAAAATACCGAAAACTCTTAAAAAGTTCTAAAATTTCAAGTTTCGTCTATTAGAACTTAAAGTAATTACACTATTCGTTGAACCTGCAGCGCCACTTAATTTTTTATTAAAATCTCATTATGCTTGAGACACGGGAAATAATCAGAACGACTGAGAGACGCTACTGGATATCTGATTAGAGATACTACGAAACGAGAGCGCGATAAGAGAGCAGATAATTAATCCCAGTGTTCTCACTGTCACTGACAGATGCTCGTCGAAAAACTATTTCAGAAGCAAGATTAACTGTCGCGAAGCGCACACCAGATAGGATTAAATATCTAAAATTTCGCCTTAATTTAGCCGAAACAATTAATCCTCACAACAAATGAGTTGCCATCAAATGGGAGCCGAAAATACGGTGTTACACGTATAACGATATTTTTTGCCCGCCAGAGATCATTAGTAATTTTTTAGATAAATTGCCAAAGAAAACTAACACGCCATATTTAATTTGTTAGGTGTAATATATTTTAATACACCTAGAAATAGGAATCTACAAAAAAAACGGTAATTTATCTGCTTATTTTCTTACACCATAATTTGAACATACGTTTCATAAATTTAATTTTTAATACATAACAATTATTATTGCGAAATAAAAAGGGTTTATGGGTTTGTTAATTTAGTTCAATACTTTCAATAAAACTGTATATGAATAAAAAGAAGGAAAAAGAAAGCTTACTATAAAGCACAAAAGGAAATGGTAGTGATAATCAAATCAAACTTTGTCTAAAAGAAGCTTTTTCCGAGTCCACATAATGGAGAAGTAATGGATAGAGGTAAAGTACTCTACTCTGTAAAATAATCTAATCTTAGGAAACAAATTAGCACAGCAGCACTTCGCTTGTGCTTTTTTCACTTTTTTCCATATATTCTCAGAATTTTGTATCATAAAGTTGTAAGCCTAATAGTTATTCTAATGCTATTCTGCTAGTATGTAATAACGCACTTGTATACTGCTCAGTCTCAGAAAATCTTTTACAAGGTAGCTAGCTAAACGTCAAAAATATTTGTCTCTCCAGACACTAAGACAGAAAATTTAATTTTTTTTGTGGAAACCGATATATTTGGGCAAAGAACCTAAACATTTAAAAACAAAACAACGGTCCTTTAAAAATTATTAAAAATAATCTTTTATTCTTATTCTACTGTTACTATTGGTAAAGAGTACAACAATCAAATGCAAAAAAATAGTATCGAGACGTAGTAACCACTGAATAGGCGCGCTTGTTTTCGACTTCCCGTGACTGGCAGTGTTGCCAGGTCTGGTAAAAAATCACCAGGTTTGGTGATTTTCAAGCATGTCCAGTAGGTAATTAGCGAAAACTTTTAAATATCACATAAATCTGAAGATTTTTTAATAATCACTAAAAAATTTAAATTTTTTATATAATTTAATGTTGAGAATATAAAAAACTTGTAAAATTCATTTTAATTATTTTAAAAGTATCGCCATTTTGTTAATCTATTTGTAATTTTGACGATTGCCAACTCCCAATTAACATTTATACTCATAAAAACTGCGAATAGCTGAATCTTTTGAATAGGAATTCGTGAATGTGTTATGGTATGGTATACATAAGCTATACAGGATGTTTAAAAAGCATGGGCTCCCCGTTTAGAAACAGATTCCTTACCTAAAAATAAGACAAAACTTCTTACAAACTGTAAGATATTGTTTAATAAATAACGCTAGTTAAATTGATGGTACATAATGTGATATCATACAAACCCACTCCATCTACTTTACAATTAGTAACCTATGCTACTCCCCCACAATACTTCACTCGCATCTCTTTCCACTGCTCTCCCTTCAACGACTCTTGATAAAAAATCATGTCGCCACTAGAAAGAGCTCCATCAGCGCGTGCGCACACCGTCTATTACTCCATTATCTTACAAAAGATGTGTTCGTAACAGCTTAGTTTTCAAGATACAAGGTGTTAGAGTTTTTGTTTTTTTAGCTATTTCAACAATTCTATTGGCTTGAAATATTTTACTAAAATTTCTCATGCCTAATTACCTTATTGTTTATAATTAAATTCAAAAAAATGCCAACAGGGTCCTCCTACTTGTGGTTAATGCAAGCAAGCTTCTATTTATTTGAGACGGAGTTTGCAGCGAAGATGGAAAATCTCGTGAACCAACTTTTAAAAGGCAAATTTAAACGATACTCTTTCAAAAAGTAATAAGTGGCATGGCAATATATTCGGAAATTTTGCACTGATTTTGCAGTTATCGAAGAAAGTTGAATCGACCTTTTAGACAAAAATAAATTTTTTCTTGTATAGTGTATACAAGGTCAATTCGTCGAACATTTATTATTACTATGTTCGAAATATTTATTTATATATGTTTTGTTGTTTGTTGACATTTGATGATGATAACCAGCTTAATTTTTGAAACAAAGTTTTTTTTATAGATTAATTCTATGCTTTGATTCGATAGTTCTCATCGGTAATCTATCCAAAAGTTCCTAAAATCAAAAGAATAGGGAGCCGCGGCAATAAAACGTGAGCGCCACGCCCCCACAAGTAGTCAGTTAAACAATAAACGTTTTGTGTTTAAAATTTAAATTTAGTTTGCATAAAAAAGTCGCGATTTGCGTAAATTCGTATTAGGTATATTTTTTTGGCCCATTTAATTTCGGTACTTATTTGCCGTAAATAGGATTTTTGATATGACTCTTTTATTATCAGTTGGTTCCCTGGGGCGCAAGTGCTTACTGAAGTGACGTAAATTTTGCAAGGATCTGGAAATCTCGGATCAAAATGGGCGAAACAATTCTCGGTAGTGTGTTCTCAATCTTTGTTTTCTGTGGGAATTTGTTCTGGGACGTTTTCAGAAACATTGTCACCAGAAACCGAAATCAGCCCCCATAAACAAAAACAAAGTGTTAGACGCCACAGATGAATAGAACATATAAAAAGCTTTTCGTGATGATTACTAGTTCCCTGTCTTTATGTAGCTTATCACCCGTCGCTGCGTTGAACAAACTGCGTTTTCAGCACTGTGTACTCTTAGTGGTTCCCTTTGATTGCAATGCCGCAATCGCACGAGTTTTAGGGTGGAGTAAGTAAGTTTTTCTGCGTAGCAATATTGTTTTAATATGCAAAGAGCTTGAACGATTCAAAACACCTTGCAAGAACAAATGCGCATTTCACCTAGACAAGGTTAGCGAATCGTACGTACATTCCAGTGGTGAGTTGTAATAAAAGCGCTTGTTTAGAGAAGTCAGTAAATGAGCAACAAAAACTTTTTTCTGCGCATGCTCCAACACATTAGGTCGTTACTAATTAATAAGCGAATGAAGTAGGCAGCATAGCAAGCCGCGCATCGAAGACTGTATGTCTTTATTAAATATATGGTAAATCCTGATCCCTTCCCCCTTTCACAACTTTCAGTGAACGTGCATTCAGTAACACGTCTTACATCTCAACAGACGTGATTCATTACTCTATATGTTATATATCTGAGTATTAAGTTTAGGGAAAAACATTTTAAATTAAAGTTGTTTAATGTTTAGTTTTACGTAATTATTATTTTTTTGAAAACGAAAAGTGTAAAGAATAACACTTCAGTTTTATTTAATGACACTGTACCCCTACATTCTACTCATTTTAATACATTTACTTATCAATTTTCGAGAAAAACGCAAAAAAACTTTCCTAACACAATCGCAGCAGTGTTCTTTGCAAATCATCTGTTACCTCTTAACAATAACACACAAGAAAAGAACAAAATGCGATTGTGATTTCTGATTTTTGTTAGACTGATATTTTTATTTAACTTCAGGGTCTACTAATATGGGAAATTATTGTTGCAAATTTTGTTAGGTAAACGTATTAAGTTTTACGTCTGGATTCTGGATTTGGAATTTGGGAGTGTGAGTTACCTCACGCGCACTTAGGCCACAATAGGTGGGCCCATTGTACTACCTCCCCAGCAGCTCTCCACATTGGACGTCACCCAAGCCATCCAACCTTTTGGATGTACTTGAGGACATCCGCAATTGGAGTGTTGCTGATTTCGGCCATGTTAGGCCAGAAGTCCCCCAGCATGAATCCTCAGCCCTTGCTTGACGACAGCTTTGAGTGTTAGCCCATCTTCGTGTGAAGCTTTTTAAGGTTTCTTGGTATAGCATAAAGCTTAATGTCTTCAGGGATATGGGAATTACGGGTTCTGGCCCCCAGAGATGTTGTCCGGAGGCCAGTCTCGCAATCTCATCAGCCTTTTCGTTGCCGTAGGTTCCGTCATGTCATTTCACCCATACAAGGGAAACGGCATTATCTTTCGAGATATCGTCGAGAGCTTCACGACACCGCAGTACCACTCCTGAGGTGATTTTGCAACTGCCTAGGGCTAGTAAAGCGGCTCTGCTATCGCTGTAGATACCAATACGTTGGTTCTTGATTTGTCGTTCAAGAATTGCATTTGCACCATGCATTATTCCCACTACCTCCGCTTGGAAGACAGTGGCAATTTTGCCTAGTGGTATACTCTGGCGCAGGTTTAGGTCATCGGAGAAAATTCCGGCACCCGTTCCATGCTTTGTTTTAGATCCATCGGTGAAGATGGATATGTCCATATGCTGGGTTGGTCCAGCATTCGCGTAGACACTAAAGTGTCTATTAAAGGCATATTGTAAAGGAAGGTAGTCCACCATAGCATCCAGAAAAGGAATCGACGATTGCCTCATCCAGAATGCGGATGTGTCGCCTCCCTTGCCTGCTGTTTGCCACAGCCCCTTGTGGCGCAGCCTTAAAGCAGTTCTCACAGCTACTTCCTCCACAAAGAGATCAAGTGGAGGAGGGCATAAGATCACCTCTAAGGCGGCCGTGGGGGTTGAGCGTATAGCACCTGTAGAACTGAGACAAGCGAGACGTTGCACGTGTCCCAATTTGGTTGCTGCCGTAGCCTGTCTGACCCTGGGCCACCAGACAAGTGCATAGCATGGGCCTAATCACGGCAGTATACAGCCACAAGGTAATTCTAGGGGAAAGTCCCCAAGATTTACCCAGAGCGCGGCGACACTGCCAGAAAGCCATGCATGCTTTGTTTGTTTTAGCTTTCAGGTGTTTCTCCCAGTTCAGCTGTTTGTCAAAAATAACTCCCAGGTATTTGACATTATCTGAGAATCTGAGAGAAGTATTGAATAAAAAAAAACTTTCCTAACACAATCGCAGCAGTGTTCTTTGCAAATCATCTGTTACCTCTTAACAATAACACACAACAAAAGAACAAAATGCGATTGTGATTTCTGATTTTTGTTAGACTGATATTTTTATTTAACTTCAGGGTCTACTAATATGGGAAATTATTGTTGCAAAGTTTGTTAGGTAAACGTATTAAGTTTTACGTCATTGAAAAGAGAAAACAATTTTTATCAAATGAATAGAATATAGGGGTATTTTGAGAAAAACTTTAATTTTACATCACAGTGCAATACTTAATTATTATTTATTTTTAAAAGCAACACCACAAAAAATAACACTTCATACGAAACAACTTGAATTTGAAATATTTTTCCATAACATGGATATTAACTGAGATATATAAAATATTCCATACTTTTCGAACACATTATATATTAAATACGGATAACTTTCCCCGTTTCAACTTTTAGTGATCGTACATTCAGTAACATGTCGTACAGTCTCACAGATCGACGCAGGTTATTTATGTGTATAGTAAATCCAAATTTCTTTCTCTTTTCTTAATTTTGTGACGGTTAATTCAGTAGCATGTGGTGCATCTCTACACAGAATACTTACTCATAGGGCGGTTGGGTTCAGGTAGTTTTATAAAATAATTTGTATTGCCTTAATTTCTGTACTAGTAAATGTACGGCGTTTGTTATTGTAACTGGAGTCCCAATATTTGGGTCAGTAAAGTAAAAAATTCTAGCTCATTTATTTGGAAATATCTGCTAAACAAAACCGATTTATCCTTCCACCTCATAGCTGCACGCATACCTGAGATGGCTGTATTCATATTATAAATTTAATGGAATAATTAATAGTACTGTAAGAATCCGCTCAGTTGTTGGCGCACTTCTGTCCTTTTTAGTATTTATAGAATTTATTAGCAAAACACGGCCTAGCAGTATTTACCGAATGTTTGCCACGTGCTTCTTCAGAAAGCAAATTAAATTTTTTTTAATTTATTGTTATTGCTGTGTATTGTTTTGCTCTTGCTATTGTTATTTACTTTACCATTTATGTTATCCGCATGGGTAATTATTTCTCCAATTATTGCCTATACTTGTAAGAGTTCGTTGTCGCGTTATGGTGAGACAGTTTGGCATTTGGTATATTGAAAGATTATGTGCCTATGACATATCTTCCCATTTTATTTGGCCATTTTAGGGACGTAAGCTTGAAGCCATTCTTGTGTTGACATTCATGTACTGTTTCTATCTAATAACTTTGTTAATAACTCAACTTTTATACCTTATTGAGTATATAAAGGTTATTCAAAATTCAAAGACTTCTCATATGAAAGGATTTGATATGTTTATAACCGGAGCGGCTATCTAAGCACCTTTTGTACTTCAATCGTCCTGTAGAAGAAGACTTATAAATGCCGGACTGATCTTGACTGCGGTAAGTTCCAAATCTAATTTCCAAGTAAATCGGAAAATAAAGTGGTAGAAAACAAGCGGCCCGTTACCCATAGTAATACTGAAGAAGACTTATACGTTGCTACAACGCAAAAAATCATTTCTTTAAGGTATAGTTCTACAACCAAAACCTGAAAATAAATAATTTATCACTGAAAATTAAGTATCGCGCCTGATTGGTCATTTCATATATTTTAGAACTGTCGTTAGTTAATTTCCAAGTCAATAGGGAGGTTGATCCTAAATCGATTATATTAAGAACTAATCTTTTATAACGAAAGAGTCGGTTTTTTACTTAATCAGTCTTTCTTTGAATATGAATCTTTATTTATTTTATAATTATTAATAGCATAGTTACCACAAAATTTTTTTTTCAATACTTTTACCTCTAAAAATTATATAAAGAATGTCTTCAAGAGCTGGATATATAAGGGCTGGATATATAATGGAGCAAAAAACTTGCTCATTTACTTTTTGTGGATATTGAGTATTAGAATTTAAAGTTTTTTTATTATTATATTTTATAATCTATCTATAATTGCATGCATTTGTTTTAACATTATTTATATGAATAGAAACAAATTTAAAAAAATCGTTTTGTGTGAAAATCGATCTTTTTAATACCGATTTTGCATTTCCATATACACAGCCAACCCAATTTATGTTTAAAAGATTGGTAATCACAATCGTGAATCGGATGAATCTTCAAACTTGCGACATTGATCCGCTCAAAAAAGGGGTGGTAGGGACTAAGTGATATGCTTTAATATAAACGTGTTCAAACAAGTTCAGGTTTGTATTCGACGCATGTAGAATAGCCGGTCTGCGTAAGCGCGATTGTTCTGCCACCTCCTAGTCACCCCACCATCGATTTTTTGTTTATTCAAAAATGTAGAAATTTAAATTTCAAAATTGGTATGGTTAAATGACCATACGAATAACCTCCTATTAAGAAAATACATACTGCGTGTTTTCTTTTGTGCTCGTTTACCTGGACTGTTTAATTATATAATTGCCAAAAAAAATTAATTTTCTGAAAAATTGATTTTTGACATTCAGCGAATAAGCATTGTTTTGTAATTACAAAATATCGGATGAAACCAAATATCACTTAAAAAAATATTTGGGGTAGTTTCTGATAGGGAATAATTAATATAACATGTAAAATTTCCTGTTCTACAAAAAGCGTTCTTGTGTTTTTCACTAAAATCAATATTTTTAGAGTTACAAGCTAAAAAAAACACCAGTATGTACTTTTAGGGGTGGTTTAGAGGGTGAATACCTCTTTCTGCGAAATGGGTTTCTATCTTAAAATGAGTCTCTATAGCAGTTCCTTCTTATCCAAAAAGTTTATGCTTTTACGCAAAAGTGCAGGGTTTTGGTCTTGACAAACCTAGCCATTTGATGGTTTTTGCGATAAACACGATAGCAAATTTATTGAGTATATTTTTAAACACTGTATAATAAGAAAACAAACGTCAAATTTAGAAACACGCAATTAAAAATATTAGAAAGTACAGATCATAGAATTGTTATAAAATGGAAAGTATGTGAAAAAGATGTAATTTTGGAACTAAGTCTAACTTCTTTATTGGTGTATATAACATTTTCAAAACGGGTTTCCTCGGCTGAACGCACACAAAGTATATTAGTAATTTAAAATGTTTATAAAGAGAAGCAACTAATTAATAAAAATTTTCCAGTAGATTTATTTTATTCCCATGATAAACAGAATCGTATTTTATGGTTAGATGTAATGTAACTAGATATTAAGTAGCATAATGAAATCAAAATACGCTATAATTAAATGCTTTCTAACATAAACGTTGAATATACACTTACAAACACTTAAAAAAACAGAGTAAAACCGAAAACATCAACAAAGTATTTAATGACAATATTGCGGTTTTAATTGGTTTTCAACTTCATAGATATTTAGATAGAAATTTGTCGCGGATATACGAATGAATCCAGAGAGACACTTTTAATATTTAGATTTAATAAATTTTATAAATGAAAATGATTTTCCACACCATGTACGTGCTACCAAGCATTAGAGTCATTGAAAGTATGCGAGGCTTACATAGTTGTTAAAAAAATATAATCAAAGTTTTCAATTTAGTTTCAAAAAACTAACCTGTTTACAGTTTATACAGCTTAAAATTACATTGCGTTTGATCAAAATCCTTGAACATCACATAACATCAGTTTATCATTCTCTAAATAATTTAATTAATTCCGCCTTTTAACATAATAACATCACAATATGCAAACCAGCTTATTACACATGCATCCCTATACAAGGACTAGCAGATGGTAATTGGTCCATAGTAAAACTTTTACTAACTAATATGTGTTTTAGACTTAACTTAGTTTATAATAATACAGAATCTCAATAAAATATTACTATTTTAACATCACTACAGCTAATAAGGCGCAGAAAACACATTCCTGTGCCCGTGCGGCACTGATATGGAGAGACGCCAGCTAGACAGCTCTGAATTAATAGAAATTGGAAAGACGATATTTTCTGAATAACCTTAGAAACTCGTAATCACAAATAAGAATACACTAACAACCAACAGAAAGAAACAGACAGGCTGTTGTGAAGTAAACCAAACCGAGGTTGTAGAAAAAAACTTAGAGAATGTCGCTTGCTGAAATAAACAAACCAAAAAAACTTTTTTAAATTACATTAACCTGAAACACCCAATAGGTTTATAAAGATTTATGTACTGTGTCTTTCTTATCATTCTTTATATGTCTAGTTGTTTTTCAGCAAATTCCAATTGTCGAAAACGTAACACAGGTATAATTTCGTAGTTTCTTATTATTATTACAAACAAATAAATTGCTTTTATAAAGAATTGTCTGTCAATAAAATAAACTACACTAATTTTTAGTCTGGTTTTTGTCAGAATTCTTATTCACGAGAAAAATATTAATAAGCAAACGTCTAGAACATTTTTTGTCCTGTGATAGAATAGTCGAAATTTATTTTTAAATTAATTATGATCAAAAAAAAAACATTATTAATATTAAAAACCCACGTTCTTTAAGTTGCTTAACTATAATAAATTAATAACATTGCTTCGCAAAATGTTACTAGCGTTTTGAGAACCTAGAAAACAGGAGCTGTAAACTTCTGTAAGATTATTAGCAGTATCCGGACTTTTAATCTAGTATTTAGTCATTATTCAAAGTATGAGGCAATAAATTAAAAATAAATTTTGCATAATTTCTGTAAATATAAAGTTGTCGCTTCGATGCAATTGTAAACAAATTATCTATGTACAGAAACACGACTATATCTTTGACCTTAAGCGAGCTTGTTTAGTTACTTATTATTTATTCGGTCAGCTGCTTTATTATTTCGACTAATTTTGATAACGGAGTTGTTAAGCGTAGAATAGGAATGATCACGGATTTTAAAAGTACTACACGGAACAATTTTATGAATAGGTCATTTTAATCTATTTACTTTCTTCATCTAATACCATTTCTTCCTCCACTTCAAAACGACGTTAAAGAAGTATATAAGTAAAAAGCATGTAGTTTTCACTTGAGTATTACTAAAACGTAACTGTCACGTTGAAGTAATCCTAAAAGCTTCAGGAACGTAGTATAAACCATAAATACTACTTTGTACAACCAGCGACTTTGAAGAAAATTTTGAAATAGTTTTTGAATGTAATGGTGACTAAATGTGTTATTTAAAAGTTCTTACTACTATCTAGTAGTATTTAATGTCAAAGTTATAAATTATAAAGTAACATGTTAAATGACAATAACATTTTGGCTACCTTTAATAAAGTAACGCCCACCTCAAAGTCATAGTTTCAGTCAATATTACGTAGCAGTTAGTTTGGCTAAGTTTTATTACACCTAAATGACAAAAATCCAAGTACCGGCGACTTAGATTGCTAGCTGGAACTATGGACTTAAAGAATTAAAAGAAAAATCAACGTGTGGCAATTTTTAAACCATATTTTTTGAAAATATTTCTAATTTTGAAACTATTATGAATTTACAGTTTTAAAACGTTTAAAAATTGTTGTAGTTAATAATATTGTGTATCCCTAGAGCTACTACAATATCAAATTTTATTCCGATTTGTCAACCAGTTTTTTTTTTGTAATAAAGCATTAAAGTCAAGTCAAGTCAATATTTTAGGGGCCGCTAGGTTGAAGTTAAAATGTTGGGAAAAAAGCATTCGCTTTGCTCTAAGCTCTTCCATCACATTCAGAAAATTCAGTTTTCTGTTTTTTTTCAAGGTTTTCCAATATATTACTGATATACATATACGGAGATCATCGAAATCGGGAATTACGAAGCGCATTTACCTACACACATAGAAGACTGACATTTCTTTAAAACCACTATTTTTGCGTTCCTGGAAGTCCAAAACATGTATATCCGTCAAAACCCCAATTTCGAACATTTTCATGGTATCAATACTTCCCTATACTGAAAATATGAAAAAGTACAATTGTTTGTGTTATGCATCTCGTCGAAAATTCTGCAATGGCGTGTCACTCATAAGAGGGTAGCATATGTGCAGCAGTTATATCAATAACTATTTGGTTTTGGTGTTGACAGTGGAGCCATCTATCAGTGTATTACAAGCGTTGGGATGATTTATCGAGAGGAGTGACAGTATTGATCATATCACATTAGCACCTCTTAACTAGAATATCGCCTCTCTACTTGGGGTTTGTTTTTATTGCAACTTGACGCTCAGTAAGCACTTAGGAGTGAAGCTTTTTTCAGATTTTTACGGTCGAATAAATTTAACCGTTCGTCATTAAATTACGGTTTTATGAATGCGAAGTGCAAGATAAGGGGAAAATGTTGTTGTGTACAAAGATCGGAACTTTAAATAAAGTACTCCCTTCTAGACTTTCAGGGCAGTAAAATTTTTGTGTAGAGTATCACATTACCATATCATATTTCCAAACTGCATATTACATGTTACATGTTACACTGGAGCTAATACTTACTCCTACATGAATATCTGGGGTAACTTTGAAGCAAAATTGTGAGGGAATTTGAGTTGTTATTCTAGAAATGTATTAACTTAATACGGCCTATTTCCGAAACAAATAATTCTTGGAAAGAACTAAATACCCACTTTTGATTCTCGAGGAACCGTTAATTTTGAGCGTTGTTTGGAAGGCTAGCGAAACTTCACGAATAAAACTTAGAAACAATCACTGGTAGAATGCGAAATCAATAAGGCAAGAGGCTGATAGCCGTTTCAAGTTCACGTAAAACGGTAGTATTTCAGACTGAAAGCCTCTATCCAGTACAAATGATCCGGGAGGTCAAAGCTAGAAATGGGAGCCAACACCGTAGCGTATAAATTACCAAGGCTGTTCCGTATAAAAAGTCCACTTTCTGTGGTAACTCGCAATATAAAGCAAAATCAGGATCTAAGCAGCCATTTCTTATTGTATATGATTTGTTTTGCCCTCCATCGACGCGAAAATTGGCCGGGTTTATTGATATAAGGGCGAGAAGCTCCGTTTTACTCCCGGAAACTGGCAAACTTGGAGCAATTTAAATTTTCAAAAGTTTTGCTATGAAAGTTCCAAGGCAGTTGAAAAAAGCGATCGATTACTTTAGAAAAATTGCTAAATATTTGCGGAGTTTGTCGCGTACCCGGTTCGTTTGAAGACAGCTAAAGTCTCAGAGAGAATATTCGAATTTACACAAAGCGGAACAAAAAACAAGCATGCGGAAGTTTCGAGATTCGAGATAAGCGTATCTACAGGATAAAATATTTGCCTAGTTCGTAAAACACCTACGGTGAATATTTGTAAAAGAGTTTAACTAATATTTGAACATATTTCTTCAATTCCTTCCGAAAATGTTACGAAAGCTTCCAGATATAGAACATGAAATTCATTGCAGACCTTTCAAAGCATTTGCAACCTTGCGTTTTCTTGCAAACATCAGAAATTTGAATAAAAACCGAATAGAAATGTGTAAAAATAATAACCACCGTTAGTAATCCTAATCAAAGCTCAATTTTGAGATTTAATCGCATATTAGAGCGTAATTCAAATCTGCTTGTAATTCTAATTGTTTTCAGGAATTAATTAATTCCTCGTAATAATTAAACGGCAAAGTAACTTAAAAATTAGTTCTTATTCCTTTATACCGCAAAAATTATAATACACTTGTCGAAAATTACGAAATATTTGAAGTAAACAAAGATGTGGAAACTATTATCTAGTAGGGGCGGCTATAACATAAAGCTTTTAGCACACGGCATTTAACAATTTAATACCCAAAGGTGTATAAAAAGTACAAAATCTATTTTGAAATTTCAGCGGATAAACATCGTTTGCAATTACAATATCCGAGATATTATGAAACCGGATGACTTTTTTAAAAAATAAGTGGGGTGGGAAGGGGTACTTGTTCTACGCATGTCTAACCGACGATAATTTTTTACGTTTATAAATATTAAAAAAAAATTTACAATTAAAAAATTCCTACATTTTGTTATTTATTAATAAAATACGGAAAGAAATAATACATGGATGTGACGTAATATAACAATAATGACGTATAAATAAACAAGGAAAATTATCCTAACAAGTGTTTTCTGTTTTTAAAATCAGTGTCTTTGAGTAAACTTACCAAACTACTGTTACAATCTTTACAATTGCGACCAGCATTATAGTCCTTCTTTTAAGCAAAGATTCATCCATGTTTGTTTGGAATTTCTAAATTAATATTTGGAAAACGACATTAACACCAGACTTTTAACTGAAACCGTTTTCGTTTTCGATTAAATCATAGAATTCATAAAACTCTTTCAGTGAGAACGCGGTAAGAATTTGCGTGCTCGGCACACATTTCTTTTTTTACCTCGCTGGTTTCATTGTTTAATATTATGTTACCGGTATTTATGGATAGGTGTGTAGACGGATGGATATCCTCATTTCCGCATACCTCAATTTCTTTTATTTTTTTTTTCATGTATTGCGTGTACATTTAATGATGGTTTAGAGGTACAGTTTTAATAAAAAGGATGTTTTTTGTCATTTTTATAATTTGTTTCATTTTCAGGGTTTGGGTGAACTTGAGGATACTAGTTTAGAATCACTTTGGTGCGAACTTATTAAAAGCGGTAGCGTCTATAAATAAAAAAATATATTTTTTTTTCAGCAAATACTTCAATAAATGTTCTCATTTCTTTAATATCCAAATAGGTAAGCATTGCTAATACAGTAGAACTTCCCTAACTCGAACTTCTGTAATTCGAATTATTCTTCAAGTCGAATTTTTGTCATGAACACTGATGTTTCCTTGTCTTTTTTAATGTATTTTTAACTCCATAAGTCGAATTTCTATAACTCGAATATTTCTATAAGTCGAACTGATATTTTACTCGTAACTCGAATTTTTTCCGGTAAGTTCCTAGTTACAAGTATTCGCTAAACATATAATTCGAATATTTAGGGGAAGTCCCTAGTTACGCACAGTGACGAGTATTTCTGTGGTATTTCTTAGATATGTTCAGTGGCAACCAGAGAATTCTCGCTTGCGGTCAATTGTTTTTCGAAGATTACGGGAACGATAAGTATCAGTATTAAAAATTGCTAGCGCATTGTGAAAGTGCATTCATATCTAAAATGACAAAGCGAAATTTAAAGTGCTTATCACTTGAGCAAAAATGTTTGTTAATTGCCGAGGTAGAAAAGGGCGGAAAAAAGAAAAAAAGATATTGCTGCACAATTTGGTATTCTTCCTAACACTTTATCGACCATTTTAAAAAACAAGGATGAACTTGTAGAAAAAATCAAAGACTATGGTGTTAGCAGTAAACGCAAGAGACTTACAACCTGTGTCTATGATGATATGGACGAAGCTATGATCAAATGGACAACCATGGCACGTAATAAGAATCTACCTCTGTCGGGAACCATAATTAGAGAAAAAGCTAAAGAATTAGCAGATGCTTTGAGACATGAAGATTTTTCAGCTAGTGTAGAATGGTTAGATAAATTTAAAAAACGGCGTAATATTGTCTAAACGGCGATATGTGGTGAAAGTGCTGCAGCGGATTTGCAAACTCGTGACCATTGGCTGCCCAATTTAATAGGTCAGTACGATAAACATGACATTTTTAATGCCAATGAGTTCTTTTTCAAATGTTTGCCAAATAAAACAATTGCATTTAAAAATAAAAAATGTTATGGTGGAAAAAGTAGCAAAGAGAGAATAACTGTTATGCTTAGAAGCAATATGACTGGGTCCGAAAAGCTAAAATTGCTCGTTAATGGTAAATCAAAAAATGCACGCTGTTTCAAGGGTATCAAATCACTTGATGTGGATTACGAAAATAACAAAAGGGCATGGATGACAAGTGAAATTTATGAGAAGTGGCTTTTAAAGCTAGATAAAAAGTTTCGTTCTCAGAAAAAGAACATTTTACTGTTTGTTGATAACTGTCCTGCGCACCCAACGGATGTAGGAGATAAACTGAAAAACATCAAACTTGCATACTTTCCTCCCAATATGACCTCCTTATTACAGCCAATGGACCAGGGCATTATCAAAAATCTAAAACAACATTATAGAAAACGGATTGTAAAGAAACTTTTGGTCAATATGGAGGAAGATGCCCCTACAACTGTGACGTTACCTGACGCAGTTAGGGACCTCAGTAAAACATGGGATGTGAATGTAAAAGAACAAACAATTGCCAATTGTTTCCGGAAAGCAGGGTTCGTTGAAGATGAATGGCTGCAAGATATTGATTATTGGGTGAAGAAGTTTTTCTTCTACTGTCCGAATTAAATGTTCTATGGGCTTCATATAGAACCGCAGCAAGTATAGATGATGTAACATTTGAAGATTACGTAAGTGTTGATGATGGTACATGTACAATGGATTATCCTACCGATGAAGATATTTTAACAAGCATCTTAGACAATCGTATTCCCAATGCAAAAAGTATGTAATTCAGACACATTAATTGTAGTTTAAAAAGTAAAATTTTACGATAAATTAAAAAATTAAAGAAAATATTTTTTATAGAATCAGACAGACATGATGACGAGGACGAGGACCAAGGCGAATCTAATGTCATGCCCACATTTGAACAAATTTATTCTTCGATTGAAAAGCTAAGAACTTTTATGGAGTCTCGAAATAATGTACCTCATAATATTTATAAGTGATTAAATTTGGTGGAAGATTTTGTAGAGAAGGAGACGTGGTTATGTACATCACAAAAAACAATTACCGAATACTACTTTGAAATAAACAAATAATTTTTTCCGTATGTTTTTTGGTGTTGTATTTTCAGTAACTCGAAGTTTCCCTTACTCGAATTTTTTTTCTTGTCCCTTGAGATTCTTAGTTTGATTATAATGACGTCAAACACAGGAAAATTTATTGATGTTTTTATAGAAGTTCGAATGTATTAATTTTTCACAAACCCCTCATCAGATTTACTGGCATTTGGAAAGGTTTCCAGCGGCGAGTTGAAAATTGTAGGTGTCATTGTGACAGAGGTCCACTTCCGTAGCTATTGCTGTGCGTGACCGTTCGGCGTCTCCATTATGTTGGTCGCGAAATGGGGATTTAAGGGGGGTAGTCGCGTTAGCGTGGGTGCGCATAATTGCCGTCGATCACCTGCCTTTAAGGGTATTACGTTATCCATTTCCTCGCACCAACGTAAAGGAATTAAACTTTAAAAAAGTAGATATCAAGACGACGAGAAAATAAATTGGAATTTTTGCCTTGACGGCTCATTTCGTCAAGCAATAAATATAGATGACGCGATAAATAAAAATCGGTCCTTATGTGCAGTCCCGGAAATGTGTGAAGTGCACCAGGAGGCAGAGAGCTCAGGTGTTGGTATTTTATAAAGGGCAGAATTGAATGCCGACGTATTAAGGTATGTATTGATCGTTTTGGGCACCGCTAGATAAGAAGTTTGCCAACAGAGGAGCTTTTTGTACTGGCCAAAACAAATACGTGCCGAAAATCCGGCTTAATGATACGTTTTGAGGGGAACAAACATAGACAGCAAAAAATTAAATTGGTTTAGTCTTTCCGAACGCACCTGAGCCTAATTTTCCCCAATGTAGCAAAAAGTTGCGGTAAGCACGAACTTGGCTATTTGTTAAAGTGGAAAGCGCACCACTATTACCAAGACGAGCTGGAAATGCAGCAAACTATTAGAGCTTCGCCAATGATTTATTTGCTTTCCTTTCCTTTCGTCTTTTATTACAAACAGTGACAGCTCGGCGAGAAATCGCAACGTTTAAGTTTTAAGCCTTTGAAACGTTCGGAGTTATTACTTGGGATTATCTACTTAACACAGGAAATGCTATGAAAAATAATAGTGTTTCAATCAATAATTGAATGCACATACTACAAAAATTAAAGAAATTCAACGCGCTTTAATATGCCTAGAAAACTAACTCATATATTGATTGAAACATTTCCATCTGGAGCAAGAAATTTTCAGAAAACAAAGTTCTGTAACTTAATTAAACTGTTTAATTAATTAACTAGTTGCAAATAAATCCACAGTATTGTTCAGGAAAACTATTTAACACATCATAATGTTAAAAATTGTTCAGCGCATTAAGTTACGTTATGGTATTTTTACATAAACTAGTGTTTCTCAATCTGTTTTTGTTTGCGTTCTTCTTTCTAAATTTCCATATTTTTGCGCGCCCTAACCTTCAGGTAACATTAATGCCAGAACGCGGTATGTTATATTAAAACGCATCCAGAATGTCTTTATAAATGTTTTGTTTTATATTATGATGATTCATGACATAAACTTTAGGTACCGGGTGATCGTAAAAAAAAATGATTCAGAGCAGGCCATGAACGAAGTGTTAAAGTTGGCAATACTTAATAAGCATAATATATAATATATAATACATTAAGTTAAATGTATCCAACCAAAAATTTTTACAGCTGTCTACAATTGACAATTGGCTTATATTAAGTATTGCCAACTTTAACACTTCGGTCATGGCCTGCTCTGAATCATGTTTTTTACAATCACCCGGTATTTTATATAAAGTAATAAAAAATGCTAAACAAATAAACTTTATGTTTGTTTGTTTGTTTTTCACTTTTCGGCACCCTCTCCCTGTAAATATTTTCCACCCCCCAAGAGGAACGCGTGCCACGGTTTGAGGAACACTGGGTCATAAGCTAATCAATAAAGTAAGTGCAGTAGCTGCACATGATACAACTCATATTTCATTGCATTTCTCTAATATTTTACATAATAAAAGCCTTTGATATTTTGCAGCTTTGAAGGGCTTCCTGGCAACCACATCGCATCAATAGAAAGGCAGTGAAGACACTCCGGATAATTTGCAGGAAAATCACTGCATAGAACGTGTTGAATGGGCCGATGTTATCACAAAGTGATTTACAGAAAAGCAAAGCAATACGTTTTGGATGAGTTAACTAAAACCAGAACTAATTAGGTATCAATATGACATTTTCTTAAATACTCAATTGTTTAAAAAAAATTGATGTGGATTTTTAGTCAAAATTCAGTTTTTAAGGTTTTTAATTCGTAGAGCATAGATCATTAAACGAAAGTAACATAAAAACTAGGAGAACCCATAAGCTACGCCCCCTGTTGTTTTTTTAAAGCGGCTTCCGGAAAGAAAATGACGAGGAAAAACTGATTTAAACAGCTCTAAAAATAAATTTAAAAAAAAAACCTCAAAAATGCTTCAGAAAAAAACCTTATAAAATCCCCTGGAAAAATTCTATTTACAAAAATCGGGAATAACGTTAGTTAAACTTAGCACTTTTTCCCATTTCCAAAGGGCTGTTTTAACGGGATTTTTAAAATGTTTTGTGAAATAATAAACACATAATAAAAGATTTTGTTAGATAATAGAACACTATGCTAAATTGCACACTAGATTTGTTCCAAAAAGGTGTTGTTCTTTTGTGAGATATTCAATGGTTATCGAAACATTATCGGTCAATATTTGGCAAAAAAAACAGTGCTCTGAAAAGAGCTTTTAAATGAGCCGCCACACGGCACAGTGTTCTATTTTTAAAAAATAGGGAGCAAGCCATTGCGCCGTGTCACGTGAACCTTTAGCAACAGCAAAATGCTTAAAATGTGGCTAGGATAAAACTGCAGTGTCCGAGTGTTTTTAGTGAAGTATAATATTTCGGAGGATATTGAATTAGTTCCAGACTTTATCCACACACTGTATATGTATGTGTCTGGTGCATTATAACTTTCGAACAGACAGACGGTTTAATTTTGCTCACCTTGAAAATGTCAACCGAAACGGAAACAGAAGTTTGTAAGTAGCATTTTTCCGGAAAACGATTTTTTTTATATTGGATAATAAATATTTTGATTTTAACGCCATATTATTAAAAAACGAGTTGTCAGATCTAGATGAAATTCAGTATTGTACGTATCTCGTAATTGCTTTAGGGAGACACAATGTCACCGGGTACGAGAAGTTTTAGGAGAACAAAAACTGTGAAGCAAAAGTTATTTCAAAATTCAGAAAATCTTCACAAACATGTTGCTAAAACACTGAAAACACGATTTTTTTTATAATTTAGTAAGCTCATAGAGCTAGGCTTAAACTGTTATTTGGTTCATATCCAAATCTGCTAGTTTTCCTATCACGCCTTCTATGAATTAAAAAAAAAGTTTGTTTTAGAGCCTACGTACTTATTTACTCAAAAACGAGTTATCTTATCCGGATAAAATTTGGTACTGTAAATGGCCTAGTGGTACAAAATGTTGCAAACTAGGAAAATTTTTGGAACTAGTCAAAATGTAAAATAAAAAAAAATAAAATTTTTTCATTTAAAAGAAACGTGTTAGAATCCGCTCTCTATGACGCCTTCTATGAATTTTTGAAAATCCAAATTTAAAGCTTTTTTATTTAATAAAAGAGAGGTGCTGAAAAATTTCTGTTTAAGAGCGCTATCTACCCCTGTATACGCGACTTAACACATAAAAATTTTGTTTTTGAAGTTACCGAAATGTTATTCGCAGTACTACGGTAGACATTTTTCTTAAAATTGCTGAAAACTAAATCAAAACAATACAAATATAAGATATTTATAAGAATATTTGTTTTGTTAAAGAATAATAATAAATTGATTTTTTGCACTTTTCACCAATATTTATATTAAGAAAACTACTGCATACAAAAAATAGTTTCAATAAAATTAATTTTTTGTAAAATAGTAGTTTTAATGATCCGATCGATATAAATCGTACGATCCACGTAATGCGATATCCCAGTCCAACACTCTATAAGGAATAAACATACTATGCGCAGGTCATTTATGATTGTGACTGGGAGAAGTGAGCGGTGTTCATAGGAGACTTATTCAGCTGATGAATAGAGCTCTTAGGCATATTGCTCATAATTCATAAGTGATAGTAGAAAAACATTGGAAATTTAATTTTTAGGCGCAGCAATATTTAGGGGGGTAAGTTTCCTTTTTTCAGCAATTTTTTGGGGCACGAGTTTTTTTTCCTTATTTAATTTCATCGTTTCAATACCTGTTAAAACGAGTCGGCTTTTGGTTCGCCACTTTCTCTGTTTTCGCATAGAGCCGTGAAACAATCACAGCAGTAACTTTTCATAGCGTAAACATTTCTGTGAAGTTTACTTTTAATCGAAGTGCCACAGGTGTAAAGGCAGCAAATATTGCCTACAACATAGACATTCCGCCTTGCCGAAAGTTTTACCAGTAATCATGCTCATACTAACAAAATTTTTACGTTAAAATAGTTAATTTAAATTGACATTTAAATGTTGTATTATCACTAATTCATGTTAATTAAATAGAATAATATCTTATTACCGATAATCACGCCGATAACAAACACTTTGCAAGAAAGATAGGTCGAAGTCGAGTTCGTGGTTTTTCAAAGTAGCGACACAATAAAATTTCATCAATTTGTATTTTATTATTATATAAAAAATGTTACTAATGTGTATAGTATCAATATTTAAATTTAAAATGATATTTTTCTTGTGTTTGTAGAAAAGAAATATAATTTAAAAAACATATCAATCATGTACTATTCTTTTGCTGGGTGTATATAAGCAAAGCCACAAAATACATTCGTTTGAAGATCTGTGATTTGCTCAGTAAGTTACCGGTGTTTTCACCGTTTCCACCACGCACTTCCGTTCCATCACTTCCGTTTTAGCATTGGCGTGCCTTCTCCTAGAAAGAAGTTTTCCTTCAAAAATAAATTTTGAGATATTTGAATCTGTGATTATTAATAGCCAAAGATTGTGGACAAAAAGAAATTCTCGTGACGTTGGTGCGATAGCGACAATTATTTCAAAGTTAGGAATTTTGACGATAACCGTTTGACTTCTTTAAAAAATATAAATGCTTAAGTTTGTATAGAGATTTATTGTATCATTGCCATTTTTTTTAATGCAGACGTTCTAAAAATATTTGTTCTTACTTTTTTTATCAAAGCAGACGTTCTAAAAATATTTTTTCTTAATTTTTTATCAAAAATAACGAACCGCGCACGGTCTAACAAATCGTAGAAAATTCTGCTAAAAAATTTTCGTTCGTGTTTAAAATTTCCATTGTAATAATAAATTTGAGTAAAAAAAAAGTCTGCGGTTTTAATAAAGCGAGCATTCTTCCTAAAAAAAGCTTGTCGCGACTGAATGAGGTGCCTGGGTCCCAAGGACTTGTTTAATCGGCTGTTCTGAATTGACGTCGTGTCAAGGGCGAGACGACGTTCATGAGAATCTCGGCAGTGAATTTACGTGTGGGTTTTGTAACAATGAGAGAGAGAGGCTGCTTGATGTCATTTCGCGACGTTAGCAAAAATTTGCGTAAGAGCCCCATTGTGCGAAACGCTGTAAGGGGTGAGTTGATCATGATTCTAAAGAATTCTCCAGATTTAAAAGAAGGTACGTATGTTATTCCCGAGTTGAAAACGTGCAGCATTATCATGTTTGATGTTCTCAAAAACGTGTCAGCAATTCTGGTTTGAAAGCGCTCGGTCCGTGAAGAATATAGATTTATGTATATATGGGCACGCGCTTGAGGTTTACATATCGAAAGCTTTCCGTTCCGGTGATAGAGATTGATGTGGTTTATGGTCGAAAATTTTTTCGCAATTTTTAGAAATTATTTTCTAGTGTAATACTAAGATATCGAACGGTATTTAAATGAAGGAAGAATGTGACTGGCAGATGAGATTAAAGGATGGTAATTTGGGGGAGATTTGGAGCATATCGGAAGCTCATCAAAACCCGCGGAATTGCGATGCGGACGGGAACATCCGTCTCGAGGCTGATTTATTGAGAAAGGTGTGATTGAACGTGAAAGCGAATTTATTCGTCGTGTCTCTAAATTAATTAATTTTCAAATCTTTATCGGATTCCAAGCAAAATATAAGAAGAGGGTGGGTGCAGTTGTCGCCCCCCCTCCGACTCTCACATAACAATGATGTTTACAGTTCGTCAGAATTTTGATGGACGAGTAAAAAGTCGGGCGTCGCTAACCGCCGTTGACAACTTTTAGCATATCTTGTTCCTTCTTTCTTGTCGCTCGAAACCGTTTATCACTTTCCTATCAAGTCGTTTTAGCCGGAATAATCTTCATCATCGCTCAACCGGCGTCGAGACGATGAGGGATTGGGGCTTCCCCCGTGACCAGCAGTCTAATTTGATATTCCCGCTCGTTACTCATGGACGGCTTGGTTCTACACATTTTCTTCGCCGCAAATTCACTTCAGAGGTTTCACTCTATCCTTTCTATTGTGTATAAAATATAGGCAGTGATAACACGTTAACGATCTCCTCATTTCTTCTCTATAACCCACATAATGGAGCCTCTGTTGACTTCTTTATTAACTCTGGCAACCTTCGCCGAGATCAATAATCTCACATCGATTTCAAATCAGTTTATACAAACGATCTGCGGATATTACACCGCAATTATTCTTAACTCACTTTCTATCCCTAAATCCCATGTTCAACCGTCTAGAAAGCGTTTCTGGTAAACACAAAACAGAATTGTGAAAACTGTTTTCGGTCAAAGACATCGAATTATGTAGAAGGTTATATCATTTCTCTTTCGTTATCGGGCAAATGCAAAAAAATAGTTCATTAACCACATTACGACATTACTTCTAGTTTTCAAAGTGTTGTTTTTTTCATTAATTATATAAAATAGATTAATCGTCAAAATAAAAGCATGTAGGGGATATTTTGGTTAATATGCAGTTTGTTTAAATTTTATACCAAACAGAAAATGATCGTTTGTTTCTCTGGTCCCTACTATGGCTGTCAACTAATATCAGTTAACCGCATGTGAGCGCTGGTGTAAACAGTGATTTTGACCGACCGATTTTCAGCTATGAATTTTTATTAAAAACAACGATTTTCATCAGCGTTGCCGGTTATCGGTCATATCCGGTTGCCGGTCTTAACTCATGACCGATTATTGGTGATCAGTCGTGATCGATTGCCGTTTATAATCGAATACAGTGATCATAAAATAAAATCGATTATTATCGATCACAATTGGTTACTAATGATAAATAATAACTGGTATATTAATAATGACTTCGTTATTTATATTATTGTTTATGAGTAGCATAGCGCACAATCATAATTGATAACCGGTCGCAATGTCAAAATGATTATGATTTATGATTAGCTTCCTGCTCATTTGAGCCGAAATCTCGAAAAAGGTCAAGCAGTTCCGCTACGCAGTAGTTCTCACACGTATGAGATTTATAAATGTTTAACTAGAAAATGTTGGGTCGAAAATACTAAAATGCGTTTCTTATCGCTTAAAACAACCCCTTGATTTCTTAACTATTTAAAATTTTACAAGTGGCCGTAATTAACGTATAGCGCTCAAATATGTACGTTAAAAAGGTACAGTTGATACTCAATTCCAAAACTTAAAGTCTGTAACAGTTAGGTAAAAAATAGTGCAACAGCATTATTAATATTGATCAGGTAAATCCATGGGTGCCTCCCCACTTTTTTTCAACTTAAAAAGAATATATTACTTAGCGCGACGTTTGCGTTGCATAATCTTATCTGCAGCCGTAAGTCCCTTAAGTTGAGACAGGTCAAAGAGACCCTGATTTAGTATAAAATAGTATTAAAATCCGTGGGCTACGCCCCTCGTTTTGTTTTTGTTAACTTCTTTTATAAGCTGTGTCGAGATGTAGGACATGTACTTAATGGATCTAGCACTATTATATACTCAAATACGCAAGAAGTCGGCTGATTATATAATAAATGCTGGGATTTAATTTACGTAACTACTAACTATTCATGTTAATGTTTATTCATTAAAGGTAACATCCCGACCTAACAAAAGTGACATCAAATAATCTTTAAATTAAATGTACCCTTTTTTTTAATTGGCCCGGTGCATAAGTGCTTCCAATTTTGAATTTCACCTATAATTATAAATATAAAAGTGGAAATACCTATAAATAAATTCCTAATTCATTGAACGTCTGTCATTGATCCCTATAGGGATACTCATTTGGCATACATATAAATTTTGCGCATGCGCGAGTGGTATTCTGAAATGCGGCAGCTTCAAACGGGTAGGGCACTAGTTTCAGTCATTGATTTCAGTTATGGCGTCGTCGATTGCCAAAATGTAATATGGTCTATGTTAGAAAACCGATCGTCTCCCTTTTCACACATATCAGTCTACCTTATGCTTATTTTTTCAAAAACTGAAAGCTGCTAATATGCTGCTTATTTCCGTTTACAAACTGTTTTCGAACATTTAAGCATGGCTCAGGAAAAGGTAAAAATAATACGAAAGTACATCTGATATCACGTTTGCTCCTTGTGCTTAACGATTTTATCACCCATATCAAGTAATAACCGAGGTAAGTTACAGGTTCTTAATAATTGACTCCTTTGCAGCAAATTGAAAGTAAAAAACATCTAAAATCACGAAAATGGCCCGGTTGTTTACAAAGAGCTACTTGCATGATGACCGACTACTAGCAAACAGCTGAGTTGGCGCACTCGTCTGGCGAGATATATTAGATGAGCATCACTATTAATGGGGATTGTGTTTCGTATGTTCGTTTAGATTCGGTTAGTCTTATCTGCAATTGTTTTCTTTTAATTGTCAATGGTAATCCAGTACGTGACGTTAATAAAATAATTTTAGGTAATTAAAGAAGCACTTCCAGGCATCTGCCGTGTCACTGTCTCAGCTGCAATAAAACGTGTAAACCTTCTAATATGCGATTTAAAAAGTAGCGTGAAGTGGACTTTAAATGTCATATGGATATACCAGGTAGATTCGGAAAAACAACGGTAGTCAAGCCCACTTAACGCTATGTTATTAGTATAACTGCATTTCAGAGAAGGCAATGTTTGGGTTCTCTAGTGCCGCGGACAAGGCATCTGCGAGAGCCCGAGATCTACGACGCGCGGGAAGACACATGGCCAACTCAGCTGACGGAGAAAGCATTGAGCGTTCTTCTGTGTTACGCAATATTGTGTAATACAGTAAATTTTTGTTAATAAAGTTGTTCTTGTATTGCGTTTCACTTATTGCTTATGTTAGTTAAATATGTATATTGGTATATACCCGTCGCGCTTGACTTAATTTCTTTAACAACAAATCTACGAAAATTGCTGACAGGAATTGCTGCCCCGGCTTTTTTTGCCATAAACAGCCGGTAGCTCGAACTGCATGCTTCCTCTCAGTTTGTGTTTGAAATGACAGCCAGCAGTAGAGTAGATTCAATAATACAAAGAAACAGTATAAACCCAAAGTTGCTTATTTGTATTGAAAACTGTAGCGGTACGCTGCACAAAGGAGTATGCGCTTCATATAATCGACGTGAACATATGTGGGTTCTAGTGGCAGGGGCCCCACATCACTAACAGTTAGAACAGGTGGAAGGAATCCGGGTTCAGTATACATATAGTTTATCAATTCGTTATGAAATGAAAAACGTGAATAATCAAAGCAAGTGCGTTATTCTTACATCTGTTTACAGCCTAAAACTGATTTTTATTCATTATAT
Organism: Ctenicera cuprea; assembly: GCA_958336395.1. Taxonomy (NCBI): domain Eukaryota; kingdom Metazoa; phylum Arthropoda; class Insecta; order Coleoptera; family Elateridae; genus Ctenicera; species Ctenicera cuprea. The sequence continues at coordinate 47,449,888 of OY284488.1, forward strand.
CAGTTTTAATCCAAAACTAGTCATAACCGATAACTGGTTATAACAGTTAATCGGTGATACCGATACCCGCTCAGAAACGATAACCGGTTATGACTGATAATAATCGGTCAGAACTAATAACCGGTAACGCAAACCGATCATTATCTTCCGGTTACAAAATTAGATGAAGCCTGGTTTTTCCGAAAGCCCGATATGGTTTTGAATAAGATGCTCTAATTGAGCTAATTAGTTGCTTTAGTAATTTGTTTTAGTTTGTTATTTTTCCCAGTGGTCATTTGATATACTGGTTATTTTAGAAACTGGTAGTTTTCTTAGGCAGCTTCTTTAGTAAACCAGAGTTACGCACTTATACAGCAAACAAGCTTGTGAAACTTTCTTTGTCATTTCTAGAAATATGAATATTTTAACATAAATAATGCGCGTTTAACCTGTGAACGATGTAAATTATAATTCATGAAAAAGAAGGAAGTAAGTGAGAAACATAAAGTGTAAAAGTAACATCCTATAATCAAGTTTTTCAATGATTTTAAAGATTTATTAATGAAGGGGGACATTTACAACTACAACATTAGACGCCTGGTGGCAAGGATAACAAAAACAGAATGTAGCGTTACAGACAAAAAACTTTCATATAGTTATGCCACTGGCAAGAATTAAAAAATATTTTTACAGTTTTTGTAATTAATTATGACTTTTACAAAACCTTGTTTTCACATGTTTCCACATATAATTTTAAAAAAACTTAACTTTATCCTAATAAACATCTGTAGATAAACGAATAACATCCACTATAGTTTTATTAATTGTTATTCACACTGAAATACATTTTACCTATATTATTTGTTTGTTTTAATAGATGCAATATTGTTAGGCAGGTCGTATTATAAGCAAAAGTTCCCTCAATACGAGTGTGCTTCACACCACATTTTTGTCATTTTTGCCGAGCAACTTATTAAAGTAATACGGGAGGTAAGGGTTTCCGGAACGGTATTTAATAGCTATTCGCGAATTTCCAAACGCTATCCCAACTATTTTAATGTGTATTGTAAAAGGAATTAAGATCAATAACACTAGAACGGCTTCGGTTTCTACCTTCATCGGACGCTCGGGTTCAATGATTTGGGTTAATTAGTGAAAAGGACCCGTTTCAATAACTCCCGAATAATCTACAGATATTTTAATTAATTTCGTAGATTTCCACGAATTCCTTAATTTTCTGCGGCGCAATTTTCGATTTCAATTTGCGCAAAAAGATCGGGAAGCAATTTTAATTGGCCAAAGAGTAAACCCAACTCCCTTGACAATATTGCAGAGATATTAAAAGCATATTTTGGAAATGCAGTAACGCAATACGTCATGAACTTAATAATTTTGTTAGAAAATACAGGATAAAGTATGAGAAAGAATGTAATTACAAAACCGTTAAGAACACTTTGTAGTCATACATTTTTTATCTTGAACTTTGCTATTTTCAAATAAAAATAAGATTCACTCAAGAGCTTTAAATATGAATTTATTGCATAAGTAAGTAAATTTTATGAAACAAATTACACTAATAATCTATTTGAGCACAATGCTTCTATGTGCAGAAAAGTTTGTAAATTGTAAATGGTAGTAACTTTTTGATTAAATATTAGCATTAATAAACATTTAAAAAAATACGGTTTTATGTACAAAATAAATCGAAAACAATGTGTATCTTTAATTGGATTATATAAAATCACACGTCACCTTTTGATTTTTATAAAACACCCTTATAAGTTAAATAAAAGTGGTAATGATTTCCACATCTGCGCACGAAGCCGATCTTCGATTAACTAAACACTCCAACAAAGATTGTTTTGTGGGTAGCATTATCAGTTAAAGTTGCATAATCAAATTAAGTACGGCACGGAATTATGTAACACAAGGGCATTGAATTTAATATGTAAAGAAAGCAACTTAAGTAATCTACTTAAAACAGAAAGTTATTAATAAAAATTTTATTTTCACCAGCGGCGTGGGGTAATTCTAAATTTAAAAAACTTTTTGTTTAAATTTTCACTATAAATTTTTTCAGCAAAATGTCATAGCTCATAAACTTTTAATTTGTCGATCGTGTGAATTAGGTTAAACGTAAAAATATGAATTTAAGCTTTTTAACTTTATCTCATGGCTTATAAGCGCTTTAGAAACCTGACAATCTTTTAACCTTTAATAAAGAATTTAAATGCTCTTGACAACTTTCGTTTTTTTCTGCAGCCAAGTTTAAAATAAAACTATAATATTTTTCAAAATATTTATATAAACTCCACCCAATATCCAGCGCTCCAGATTTTTGCAGTTATTACAACCAACTTTCGTGTAAGTTGAACTTTGAAGCAAATTTATCCAAATAATAATTTACAACTGATTTCCGCTTGGGTGTTTTTTTTAACTTTAAACGTAATGCTCACTAATGCACAGTTATTTGAATTTTTTATTTATTTTAAATACGTATTATTTAATTAAAAGAAAGTTATTCTTTACTTGCTTAAGTAGTTCAATAGTCGATGACGCTGTTTTCGATCTATTTCAAAATTAAGAGTGATCATGAAAAATAACTAATCCTGATTTGTTAATTTCCTATACCTAACCACAATCACTAATACAACGACCATCTTTTTTACGTTCCCTTAATTTCAGTATAGAAACGTTTAGTATAACTATGAAAATTGTCGTATTCAATACTTTGACGGAAATACATGTTTTGGACCTTTAATAACTCGAAAGAAAATATTTTAGTATATTTGTCTCTATGTGGGTGAACTAATGAACGGATTTTAATGAAATTCGGAGTAGTAGGGTACAACAAAAATTAATTGGGTAGAAACCCGCAACCGGAAACGAAATTTAGATATGCTTGTTTTAGTACCACTTTCTTAATTTAAAAAAACAGAACAAATACTCTAACTTGAATATTCCGGTCAGTACGTTTTTTTTTTTTAAATTTTAGCTTTAACGCCTTGTTACGCAAATATTAATTGTCAGATCGGCACGAACTCTGCTTATTACAATGTACGAGAAGGGAGTATCAAAAATTTAATAACAAAATAGGCCTTTAGAAGCAACTCAAAACCGGGCGAATTTTAGACATGTTACTTTAGTAGCATTTTTTCCGAAATCTAATTTTGTGAATTTAATTGTTAATGCAGAAACTGATATAACTGCTAATTTTAAACGGCGTTAGGCAATTTGACACAACCGTTTAAATAATTTTTTGACATTGCAAGTAGAAAATATCATAAAAGCAGGCGATTCTTTAAAAAATAGGAGTGTGGGGGAGGGGTGTTGTACTTCAATATAGACGCGCTTGAAAGAGAACCTTAGATTTGTATTTTACGCATGTCAAACAGCCGTTCTACGCGAGCACGAACTTCCTACCCCCCTCCCGCTAGTCCCCAACAATTTCGGCTTCAAAACCGGTATGAACATGTTAAATGACAATAAGATAACTTTCCATTCAGATAACACCTCTGGAGGTTTTCTTTTGGCTTACCGGAACAGTTTAAATAAGAAATACTAAAAAATAAAAAATTTTAAGACTTCTAAGAAATTTTCAAAATGTTTAATAATTTTATAAAATTAAATAAGTTTTAAATCAATGTAAATTTTGAAATTTTCTTAGAATTTTAAAAATTTTTGTTTCTCTTTTATTAAATTAACAAAATTTTAAAATTTTCAGTAATTGCTAAAAACTGCTACCTATCTAACAGGCAAAGACGAACACAAACACCCATGTCGAGGCCTGGACTCGAACCCGGCACGTTTTTGCAGAGTAACACGAAAACCAGCAGCCTCAACCGTTGCTCTACCAAGTGCCCAACTACAGGATGTCCCAGAACTCGCGGAGGAGCTCTTAACTCTAGATTCTACTCTTTAAACTGACACTTCTTTACCAAGAAAAAAATTTCTACCCTCAATGGTTTTTAAACCGCAATGAAATGAAGCTGACCAATAAGAGACGGTTTATTAATTGAAGATAGATGCAGAAATATTAAATGTATGCGTTTCTTAGGAAACAAGAATAATTGTTAGATTTTGCAAAAGTTAGTATAAAACATCTGGTCAACTTTAGTTTTTAACATGAATGGCATTTAATTTAAAACGCCCTCGATAAAGTCTTGCTGGTGCTTCGCTGTTTCTTCCACTTTCTTCATAAAGAATCAGCATTTCACAATAATCTTGAGAAGATACATTTCCCCCCACAAATTATTAAGCTAATTCAGAATGAACTGTCACGTTGAACGTCTGTCACTAAGACATTGCAAATTTATAGTCGGCCAAATAAAAATTCGACTTATTTTATATGACGCTTTTAGTTCAGTTACCATATAAACAACCTTTTTTTATTTTTCTACCTTCGCGACTAGTTAATTAATTCTTCTGTGATTGGTGGACTTTAAATAGCAACAACTCAAAAAGTATTCTAATTAGAAACATTTTTGATGGACAAATCGAGTCTATTTAAGAAAAAGAATTCACAGTTAAGAGCTCACCCGCCAGTTCTGGGACACCCTCTATATGTTTAAAGTGTGTGGAAGTCCACACGAATTGCTTCGATAATTTTTTATCTATATGCTACTATTAATATCCATCCTAAATTTTTGTTTAATATTTAAAATTGCTTACTTATAATTTTAATTTAACAACGAACTTTACAATATGTGTGCTTATCTACCTTCCTCAACCAATATTTAGATTTATAATCCAATCCGCCTTTCCTCGGGGTTTAAAAGTACTTTGACAGTTAGTGCAGTGCAAACATTTTAAAATTATAAGGTATATTATCATAGCGCTGTTTAGCCTCAATTGTGGGAACTAAAAACGCCTCTTTTATTACAAATGTGGGAGGGAGTTCGAATCCCACTAACTACACTTTCAGCGGTGTATGGGGCTGTTTTTAATATAACGCATGAAGGAAGGGGTTGCAGTCTTTGTAAGCAGCCACATAAGAACCCTCCATCTGAAAATTTTTCTGGTCCATTTTTGTTTATTTAGAGGTGAAGAGTCATACCCGTATAACCAAATCTATAAAGATGTCCTAGGCGATAGAGATATTTAAAGATGCGGTAAAGATTACGTGATACAGGTGTAATATGTATCGGAGCTGTACTTTAGCCTATACCTTAACTGTATAGATTAAATATTTACCGCATCTATATGATATCTATACTTGTTTCCAGTACAGTTTTATCTTTATCACATCTGTATCACATCTTATTCTATGCTATACCGCACCGGTACTTCTAGCAGGGATTTTATCTTTATCGGATCTGTAAAAAATATATACTGATTTTCTTTACAGTTGTACCTTTAACAAATCTCTACAATATCTTCATGCAGGCTATATCGCACCTGTAGCGCAATTACCGATTTTGTCTTTATCGAATCTGTGCTAAATATGGTAGGCGGAATAAAAAGCCGTGGAAAAAAAAGCCGGGGTATAAAAAGCCGGGAAAAAAAAGCCGCGGAAAAAAAAACCGGCGGAAAAAACAGCCGGCGGAAAAAAAAGCCGATGGTATAAATATTTAACATATGTAATAAATAAATACTTGAAGCAAAGAAAACAATGATTTGATCCACTACTAAGGGAGCATAGAATGACTAAAAAATTGTGAAGTTTCATTTTTATTGAATCCCAAAATAACAACTACTACAATAATTTGTACAAACTTTATTTTATGTCAGAAGACAAACTGTTTATATACACATTAAAATTATAATAATATAAATAATAATATAGAGACTTACATCTAACTACTACCACTACTACTAAATTTAGAAACCTGTTTGCTTTCTAATGGGAAATGTAAAGAGTGTTTTTCTTTTACTCAATTACATTTGTAATTAAATAAATGTGTAAGTCTCTATATTATTATTATGATGATTATTATAATTTTAATGTGTATTACTATAATTGTGTGTATTATAATATAATAATATAATAATAATGTATAATAATGTGTATTATTATAACACTTTGTCTTCTGACATAAAATAAAGTTTGTACAAATTATTGTAGTAGTTGTTATTTTGGGATTTAATAAGTATTTATTTATTAAATATGTTTAATATTTATACCATCGGCTTTTTTTTCCGCCGGCTTTTTTTCCCCCGGCTTTTTTTTCCGCGGCTTTTTTTTCCCGGCTTTTTATACCCCGGCTTTTTTTTCCACGGCTTTTTATTCCTAGATTCGCTAAATATATACTGCCTGTCTTTACAGTTTTATCTTAAGCCTAAAACCGCTGTGTATAGCGTCAATCTAAACACTATCTTTATTTGTTGGCCTTGTGTGTAAAAACGTTAAAAATGGCGCATCAACAAGATCAAGAATTTAAAGTTTACGAATTTGATGGAACCTTGGAGATTTGTGTGCTTCCTACAATTATAATAATAATTTATGACATAATCATTAACCAAGGCTGCTGTCTCCAATGTGGAGTTATTTTCGATAGGGGTAATTAACCCCCCCAGAAGGCCAAAAAATCACCTAAAGCACTAGAAGTAAAGTGTTTTTGAACATGTAATTGGAAAAACTTTGTAAATAAATATATTTCATCGGCTAAAAGTTCCAACGAAACACAATAAGAATGACTCAATTGCAAAGAAACTTTCTTAACGGTAAAACCTAAAACCAAGCCGGACGTTAAACAATGCATGGCTGAAGAATAGCTCTAAACCTTTATGGGGGTTTATAAACAGACCTGTTTGGAAAGTCCACTCACCAAAAAGATAAAGATATTTAAAGCTTATCCCAGCGCCAGCAGTACAAAGTACGAACCGACATCAACATGAACAATTACGTGATATTTTTTTCTTGAAATTACAATTCTGACAGCAATGGCGGGAAATTCAGAAATAATGTACTTTAAAATAGTTGGTGGTAAAATAATACAAAGACATCAATTATTTCGAAGTAAGATTCTCGAAATGTCTGAACCTACTAAAACTGTGTTATATTTTATCCCCTATAATTCTTCACTGTTTATTTTTCTTAATACTTTACTCTATCAAAATAGTCTGTTTTCACGTGTTTCTTGAAATTTTAATACTATATATAATCTAACGTCGTTTATATCTGCTTTTTCCCACTTCGCTTGTATGCACACTACGTAGTTGTCTTTTGTTGTTTCGGCATCAGTTTATTAAAAACTTAGCAAAGCTGCAAACGATACACTTTACCAACTATTTATAAAATGATTTTACTCTACACTATTAACGAGATATTATGCAACGTCACTATAAATTTTACTGTAAAAAAGAAAACGGTTTAACCCTAACCTGTAATTCTTGGTAGTACATTTGTATCATATTGTCCATCATAACCTAATGTAATACTCTTAAAACATTTAGCGGTCGAATCTTATAAGAGGCGAGATTAGCTCAGGGTGCAAGGAGACCGACTCACAAACCAAAGATGGCCAGTTCGATTCCCCGCTAAGGTAAAGTATGTAGCGCATTTTTAAAATTAAAAATTTATCAATAAATACATTAGTGTAAGTGAAATTAGCTAAAAAAATACAGAAGTTGTATAAAATATTATAAAAGAAAATATATCCGCTAAATAAATATATAGCGTAAAAAAATATTTTTTTGTTTTTATCTAAAATTAATTGCTTGAATTATCTATACCGCACCTTAATTTGGACGATACAGCATCGGAATAGTATCTTTAAAAACCTATATCGTATCTTTACAGTACCTTCGTGTGCTCTATACGCAATCTTAACTGCATCTGTACTTTAACTATATGTTGTCTGTACAGGAGCTTTACATCTTATATACAGAGTTAGTAAAGACAACTATACCCAATCGATATGTAATCTCTATCGTCGCGCTATCCATAGGGTACAGAAAGCCTGTATCGACTAAAGATTTAAATACAGGTTCGATATAGGTTCTGTATTGTGTGGTTATACGGGTAGTGTACAATGTTAAAAACTTGTACCATTCAGCTAATCCCATAGACTTGTATACTTATCCAGGCTGTTAAAATATATTTTAAGCAGCTTCGTGGGACTTTTCATGGTGAATGTTCAAAGGTTAATTACGCAGGAAAGTGATAAAAAGTACTGCTGCAATGAACTTCATTATTATTTATAGTTATAAATTAGAAGCAGCCTACTATGAGCATACGAGATCTATAACATAAATGACTACGAATTATATAGCTTTATTTATAGTATCTTTCTTACCGAAAGATATTCAGTAAATCCACCAGCGAACGCTTGGGAACTGCAGGACAAAGGAGGTAATTTGTCCCCGTTGGTAAGAAATGATGATTTTGCTCTCTTTAGAATTTTCTCAAGAAAATCATTTTTAAATAGGGATTTTTTAGGTTGACAAAAGATATTACCACGCTTCTGCTTAAAAGCAGTTATAACTTTCCACACAAATTTTTCATATCTTTATTAAAATAAATAATAACATGCAAAATTTCACCTACGTTACGTACTTATTAAACCGATATCAAAAGACCAACCATATCTTTGATCTCGGACAGCCGTAGATGGCATCAAAGAACTTGTCAATTACATATGGTCATACGAGTAGATATAACGCTTTTAACCTGAATTAAGAGATTAAACCGTAGAAGCATTTAAAGCAAATAAAACATAAGGAACCTAGCCACAGAGTAGAAATTATTTTATTCGAGAGAACTCGAGCTGTTTTAAGCTTTGGAGCTTTGTTGAATAGGTGCATTAAAGGCACGTTGCATAATTCTTGAAAGTGTAATTAAAGTTTAATAGAAATGCAGGCTTGAAGTATATAATATTTTCCTTTAATTCATTTAAGAAAAGTTAATTATTCAGGGTGGTCTAACACTTATTACGCTTTTATTTAATTCTGAAGCAAATATAAATAGAGAAAAAAGATGTTAATAAAAGTTTTTGGTAACGTTTCACCTGCCTTTCTGCATACTTGAAAACAAATTTCAACCAATACACTATTTTATGTAAAAGTTTTTTATGACATATGTGTCTACCTTTCTGCTTACTTCAAAAAATATATAAACGCTGCTGTGCGCTGAAGTGCAGTCACCATTTCTTCAAATAGCGTTAATGCTATTTTTTGAATTTATTCTTTTTCAACGATATAGAACTTGTATAGCCTGACATAACAAAATTTTCTAGAAAAGCGCGAAAAACCTTCATAATAACATTATATAATTATTACTTTTTGTGACGAACTGATAATAGACGTAAATTAGATATAGTTGGAAGCATTTAGAATTTACAAACATTTAAAAACCGTACCTTCAATCAATCAGTCAATTTATATCTTAAATTCGCCATTATTGAACGTTTTGGAATAAAAACTCATCAAGGTCATCTGCAAAATATAGATAAGTAAGATCAAGTTCTATTGTTCCTAAGCAACCGACTGTTTACTTTTAATATTGAATTTGACAATGATGTGCAAAGATGTTGACATATGTATAAGGTTTAAATAAATATCTGTTGTAGTTATTACTTATTTTACTTACATTACATAATAAAAAGTTCGAGAGTCCAAAAAAAGTTTACCCTAGAGTTACGGAGAGTGAAAATAAAGAAAGAGAGGTAGAAGATACGGAAGAACAAGAAGATTATGATTGTATTTTTATTGGTAGTCCAAACTTGTGTTATTTTTTATATTTCTAAAATTTTATTATATTATTTTATAAAATCCCACAACATCAAGGAATTTATTAAATTATTTTTTCCATGTTTATTAGCTCATTTTTAATCGGTTAATTGAATAAAGGAATTTTGTTCAGCTATAACTGCCATTCCTCCTACCGTGCAACGTTTTAATTTCTCTGCAAATTTATACAGAATTTTTGAGGTATATGTATTGCTCATCAGCGGTTGTAGAAAAAAATTTCGAATTTTTTTTAAATTAAACTTTTCTTAATTTAGTAGTTGTAGTTAATATCGGAGGTATGATTGTACAAAAAATGTTTTTCATGTAACTATACAGGATGTATCAAATTGCTTGTAAACTATGGGGATTTCGGTTATTTGAAAATAATCTAAAAAGAAATTGGAGCTATCTTACTTAGTTTCTGAATAAACTAAAAAAAAACTGAAGTTCTAGATTTTCTGTTTTCTGCTATAACTCATCTCATTTGTCATTTATATTACATATTTCTAGTTAACGCATTATTTCATGCTGAATCTAAATTTTTGATTAGATTTGGTATACTTGTTACCACTGCTAATTTTCCACTGTCAACTTTTTTTTTAACTTTTTCATATTTGAATCGAATTTTAAATTCTGATTTCAACGATGTGTCACACTTTGCATTTTGTTTAAGTTTTGAGCATTTTATTACAGTAAATAAAAATTTCATAAGTGTGCCATGGAAAGACCACGTCATTTAATTTATTTTGATAATAATCTAGTAGGCCATGAACTCATGGTAGTAAAACAAAACACTACTTTATTAACTTTGGCCTTTAGATACATTTGGTACGCGAAAATTTCAGGAAACTTTGTTTTGAGCGTAGGCAGCAGGTTAACTTATTTTTTACAAAAACAAATAAATAACACAGCTACTAACATACAGATTAGAGAGTTTATTTTAGACGAGCTTCTGAGCATGTTTTACAAGGTGTCAAATGTTTTGCACATTTATTTAATAATTGTTTGTATTAGTGAAGTTCTAATGTTATCTGTTGTATTTATTTAACCTATTATTCAAATTTGTTGTCAGTTGCAAACATAATAACTGCAAGTGGAATTTTCAGTAAATTGTATATGTTAGAAAATTTGTCATTTATTTGTTTTTATAAAAAATAACATGACCCGCTGCCTATGCTCAAAACAAAGTTTGCTAAAATTTTCGCGTCCCTAATGTATGTAAAGGTAAAAGTAAATAAAAATAGTGTTTTGTTTTACTTCCATCAGTTTATGCCCTACTAGAATTTTTTCAAAATAAATTAAATGACGTGGTCTTTCCACAGCACACTTATGAAATTTTTATGTTATGTAATAAAATGCTCAAAACTTATACATAATGCAAAGTGTGACACATCATTGAAATCAGAATTAAAATCCCTATTCAAATATGAAAAAATTTGTAATGCTGACCATAAAAAAAAGTTAACAGTCCAAAATGAGCAATGGTAACAGTTATACCAAATCTGATCAAAAATTTAGATTCAGCGTAAGAAAGCGTCCTAATAATGCGTTAACTAGAAATATGTAACATAAATGATAAAAGAGCCGAAAACAAAAAATCTAGAATTTCAGTTTTTTCCAGTTCTTTCAGAAACTAAGCAAGATAGGTCTAATATCTTTTTAGATTATTAGTGGGCATAAAATTCCACAACTTTTCTCTAATTTAACTATCGTCGTAGCTATTCAAATAAACGAGATCCCCATAGTTAACACGCAATTTGATGCATCCTGCATAACGTACGAATTTTTAGAATGTGAGAACATCCAGGTAAAGTGCTTCATCTGTCTTTTTGCTTTTTCCTCCTTTTGTAAAAAAAATCTAAACACCCATTCATTGTCTTGTCATTGTTTGTAGCTTTTTATTTTCGATAAAATATGTTAGTAATATACAACCGTTAATACAGTTTTAAACAGTATATTTAGTATTTAAATACACAGGTATAATTAACGCTAGAACTGCGAAAAGAAAAACACGAACTAATGTAATGTGCTGCAACTGCAAGGAATTTTTAATTGCGTTTCTACGCTTCCAACAATTATGACTTGTCTGATATTTAAATGAATGCACATTTCCTGTAATGTTAAGCAACGGAAGCACCTAAATGCACGGTGCAATGAAAGTGTATATATTCAGTCGGGTCTGGATGTGTATTTCAGTTTTATAACAGAGTTCTCTGGAAATTTGTGCATTAAAGTAAAAATTTCGAAGGCGCGTTTGAGAGTAATGGGTCTGCCGCAGCGGAAGATTCAGCCAAATGGCGTCTGGCAATAATTTTGAGATTTGAAGACAAGAGAAGCGCTTTATTTCGGGCTTTCTCAGGTCGGTCCCGCGTACGTGTTAGATGGATACGGCGGCGATCTGCAGCGGCACGTTTCTATAATAACATTTTTATTAGTGGCCGCGGTGCTGGAGATGACATTAAGTTCGCAGTAAACTCAACGCGACTGACAGTTGCGACCTCAGTAATCCTTACTGATAAATGACCGAGACTTATATATTTATGGAATTGTTAGGGTTTATTATGTCGTTACGTATCAGTATACTACAACCATAAAAGCGTTCACTGATATTTATCCCTATTACGCCTGGGTTTTCAATAAATATTTCCGATTTACGGCTTATTTCGCAATTTATTAAAACCAAAAGCTTCTTTATTGGGCTCTCATCACCTCAACCCTCACATAAAACCGATCGAATGGTTTGCATGAGATAACATTTACCCGATCCTACAAGTATCAATAAAAACACACTTATTCCTTATAATCACACTTAACATTGAAATGCAATAAGGTAGCAAAGAGGCGAAGTTTTAACATAATCACTGTAGAGCTGCAAGACTAGCTGTTTCAATAAGGGATTATATTAAACTTGATCAGACTTCGAACTGCTCGGCTAGGAATAAACTAAGTATTGAGAACATTGAATGTAGAATACATTTTCGTGATCTGCTTTGTAACTGTCACATTAACGGTAAACGCAAACAGCTTGAAAACAAGCTTAAAAATGAGCCAAGCACTTGGACTGGGCTTTCCTATACTTTTAAAATGTTAACTCTTTTTTTATATGTCCAAAAGTATGTATACACAATGTTGTAGCTGCAACAGCAGTAATGCGTTTTGACACAAGCCACATCTGATGTCCCCAATGTTCGAAGAATCCAAAAAGTAATAAAACATGTTTTTCACTATCTCAAAATTGCAAGAATTCATCTTTATAGTAACCCAAAAATTAAAACAATAAAAACAATAATATAATGCAAGGTGTTAGTTGCAACAAATACAATGAAAAAAATAGAACAATAATGTGGAATCATAAAAAAATAACTAGCAGTAAGGACCGCACAATTACATCCTTAGAAGCACACATTATTAGTGTCTGCAATGATAGTGCTCTAATCACTCTGAAGATGCAAGCTGCAATGTCTTGCGAAACGTTATTTTGTAGGTGCTTACAAACAGCTAACAGGCATAAGCCGATTAAGTATTCTTGTACTGACAAACAAGAAACATTAAAATCAAATGTTTGTCCGCCCCAAGGTTTAAATAATCTAAGCACACGGCCCTGTTTAGGCAGGCAGGCACGAACAACTACTGTTCAAACTTTTAGAGCATATGCTTGCAAAGGCAGACAAGCTACAGGTCGGTCCTTACCTGATTATGCTGGGTGTAATCCCCAAACGACGACGCGGTTTAAGCCGAAAGTGAATTGTAATATTGACAGTTCGAGAAACCGCGAAATAGCGAATATAGAGTGGAAACTGTCTTTTGTTCCGCGTAAGACCGAGAGGATGGAAGAACAAGAACAAAGTAGACGAAATTAATTGAAAATAATTTGTATATATGAGTTGATAAAGCTTGGTCTATTTATGCCATGTTATGTGTTTTTCATGTCATCATCATCTTCAAAGTGTAAAATGTTTTACATAATTTGTGGTTTTTTATGCTGGTATACAGTCCTTTTATTATTTTGGCCAGTACCATACCATCTTGTACATTTGTTTTAGGCAACAAACACTATATTGCTGAAATCGAAAACAAAAGCAGTAAATATTAAACACTTTTTGTCAAAATTCCAATTTTTTTCTGTAAGATATTAGTTTGACTTAAAGAATAAATAGTAATAAATACGTAAAACAATTATAATATCTAAAAATTTTAATAAATAAACTAAATTTAAAATGTGATTTTCAAATTGTACTAATAATTATTTAAAAATTTTGACGGTGACCAGATGACGATGACATAAAAGTGTCTGGATTGCATTGGCAGATTTGTATTAAGTATTCACAACAGTAACTAGATAACGTTAATATTTCAAAATTATTAGCACAATTTTTTAAAACCTTTAAAAAATTTTCACAGCAAATGCCTTCTTCCGTAAAATACTATATTTGTATTACGATGTTTTTACTGTTTACAAATTAAATCAAACAGATATTTACGAAAACCATATTCATACTTTTGAGAGAACCACTTATTAGAGTTTTAGATTCTGATTCCAATACAAATAATAAAGATGTGATGAAGCTGCGTAAAATAAAAATATGAACTGTATAACAGCCTCTAATATTATATTTTACCAATACAGCAAAGTGTTATATTTACAACAAAAATCCAGTATAACCAATAAAACATTGACTACATGTTGGTTGCCAATAAGCAACCATGAAGAGTTTTAGTGTTGACTATATATTAGCGTCCAACATTGGTATTCAATATTCTGCCAATACAGGGAAGCGTTATTTCTATGCATTTAGAATCCAATGTAATCACCCAATATTGGTCCAGTAAAACTGTGATAGCATCTAAAGACAAGCGCAAAACAGTTCAGCAGCTTCTACGTCTACGGACGGTATGCGACATTTGGGCGCCGAAGTTTGGGCTCTGGACGTTTAGGCGCCGCCGTTTGGGCGTCAGCAACTGCTAAATTAATTTAAACATATTCTTAAAATAAAGTATTTACTAGTAGCCTTTTCACAATAGGTAAAACGATTTTTACGCCGATGTATAACGTAATGAAAGTCTTACAACAGTATCAGCTCTCAAATGTCCGGCACCTAACGTCAGGAGACCAAACGGGGGCGCCCAAAAGTCCTGCTCCAGTATGTAGAGATGTTGGAGCCTAACTTCCGTGTGTTCGGTGTTGTAGGTGGACTTTTTATACATAGAACAGTTATTGAAGAACAAGATTCCAATAATCGTCACAAAAACATCGAAGAAGAAAACACCCGTACGGTGGGGGTAGGGATTAAAACAGAAAAAACACAATTTTTCAAATTTTTCAATGTACAACAGTTACTCAACTAAACATATTGAAGTAATAACAAGCAGTTCCTCCGTGGCCTGAAGCGCACTATTTTTTTTGTTTTGAAACTTCTTTTTAATAGTTGTAGTCTATTGTACGTTGCAAAGTAAACGCCCTGTATATGAAAAATAAATTTAGAATGGTGCATCAGCCTGTTGCTCGTCGAAAAGTAAATGATACCGAACCTACCAAGCAACTGTATTGAATTTATTTCGTAAAGTTAGGATTAATGGGTATAGCTTATTATCCCTCAAAAATTAAACACCGTGTATAAAGAAAAACAATTTACGATAATACAGATCTATCTACCGAACCGTTTTTGTATTGACTTTTTTTTTCGATAAGTTCCCTGATAGCACAGAATACCATATGGACATCCATTTTAGGTCAAGTCTACATACGCACACACATGAACATAGAGCGGATATCCATAGGATATCCAGAATTGAACAGTAAACAATAAACCTAAACAAAAAGTTACACATGCATGTTAGGAGAAAAGTGTAGGACAGAATTATGTATACAAAAATAATGCGTTTTTGAACATGCCAACTTTCGCGGTAACAATAATGTGGTTGTATATGCCCGATCACCTATGTAGTGCATGCGCAGTGAACGAATTTCTACTGCTCAGCAATCTCGGTAGCGGAAATTTGCACATTGCGCACTGCAACTATTTACCTCAAAATCTAGAGTTAGTGTAGTTTAGTATTTGGTGATTGTGATTTTAGTTGGTGTTTATGGTAGTTTGAAGTGTTTAGATAGTGTTGTTTATAATTTATTATTATTATTTCTCTTGAATTTATTGTGGGTAAGTTTTAACAGTTGATACTGTCATAGCTTTACGCAGTTAGGTATATGTTGAAAGTTAGGTAGATTTACATGTGAAAACGAAGTTTTGGATTTAACTGTAGTCACTAAAAAATACTTCCTTTTGTTATCGTTTTGAGTTAACGTATTTTTCTTAATAAATTGACAATGTTTAAATAAAATTACTGCTCAGGCTTAACAAAATTTACATACCTTTGTGAATGGTATTAGTTAAAGTTGAAAAATTAACGTTTTCCAGCTGTTTAGAAGATATAGAGACTGCTACAACGAAGAAGTTTGAAGAGAGCATGAAAAATAGGTTGCGGGGGCCAAAGAAAGAACCGATTTAGAAAGTAAAAGAAAACTTGTTCTGATCAAATTCATTTTTAGCAATATACCTATTGTATTATTATTGATAATATTTCTTCTAAAAAAATAAAATCAGAATGATATCCATTCAGGATGTCCTATGTACATTCACTAAAGTTGTATTATAGATTTCCATTTAAGATGTCCTATGAACGTCCGTTGAGGAAGGATGGTTTAAGAACGTCTAAATTTGTGACAAACGGACTACGTATGGACGTCTATATGATGTTCTTGGGATCTTAAATAGATGTCCTATGAACATCTATAATATTCATGAACTATCGCCATATCTCTCATCCTTGTGATATATGGGTTATTTAGATAGGCACAATCGAATTCCCAATATTAACTATAAAGTAACTTTATAGTACATAGTTTTATCGCGTATTTACCTTAATCTAAATTAAAAATCAGAATCATGTTTATATTACTGACATAAAATATTTGTATTGTGTATCTTACAGTTGAAATTAAAGGTTGGTGTTTAGACCGACTTTTAATTAATGTTTGAAGAAATAGACTTTGCAATAGGCAAGCGGAGTGTCCCCGTCGGTTAAACGATCCGGTTGCACGTATACGATGATTACCTCATGACATCTACGTTCCTTATTAAACAGAATGCTTTGGCACTTCGGTTAAACAAACAAAGCGTGCTTACTCAAAACGGGATCTCTGCTTATTCCCTGCGTACACAAGTTTCTTAATTAAATGTGAACTGGCCGAATGTATATACTTATAAAGATCTTATTTCTCGTTTGAGGGGCGTTGCGTGATAAACATTACAGAATTCATATATAGATAGATAGATATTTAGAATTTTTTATTATGATTACACTATTTTAACTAACCTTAAGTAAATTATATACTGTTTGAAAATTTTTCTAAATCCTTTCCATTTCTATATGTTTTCTTGTGAGATGTTTTTGAATAAGGCTGTAAATAAAACCAGTGTTAAACTGTCAAACGTGCTTCCATCGGGAGCTTTGACAGCACTGTTCTGTATATATTTGGTTTCTTTTACTAATAAAGTAGTGTAGAGCAGTATGCATTTAAATTCAGTTCTTTATACGAGCGGATTGGTAATTTTAAATAGTATTATTATAGTTTCGTACTTATCAACAAGGCAACGTTTGATTCCTTCAATGAAACGAGCTAACCTGCAATAGTTGATATCCTAATGTTGGTCTTAGTTGCCTCAGTCTAGCAAATTTGCGCTTTATATTCAGTGAGTAATAACCGTGGGTGCTTTGAAATGATATTTATTGTAAATTAATTCTACTGAATAGTTGAATAAGCTACTAATACCTGCATAGAAAACAATTTTACTGCACTCAAAGATGTTAAATCGAAACCACTTAGACACATAACATTTACTACTGTAGCCAGCCTGAAGCCCTTTGAAGTCAAAATGTCCCGCAAATCATTCTCGATGGCGACTGACTGTCTCAAGGGGTGTACTCGAAATGCACCCAGATTACCTGTAAAGGATTATTTCTGGTCGGAACTGCACGCAAGCTAATCTGGCAATCAAACTGCCCGCTAATAGATATAATAGATTCTTTAATCTCTTAAATAATGTCAATCCCTTATCAGTGTTAAGAACCGTATACTAGAAATGGAAGATACTCAAGTAATGTTAAGCGAACCAGGAAAACCATTTTTGATAATAAATAATTTTAGTTTTATATATAATAAAAAGTGTACTGGTGCTGCACAGGGAGAAAGTGCAGTGCAAAAGTGGCAGGCGGAAGAAGTACCGCAGAAAAAAGTGCCATGGAAAAAAGTACCACAGAAGAAAGTGTCGGCGGAAAAAAGCGCCGCGGAAGAAAGTACCGCTGAAAAAAGCGGCGGTTGATTAAATGTGTCTTGCAGAAAAAGCATTGTTAGCAAAATATTGATTTTAATTGTAAATATTCGATTAATACATAAATAAATGCTTTATTTTATTTAGTTATTTCCTGTATCAACTATTTTCTTTTTAGGTTAGGTTTTTAGGTTAGGTATTTTATTCAACTTTCTTTCGCGTTACTATTTTCCACGGCCTTTTAACCGCCAGCACCTTTTTCCCAATATTTTTTACCGCTGCACATTTTTCTAGGAAAATAATATATCGTCGTTCAAACTAATGGTATTTCAAAAAAATCAGAAGATCGTAATAACGAAGCAGATCTCATTTTTATAATATCATCATCATCATAATCTATCCTCATATACCTGAAGGTGTCGAGGTCTTTCATTACGGGTAGGCTCTTCGCTTGTGTAGTAATAGATTTGACAAAGATTAAATGATTTAATTTCTACATGTTGAAGCAAGACAGGATAATCTGCTATTTGTACAGTGAAGAGTAGCTTGCATGTAACTCGGTGGTGTTATTCACAGAGGTTAAAGTAACCGAGGATTGTAGTCATTAGCTGCGTGTAATTCGAGTGCAGCCGTCTCTAGAACCAGAGTCCAGTATATTACTGAGATACGCTCAGAAGTATACTTACCAAGATATTCCGATACAAAAAACCGGTTTACACTGAATTGTAAGGTCGCTTAAATAATATTACCAATTTAATCTATGAAATTTCAATTAAAATTAAAAGTAGAGGCATTTCTAAATTTTTCTTCGCAACACATTGAAATTGCAGGATTTCTAAGTTAAATTTTAATAGCAAGAAATCAATAACTTCTAAATTTCAACTTTACAATTGACTTTACTAACTGATTTCGTGTTTCAAATAAAAAACCATATTAATGATGGCAAAAGAAACCGCTGAAGAAGAATCATCTTGGGAATTTAACATACGATACCTTGATCTAAATTTAAAATCAAGGTTGGCCCACAGTAAAGCTTCTTGTGGTAGTTCACATAGCATCATTTATTAAGCTATCAATTAGATGAGCTAATAAGCTGCCAGTTGAGTGATTTTACTCTAAAATTTTACCTCTAAAAGTTTCAGCTGTGCTTTAGAAGCTTTGCATTTTAAAATATGTCTACGATGTACTCCATACTTCTTGATTTTTTTTGTTCTGTATATTAAACGATCAGTACACATTTTGTACAATTTGCAATACCAGATTATTATTATAATTGACTTATTTTTTAGAATAGGAGCAATAAAGAACTATTAAGTGACGCGCCGAAGAGCAACTTTATGTGTAAAAAACAGCTATGTAGAGAACGTTATGCTCTATTTAACGGATCAAATTGTAAGAATTTCATACAAAAAACTATTCCTAATCTAGATCAAGCTAAGACAAGACCAGAAAAATGTCCCTCCAGACAAGGATCGTTCAGTAAAACAAGTATTTTAGTAATAAGAAAAGATTTGGTTTCAATTATGGCTAGAACAGACCACTACATGTTTCGTTCTTGTTTGAACTCATCAGGTTCCGATCGCAACTTTGCCGGTTTGTTGCTTTGCAACTTTTTCTCGCCGCACATAATAGAGGGCGTTATTAGTTTAATTCCCCGTTAGTTTTAAGTATTTTAGTACCTTAGTGCCCATAAAAGACAAAAAATTTCGAGCTAGTTTGTAGATAAAATGTGTATTTATTTTTCTTCTGTTTTTAGAGCTCAGAACATCTAGTAATTCACGTCGTTTTACTTTTACAATTTTTCTAGAACACTGTTTTTCATAAAATACCTTCTATTTATATTTACCTATAATTACTGAAACTAATTTCATGAAAATTTACGAAATCGAAATTTGGATAGAAATACATGTTTTAGACCCCCAGAAACCCAAAACAGTGGTTTGTTTTGTAAATATGTCTGTAGGTGGGTATGTATGTATGTATGTACGTGTGTGGTGCATCATAACGCCCGAACGGATGGTCCGATTTTAATGAATTTGGGAATGTCAAACATTCACCGACAAAATAAGCTTTTAAAAAATGCAAAACCAGAAGCAGAAGTTCTTTTGTAGCATGCTTTTCGGAGTACGAAAATTTCATTTTGAAAACGAAATCTTATAGGGGACCTTAAGACAAAACCGAGGTTTTTTTTTAACTATTTGACTTCAAAATTGCGATAGCTACAATTTTCAAAAAATTGAGACTTTAACGCCCTTTTTACTCAAAAGCAAGTTGACGGATGAGTTTCAAATTTTTTATTGTAATAGATCTTAAGAAACACGATGTTACTATGCACAAAAATTTTTGAAAAGCTAGAAGCTAAAACTGAAATATATTTTCTAAAATTTTGAATTTTGCACAAAAACTGGTCACGCGACTGTTTCAACTATTGTAGACTTATATGTAGATCTGGGAATGAGCTACAATTTGGTTTGTGTCTCAACCCGCTAATTTGTATGTGTTAAAGTCAATATTTTTAAGAATTCGTAGCGACGTAATAATAGTAAAGTTCGAAAAAATTGATATTGCAAAAAATTCTACCAAAAAACATATGTAACCTCCACGTGCGGCTTCGGCTTTTTCAAAAACCTATTTTGTCCGCAAATATTTAAAATAGCTCCGCATTTAAAAGCTCATCGAAAACGGACTATCTATTTAATAATTGCTTATTAGGGTTGTTTGAGGTTCAAAACATGTTTTTCCATAAAATGTTAAATTTGAATACTTTCATAAATCAACAGTTAAATTATAGGAAAATAAAAAATCGTAGATTGCCAGATGGTAGACGCAGTAGTTTGTTAGTTTGTTATTGTTAGTAATTCTTAGCCTATTATAAAACGGGTGAAAATCAATGCACGATAAACTGAATCAACTCGGTTTATTTCATTTTACAGCTGCACGTAAACCTGAGATGATCAAAATTTATGATATCGTTTTTAATGTAAATTCGTAATGCAGTTGCATTAGGGCCAGAGTTAGTTTTATTTCTTACTTCTAATAAATAATTTTTCGATGTAAATATGCCCAATTTTTTTAACTTCATTAGAATTAATTTAGGACAAATTATTGTTTATTTTTGCCGACCTACCAGAATTAAAGTAAGCCGTAAATAACCAAGTTACATCAACAGTAGTGATTACAACATAAGCATTCGTTGAAAATAATCCACATACTGAGTGTAGATGTAAGTGCCCGTCACCATGTTATATTGATAAATTTTGTTGAAATAAAAGGATTCGTAGTCGTGTTATGGTAAGACAGTAGATATTTAATCTATAGATTCAAATTTTGTATGAATATTTTACTATAGATTATTAAAACTTTCGCCCGTTTTCGGTAAAATCCATTAATCAGGGGCGTATATAGGCAGGGGTATATCTTACGTTTTTCTCAAACACTCCACTTTTCCAACTTTTGGGTAAAAATCTCAATACAAAAATACACAGAAAAGGAATTGGTGCTAAAAGTCGCTAAATACAACGATTTTTGAGATAAATATAATTTTTGCAAAAAATCGAGTTTTGATGAAGGTTTGACTGGTGCCTTAATTAATTACTGTTGAAATAAGTTATACAGACTTTGCTGATAAATCCTACAAATCAAAACAATAAAAAATAGTAATGATTCAGTATGTTGACAGAGAGTGTCGAAAAAGTACATAATTGAGAAGAACAAATATGCAGTTTGTTTTCTGGTTGTGACTGCGCCTAAACTTCTCACAGCCTTCACAGAAATGTTTCGCGATTTAAATTAGATTAAATTTGGGTGATTAAACTTCTCCTAATTATATAAACACATTTTACATAATTTAGATGTAAATGTAAATTAGGTTAGAAGTTAGAGCATTTTGGGAAATTACATTAAAAGGTAGTTAATATGAAAACTCAAATAAATCGAACAAAGTTTAGGTAGTATTAAATTTATGTAGTACGGAGAGCAATTTACCGAAAATATTTATTTTGAAAATTAAATTAAAGTTGTTTTTTAAGCTTCAGCCAAATAATTTACGTTACTGCCGATTCCACTTATTTTCTAAGGTAGCCAGCCCCAAGTTTAATATATTTTTTGAATCACATTTTTTTTAATTTCCATATTTAGTTATAAGATTATTATTTATGTTTTAAACAAACTAAAGCTTAATGATTATAAGCAAGTCTTTACAAATGCTGCAGAAGTGCATTTACTAAATGTATAGTTTAATAATTTTTCTGGCTCTGGTTTTGTTCGTACCGATTCTTAATTTCACGTGTATTTGAAGAAGTTGCCCAAAAAGGGAAATTGGTATTACATAGTTATTATTTTGAGCACCAAGTCGCTCTGGTGCAAGAGTGGTTTTGCAAGAAAATACCCACATTTATGGTCGCCAACTTTTAAGTGTTAAATTTAAATATAACTAGCAGACCCCGTGGGCTATGCTGCACGATGTTTTTGTTTCTGTTTTTTGATAATAAATAAGCTAATTAAGTAGGTAGTGTAGTGGACCGAGGTTCGAAGTCCTAGTATTATGAAATCACATAGCAGTTGCTGTAATTCTTTCTATATATTACATGCGGATTCCTTGGATCTGTCTCAACTCTAGAGGAATACGGCTGCAGCTGAGATTATGCAACCCAAGCGACGTGCGGTTATTTTTAAGTTGCCGAAAACTGAGTAAAGTATTTCTCCTGGACTTTCCAATACTTTAGATGTTGTCACTTATTATATATTCAAAAGTGTTTTAATATTAACGTTTCACGCCCCTACATTGTCTGCCATAACATCTTATCATTCTTACTACTGTACCGAGAGCATAGCTGCATAATAGTCATATTATAAGAACATACTACGTGCTACTGAAGTTTACACTTGAAAATAATAGTGTACACTTTTTCGCAATCTGAAGTTTTGTGAAAAAAAATTCGTTGGAATTAATGGAAACTAAAAAAAATTCTTCTTCTGCTACTATTTCTCATGAGCAATTTAGCTTAAACAAAATTTTTATCGTCCCCGTTTATTAAATGAAGAAGCATACATTTTCAATTTTGAAAAATTCATAAAAGGCGTAGCAGAGAAATTAGCGAACTAGGACATAAACCAAATTCAAATCGTGGCTTGCTTTTGCGCAATATATTTTTGAAACTTTCACGCCACAATTTTTTATTTAAAGAAGAATTCTTTTACATCCGCCGTTTTGCTACTCTAAGTCTACTATAGTAACAAATTACATTTCTATCTGCTAACTCGTTTTAGAGTAAAAAAGCGTTAAAATTAAATTTATTAAAAAAAACGTGGCAGCGGCCATGTTAATGTTAGTACGTTCCAAAAAAGCATTCGATTCACCCTAAGACGTCTATTATACTCCGTTATTCAATTTTTTGCAATTCCGGTTCTGAAAAAAATGCTACCAAAAAACTTGCCTTGTTTCCGATTTGGGTTTTTCAATGCTTATTTTGTCCGTAAATTTGTGAACTACTTTCGCATTCCACAGCTCAGGGAATCGGACTATCCATTCTGCGCTTATGAGGCGTCACACACAAACAAGCGCTAACGTACATGCATACATTTTTACAAACATCTTTAGGCTTCCTAGAGGTCCAACACATTTATTCCTGTCAAAACCTTGAATTCAGAATTTTTAATGAAATTAACAGTAAAAGTATAGGAAAGTAAAAACGCAGATCTCGTGGCGGTTGCCCGACTTTTTTTTCAGTAAGGCTGCTACGCTACTACAACAAGGGTTTCGTCCAAGAAGTACTAAAACGCTCGGAAAAAATTTTGAAACATTAGTCCTGATACAATAATCTAGTGTTATTTTCGAATAAAAAATTGCGGTCATTCCAATACTGTTCTTGTTATAATTTATTAAAAAATTCTAATAATTGTCACTTTTCAAAATAAAAATTTAGGGTAGCAAACCATAAATTCCTAAAATAAGCTACTTCATCCCTTGTTAGCAGCAAAATTCATAACGCAATAACAAAATGATTCCCATAGAATCAAAATTTAAATACTTTGCACGATAGTTTCGCGAAACTATAAAATCGATTAAATGCAGCAACGTAATAAATTTCAGTAACCTTTACAAAATAAATGGTTCAAAATTCGATTAATATTTATTGACAATTATAATTTAGGTTTTAATTATTTCCGTCTTTTTTTATATTCACGCAAAGCTCGTAAAATCAATACGTCATTTATTTATGGGTGTTGTAAAATTTCGCACAGGACAATGAAATATAATACAAGAAAAAT
Source organism: Ctenicera cuprea (assembly GCA_958336395.1). NCBI lineage: Eukaryota > Metazoa > Arthropoda > Insecta > Coleoptera > Elateridae > Ctenicera > Ctenicera cuprea. Next base: position 47,474,133 of record OY284488.1, read on the forward strand.
TAAGAACACTTTGTCTTATCTTCGATGTTCTTGCGAAAGTCTTTTTGCGGTGTTTTATATTTAGAAGTCGTGTAGACGGATGAGTACAGCGGCTAAAATTCGATCTATGAGGCAACTTATCACGCTTCCATGATGGATGCTCGTCTTTCAAATATTGCTGCGAAGCGATCGCAAAAGTCCTTTTTGCCCTCATCCGCGAACGCTTTAAGTGTACCCTTAAGTTATAAAAAAGTTTTAACATGTCACATTAAAATAAATAAAAAAAAACTCGAGAAGAGAAATTGACTATTTATAATATTTTATCTCCCACGCAACATATTTTCAATTTGTGTGTTGATAGAATACGAGCGGTGATGGAGAACATGCAAAAGAGACAGAATATATATCTCCGTCACATATAGGGCACGTCGATGCCTGGAAAGGAAGCAGGGCACATCAGGAAATGTATTTCACGCAGCTCAGTAACGACCAGATTAGGTTTTGAAACTCTGTAAGACGAAATTGGTTCAATTTCGAATCAAAATCGCAAGTTAAATTTACATTACCCCTTCGAAATTCGAACGAGGTAAATGAATGGGATTATTCAATTACTTATCACATTTGCAAGATTTATTTTCGATTTCCAGTTTTTTTTTGAAATTTCCGAAAAATATTTCTTTTAATGCGTTTTTCGTTGCCACTTAAATGTTGACGTTTGCGGATTTTCAGTTGTTTCCGATTTCCTATTTTGTAATTCTTTGCTAATAACCGTTGCGGCGAGTTAAGTATAAGTACGTGGGAGCCTTTAAGGTGTTGGCGCTAAGTACCTTTCAAGCTTTCATGAAAGTTTAACATCTGAAAGCTGCTTACTTATTGCTTCAGCGTTGGAATATAAATTGTTTGCTCCATAAAATTCAAATTACGTACATTAAATAAGCTTGTTAAATTAATTCCGGCTGTGTTTTTGTTCATTAGACGACTTCTTCTGCGAGCGGGCTCAGCAAAACGAGACTATTTTTAAGTAAAGACAATTTTCTTATTAATTATTATGCAAATTATCTTAAAACGTATGAAAATTTTATGGGAAAATTGTTTCCGACATGGTCGATTTATTTTAAAGCTTTTTAATGTAATCAGCATTTTTTTACAGGGTGATTTATAATAAGTGGAACGCACTTTCAGAACGGGTTCAAAACCTGAAAACAATAATAAAATTTGGATAAATACGGGTACGGAAACGGTTCCTTCCGGAGTTACAGCATCGTAAAGATTAGACAGTCTAATAACTTTTTTGACAACTTCCGCTCTAAAATTTAGAAATTTTATATCTCAGCATTACTTATTTAACTTTGTATTTCTACTAATTTCTGTTCGAATAAATAGAACAGAGGCGTTTCGTATGGCGGGGTTACATAACGATCTCTATAAAATATTTTATAGTTTTTCGATGTTTCAATTTTTGATTGTATAATCTTATTGTTCATACAAACGTACCCTTTTTGAAAGTCGCTAATAAAGCAGGTGGCTGCGGGAGGGCGAAAAATCGGAAACAATTGTTAGAAAACTTTGCAAAGATTAAATCGCAAGTTTTCCCCTCCTCCAAGGTTGTCGCTAGCCATCGTGACGCAGTGCAATCAATCGGTTTTTCGCCAATAACTCGCTTTCTCTTCGTAATACGGCAAAAATAGTTAATAGAAAATTAAAGCTGATACAATTTTCTGCAAAAAAGTGTCCATACATGTTTTTTGTAGAACATGTACTTTAGACGTTGATCAACCGCAACCGGTTTTCAAATTTGATTGAATATTTATGCCCCGCATAAATAACTGGGGATTTGAATTGACGTGCGAAATTACCGATTAAACAACATTTAATTACTATAAATAATAAAACACGGTTAATATGTGGTGCATTTACATAAATTTTATTGATTTACATTTTTACACAGAGAACAGTCACCACAACGAGTAAAAGGTGGAAAACCGATATTTTCTGTGCGTCAATTTTGCGCTGCTACTGCTCCCAAAGTACTAATTATACAAAAAAAATCTGTTTTTTGCAAAATTTCATTGAATTTAATTTTTTATATAACTATTTTTTTATCTTCGCTAACATAATTTTACGGTCAAATTTACCGCCGTCTCGTTTAAACTTTTTTAACAATTCAATGTTTTCGTAAAATGGAGTTGCCATGAATTAGTTTTCACTACCTTTATGCCTAAGTTCTACACATCAAAACAATGAAAATAGTTCCGATAGATATAGGTTTAGAAATACTTGGTGACGAAAATACAGCCTCTATAATAGGGAAACAGTTTCAACCATATTTTGTTTCTTCTAATGCGTTTCTGGGCCCATGGGCAAGGGTATATTGTTTTTATTGCTTTGGTGTGTAGAATTCATTGTTAAAATTTGCACGAACTATTATCGCATCTCCAGGAAACACTAAGACCTTCATGTCAACTGAATTATTCACAAAATTTTACTTATCTCAAAAACTGTTGAATTTGTGCTTTTTTTTTAACAAGAATACGTTTTCGTTTTTCTTTTGAATAAAACTTTGTATCCAAAAATTTAAATATTCTGAAGTAGGTACAAAAGTTTTTAAAGAAAATTCTGCGATTTCCCTTACATCTTCAAGAGGTTGTAACTCCGTAAAGAACCGTTTTCCAACCAATGTTTATGTTTTTATTTTCCATTCTGAATTCAGCCATAAAAATGCGTCCCACATTTTATGAATCGCGCTGTACATACACATTTTTAAACCTACACATGAACAGAATGTAAATTTAAAGCAATTTAAAGAAAATTAAGTGTTATGAAGAAATGTGAACGTTGAAACTTGCTCATAAGGCAACGGTTCGGAGAAAATTTATAATAATATTGCCGGTATAGGTACATAAAACAGAACGCGTGCCTTATCTTGAGTAGAAACACGTTTTTTGACAACAGAAATAAAATGGCTGGTTTGAAAGAAGAAGTAATATGCGATCCCATATAAAAATCACACAGAGAAAGAGATCTTGATTAAAGAAAGCTACGATATTAAAATGTTGAAAATAAAGCTTCCTATCTCAATTAAGTTTTAGAACTAATCTGGGAATATACTGGATTTTGAAAATGAAATAAAAACTCAAGTTCACTTAATTTTCTTGGGTAATGAATCCAGTATCTCACTAGTGAGATAATTAACTCTATCTACTACTGCTTGGATAAGAACTTATTACCTCATTCATTTGCGTTAGGTAATAAAGTTCATTATCGCACTAATGTAAAATGAGTTATGTAATGAATTCAGTACCCAAGTCATTTTAGTTACACAAACAAAACTGAAGCTTCGTTTATAAGAAAACTGGCTGGTTGCCATAGTATTGAACAAGTCGAATCTATCTCGTTCCTTTAATTTTAAAAGAACGGTATTTTAAGAGTGTCAAATATCATTTCAAGCAAAAAACTCGATTTTAAACAAATTTTGAGCAGTCATGCACGAAAATTTTTAAACGCATAAAACCTATGAAGTTATTTTAAAATTTTCGAAATTTTCAGAACAACCTTTCTTTCTTTTATTTTAATTTTGTAGGCTCTTAGAGCTAGAGATAGGCTACAATTTGGTCCCAGCGCGCTAATCTCTCTGTGACACCTATTAATTTTTTTAATTTTTGTATTTAACGGCTATTTACTCAAAAAAAAGTTTAAAAATCGCGATTAAATTTAATATACTGGTACACAATGTTACAATCAATGTGAATTTTTAGAACTACCATTAAAAACATATAAACAAAATATTATGTATTTTTCACAACAGAAATTCTATTATAATTTATTCTTAATTTTAGAATTTTCACAATTTTCAAAAGTTTGAGAATTTTTTTAATTATTCTGCATGTTTTTGGAAAATGTTGAAAAATTTTAAATTTATTAGTTGTCGAAGTTTAAAGTATTATAAAATAGTAACAATTACTGTAAATTTTTTGAAAATTTTGAATAGTAATATTTTCTAATATTTGATATTGTAAGAGTCTTTAAATATTGTTAAATCGATAACTATAAAAAAAATATCAAAATTTACAACCGTAAAAAACATCGAATGACATAAACATTTGGTATTGCAATAACGTCAAAAGTACACAATGGCATGCTATAAGCGTATTTTGGAAACCACAAAAATTTCCAAACTAAAAAATTTCAAATTATTATTTTTTGACATTGCGTGATTTGTTTTACGTTTTGTGGGCTAATAGCGCTAAGAGATGGTCATAGTGTGGTACATTAGATTTATTTGTGTGACGCCCTCTATGAAAATTGTAATGTACTGTCTTGTAAGGTTCAGTAAAGAATAACAAGAAATTCCCATTTGCGCAAGATTACTCATCAGTAACAATAGAAGAAGCCTCGCCCCTGTCCTCTATTTTTGGCAACCAAACATAATTTTACGATATTTCATGATCTTTAATGGCAAACAATATTTCTCTGATAGACTTTTCGACTCTTAACTGCACTCATATTTTTATAGGCAACCCTTCCGAGTTTCTAATAGAATGAGTTTAGTTAATTTTTATTTATTGCTTTTTACCGGAACTTTTCTAAATGACGAAGTTTCAAGTGCCGTAAAAATATTTCAAAAAAATTTCTATTTACTACTAGCCAAATTTTAACGTAATCAATTGGAAACTGACTAAATAAACAAATAATAAATGACTTCGGTATATTGATTTTGTATTTTACCCCATTGGCAACCTATATATTAAACACTTTGCGTACTTCAAAGGACTTTAACCACCAGAGAGCAATACTTTTACCAATTAAAGTTTAGTTGGCAAAAGCACTGTCCGCCAGGGGTAGAAAGTCCCTGAAGTCAGCATGATATATGAGCTTTGCAAATCTGCTTAATATAATCAATGTTTTAAAACAAGCTTGAAATTACGTAGAAAGTATAAAAAATCATAAAAAATAGAAACGAAATTTTGGTATTCCGATACACTATTCTGAGAAAAACAATTGAAGTTGATTGAAAAATTAGGAAACTAATATCCACAACAACTTTGACTTCAAAATTTAATTAGTTGCGTATTTATGAAAATTCCGATACAATATCCAAATATTTCAACAACAAATGAACAGAAATTTACCCAAACGCCATAGTTTATTATTGAAATCATAGGTAGCGAACAGATTGTTGGTGGAGTTATTCCAGTAACTTTAACAGGGATTAGTTAATAGACCCTGGCATTATCAGTGATAAAGAGGTGGTCGTTGAAGTATTGAATGTTCACAACAATTACTGTTCTTATAACTGAAAGTTTACTAGTTTATTTGTTTCATATTGTTAATAAACTGAGTTAATTTATATTTCCATATTCAATGTTCCGAAATTTTACGAGCCTTATTAACCAATTAATTTTAACCCAACTTTGCGTATTAATATTGTAAACTCCTTTGTAGGTTGTATAAAAAAATCGGTGCGCATTTATTGTAAACGGTCTCTTTTATTTTTAACAGTGCGAAATTAATACACACGGCTCATTCTCACATAACGGGAGAATTGTTGTCCCGGCTGAATTGCAATTCGGTGCTTTTGAATTTCAAAAAAATTATGCCAATACTAATTGCAGAGCTAGTTTATCTGTTACAAAATGCATTAACTTTATATATTATGTGACTTTATTGGCATTTTCCAGCATCGTTAGTAACCATAATATCATTTCGGTAACGTGTCCCAAACAGGATTTTCGATATTTGAAGGTCAAATACTTTTATTGTGCTGCTTGTAAAAACTGCACATGGGAATAATCATGATTTCACATCTATCTTCTGTCCTCCATACAAATAGAAACACGTTAATACATTAATATAAATTAATAATTAGCGATTCTTTCTTGTCCCAAGGTTTGTTGTCACTCGGGTAGTGTTCAGTGTCAATTAGCCTACCGGCTTTATTAAACCTTGTACCGAGTGCTACTTTGTTGTGTATTCATTGTGAGACAGTGTTGAATGTATCGCGAGTATGTCGTTTTGCTTTTATTGCATGACTTTTTTCTAATTGTAATTTGAATGACATAAATTACGAGCGTGCCTTTAATACATGTCAATTCGGTAACACTAGTCATGATAGAAAAATAAATTAATTTCAAAAATTTACTATTATCGTTAACTTGCTCGGTGTTCCTTTACATAACCTCAAAATTATTTTCACCTAGGTGCTAAAACAGAAGTGAATTCATTCGATTTAATGTGAAAATGTCAGTTCGGTACTGGTCATTTCGGTAACGGTAAGATATCTTTTGTGGTGTTACCGGAATGATTCAGACGTTACCGAAATGACGTTAACAGTAAAAGAACATACGTACTAAAAATATCACTTCTGGCAGGTAACAAAAATGGATTAAAAAAAATTCGCAGATTTGAAAATTAAATCTAAAAAAGACAGAGAACTATGAAATATGAAAAATTTCATCAAAAGAAGCCTAAAGAAAAACAAATAAAGATAGATAAAAAATTATTTTCCAATATTATATTAAACCAAAAACTAACGTCAGAATATACTGGTATTTTGGCAGGTGCATCGAAAGAAACAGAGGAAGTCTCACAACTTAAGATTAAAAATCCATTGCTATCTTCTGGAATATGTTTTCTCTGTACTTATGGTTTTAGTATGCAAAATATGGGAACTAAATGCACGACTTGTAGAAGAACTTTTCATACAAACTGTATTTTAAGAAACAAATTACACATAAGTGGTAAAAATATAGTTAAATGCAAATCTTGTATGAAAATTGCTTGATTTTATAAATTTTTGTTTGCTACTGCAAATTTTGTTTGAATATTGCTTAATTTTATAAACTTTTGTCTTGCTACATTTATTTCAATAAATACTTTTCAATTAAACTAGTTGCATATTTATTAACACTGCATGAAAACCTAACAAGATCATTGCGGTAACATCCTCATCATTTCGATACAGAATATCATTTCGGTAACGCACCTCATTCATGCAAAAGTATTAAAGTAATTATGAAGTATAGCAGAATTAAGGCAGCAATTAAATTCTTGCATATGAAAACTGTTAAAAACATTTGAAATTCTATTGAGAACTTCAAAATGTTTGCTGATACCAAAATAAACACATTGGTTTTCCTCAAAAATATGTATTATGCGGCTTTATGGAAGAAAGGAAACCAAATAACTGTAAATTGAAGCAACCTATAAAGTTATAACAGAACTAATATGCTTTGGTTAGAGTTTTAATGCATTTTATAATGATTTCCGCAATTCTTCTGATTTTGAGGTGGCTTGAAAGATACGTTACGGAATTGACGATTTTCCAAATATCTTTTTGAAAAACATATGTCTATGACTTATAGAAGCAGTATCTTTCGTGGCCAATATAAAAATAATATACTTTGAGGTTTTGGCCAGCCAATCAGGACAAAAAATACAGTGGGAAAGCACTTTTTTTTTTTAAATTTTTACAAGTGTAATTCTCCCGTTATGTGAGAATGAGCCACACAGGATAACTTTTAGTATGCCAGTAAAACTAAACTTTCCAAAGCGCAATGACATTTCGTAATAAACCGTTGAACCTTTTTCTGTATCTATTGTGTGTGTATGACAGCAAAAGCCGCGAGCTAAACAAAAGGAATTTCATTCCTATTATTCTATAAGCCCCGCCTGAAAACTTTTATTAGCGGTGTTGGCCTGATACATTTTTAAAAAGGGTTAATAATAAATCACCCTCCGTTGGTATTTCTGCAAATTTGAGTCGGCAACAATCTGATGATGGCAACGTAACTGTCTCTCCTAAAATGGGTAAATTAATAAATACGTCGAAATGTTTTTTCATTAACAGCGAATGTAAAAGCAAAAGGCCGTTTTCACTTAAAATTAAGTGCCTAATTATGAATAAATTCGGTTACTCTCGTGCATTTAACTGAAACCCCGGTTTGGTTAGGTCTGGTCTTCCGGATCGATACATCGCCCTAGGGGTTTGAAAGGAGGGCTGTTACATTCTTACAACAGTAATTACCAGAAACCACTTTGTCGCCCAAGGGTTTTTGCGGGAAAAATCAAATAAATCTAACCCCAATATACTTAACACTTTAATTCATTGTATTTTGGGGCTAAACGGTGGATTAACATTACGCGACCTTTTTTCGATGGAGGTCCACAATTTTAAATGTGGGGAAAATCGACCGAAAATAAAAAAACGGTTCCGATATTTTATTTCTAGTTTGAAAAATGATATTGGAGAGCCATCGCGACAAACTAGGCAAAGTTTGGAGTTTGAGGTCGCACTAAAACGATTAATCTCTAACTTTTCAAGAGATAATTGTTGAAATTGTGCTTATGGTTCCTATAACGGTTTTTGCCGAGCAAACTGGAGCAATTTAATTGTCCAATTTGTCACGACCCCGAAACTTGGGTCACTTAGAAGTTATGTCCTAATTTCGAAAGCACACAAAAATTTCAATACTCGCCCTGTCTGTATTTCGCATAAAGTAAGGGCAAACAGGGGCAAACACGGCACAAAATAGAAAGAACCAGCCGAGTGGAAGGCTATAAATTGGAAAGCACAAGATAAATGTAACCTACGAAAGAAAATATTTTCAAAGGAATATTAAACAAGCAAGAATAAAGTAAATAAATAAGTGAGGGGTTGTCGTTTTCCTGAGTATGGAAAAGAGAAATTCGAAAAATTAATTTAAGCCTTCGACTAATGCAAGGTAATTTAACAAAGGTCAGACAGTCCATTCAGTGGCCGTCGAAAGGAGCACTTTTTTAATTCAATCAAGTAGGATGTTAAATAATAGTCTCCATTTGGCTTCGGGACGTGAGAAATGCTACTCATTCTTCTATTGTAGTAGAGCCACAAACACCTAAACTCTCAGTATATTTATTCCATACAAGTATTTACAAAAACGAAGTAGAATCGAACAAACATTAAATAAATATCCACAGGCTTATCTATCAATTTATCTGGTTACAGATTCGTTCTCTACGTTTGTCAATCAATACAAAACACAGTTCAATTTTAAATCAATCACATTTTTCAGCCGTCAGTGCGAGTTAGTTTTACACCTTTAATTTTCGGCGTTTGCTCCCGACCGCATAAATTTTCACTTTCGGTTAAGATTTCCGCCAGCAATTTTTCTAGCCAACCGACAGTTTTACGTATTGTTACCCCCGTCACTGTCAGTTCAGCCGGGGTTCGAGTTTGACTCTCCACTTTCACCTTCGTAGCCTTCGTCGGGACTCTCGGTTAGCACTTCATGAACTTTCACGTTAAATACAGTCTTGTTAATAGGTTTTGCACTTTGTAAATTAGATTTAGTACTTTCACATTCAGTCTGCGCACCAACACAACGCTTGTTTATGTTTTTGCTTGCGACCTCGGTGGAGATTTTGTGCAACGTAGCTGGAACGCAGTGAGGCCACTGCACCACCAAAGGCGGAGTGCAGCAGGGCTGAGGCGAGAACGAGGCCGGATTGTCGGTTTTATAATTCTCAGGCGGAGAAGGAAGATACTCCGAGGGAGATCCTGGTTTGGCAGTGCAAGTTTGGTAACCATCAGCGGTATATCTAACGCCGGGACAATAGTGTTCGTAAGAAGCCGGGTGTGAATTTCGAGACAACAGTTCCGCTTCCCGCGAGTACCTGCTCGACGGCGATTGTCTGCCTGCCCGATTGTGTGGCAAAGTTCTGTAGAAGCTTGATCTCGAGTCCTCCGTACCAAGCAATCCAATTGGATTAAGATGTACATCTGCAGGAAGGCTATAAAATTCACGGTTGTTTGGTCTGAATTCGGGCGCTGATTCTATTTGGCCATGAGGGAGTGAATTAGGATGTAATTCAAAGTCAGTAATTGCATTCTCCATGGCTTTCCCATAGCTACCACGGTTAGGTTGATCTTTGCCATCCCCTTCGCGATGTCTCTCGACGCTCTCTGTATCGTTGATCAGGTCCGGATTTTGTTCAAGCTGAAATCGCTTTAACGACGTGGGACTTCTGATTTGATTTGAAGATGCCAGGATTGGCGTAATAAACATCTCTTCGTTGACGTGAGATGACGTATGCAACATCATCATATCGTGATGTCGATCTACGACGATTAAATTGGTGCTTTCTTTTAAAGGTTCAGAATACTCCTCAGTACTGTCCTGGAGGAGCGAATCTTTGGTGGAATTACTTAGCGTGGCAATTTTAGATTTCCTTCTTTTTTTATTGATATTTCTATTTGTACTGCATTTAATAGCGTATGCGATCGCAATTAGGATCGTGATAATAGCAAATACAGCCGCTGCGGATATTAAAATTAAAAGGTATTCAAATGAAAACGAAGCCACCACAACCGAAGAGGGTTCCTGTTTGATGACAACTCTAAGGGTGAAATTAGAATGAATCTGGCCCGCGCTATTTTCTGCAGTGCAAACGAAAGTGCCGTTATCTTCCACGTTGGTGTTATAAATGAAAAGTTCGCTTCGTTTATCTTCTAAACCCTCCTCGATGAAATAAATGAGGTGCAGACCTGGAGCGACTATGGAGTCGTTCTGTAAAACACGCCCTTGGAACAGCCACGACACCCGAGCTTCCGGAACGGCACGAACGCGGCACAATAAGGAGACGTTCTTTCCTTCTCCGATTTCCAAGTAAAAAGTTGTTGGCGACACGTCAGGGAGGCAAGCCAGCTCTGGAGTTGGAACTGATCTGACAGGGCGGTCAGTTAACCGAGGGGGGCCGCTGCAAACGGGCTCCATGGTGGGTGGAATACTAAATTCGTGTAACCACGAGTGAAGGTCCACAATGTGACAGTCACATTCCCAGAGATTCCCTTGCAATTCTATTCCGCGCAAGGATTTGGGAAGAGCCCTAGTGCCCCGTAATGTTGTCAGTTTATTGCCGTCCAACCGCAGCCACTCAAGACTTTGGAGCCCCTGAAATGCACCCTCTTCGACGTAGGAAATCTCGCAGTCTCCGATTTCGAGCGTGTTCAGGTAAGACAAGTGGTTAAACGCGCCTCTCCGCAAGGTTCTGATAGGATTAAAGTTGAGCGTGAGTTTCATTAATGAGGGGCAGTCTATGAACGTCTCGGTCGGAATAGATACCAACAAATTGCCCGACAAATCTAATTCAACGAGGTTGGTTAGTCCCTTGAACGTTCGGTCATCTATGCTTGATATTCGGCATCGGGATAAATATATCCTTTGTAAGTTAATTAAGTCCAGCCTAAGGAACTTCTCCTTGGTAAGTGTTTGTAGGTTGTTGCCCGAGAAATTCAATACTTGCGTCCCCGGATCTATGCCCTTCGGGATTGCGAGCAGGTCCCTCTTGTCGCACTCCACCGTCTGTTTACCGTTCTTCCACTTACACACGCATACACTTGGGCACGCTAGACAGAACTCGAAAAAGAATACAAAACATAAAATCAATACTGGTTTTCCACTAGACATATTGCATCAGCAGAATTTCGTATGAAAGCGCTTTGGACACCAACACAATTTACATCTTCGATTACATGGCATCATCCTAACTTCGTCTTCCAGTTAACATTCCAGTTCTTCCCTTGTCCGGAACACCGTCTGAAACAATATAAAAGAGACCGTTTTACTTTTATACATTAAAATAAATTTTAATGCGCAAAAACCCGCAGACATGAAACATTTCAACAATTTCATTTATCTGTTAGCGCCATCTTGCTGAATATTCACAATTTTGTCGTCATAGCAGGATCTCCGAATACATTACCCGTGCCTGAAATTTGAAACGCGCTAGCCAAATATTGAAAATGGATATGGCTTACATATTAATGCGTATGCATTAAGTACACTCAAAGAACCTACACCGCTACATCTCATATCATTTTGCATACAAATTTTTATATTCTCTTTTACCCTTCAAACATAAGACATAAAAAGCTTCGCTAATAAAAAAACAGAAAAATATATTCAGACAGTTATTGAAATTGATGTCAGAAATAAGTTGATTTAAATTGCTCTCGCTTTTTATACCTACAATTTCAGAAATAAGATCGTCTGCTTAATTCGCAATATGCTCCTTATTCAAATATCAACAGAAAAAACCTGCAAAAAAATACGCTTTCGTAATAGCTTTTTTTTTAAATAAAAACATTACATGAAAAAATGGTGATATTAAAATTTTCCGTTTGCAGGTTGATATTTCCAATAATGTAACAGATTGAGTCACCGATTGTTTTTTTGATTTTATGGGACGGGAGGGAGTATTTTATTGGGTGGAAAGTAACTTGAAAATTTTAAATGGGGTAATTTTTAATATACTTTTAATACAGCATTAAAATAGGAGTTTATTTTTTCAGCATTTTAAACAAAAACTGTTGATTAGGTAAATATTAAAAACCGATTAAAGATTATTGTTTCTTTACCTTAAATGTATCTACTAAGAATTTGCAACCAGAATTACGCCAACCAAAATTTAATTAAAGTAAAAAACTTACGTTTACAACCCCTAATAAGAGGAGGATGATATTTTGTACATTTTTCACTCTAATTAAATTTTGTTTGATCTAATTTTGGCTGTTTATATTTAGCTAGCACATTTAATAGGAAATCTTATCCTCTTTGTAGTACTTATAAAATTTCATTCCTCCCATTTATTAGCGGTACTAAACGTTTTTCAATAAATCTGAAGAAATAAGCTGAACCCTGTTTCAAGTTAACTTCGCCCCTTAGAATATGGTGGTTTAAACAACTCACTATTAGCTTAATATGCAATCCCTTCTGTCCCATGAAATGAAACAAAAATGTAAAAAGATGAAAATTGTTTACAGATATTCTTCATGATTATATATTAGGGCTGTATAGAAGGGTTGATAAACAATTAGTACCTGTGTTAAGGTACAAAAAAAAATAATTTTAGGTACATCATTCGTATAATTATTATTAACGACTATCGTAAACCGGAAGAAAAATATATACATGCGACGGCGGACGCAGTAAAATCACAGCTTAGAGGTTTGTATCGAATCACATACGTTTATTTTGTTTATTCAAAAACAGTAAACAGATTGTTTAGTCGACTAAACTAAGGTATTTATCCATGATATTAACTTTAGTTCAGTTTTTTCTATCGGTAAAAACCTAAAGAAAATATGTTTATTATAACAAGAACTGCCAGCGGCCTATTTACAATATTGTTGACATAAAAATTTTAACTTAAAGGTGTACGAAAGCAATCTGGGAGTACGAGTAATTGGTTCAAAATGCATTCATACACTAATTTAATATTAGTAGATAAACAAGATAAGACGAATTAATTACCCTCAATCATCTAAAAAATTTAGCAATTTGAAGGTTTTTGGTTTAAAATATATTGTTTATTATCAGTAATGTTTCATTACTACCGGCACATCTCTGTGTCTCCAAGAAGGGAGGATCGGCCGTCTACATTGCAGTACATTTTTAGTATTTTTCTAACCGCCAAGAGCCTACAATTTTTGAGATTATATCCGAATTATATGTCATTAACATGCAGAATTTTAAAAAATCACTCTACCAAAGAAAAACCTGTCGAAAAATGTTAACAGGGTAGTAAAAGTACATTAAGAATTCATGAATAAAATATGAAACGAATAAAATAATCGAGTTTACTTTAAAAAAAAAAAGTAAAAGTTCTCCCTACGTCGTACAGCCTTAAATTTTTTTAATGCGCTTTCCAAACGACGCTTTTAATTACTTTTTCGGCTCATATCCATTACCGTAAGCTACGCGCATACGACCACAAACACGGTCATCGTTGCTAAATGTTGCTTATAGCCCCACCAGAAAACTTTTACCTCTTTAAAGGGTTTCACTGAAAGCCATTTGATGTTCAAATAGATTTTCTAGAAAAATGATCACTACGTTTTCCGCCGAATTTGGGAACGACCGTTGGAGGAAGACGCTTTCCTCAGAGAGCTTAGTGTTGTATGTTGTTTTAAGAGTGCACAGGATTTGTTAGAGCACACAGAGGGTGCGAAACATAAACAAATTTGTCAACTTGCGGTTACTGGTGCTGAGGAAATATTTTATATTTGATCCCTTTTCTTGAGATCCCACGGGTCGTGTTGGGAATTGGAAGAGGGCTCGCCTCCTTGCTACCCTCCAAATTGAAAAGCGCCAAGAAAGTTTACATCTCGTGCGGTTGAGTTCTTTCAGGTCTTGTTTCGTGTCACATACGCAATCTTTATAATTTTACGTTGTTGCTGTAAACGTTTCTATTAATCAAACTTTGACGAGAAATATAAGTGTTTTGTGTTTCTTTGCAATGCATAAGCATTAATTAAATCGAAAATAAGAAACGCTTCGCAATTAGAAATAACTATAGCATTTTAATCTCCTAAAAGTAGCGTCCTGGTTGTTAATGAGAATTCGATTTTAAATGCCACAAACAGTTAATTAAAATGGCATTTGAACACAAAGACAAAATCAATTCTGTTCAATATCAGATACAAACATTAACAAAGCAGCTCGAAACACACGTACTGTACTCACGTATAGAAATATAAGTAAAGATGTTAAGTTTTAATGCAATAAGCTTATTTTCAGCAAGTTTTAAATTTTAGATTAAATTTAATAACATAAAATAATAATCTGATTCTTGAACATTACAGTGGAAGCGATTTCCTGAATTAAACAGACTGTAAAAATAACCTCCCACGCTTATTTCACTTTCGTAAACAATAACAACCACCAAATCTTGTTTTACTGAAGAGAAGTGGAAAATTACTCAAAGAATCTTTGTCGTTCATTGCCCTTTGTGCTAGTCTTCATTGAAGCGATATGCAAATATAGGCCAGTATTTTTAACAGAACCACTTACAATTTCGAGAATTTTCCCGAGGACATTAAGAAGAGGTTTAATAGCTCACGCTAAGTAAATTTATATTTCAATTAAGCTGGCATGTAGTCGCGATAATGCAGAAAACAAACTGCAGAGCATTCTTGAACGAATGACGCTATCCATCTGGTTGTTTTTAAGTAGCTACTTAAATCGGAAGAAAAAATTTAATATTATTTTTTTTACAGAAAACAGAACGATGAGCGTTCAAATTTAAATTTCAATTTTTTATCAGCATTTCAAGAATTTTATTAATAAGCCTAAATTTCAATGCAAACGTAAATATCCTTTCTGGATATTGTTCTGAATGTCGTTCAACCACAACACACCATTTTTTAAAAGAAGAATGATAAATCCTCGTATATCTCTCTTTTCGCTTGTAAGCGATTAAATTCATGCCAAAATCCTTTGGTGAAGATGGAAACATCAAAGTCGCAAATAAAAAATAATATACTCGTATATGGATACGCAACTGTTACACAAAAATTTAGAAATAAATATTTACTAGTGATACCCCAGCACACAATGCACTGACAGACAGCGTTGACAGAACCGGCGAAATGTCAAGTCACGTGATGCATTAGTTCAAACAATGACACGCGACGTTATTGTAGATGGCGCCCCAAGTGACGCGCGTCTAGCCAACCTTCATATATATTATAAATTAAAATAATTATTATTAAAAAATCGACGTAGAATAAAAATATAAAAATGTTTCATGTTCCATCTGTGGATAGAGACCTTTCATTTAAAAACAAATGGTCCAAATTGGTGAAGCGGTAGCCGCTGGAGGAAGGGGAGAAAAAAACCCTTTGTGCTTTTATATATGTATGGATACTAGCGACAACTGTATCCGGTGCAAGAATCTGAATGAAGAGGCGGTGAAAAAAATACGGGTGCCTTAGATTGACTCTGATATGTCATTTGTGTTACATTAATGACTGATAACGCAAACTAGCAAAACCCGTGGGCTACACCTTTCGCTTTGTTTGATAACTTACATACCCGGAGCGCAGGTCTCGAGAAAGAAAAACTAGAGAAAACTGAAAATGGCCAGAAAACCAAAATAATTTAAAAGAAACAACCCTGTTCACAAAACTTCAAAAAATAAAATATCTAAAAAATTCCACAAAATCCCCGCAAAAGTTTCTGTAGAAAAACAAAGCGAACAAAAGGCAGTTGAACTTAGCACTTTTCCCGATTTCCACAGGACTAGTGCCTTCGCGGAGATTTTTAAAATGTTATTTGTAGTAATACATATACGCACTAAAGAAACCTTGTTTGCATATAATTCTAAAATGAAATTCGCTTTTATTCAAATAAATTGTCTGAAAATCGAATAACAATTCTTTTTATCGAGTGGACGATTTTTGGCGGTTGGTACTTTTACCATAGACGTTTTACTCAAAAAAGTTGATCTGAGCCTTCTTTTACGGTGTTTATGTATTAATAGTAGAAGACAGTATTGGCGAACGGAAACTTTTGAAATCAAATGTGTTCTCTTCAAATTTGTTGTCGCAATGAGGTGGCAGCAGATTATGCTGCAATAACACAAACAAATATTCTACATGCAGGGAGCGTATTTCTATGGTTATTATAGCGGTCCACTGTGCGAAGAAAAACTGTTTTTATATAAGGGCCGCGTAATATATAAGTTGGAGAAGTAGGGGCCCCAAACAACTAAAGGCTGCGACAGACAGAAGGAATCCAGAATTAATATATAAATTATGTATCAATTTGAGACATGCGGATTGTTTTTTACTTGCTTGATTAAAAATTCAAATTTAAAAGCAACCAACTGTCACTCCAAATGACCTTTCCACTATCTTTACTTTGTTACTTTCTTACACCTTTCATATGTACAGAAAAGAACTGAATTCATGAACATTTTAAGTTTTGAAATTTTGACGGAACTGCATGTTTTGGACCTCCAGAAATTGAAAAGAGCTTTTGAAAAGTCTCTCTGTCGGTATGTGAGTACGCCCTTTATGTTAAGAACGGATACGCCAATTTCGATGCGCTTTGGAATACCGCGTGTATAAAAGTTTTATGGACAAAGTCAGATTTTGAAAAAGGTCCGAAACCGAAAGCAGAACTTTCTTGCTTTAAAATGGAGACCACTATGATGTTTCTAAAAATATTGACTGCAACGACTTATTACTCAAAACCTGAATAACTTAATTTGCATAAACATTGAGATTATAATAGACCTCAAAAAGCACAATGTTACCATATACAAAAAAATTTGAAAAAATAGAAACTGGAAAGTGAAAAATGTTTTCAAGACTGTCGATAAAACTGCTCAAACAACTTTAAGAGGAAATTATTAATTCTACAATAAAATGAAACAAGGTGGATATTCGCCATTAAATATATTTCTTTTAAATTTAATAATGTTAATGTTGCAATGTTTTGTCCCAATGACTTTAGCACAATACTGTCAAAAATATCACACTGAAGAAATTTTAAATTTTTTGGAACATTTTCCAAAACTTTAAAAATCAGATTTTTCTCGAAAGTAAATCTTTAAAATTTGTAGGTTTATGAAACTAGAAATTGCCCACAGTATGGTTGGGTTCCCAATCGGTCAATTTTTCTGTTTATCAGAAAGTCCCTCCAAACCGCATAGCCTAAAATAACGGTATTGATAATTTAGGTTTCGTGATTATCTTAATGTTATCCCTAACCCTCGTCAAAGATCCTCGTATTAACATCTAATGATCCCTTCACAGACTCAAATAATCGACCTTGAAAATTCATATTTTAGATTGGTTTCAAAATTGTATTGCAATTGCGCGAGCGTTTCTCTTTATCGTCTTAATTCCCCGAACGGATTATTTTCTGCAATTATTCAATTTATCTTAGCTCAGTTCCATGATGCAGATTAATTTTTGTGAAAGGTAACATTTCACAACAGATTTTTTAAAGGGAGCTCGAAATAAAGCAGATGATTGGTAAAAATGTTGCGTTTAGGCTAATCGACTATTTGGCGGCCGTACAATAAGATTTCGTTGCACTTAACCTCTACAATGTAGATGATTTTTTTTTCTCTTCCTAGTTGAATTAAATTGAAGTGAATCGGTTGTAAAACTACGTATGCGTAATTCTTCTATTCAAATTCATCTTGAGGTCTCCTGCACTGCAACTTGACTGTAAGTTGTAGCGAGGAAGACGGAACAATAACAATTTTTTAATTAATTTTTGTAATATAAGTGTTCGGTGTGCGCATCCTTCTGGACAGATCGATTCCATTTGCTATACAGTAAATTCTTGAAGCACCACTATACTGTTTACCGTAGCTTAATGTTACTGCATTGAAGCATTTTTGCTAGAAGGTGCCCACAGGCGAACAGATAAACACCACAACAGCGTACTGATGACCTTAGTGGGTAATATTGTCGTAGATAGTCACCCTATTGGCCCACAAACATTTTCTTTTTCTTTCTAACGTGTATAGCTGTCACCGATATGTTATGACTGCTAGCCCCAATGAGGATGGTAATCTGCCTCTGCACACTACGTATGTGCAAGGATATAAAATGCAAATTGAATTTAAAACGACGACGGGTGTGCAACACAAAATTTTAATGTTTTTAAGTTTTTAAACCTACAATTTGATGTATTACAAATTTTAGTACGGTATCAAAAATGTTCAATCTAGCTCGTGAATTTCATTGGGACCCCGTCGTCAAATATGGTTGAACTTATTTCAGATTTTCTCTTTTATTTTCTTGAAACAGTGATTTTGATTTACGGAAAAGGTATTGTCTGAAGTTTTATCTGATTCTTAGTTTGACTTTTATTGCATTGTTATACGTTAAGCAAAGATTTTGAAGTTATAAATAAGTTTCTGAAGTGAATTACAACTGATAGCAATCAACTCACAAGTACGCCTCGGTCAAATCCAAATCTTTTGTACATAGTTGCAGTTGCCAGAGGCGTTTTCCTTGTGATAAATGCACATATTTTCGACCAAATGTTGGAATTGTACCAATTTCAATGCCCTTTAAATTTTGAAATCCGTTATTATTTCACTTTTATAATTAATCTAGTCTTATAAATTCATATTTTGATTCTGTAATAGTAATATATGAAATTTAAAAAAAAATGTTCACGCAATAAATAAAATGTACAAAAAGGAAGCAATTTTAGTAATACTTTCTACTCTTCTTTTCAGAATCGTTCCTTCTGCATGTTTATAGCAGGAAATTCTTTGTGCCCACTGAAACGCACAAAGGCATACCTATGCTACTGGCGCAAACATAACAAGTCGCATAAATTCGATGATAGCAGTACCGTAGTACGTATGGTGGCGCAGGCGAATCATCTGAGCACCGGAAACCACAAGATTCACACAATTGAGACTATTGTTAAGCTCCTTATACGCCATGTTACTGTGCGGCAACCTCGAATACGGCGGGCTGCTGCAGTTACAATTCATTTCTGCACAGTTTGTATGGTTTCCGGGGTTACAACAGTTGATATTACATTACACGACAAAACTTGCCGAAATTTGCTACTCTCACCCTCTCACCAACGTTCGCGAATGGACGGCTTCCGCATCTAATCACAACTTTGCTTGCCTTTAGGATTGGATCCCGTGACAACAATCAACATAAATTTGTACGCAAATGAAAATTCAGGCGAAAAGAACAGATCAAGATTATCCTTTTTCTGGTTGAAGCTACGTTTTCATTGTTTATAATTACAAATTAGGGACTATCTTAACAGCCATTAGGAATATTCTGATGTGCGGGTGATAATACTCCAGTATACAAACCGTAATGGTTATCTAAGTTTGTTTTGTTTCCTTGAGGCAGCGTGGACAATTAAAACAGGTACTTCCAACGTTGCAGATGAAAGTATATAGATATTTGTACTAACAATATATCGACCAGTCTCTACGTCGTATTTTCCGTTTCAGCAGCGAATAGAAAAGCTTAACCTGATTATTTTTCGCGCGCGATAAAATTTACGCAACTAATCATTTAATTTATTTAATAGTTTTAAAAATTACATTAATTTGAGAAATAATTCATACCACTCGCAAATATAAAAAAGTAATCGGGGTAAATCAAGGAAACTTTCTGCATAGCAACAAGTTTTCGTAATTTAATAAACAGATTATGTTTCAAATCTGACGTAGTATAATTGTTGCTTAAAATTTTAAACGATTAGCGTAATGAAAATTCTTTCAATTTTTTTTTATTATCTCTATCAATTTATCGCAGACTTACTAATAACTTCTCGGTTAAGCCGTAAGCTAGTTTTACTTGAAGTCAGTGAACGTTCTCTTTGTTGAAAGTAGCAACTTAGCTAAAGCCGAACTATTAAGCAATGTGGGGTGTAATCCGAGGTTAAGTATAAATCTGGATCAGAATTAGGGTGACCTTGATATATTCGCGGTGAAATTAGGTAACAAGGCATGTGTATACGGTAACATTCTACATACATCAGAAGCATCAGTCCAGTCAAGCGCTATAAACAATTAACCAAGCAAGCTAGAACACGCATTAATCAAGTCGGAAAATTTGCTTTCAGTCTGCCGTGAGCTGCATAAACAATTAACACAACTTGCTTTCAAATAAGTTTCAGTTAAGTTTGAAGCTTCAGGTACAACATGTAAGACCGAGAACACTGAATATTAAATTGTATTATCGCATTCTACCCAGACCTACAATAGCTGTACAGTTTGTTCCGCGGGATTTAATAAATGAGGCGCTTCTGCAAATCGTTAGATGCTGTTTGCTTCCTTAGGATTTGTCTAACTTGGTTGCTACTAAATACAGCTAGCAAATGCTGATGATATTAAACGTAAAAGTAGTTTAGAGTTCTACTGTAAATGATAAAAGTTTCAAGAGAAACTTTATAATGTAAGTACTCCCGTCTCGTTGCATCCACTCAAATGGGAATTTTAATTGAAAGAAACAAAGTACGGACTAAGTAGGACAAAATTATTAATTTAGTCACAACATTTTATTTATTTTCATAGTTATTTAATTTATTTACATCTCTTAATAGGGCATGTTTACGCAAAGCTGACTTCGGAAACAAATATTGAATTTTGGTGCACTTATAGGGGATATCCTGAGTATCTATTATCGAAGAAGCACCAACCAAAAATGCCTGCCGTTTTAAAAATGGCGGTTTAGTTAATAAGATATTAGCTTAACAAATTTCGGTTATAATGCTGTCAAAAACTAAAATGTTTCGTAACAAGAGTTGTTCATTTTTCAAATAACTATAATTGTTAAAAAAATAATTCATTGTTTATTTAGAAGTTTTGGAAAAACGTTATTACGCAATGTTACCGTTAAAAAAAACATGCACAATTGAAGTTTTGCTTATAATATCGCGATTAATTTAAACTGTTCAAAAAAAAGTGAACCAGCAATCTGACATTTTAAGTTATGATATATAAAAAGTTCTTGTAAATAGTGCATTTTTTATCTTGGGTAAAATATTCAAAATGATCAAGTAAAATAGTTTTTTTTTTACATTTTGATCCAATCAAAACTCTAATAAAAAAACACAAAAGCAAACGACGATCGCTTTAAAAACTAAAATTAAAGCTTTCTTGCAGAAATGTCTTAACCACTTTTTTTGCAACTTTTTCATATTTCTTCTAAATATACAGATTGCACAGGATACCCCACGGACACCCGTTTCATGCCCACTACACATTCGTACGTCCGCAGATATAAAACATATGTCCACAGGATATCCAGAACAAGATGTCCATAAAACATCCTGCAAAGACGTTCTATACGACTATATTTTACGTCTATATGCTATACATATTGATTTAATAATCTACGGGAAACGTTATTACACAATGTTACCGTTAAAATAAACATGAGCTATTGAATTTTTGCTTATAAAATGGCGGTTAATTTAAATTGTTAAAAAAAATGGAACCAGCAAACTGCCCTGATTCAAACAGATATAAAAACCAATTGTCCAATTTCTCTCATGAGCAGCACCATCAACTGCATAAAAATAAATCAAATCACACATAAGATAATATAATTAAAAATAAAGTAGCAAAAATGGCCCAATCGGTAGGCTATATAATAATGCTATAAAAAATGCCAACTATATTATAATGTGTTTAAAAATCACAATTAAGTCCTTTTACTAAATATCAACATTTTTACGTAAAGTTCTTGTGAATGGTAAATTGTTTATCTCGGTTAATATATTCAAAGAAAAAATAGTTGTTTTTCTAATTTCTGGTCTAATCCGAGCTCTAATAAAAAAAGAACACAAAAACAAACGTCGATTGGTATAAAATTCAAATGTAAGCTTTCTTGTCTGTATTTCTTAACAATTTTTTTTGCACAATTTTTCATGTTTTTCTAAATATCCAGGTAGCACGGGATATCCCACGGACATTCGTTTGATGTCTACTACACATTCTTAGGGTTTTGTATATAAAATGGATGTCCGTAGGATATCCAGTATGGAATGTCCATAACACATCCTACAAAGGCGTTTTATACAATTCTAATTCGAGTCCGTATGCTAAACACTTAATGTTTTTTTTCAACAACAGTAAATAAAACTGCAAATGTAATTTAGCATAAAAGTGTACGACATATTGATATGAAAATCATCAAAAATGTGGTGATTTATGCCCCATTACGTACAAAGAACATGCGCAATAGAGAAATTGCTACTGTTCGGAAATATTCGTGACGAAGGTTTCAGGTGTATAAATAGTATATTTTTTTCGCACTCGTTGAATCTGCAGCTTAGTTTCAACACGAAAATAATGTTGATAATAATTATATCACTTGTTATATTATGAGTGAACATCACACGGTAGAAAATCACCAAACGAAAACATGAGATATGCCATGCGACACAGAATCTGAGTAGAGGAAGGAATATATGACAGAATTAGATAGCGGTTGGGCGTAAGAACGCGGCTGCTATATACCAAGCGATCCACAAACAAATGCATTAGAGCAGGCCAACATCTTATATTCACAGAGCGACCCACACAAAAACCTAAACAAGAAAACGGTGAAAAAATACGTCGGATTGACACGTAGTTTGTATTATCTGCCAATAATTTCAGAATTGTGACATTTAAGGATCAATCAAAGGCAGTTATTTGCCATTATGTTCATTTGTTATTATCATACATTATTTGCATATGGCATAATTTATGGATTATTCTACGTGGAGCTGATTATATTCAAATGCATACAAATGTCTGTGGGTACCTAACCCTTTCACAACATTAATTTAAATACCTATTCCCTTTAGGGGGAAAGCGGAAACATAAAAAACGTATTTACACCAACAATATTTGCAAATGCATTTACAGCCACAAATGTCATAACTATTCAATGCTGTGATAATGAATCGTGACATTGCGAATAACCTTTCAGAATTTTAAATACTATATAATCACAGTTTGTATTGCACGCTGGAAAAATCCATGGCTATGAATATTTGTTTGTTTTTTAAATTATTGTTTGTAGGTTTTTTCCCATTTGGGCACATGTGATTGCTTTGCATAATAAACAATATTTCAATTTTTATTAATAATAAAAAAATGAAGTCAACTTTTCACATTTGTTTTGAATTGTTATTGATTTTGATGTTCGCAATTTAAATTCAAATAAATATTTGGGGTTTGAGATGAAAAAAAAAAGTAAACATTTTTTATCTCAAAAGAAAACAATTTTTAGTTTCATTCTACGGATATAACTTTATTTTAACACTTACCAGACCATAAAAATGCGATAACTAATTCGATATCTCGTCTGTAAATCAATACGAACTATAATATAATCGTTTTATAGTGCGCTGTTGGAATTTATATGCGATTAAACCCATCTATGATTACAAAGCTAAAAGCATTATTACCAGATTTATGTTTCAATGAAGTTAGGTTCGCAACTACTTTGTCATCCAAATACCTCTAATATACATTTCGTGTTAGAGGTAATTAGGTTAATAAATTCATGGCAGTCATATAATGCAAACTTCGCGAGGGAAGCGAGTTAATCGATCAGAAAAATGCTTGGAAATGAGCGTTCGGCTTCTCGGTTTAACGACTTCATTTTCCGTATAGATTAGGAGATTATAGAGTATGTAGAGGGCTGCATTTCTAACTAGACACTGGCATTATGCCGTGCGGTTTTAATGAAGCTTTCAGTATAGCAAACTAAATCCCACAGTTAAGTTGTTCAGACAATTTTCAAAGTATTAAGTAGCGATAGAGCAGCTGCCCTGTGAGATTCGCAGGAGTGTTAAGAGTTGAAACTTTATTTTGCACAA
Organism: Ctenicera cuprea; assembly: GCA_958336395.1. Taxonomy (NCBI): domain Eukaryota; kingdom Metazoa; phylum Arthropoda; class Insecta; order Coleoptera; family Elateridae; genus Ctenicera; species Ctenicera cuprea. The sequence continues at coordinate 47,498,252 of OY284488.1, forward strand.
CAAAGCTAAGTGTATTTAATCACCGAACCTACTTTAGCATCAGAAACTTTCTTTGTTGTTGTGGTGGCGTAACAAAAGTTTGAGAATTCAAACAAAAACCCAACTCTTGAAGAGTTACGTTAGGAATTCAGATTGTTATTCGTGCAGCTGTAATTTCAAATATAGCTTGGGTATTGTACAACAATATTATAAGCTACTTTAAAAGCAACGTCTTATTATTACAATTGCAACTGTGCCAAAATTAATAACGAAAACTGAAATGTAATCGGCGGAACGTTTTACCTGACTCGGGCAGATAACGAATCGAATTCTTTAAAAATCCACAGGAATGATTTGATGATCGGCCGTTCGCTCGGCGAAAATGCTTGGAATAGTTGATTGATCCAGTATGCGACGCTGTGGTCATTACGGTAAAGTGAGACGATCACTGACGTGTGGAAATGTGAAGAAATATTCTTGGGTTTATACATAATGCAGGCTGAGGAATTTCATTCGGTTGGCGAGCGGTAACAAAAATATTTGATATGCTCGTAATTAACAACATTCAGGAAATGCCTTCATTAACAGCTTTTAATCGCGGTTTAATTACTTTAATTCTTGCGGCAACGGCAAACAGCGACAAAAGAGTACAAAACCCTGAAACTTTTTCATTTGATGACAAACTTCGCTGCCTGTTAAAGCTTAAACTAACCGACAGAAGTGTAAATAGTTCCCGGCAACAACAAAGGGATCAACTTCTTTTGAAGTATAAACAGTTTCACTTTAAGAGTAAATTTCATAATACAATTAACGAGTTTATACAGGAGTCATCCATCAAACAAACAGTACGGGACAATGTAAGAACAGCAGAAACATGAGAACAAATCAACGTACGCAAAACACAGTCAAGCGATCAAAAAAGTTGTCAGGCAACCACCACGAGACCTTCCTCGAATCTATTAAAATATTTTAATTTTTACAATTTTCACAATTTTCCAAACTTGGACAATTTTTAATAATTTCAAAAGTTCTCTAAAATTTTCAAAAATTGTAAAGTACCAAAATTTCCAAGATTTTTTAAATTTTCAGTTTCTAAAAATTTCAGTTTGCAATAATTTTCAAAATTTGAGAACAATTTTAAAAAAAGTTTTTTTTAATTTTTGAAAATTATGGAAGTTTTAAAAATTACGGTTCTGGTAAACAACCAAAAGGAGACCACCCAAGGAGAAGACTGAGGGGTGGGGAGATAGGAATGTCGCAGTTTCGCAGATCTGCTATTTGATATGTGTAGAACACGAACCTAAGGTTCTTTTTCTTGTGCGTTTATATTAAACAGAGAACCTCGCCCCCGCCCCCATGTTTTATGATATTTTGTGTTTTCTAGTTGCAACCAATGTTAATCCGTCCTATTGGTTTTTTTTGGTAATTAAATGTTGCTCCTATTGACATTTAACATGTTCATACCGATTTTGAAGTTGAAATTCGTAAAAAGTTGAAAAAACCAAACAATCGGTGGTGGGAGTGACTGGTAAAAAGACCGCTCTTGCGCAAATCGGCTATGCGATATGCGTAGAATTCAAATCTAAATTTCAATTTCAAGAGCGTTTGAATTAATAACATTTACTAACAATTTCAAAACATCAAACATTTTCAAAATTATCAAAATCTTTAAAATAAAAATTATTAAAATTTTTATAATTTTGATTCTTATAAATTGATTAAATATTTTCAATATTTTCCATATTTTAAAATTTTTTAATTTTCCAAAATATTACAAATGTTAAATTTTCAGTTTTCAAGGTCTGAGTGGTAAGAGGATCAGGCTCACAATGCGTGAGCCCTCAGTTCGAATCCCGGAAGAAGCAGAAAATTTTTCTGTAATTCCGTGGATCGTTATCGAGCTCGGCAACCATTCGACGTTGGGTTATAATTAACGGCGCTTACCTTGATTACTGACTAACCAGGATAAGTAATAAAGTCATAAGCAACATAAAAACATTTAAAACAATTAAACACATGTGTGTGAATGACATTGAAAGAATGGGCATGAAGGATGGCATAAGCTTTAGGAGCGTAGCGGTCTAAAGGCCAAAGGCCCCACTACCTACCTCCTATTACACAAGCGAGAGCCTACCCGGTGTGAAAGTTCTCGACACCTTCGGGTATAAGAGGTGAAAGATAAAGAAGAAGAAATTTTCAGTTTTCAAAACTTCTATTTTCAAAAAATTTGGAAAATATCGAATACTTTCAAAATTTTCTAGAATTTTGAAGATTTTTAATTATTTCCAAATTTTTTCAAAATTTTCAAAAATTAATAAACTTTTGAAAAGTTATAAAAATCTCCAATTTTTAGAAAATTTTTGGATTTTAAAAATTTTGAATATTTTCAAGATTTTTATAATTGTTTTTCAACTTTTGAAAAATCTTTTAAATTTAAAAAATGTTATTGGAATCGAAATTTCCAAACATTTTTAAACAAACAAAATGGTAAAGTATTTAAAAAAACGCCCAGTATAAAATGTATTGAAATTTTTTAAAGAATTTTAAAAATTTTCATGTCAAAATTTTAGAAATACTTTAAAATTTTATCATGTTTCAATAAATGCGAGGAAGGTCCAGTACCGACAGCTTTTTATACATAATTACTGAACATGCTAAAAATACCCACCTTTATTACAAATAGCAGTCAGAAAAGAAATGGTACATTTTCGAAACTGCCTTGAAATGTGATAGTAACTCGACTTCAAACGATGCATTACAACACACTCGTAACTCTTCTTCATGAAACTGCAGCTACTAACAAGGTTAATGTCACAGAGGAACGTAATTAGCCTTGAAGAACATAAATTATACAGCGAATGTTAGGTAAATTTGTGATAATTTAATTATTTGTGTTCGTTGTTAAGTCTTTATGTGCAACTCAGACTGTTATTTAAGACTATACAGAACGTACAATGTGGTAATTGTAGAGATATTCAATTCTCAGAACTCCTCCTAACACATACTTTGTAATATACGGGGTTATTCAAAAGTAAGGAATATAATATGTATTTCTGTAGCGCGTTGGTTTTTGTCAAAATGCTCGGACACTTAAATTGATTTCCATATCTATAACTGCATTTTTATGTGATATCTTTTGTTTTCTAACGTCAACCTCCGAACTGTGATAATTTCTTTTTAAGTTATAGCGATTGAAAGAAAAAATGCCCTTTTTATACAACTGACATTAAAAATGACACTTTTAGTTCAAGTTACCCGGGTTAGAAATTCAATTTTATAAGGTAGCATATTTTTAACACTAGTAAAAGAAAGGTTTTTAACACTAGTGGTAATTAGTTTATAATCTATTTATAAATAGTAACATACACACGGCTGAAATTAAAAGAAGAACAAGACTTGCGTGGGCAAGCTTCGAAAAACTAAAATACATCCTCAAAAGCAATAAACTACCACAATATTTAAAAACTCGAGTTTTTGATCAGTGTGTGCTGCCAGTACTGACCTACGGCTGCCAGACATGGACCTTCACCAAAGCAAATATTGACAAGCTCATTAAGACACAAAGAGCAATGGAAAGATCTATGCTGAATATCAGTTTAAAAGACAGGAAAACTAACACCTGGATCCGACAAAAAACAAAAGTAAAAGATGTAGCTGAACATGTAGCAAAACTGAAGTGGAGCTTTGCAGGCCACAATGCAAGGCAGAATGACAAAAGATGGAATGCTGTGATACAAAGATGGAGACCATACATGGGTAAAAGGAACAGAGGAAGACCTCAAATGAGATGGGTCGATGACCTGAAAAGAGTGGCTGGCTTTGGGATGGATGAGAGCAGCTCAAAACCGGAAACATTGGCATGAATTGGAAGAGGCCTATGTCCAAGGATGGACAATGGAAGGCTAATGAAGAAGAAGAAGAAGAACATACACATTAGAATTAGAACAATTACTGATATTAATTCCTTCGGAAGTAGTTAAGGAATTTCTCGTTGCCATTGCAACATTACTACGACTGCTGCTTGTGTCGTTACTACTCGATGGTGTAGCTAATGCAGAAGAATCTTCAATCGCAGATGAAGAACCGGAGCTGGTAGAAGGAAAAATATTGCGAGCAATTTTATCTTTATTTCCAATGGAATCCTCGACGTACCCCTCGGCAACAGTTGATGATTTCCATTCCCCAAGTCGTTTTATTGTTGTAATATTTGCTCCCGAATGTGCTAACAAAGATGCCGACGACCGTCGGAAGCAGTGGCCAGTAAACAGTTTCGCATCTGGTAATTTCAGAAATTCAGCAATCTCATAGGGCATCTTACCAAAGGTATTTATTCCCACTGGTTGGACAGTGCATTTATTGTTGAAATATTTCAGAAAAAAACGGCAATGAGTAACATTAAGTGGACGTAATGCACAATATTTACGCTAATAAGTAATGTAACTTCCAACAATGCACGAACTACATTGAATGTTGGTTTTAGTATCCGATATATGTACCAACAATGAGTCTTCTAATTCTTCGATGTCATCTACTGTTAATTTATAAATTTCTTCACGACGGCATGCTCCAAATAAACCAAAAATTGTTACAACTTTTACCTTTAAATATTTGGTATCTGGACCTTCATTCACAATTATATAAATATATAAATTGTTATGTCTTCGGTTACTTGATATTAACGTCTTAATAACAAAATATTGAAAAAGTAATTTTTTCTTTCAATCGCTGTAACTTAAAAACCAACCATCCCAGTTCATTTATGATGGTAGATTTGATGCAGTTTTTTGCAAGCTTTCCAACGAGCCCACGTACGCGTAGGTCGCTATTTAAAAAAATTGAGTTAAGGTGGCTGGGGGTTGCGGAGGTTGTAAAACAAAAGGTATCACATAAAGATGCAGATATATTCGAATCAATTTAAGTGTCCGAGCATTCTTTCAAAAAACAACGCGTTACAGATTTACAAATTATATTGCTTACTTTTGAATAACCCTGTATATTTTTAGGAATCAATACGAAATTGTTCGATAATGTGTGACAACATAAATTTACCTGTTTTTTTCTTCTAGTAACTTGTTTAAAAATTCACCTTCTTTTCGAACATTTTCCCAAACTTCTAAAAATTCACTACTTGTGTGCTCCGCTGCGCATATCATTAATATCATATTCTATATAACTACTAAAGTTAGCAAGGGGGAGATGTGTTTGAGTACTTGAATATCAAATTAACGCACCTGCAAATCGTTCTTAAACTCGAAGCGACACGAGACCTCCTTACTTATCTCGACGATCTGCCTGTTTGGCATTAAACGATCCTGCTTAGATAATATTTCCCCAGAAGCCACAACATTCTCGTGTTTCGGCTGAAGTGGGACGTTTGGTAAAACCAGATTAGTTATCATTCTTACCGACTGCATGCTTCCCTTGATTAACAATAATCGAGTTTGCTGCAGACCGTATATGTGTATCTACACCGTGTTGTTTTTCAGTCTTGCTTTAGAGCAAGATATTCATTAACATCTGTATTTGATCCCTTTCAACCACGTTTTCTTTGGAAAGCTCTTTTAACGTAAATTACTTAATTTTATTGCTTAAGGAAGAATAAATTGTAATTGGGAGTTTTCCAAAGAAAAATTATCAATTTACTCATGTATATTTACTTTGAAGTTTAAGGTTAATATTTAAAGACTCGCTTTTGAAAAACAACCCACAAGACGTTTGATAAACAGATTCCTTCAATACGTGTTCGATGCTGAAAAGCAGGAGCTGATTTCTCCAAGGACCTCTACAACTTCGCTGTTTGAGCAGACTTGCATATCGTTTACGTAATTTTCCGAGAGAAGAAGCACTATTTGTACATCACACAAAATTATCTTACGTGTCTTACAAATTCGACATAACCGAACCTCTCTCATCTACGCGCAAATTTGAAGGGATGGGTGTTTACCACCCATTGTTAACATAATATTTGTGAAGAAAATATTCAAGCATCTTGGGGATTATAGAGCCGATTTTGATGCAAAATTCAAAGACGAGCTCGTATTAATTATGAACTTTGTATTTGATAGTGGCAACACCGCAACCCGTGCAGTTGCAGTGAACACCTACAGAGATATCAAATTAATATACGGCTGGTAACGTAAAGCCACTTCTATCGTTAATTTAATAGGAACCTTTAAAATTACAGGCTAATCTCTCCGTGAATTTAGGATTTCTGTTGAAATGTCCCAAAGTAAAGCTTAGAAAATTAAATAACAGATTATTTAAGGATTATTTGGGGAAATTTAATATCCTAACCAACCAACGCCGTAAGACTAGTACACCGTTTAAGAATTACACATTGTAAAACGTTTAAGACCTCTTTAAAATTTATTTCAGTATTAAAATTTAATTTATTTATAATTTTCAGCTTTATTTCGTTAAAGTCCATATTTAATGAGTATCTGTATATAAAATACTTAATTACTTTAACAATATCTATTTATTTTAACGTTATACGTATTTCGGCATGTTTACGTGCCATTGTCAAAGGTTATATAAAAAAATAAACAGTTAGTGTTGTTATAGCAATAGAACTTTGTGACTTATCTTGGTAATCGTCTGCAGATGACTTGATTTCTCATTCCAAAACGTCCAGTAGAGGAGAATTTAAGAGATCAATTTGCTCATTCATTAACGGTGCAGTTTTTAAATGTTTGTGAATTTCAAAAGCTTCTAGTATATCTAATTTACGTTTATCATCACAAAAGTGTAAACATTTTATGGTGTTATTAGATGTCATTGAATGATTTTGTTCTAGTAAGTGTTTAGCGTAATTGGATTTATGTGGGTGTTTGTATTTGTAACAACGCACGTGTTCTTTATACCGAATATCAAAATTTCTAATTGTCTGGCCTATATAAACCGAATTAGAATGCGAACAATTTAATTTGTAAATGCCTGATTTTAGCAAATCGTCTGTTTTTGATTTTGCATTAAACAAAGTGTTTAAGATGTTCCTAGTTGCTTTAAAGCTTACTTTATATTTATTTGACAAATCAGAAAAAAATTGCTAAACTTATAAACAAAACAAATAATTATAAAGTAAGCTTTAAAACAACTAGGAACATCATAAACACTGTGTTTAATGCAAAATCAAAAACCAGACGATTTGCTAAAATCAGGCATTTACAAATTAAAATGTTCGCATTGTAATTCGGTTTATATAGGCCAGACAATTAGAAATTTTGATATTAGGTATAAAGAACACGTGCGTTGTTACGAGTACAAACACCCACATAAATCCAATTACGCTAAACACTTACTAGAACAAAATCATTCAATGACATCTAATAACACCATAAAATGTTAACACTTTTGCGATGATAAACGTAAATTAGATATACTAGAAGCTTTAGAAATTCACAAACATTTAAAAACTGCACCGTTAATAAATGAGCAAATTGATCTCTTAAATTCTCCTCTACTGGACGTTTTGGAATGAGAAATCAAGTCATCTGCAGACGATTACCAAGATAAGCCACAAAGTTCTATTGCTATAACAACACTAACTGTTTATTTTTCATATAACCTTTGACAATGGCATGTAAACATGCCGAAATACGTATAAGGTTAAAATAAATAGATATTGTTAAAGTAATTAAGTATTTTATATACAGCACCTCATTAAAATTTAATGACCTTTTTTCTAAAAATAGTTTTAAGATATTCTCCTAAGTCTTGAAGACAACTAAAAACATCATCGCCTTCAAACATTTCACTTTCAATTTTAATTTTTAGACTGTACTAGTTGAGTTTGCCTTTATTAAATGTTTTTATTAGATTATAAAGTAAGTATTGTAGTTTATCGGCTTAGTATTTCGTAGTTCGATTTTGGTTTTGTAGAATTGAAGCCAAACCAAACGATGTTTCTAAACGTTTACATAAAAACTTTTTTCCATTATTATTATGGTTAGAAATCAAATTTATAATACTAAATCTGAAAACTTGTTTTTATTCAAAAAAAAAAACAGAAATTAACGTCGAAATTCAACCACTTACACATTTTTTAATTTTAATAATCTGTAATTTTTTTACATAAGAATTCAATGCTTAATCGAATGCCAATAATTCGAAATACCTTTATTTTTGAATAATCTATGTATCTATTAAATCCCAGCCCTTCCCTCCGTCTCAGCTTTTAAAGGCCAGACAACCTTGCCACCAAAACCCACGTATTTAGCCCATTGCAGAAGATACAAATTTGCTTGCACAGCAGCCCGCTGCACTATAACACAGAAATAGGGTTCAATAGCGTGTAATATTTGGTTGCTATACATTGACCAAAGAGACGCGGAGAACGAATAAGCGCTTCTTGACTACGAGTTACAAAAATCAGCTGATTTCACAGCTTCCAGCGTCGACGAGGGCTGGGAACACTCAGCGGACGCATGCAGACATTGGTTACTAAACTGAAATAAATGGGTTGGAACATATCATACTACTGATATCATTTTTAAGATATAAAAAATGAAGGCAATAATTGGAAAAACAGACCATTACTCATGCGGACACAATATATACGTTCTGATCTATATCTATAATCACTACGACATTATTTATAGAAACAGCGGTTGTAGCATAGTAAAAGTAGATTTTTAGTAATCAAATAAAACACCGCGCTATTTTAAGATTCGCTGGCCTAATCGCAAACAAAGCACGCCGGTATATTATCAATTTGCGGTGTATGTTCTGTTGATATTTTATAATAATAATATTATACCGGCTTACTAGATTAGAATTTTCGTTGACTTTTATAAGTTGTGCCCCGTGGAACGCTAATATTTGTTAAAAGTAAATTAAATTTTAAAGGTTTCATATTCAATATGAATCACAAATTGCACCGAGAAAAGTATTTTAATTTTTATTGTTATTACTGTACGAACAGTAACGTAACTTCAGAAAATAGGCACCAATTGAGAGCCCCTTCTTTACCCATTTCATTCAAATAACTTATTAGTATTTTCTTTAAAACGTATGTAAGTATATTACAAAATTCATAAATAAAATAAACTTTCAAAACATATCCGAAACCGGAAGCGGAAGCTAGACGTATTTGTTTAGTACCATTATAATTTTAACCGAATTTTCTTTCTCTGAAAATAGAATCTGCTACAAAACCATGTGGCACATCCAACCTTTTTTCGCACTCTCTAACTTAAAAATGGCGGCTTTAAACAATTTTTTGAAAACTTAGCTGTCATATCAATGTGACCTTGCTGTTCCAGCATAAGCGAGAGTTTTATTTATGTAAATACGTTCAGATTTATTAAATACTCCAATATTTAAAATAAATTTCCAGCTGCATTTATTAACATCTACAATGGCATATTCAATATTAGAATATTTAAATTACATATTTTCTAAAGATTTATTTTAAGCTATATAGATTTATTAAATACTGAAGAATTCAAATTAAATATTTAAGGACTTATTTTCGTTTATAATTGTGTATTAAAAATATGATGTATACGTATGTATAATTGGAACATCTATAGGTATATTACGTCCGGAACTCTCTCAACTATACGCGACAACGGGCTCTTACATATCGGCACAGTTTATTTATTATTTTAAGCGATTGTTTAGGTAACTGTCACGCAGGGCAGGTACAATTTAAAAAAAAGCATGGGACTAAAAACACGGTTTCAGCTAGTCTTATTATTACAGAATATCTAATAAAACTCTTGCTCATACTTTGAACTTTGCTCTCTTCAGCAATCCAATTTTGGAGTTATACATTTTGATTAAACTATCTCCTACTTCCAGGATGAGAGTAAATAAATGCCGACGTTTTCAAATGAATTTTGAGGTTGTGGACCTCTATGGAAACCAAAAAAGTGGTTATTGTAAAATGTTACAAAAACGACTCGCAGCAGTTATTAAACATGTTTTTCTCTACTATCAATTTTATCACATATATAATGTACATACCAAGCAGACATTGATAAAAGGCTTCCAGGCAAATCGATTGCTTTTCTTCCAGACCGTGTAACTTCCAATAGCAGTTGCTACGATTTATTAAAATTTTGAACGGCTCTCCAGTAAAAAACTAGGTTCAGTATTGAAGTTGATATTGTAATATTCGTAATAATCTGTAGCAATTACACAAGAAGTTTTAATTTTATTGGCAGTAATACCAAAAGTAGTTATAATTTTGTCGGTCTACATTGCACACATTTTGTTTAGCCAATCACAATCAGAGTGCCCGATTTCCTTAATTAAAAAACAAAAATACGTCGTAATTAATTGTGTGTGTAATACAATCAGTACAAATTCAACACGTGGCCGCGTTTCTTCTCCCATAAACTTAAATTGATAGCTAACTCATGATATTTAATTTTTGGCAATTTGACTAGTGCATTACGCTGTTTTTTCAGTTAAAAGCGGAATGTTGCTGATACAAGCGAACGTGATGGGAAGAAATTTGAAAAATTATGGATTCTGATGCGTTCCTAGAATAATCGTATAAAATTTTATTTCACGCGAAAATTTGGTTGCGTAGTAATTTGACGAGATAAACTGTAATGATAAAATCGCGACAATGCGTCGTCGAACAATTTTACCTAATAAGAGCTTATTGAGTCAAATTACTTGAAGGCAACCAAGTTGAGTTGTTAAAATAAAATTTTATTCAGAGGAAATAAAAATCTCGAGTGTAATTCAATGAGATAATTTAAGGGCTTTAATAAGAATAAAAAACGTAAATGAGTTGGTGTGATTACGTTCATCATTTAAGTTTGAAAATCTTTGATTTTGGTATTACTTAAATCGTTTCCGTAGGTAAATAAAAATGTATACACTTGTAAATTTTACCTACCTTTTTATTCACTGCCAAACTGACTAAATAACGCCTTAAATTAGCTTATTTTATACGGAGTGGTGCATAATATGTAGGACGCACTTTCCGGATGGATTCAGAATTTGAAAACAACGAAAAATGTTTTTTATTTTTAGGTATCTGAAAACACCTTGTTTTCATCCGTTTTTACAATGACGTAAAGGTGGCATTTTCAGAACAGCGCACGGAAAACTTTTCCCGATCTTCGATTTTTTCCGTGCGCTAAATAAAAAATACAATTAGAGTTAATTATAAGAAAAAACAATATTTATTTATTTAACTTTTTTGGGATCTCGCCATTCCATAAAAAGTTGATACTCGTGTTCATATCTCGACCTGGATTTTGCTGGTAACAAATCAGCACTGGCTTGTGCCGTTGCTCTAATATGTTCTTAGGAATATCTGGATTTTCTTCAGAGTACATTTTTTAAAACTGACATGAATTAAACTGACAGAAAATAAAACAATGCCGATAATAAATAAATCGTTGCTATGGAAATGTTAATCATGTTTGGTACTATTACGATGTATTCAATTATTACTTTGAAACGAAAATGTTCTAAATCTACTTCTTATCCTTTTTTGCTTTTAATAAAAAGTATCGTTCATTACACGCCCAAAAATGGATTTTCTGTGCTTGCATGACTTCCCGTGTTCGGCTTAGCCTCACACGAGAATTTGTCACGCGCGCACCGGAAAATCCTTATTTCCAGTCTCCTAATGAAATATACCATGATGAGCATAGGTACCTAGAGACAGCTAAATATGGAACAGTCTAATCACTTTTTTGTCGATAACTTTCGCAGTAGTTGCACTAAAGTTATGAAAATTTGTTGTGAGCACTAGTCGTATAGCGTAGTATTTTTTTCAAATAAACGGTCAAAAGGTGTCGCATATAGCAGAGAAAAGGATATTATAAGTATGAGTACGGAAATGGTTTGTTACAGAGTTACAGCCTTCGGAAGTTGGACAAATTTTAACAGTACAGACTGTTCCAACTTCAGACGGCTGTACCTCTGTACAGAAGGGTATCTTGGCCATTGCTTATAAGAACTTTGGTCATTCTTTTCAGATTCTGAATCCATCCTCATAATATGTCTCACATGTTATAAATCACAGCAGTTAAACAATTTAGAAGATTAGATTATTTATCAAAAAGTAATTGTAAGTTTTTCTGTGTTTTGTCAAAAAATTTTCGAAAAATGGTTATATGCTCTTTTCTAATCACAAACTAGTAAGCGTAACGGGGAATTATTTGACTTCTTGGTATTTTCAATAGAGTTATTAGTCTAAACGAGTGCTGCGGACGCTTAGGACTTTACCATTAAACTGGTGGATAAGCTTCACGTCTTATTCCTCCTTGGGCAAGAATTTTATAGAAGTATGGTTACAATAATGTCTCCAGACGCTTAGTTATTCCTGAAAAAATCAATTTATATAACGTAAACTTAGCAACCGTCCATTTTAAAACTACATTAATCAACCCACCCGTTACTATTTTAAATTAGTTTTGACGTGGGTTTGATATACTCTGTTAATGCTATTGCGATGGTTTTAATTTACAACTAGCAGAATCTGTGAACTAAGCTTCACGCCTTTTTTTGTTGTTTTTTATAATAAATAAGCTAATAAAGTGGGTATTGTAGAGGACTGCGGAACAAAGCCCTAGTTTCATTAATTCTTTCGCTTTACTCTAATTATTAGTTTGTCACTGTAATGCGAGCTCCTATTATGTGGGTTAAGTTTGGTTTCTAACTACTTCTGTAGGAAGTAGAGCTATGTTATTTTAGTTATTAGTTTAATTATATATTTTCTATTTTGTTCGCATGATCGTTAGCGTTGGATATGTAATTGGTTAATAAGTGCTTGTCCCATTATTGCTTTTACTTGTACATATCTAAATGAATGTTTTATTTTTCAGCAATATTGTATGACATTTTGTAACACATTTTTGTAAATGCGTTGCAAGCGTACGTGTTCTCAAGTGTGTAGCGACAGAATTCCGCTAACCGGCTGAATGTGTGTCCGCCGCTGAGATTTGTTTGCTATTAAAATCGCTTTGCCTTCTAATCATTCAACCATACAATTTAAAGCAAATTTTATTGTTTGTAACGAAACTGTACCGGCCCCATCGTAATCAGTCTTTACGTCCCACTGCAGGGCTCCGGCAGTCTTCTCTGTCACATACTCTCCTTAGCGCTGAGGTGGAGTACAAGGGACCTACAATTCAAAGTCGAATCCGAACGACTAAATATCAGAGAAGGTTTCAGGCTGCCTACACCGGATTGAGGAATGTGAGTGGCGGGTTGCGGCATAGATTTCTATGCTGCATAGTTTCGACGGGGCATCAAACCCCACACCTTTAGCGTTAGAGGCCAAGCGCCCAACCTCTAAGCTACCCTGCCCGATACATATTAGTATAACGGAAATTTTATAATTTTATTTCTGAATTGCTTCAGTATTTTCGAAAGCTGTAATTAAGCATGTATTTACTTAGTGTTAAAAACTTAAAATTAATTTAGTTCCTTTTTTGAATGTAATTATAATTAAAGAAATGTGTTTATTTTTTATATAATTCTATTAAAATTGCAGGAAATTTAATAGTGTTAGAGGCAATATTTCGCTTGTTCAAGCTTCCACGCAAATACAAATCGATGTTTTGTATCCTGCTAGGAAACAAATAGTAGCGAACATTCATCATCCATTAAACGTTTTGTTGTGAATGAATGTTTCGCCTGCGGGGTGCATTATGAGATTACATACAGATTGGAATTGCAAGATGCAGTTTACGAAGGGATTAATATGTTACCGTAGAAATTTGCTAGAGTGAACTACGACCCATATATTTAATCAGTCTAGTTAGTTTCCATTAGTTTCTAAGTACGTCTTAACTTTAAACTATATGCAGGCTTTGCAATTTAATAGGCAGGCTCAGCGACGGCGCTTATGCCGATTAATACTCACGAACAACTAGAGGACAGGTGGCGTACAAAACATTAACAATTCAGTGCGGTGTAGAGTTGCAATTGCTTTTGCAGAGCTTTAATTAATTGTTGCGCTATTAACAGCATCAATTAAGTTTGAATTTTTCATACGTTACTAGTTTTAATCAACTTTCGCCAAGCGTTTATGCAATGTATATGTATCCAGCTAATATTCGTAAATTTCATATTCATACATAACTTTAATGTTTGAAATATATCTGCACATGTTGCATGATAAAGCACTTATTTTCCCTAGGCGACTGTTCTCCGCATACGACACTTAAGTAGTGGAAATTGCGGGTGTTTAAAGTTTATCTTGACGTAGGCATGGGGAAAAATTATAAAAAATCGCCTTAGGATAAAAGCGGGGCATCGATGCCGAAAAAGAACAATAAAAATAATTATTCGTTTAAATTTTAAAGGGCCACTGGGAGCAATAAAGCAAACTCGAATTTGGTAGGAGTTGCTCCCAACCATTCGTTTTATTAAGTTGGCCGTTGATTACGAGCGTCGCCATAAAACTTAAAAACAACAAAATGACGACGTTGTTCCACTAAAAGCGTATATTGTAGCCGTAGGGTTAGTCTGTGGACAAAACAAATAAGGTGCAGTTTGGATTTATGAATCCATCTACGTTTGCACAAACAGAACCTAGTAAGTTTGTGCCGATATCAGGAAATAGGGAAGGAATGGTAGCAGCGGGAATTTATCGTTTCGTTCTCAAACGGTAACCTGGTTTGCAGTCGTGTGTTTAAATCAAAGCTGTAATAACTTGCTTGTCAGTGACACGTGCCACAGAACAGAACATTAAAACCGGCTTATTCTGAATTAGAATTCTCACAGCGCGTAAGCTACAGTCAAAATCCGGCGTTGAAATTTATTTGCATGTTTGCTTGAATTGTGCATAGTTTAAATGCGGAAAATAAACTCGCTTTAATATTTTACAATCGACATAAAAGGTGCGTATCGATTTTACATAAAACTCCCCATAAAAAGGGTTACTAAGCGACTACAGAGTAATGCACTCTACAAAATAACCCATAAGCTGCTTTTAAGTTCAAAATAAACTTCTATCTTATAAAACCAACTAAAGGTTATAAATACCACACTTTTCATCTTCGTTTAAATTTACGTCATTTATCAATCACTGATAAACCGCAGAAAGTTAAAATTTTAAATTTCAATTTCAGTTCTGTCACATTTTTAACTCGAAAAGCTAATCGAACCTATTGTGTCGTTTAAATTGCGGTTTGTTCACGTTCCAGCCCCGCACTCAACAATTAACGGTAAACAAATATATTGAAAAAGCTATTTTTGCATACATGGCTTTTATATCACTAGATCTAATTTACTGGTTTAATTTTAAATCAGCATTAGTTTGTAAGAGGTGCAAAACAATTCGCAATATCGCCGCAGTATAATAAGTAGAAAAATAAGAATACGAGTTGAAGTTCTTTAGATTAACTTTAAAGATTTGATCAGTTCTTCTACAGATAAATACTAAAATAAAAATTCGCTATTAAACTAAAAACAGCAGTGGCTAAGAATTATTGTGAAAGAAATCTGGTAAGTTCAGAAAAAAGTTAAAAGTTTGTTTAAAAACAAACAAGTTTTTGCTGAAATAACTACACAATACGAGAAGATGCAAAAATCAAAGCAAACGCCAAATATGATAGAGTTAATATCTGAAACAAAATAGGAAAACAAAAAAATTAAAAAAATTAGCAGATCACTTTGTCTGGACTTTCTATACTTTAGAAATAGTTATCGGGTCCCAAGTTGGCGCGGTTAGAATAACCATTCGAGTGCAATCAGCAAAGCATAGCTCTGCCTGGTTAGTACTTGGATGGGTGTCCGAAAGTCGAGTCTACGTGGTACCTCGTGCTCTCGGAATGGCACGCAAATAAGTGGTCCCGGTTGTTGCATTAACAACGCGGCAGTCGTTAGAGGGGTTGGAATCCCCCTCACAGTATAGAAGGATAAGCAAATGGACGAGTAAATGTAATGCCAAGGGTTTGGCGTAAGCTGAGGGGGCATAGTAATTAAAGGCTCAATGGTCCCACTACTCTCCAGAACATAGCAATAAGCCAAACCCGAAGTGAATGGAACTACCTCTACACCGGTCCGGTAAATGAGAATAACGATTAAGAAAGAAAAAAAGACATAGTTATCATGTTTTAAAAGTATTTCAGTATTAACGCCTTACGCGCCAACAATAATTATAATAAAATCCCAGGGTAGTGGACGTTTCGTCCTGAATGATTGGAGCATGTACCTCCATTCCTGTTAGGATTTTATTCTTTTATTTATATTTTTATATTATATTTTGTGCTTAACAGTTGTTTCTAGATAGAGGGGACCTACCACCGTAAGTTGTATTTTTTCCAGCAGCTCTTATGTCTCAAAAACATTATTGGAGAGCAAATGTACTGAACTCTTGCAGCCATAAAGTGAAGCTTTTTACGCTTTCAATTATATGAGTTACGGCCAGAGTGTAAAACTTAGAAATCACAGAATATGACGTAAAAATTTGTGGTCGTTTTTTTAACGGTCAGCTTTTTAATTCTATATTCCAGTTTACTTATTTTCCAGTCGCTTCAAAATTTGCTAGGTATTTCCCTTATAAAAATTACTTCTTTAACCCTGCGCCAAGTTGTAATTTAAACATTATCAAAATGTTTATATAGTTCTCCTTACACGCAGATGATGCCAACTAAATGTTCTTAATTTATATTTGCCTGTTTGATAATAAATTTTAAAAAATAGATGCTTCAACAAATAAGGGTGAGCATGTCGTTTGGAAAAACCACATTGTTTTACATAGATCCATTTTAAATGCAAAACAAAAGCCAGAGAACATATAAAAATTCAGAAATTCATCGAGGAAAAGTTTGAAAACATTTCGTGAAAATACTCAGCTTGGCTGGCGTTGTTTGTTGAATGTCCTTATATTAATAACTTGTTTGTGCACGCCTCTGAATAAAGTTGAGATCACAAATAGACATATATAGAAGTAGACTTCTCGAATGGCATACAACCAAATAGAAAGCGAATACCAATTTGTACAAATGAAGGTACTTACATGCAGCACACAAAGACCTGCATCAAAATATCTTCGTTACTTCAGAATGCCAATTTATTGTTGGAAGAAGCAAACTTTAACTGAAGAGGCAAAATGTGTGTATCTGAAAACGTTTTCAAGAAAAGTTTGTGTGGGTTTAAAAACAAATAATGACAAACAATACTGTTGAATATATGTAACTTGTAATGGCAGTTTTACCAATTTCCAGAAGTTTTCATTAACAATCTTTTAATGAAGTTACAACGAAACGAAAGGGTATAATATTTATGTAAACAAGCAAAATATCACTACCAAAATTTAATTTCCTGGTTTAAATTATGCAGATTGTGGATGAAACAATGCGACACGGTTCAAAAGTACAAAATGTCACACGATTTATTGCCTCTACACCTGTGTTTGTACATCTTACTTATTTTGTTCCCGAGTGGGATTGTTTACATTGAATTCAAACGAAATGCAATTTTAGATTTTGTTTACATCTCCAAAATTGCAAATTTACCTGCTCCAGAAAGAAAACTCAGTTAAGACCTCACAGTAAAATTCACTAACAAAAGCTCCGTTAAGCGACTTGCAAACGATAAAAAAATTTTCGTTTCCCGTGGGTTTTTACTTATTAGTTGAGTCTTTGTGAACTTACAAAACCTGATTGGTGGTGTAATTTGATGATCTGCAGTTCGGATTTATAGAGTGAACTGATCAATTAACCCGTTGGCAATTTTCTTTTAGCGCTTGTAAATTATTAGCTTTTAGTAGTTAAACAACATCAAATGAAAAAATTCTATTTAATATTCTGACTAACGTTTTGTTTGGTAATTGATAAACTTTGCAAGAGATGTAGAGGTAAAATTGGATTAGAATAACATGTAATTTTGTACATTTGCCATTTACGTGAGGTTTGGCAGAATAGTAACATGAGCAGCAAGTAATCATGCAACAAAGTGTTCTTCCATTGCTATTATTTCTAAAATGTTACCGACTTTGTCTAAAATTGTTATTTTCATCATAACTTTTGTATCCCATCGTGCAATTGTCGCCTAACAGTGTCTAAGAGAAAGTAATTTTCAGTCTGTTCGGTTAAAGTGCGAACGCTCCAACCATGTCCAGCCTTGCGCCTTACTGCCGGTGTGAACGGTCTTGGTCTTCTATGTCGGCTGGGTCAAATAAATATGACAGGTTAACATTAAATGTGACAGCTTAAAATTAAATGTTAAAACATTAATTTAATAATTATAAAGATTTATATAAATCTGTAAAGATTTAACTAAATGCGTAAAGATTTATTTAAATCAGTAGAGATTTATTTAAATCTGTAAAGATTTATTAAATATTGACAGAATTAAAACGAATATGTGCAGATTTATCTAAACACATAAACATTTACTAAACATTTGAAAATTTTATATAAACGTTTTAAGATTTATTTAAATCAGAAAAATGGTTTTTCCTATTATTTATTTAAATCTCCAATGCTTTATAAAATGTTTGATTATTTAAATTAAATGTATAAGGATTTATTTAAATCTACAAAAATTTGTTAAAATAAAAAGCATTTAATTAAATGTATGTATATATACTAAATATTGAGATAATTTGCCGTAAATAACGCAAAATGCGCAGCAAATTTTCACTTTATACTTGACGCCCCACAGCAAGGCGCTAGCTTAATTTATGCTCCCGAATTCTGACTAGAAATGCTTGTAAATACTTTATTTATAGAGTTATCAACATATGCAAAAATGAAAAATAGGTCCTAAATAGAGTCAATTTCAAGGCATAGCCAAAATATCATAACTTTCGGAAAACGGGTTGTGGATATTAAAAAGTATGTTTTTTTTCTTAATTTTATTGTGGTTAAAAATTCTGGTTATTCCTAATCAACTACTTTAACTAGGCTATCAAACTGTTTTATGTTTATAACAATTGGCGTTTGCGTTTTTGAATAAATAAATAATCAAATTCAAATCTTTCAAAAATTTATGGAGGGCGTCAGAGTAAAATTTGGGAGACAAATAAAAATATCTTTGTAGTTCATTGCAAGCTCTGTCGGGGTAAAAATGGTGTACACAGTTTTTGAAAACCAATTTTTTGAAAATGTCCAAAATTTTGTGCAACTAAAATTTTTACAACTTCAATATTTCCAAAAATATTTTTAAATCACTTGACTATACTTATTAGGAGCTATTAAATAGTATGACAATTTGTATTGATTGGATATTTTCTTTTTGAGTAATCAATCAATAATTTTCAAAAAATTGTAGCGGTCTTAGTTTTAAAGATACACTATTTTGAAAATAAAATAATTCATGTACCTTTATATTTACTACAAGGCTATGATTTCAAAATTTCAAAAACGTGTTTACAAAAAAATCTATACCAGAAAACACGTCTAGTTTCCGTTTCCGGTTCCGGTACGATTAAAAACCCTACAGCAGACTATCTGCAACTAAAACACTTTCACATACCAAATATTATAAGAATCGGTCAAGAAGTTCCGCAGATACAGGGAAACAAACGAACCCACTCACCCAGACAGACATTTTTTAAAAAACACTTGTTTACGTTCCTCAAACCCAAAAACGTGTATTTCCGTTATAGTCTAAATTTCGAAAATTTGCATGAAATCATAACTTTCCTTACTTCAGTAGAAGTATGGGTAAGTAGAAAAGGAAACTTACTGTTTCGTAACACGTAACACAATTACGTGAAATTAAAAAAAAGCGACAACAAAATTTTAATTGTTTTAAAAGCGGCAAGGAAATATTATCGGAAGTTCTAGAAATACCAAACAAGTGAACGTTTCTTTAGTATGACGTTCTAGAAGTATATAAGTGTAAAATGGTTTATGGTTGGCAAAGTATAGCAGCTTATAACATTTTTGCGTAGTACAATTTAGTGCAAAGAATTTCTATACCTTTTACAAAAAATATCTACACAAATTAATCATGCTTCCTTGGTGTTTTTGCTATATGAGAAGTCTTAGGAAAAACTTGAGTAAACATGCGACCTAGTATATTTCTAATTTTACCCTATTAATTTTGACTCAGCACATTGCTGTTTTACCACAAACCTTTATTAACAATTTGGTTACGACGGGTTTTGATCTCGAGTCGGCCGAGTAGGAGGCAGGCTCTCAACCCACCGACCTACTACGACCGCCGCAGAAATCGTAAACTACATTACATCTGCAATATCTAACCGTTTAGACCGAATATATCTTCTTCTTGCAAGTTGGAATTCTGATAAACTACAAATAGAAAAATTACATTAAAAAAAGACTTACGCTTAGTCTCCAAAAGGGAAGTTTTAAAAACGAGTAATTTAATTAACATTTTCATAAGTTGAAAGTTTTCTATTTACCTTTCTACTATTAACATTTAAGATAGTGATAAGCCCTGCATTAGGTACACGAAAAGATTTTAATTCCATTAACTCGAAACCGCGTTTTTTATTTAATCTCTTTCTAGAAAGCTCTCGCGCTCAATTAAACGATTCTTCAACTTTAAAGCTGGGGAGCAGAAGGAAACCCGCTTGTCAATTTTTTCTTGTCGCCCCGGCATGCAAATGAAATTTTCAAATGGAAACCTAAAAAACCGCAGTTGAGTCGTTTGTTCTCAGTAAAGAGCCCGTGAAATACAAAAACAAACGTCATATATATCTCCAGCGCATTGTTTCCTCTTTTGTGGCGCAGTTAAGAGCAATGGAGTTGTTTGGAGTAGCACACGTAGGCGAGAGACCCGGAGATGCGCTAGCCTGAGGGGCCGATAACAGCCCTACAGTCTCTAATTGCTGCTACTTGTTCATCAAACGAACCTTACTAATGTTACACAATAATAATGGAGATGTAACGGTTACACACACAGACAGAACGAGGACGAGACACGAGAATGGCGTTGATGTTCCGAGACCGATTTTATTGAGTTTTAGTACAATGGGTGGAGGATGAAACAGTTACACAAACGAGCATTTAATGGAAAGGCTTGGCCTCACATTCATTATTGATTACCGCAGTTTTTAATCACGTTTTGATACCCTTAAATCGATGGATAAACTCTCTGACCCCCTAACGAATACCTGCGAACACACAGGCCTATACCCCTCAATTAATTCAACGTATTTTGGTCCAGAACTGTTAAAACTCTCGGAATTTCCGGGCCATTCTCACACTAATACAGAACTGTCAATGAAATTGAAATACCGCATTAACGACTAGTTCGAGACGAGCTTGTTTTTCCCGATATTGGACTATTTATATGCAGTGCAGGATTTGACCACCATCTTCGGGTAGGGGAGAAAAATGAGCAAAACCTTTTCAGAATTACTCAAAGCAAATAAAATTTACCGATCGGTGCTAAAACAAACTCCAAGCAGAAATATAAGGTTGTTGACGTTGTCTATTTTTGGCCCAAAATCGATGGAAAATTAAAGGAATGTTATCCCTCCACTCAGTTAAGATTTATAGGAATTTTCGGTCAATCAGGAGTTAATATTCAATTCTCTGACGTCAAAGCTCCATTATCCTCTAATATTAGCAAAGATGGATATGTATGAAAACCCTGTGGTCATCAAATATTTATTCAAACATTTCACGTTTATATCGACGGACAACCGAGGGTTCTAACTCCGGTTTAAATTGTTTATACAAACTAGATGAACGATTTGCTGCATTTCAATGATCCCAGATAAGCTAGATTTAATACTCACTGTATAGACGTTTACTTGAACTGCAAGAATTAGAACGGTAATAAATAAAACTTTTAATTTAGATTCTGCACAAGATAATGTCCTTTTCTACTTTATCAAGTTTTATCATAGAAAAACAGGAATTACGTCTTGTTGAAATTATTGTATCATAAATAACAATAAAATGAAAAAAAATTAAATAAGATTAGCTTCATTCTGTAAAGACATCGAGTATGGCAATTTTTGTCAATCAGAAAATCAATAGAGAACTAAATGTAGATCTGATTTCATAGAAACGGATGATTGCTATTGAAATGCAATCTCATTTGTTACGAACGTTAAAAGTCTTATTCCGCTAGAGCTCACAATCATGCATAGAAATAGAACAATAACGGACTAAGCGAATTTTAAGCAAAAAGAATATTTTCGATATTACATTTCAGAAGTTCAGCATAACCATCATAATAAAAATCGGAAAAAACAATATTTTAAGAAATCCTAAGAAAGCAGCATCTAAATCAACTAGAGAACCTTTCCAAAACAAAGTTTTTATTGCTTTATGAGACGAGTTTGTTGCTGTTTAACTTTTAGGCTCGTTGTGATTCAAAAACAAAACTTGTAATGAAGATACAGAAAATGGCCGAAGCACATCATCTAAACTTACCCATACTTCAACAAATAATTACGTTCTTTTTGCATGTTTATATTTGTTCTAGCCCCAACGGTTACTTCATATGTTTAGGATATACCCGATTTTAACAGGCTGCGTTTGCTTCTCGCTCGCGACACGCTTACTTTCAGTTGACAAGAAGGAAAACATAAATTTGTATGTTTCTCCCGCACGAAATTAATCGTTATGATTTTTACGGAAACTTTCTTCAGATAGAAAAGAGCACTTGCCAGCCAACAATGTAAGAAGAGGAGAAAGATTGGTGCCCCTTAAACATTACTGCATCTAAATATTAAGTTGGAAATTTACTTTCACTGATGAGCGATCTAACGTTAGAGCAATTTGTAAAATTGTGAACATTTTTAATTTTTACAGTTCTGTAGATATAGAAATGCTTTTCTATTATTATTATATTTACAAAATGGGACGTTTGAACGCGGCTGGTTGCACGCGAACGTCTGGACGCAGGGTGTTTGTTCGAGAGGAAGTTTAACCGCGATACGTTTGAACGCAAGAACCTGTATTTTTATATTTAGATTAAATTTGGTATTTTCTGGTTTTTCAGCTAAAAAATTAAATAATAAATAAATAGAAACTGATTCTTACTTAAAACAAACGTAAAGTAAGTGGTTTAGACACCCTTTACTTTTAATTTAAATATTTAATTATTTTACCAAATTTAAAACTTTAAAGTTAGTAAATAAAGTAGAAATAGCTGTATATAACACAGTAAGTGGATTTGAGAAAACACCCTGTATTCTAATAGAACCCCTGCTTGAATCCAAACGTCTCTGTGTTCGAAGGTCATTGCGGTCAAACGTTCCTGCGTTCAAACGTCTCTGCGTTTAAACGTCCCCGCCACACAATGAATTGTAGCGACAAACTTCTAGGGCTAGCAAACCACAACAAAGCAAACAACTTTTGTTAATAAATGGGTGGTCAAAAGTGTTTCCTTTGGAAAATAGAGCCTCTTAAAGACTCTTTAAGAAATACCTGAAAATAGGCAACCCAAATTGCATTTTCAAGTATTTTGCACAGGTTACACGGTATTTTGAAAAAAAAAACGATCTAGACATATATGCATTCAAATAACGTCAATTTTGACAGAATTCGATATTTTTATGATA
This sequence comes from Ctenicera cuprea, assembly GCA_958336395.1. Taxonomy (NCBI): domain Eukaryota; kingdom Metazoa; phylum Arthropoda; class Insecta; order Coleoptera; family Elateridae; genus Ctenicera; species Ctenicera cuprea. The sequence continues at coordinate 47,521,650 of OY284488.1, forward strand.
TTTTTTGACTTTTCTTGCATTGGTTTCTTTCTGTGCCTTTTATAATTCGTTTTTTTTTCGTTCTTTGATTTTTTTGATAATTAGTTATTGTAAATTTTTCAAGTAGTTGATTTTTGCTTTGTAATTTTGGTTTTTTCTATTGCTTAGTTTTGAAACATTTTGTTAATTAATTTATTTTAATTTTAATTTAATTGAATTTGAAAAGTGGGAAAGAGGGCTTTATTTATCCTGTATTAATTTCCGTCGTTATGGAAACAAATAGTAGGTAGTAAATTGAGTTGCCTACATTTAGGCGCTTCTTAAAGAATCTTTGAGAAGCTCTATCGCTGAAACGAAACACTTTTGATCACACATTTATTAACAAAAGTTGTTTGCTTTGTTGTGTTTTGCAAGCCCTAGAAGTCTGTCCCTACAATTCATTAACACCCTGTATAGAAGTGCTTCAATGTTTGATTTGAGAAAATTGGTTATTCAGTGCTTTTACAAATTATCACATTGGAATACCATGTAAATAGCAGCTCATCTCTAGTTGTATAATTCACAAAATTTAAATAAAAATTGAGGACGTAGTTTTTGAGTAATGTTTTTTTTTAATTTTGAAAACCGTTTACTTTTACATTCTTTTTTCAGTGTTTAATTATCGTACATAGTAAGTCACATTGTGTTCCCCTAGAGCTACTAGTAATTGATATGATCCCGGTTAGTGAACTCGTTTTTGAGTAATCTGGTATTAAAGACGAACTTTCTGAAACATCGTAACGGCCACCATTTTGAAGAAGAAGGTTCCTGGAAAAACTTTAAATTTGCCTCAAGATCTTCAATCAGTAGCCATTTTCAGAAAAACGCCAAACTTTTGCGTTTGCTTTCACTTAAATATGTATGCTACGACAATTTCAATATCGTATCACCATCAAATGAAATAAATGAGTTATTATTATTATTTCTGTTGTTATTATTATTGTTATTATTATTTTGAAAAACGAAAGTTCATGACTCTTTATTTAATAAATAGGGAATGTTCAGAAATTTATGTTTAAGCAAAATTCCCTGTGAGTAGTAGTAGAATAAGAATCGCACAATAATTTTTATGTGAGGCATATTTAGGAATGTTAATGTACCCCTCCCCCCGGACTTTATAAGTTTTGACGGCTAAATTTCTCCTTCCGTTTTTAGATTTGTTTAATCCCAAGAATTCTTTTTGCAGAAAAACGCAAATCGAGCTTTTTTCTCAAGACAACAAAAAACTTCGAAGAAAAATTGCGCTATTTAATAATACAAGAATTAGAAGGCAACGGCTTGCAGGCAGAAACACTTATCAGTCAGGTGGTAGTTACGGCTTAGTTCGTTTCGTCAGGTTATGCTTTTTACTTTCCCATAGCGTGCGTTCGTTCGCATATATCTCCGAAACTCCTTGGCCAATTTTTACCAAATTTGATACGTAGAAGGTTTTTAGTTGCAGGTAGTTCTCTACTATAAGATTTTTAATTGGAACTGGAATCGTAAACGGAAATTAGATATGTTTATTTGGTATAGATTATTTTCTAAACATTCTTTTAAAAATTTGAATACATAGCGTTGTAGTGCATTTAAAGATAAATTAATAATTTGGCAAAAATGAAAGCTGTAAATATGTTAGCTTCTTAAAACTATGAACATTTTCAAAAAAGTATTCCTCACAAACTGCCTACACCATTTTTTAAAATTTTGTGAGCCGCTAGAACTTCCAATGAGCTCCAAAATTTTTTTACTAATCTCCCAAATTTTATTCTGAAGCCCCCAGAAATTTTTAAAAAATTTGAAATTAAATAATTATTTGTTTACTCAAAAATAAGTTTGCAAATGTTTAATACCGCAATAGTTCTCGCAGCGTACAATGTCATAAAAATTAAAATGTACAAATTAAACCATTTTTATTGGATATACAGAAACCCATTCAAATTCGACGATTAAACTAAATTGTTGATACAGGACAATAAAAACATTTCACTTACATTTTAGATGCAATAGGTTTATAGCCAGCTACTCCCCTCAGTAAAAATCGATTTAAATGACGTTTTGTGCAAAGAAATTACCTAAGTTTTGCAATCGCAAATGTGCTTTAATATTATTATACCTGTTGGGGATACAATGTTGAGAGAAAAAACTTTCAAAAGTAAAACATTTTTATATAAAAAAAGCCTACGCAACTGCTTTCCAAATTTATAAAAGATATGGTAATTTTTATAATGTAACAGAATTAGACAAACGTTATAGTTTTTAGATAGAAAAATTCTTGCATATTTCAAATGTTAAACTAAAATTAAAATTAATAATAATTCAAACTGCAAAATGTTACCCAAAAACAACCATCACGTATTCATCTTTTCCAACAACACCAAAAATTAAGACATTAAGTGAGTAGACCAATATTGGATGACACTCGACAAATAAATAGACAAGAAAGTGTTGAAAGATTATCTTCGGAACAAACACTTTCAGATATCCACGACACCGACGTGTCAGAACATCTCTTTAATAAAATGAGGTTTTAGAAGCAGTTCCATAATGTAATGAACCCTCCAGGAATTGAGTAGCTCTAGAGTGTGTATAGTTCTTGGACAAATACGCGGGATTTTAGAGAGAATAGTATAACGGTGGTTAAAATTTGCATATGAAACCCTAAACAACAATTAACAAGAACAGAAACTGCAATATCTCTGGTCTTATTAGATGCATTTAACCGAGGAAACTCGACCAAGTTAGTAAACTTAACTGGATGACGGACGACAGGGTGAACTTCCCGCGCCCTAACGACCCTGGACCTCGTTACGGCCGACAGGGCTCAAGAACTACCCTTAAGTGATCGCCCACGGACCTGCTGCCGCTGATGACCGTACTAACAAGCGAATGCTGGTCTTTTAGTGAACAACCGGGTCAAAACGCCTGCATAAAAAGAGAAGGAATAGAAAAGAGAGATATGCCGTCGAGTTCTCTGTTATTTTGTGATGTAACGAGGTTTTGCGCCCAGACGGATTCCTTTCCATTGTACGTGAAATTTAATATCAAAGTATAAAAAGTGTTTTAACTGCTTATTTTCTGTTTGCTTACGAGAATATTTCGAGAGTTCCTGAAATGACAAACTGGGGAAGGGCAACCAAGCGTAGGAAGCGTTTGACGAAATTTTACCAAATTATTTTCAAGATTTACAAAGGACTCTACTAAACGATCTGGTAATGAAATGCCAGAACAAGAAAGACGCTTTTGCTCACCCGAAGAAATATTTCATCTGTTTCTGTACATAAAAAAATTAATTAAAATTAAATTCCACTCTTCTTTTTCTCCGTGAGATTAATCAACCTCACATGCATGCTAATGACGAACAGTTACTTTCGCAAATAAAAGATTAAAAGTAAGCAAAGTACTTACAATTTTCAGTTCGTTAAAATAACCGATAGCGCCTACAGAGTAATTGGGTTAATTCAATATTTTCTCAAGCGAACCAGGCGCATGATAAAATTTTTAATTTGCTCCAGAAATATCTGCATTATAACTACTTTAAACATTAAAGGTGGGTTACGTAGTTAGTTTTCTGGTCTGATTTTTATCAAATCGAAAATATGAACATATCAAAACTATCGAAAAATAAAATTTTCATGAAATCCCCGAAACTAGCAACGAATGCTAGTCATGTTTTCTCTTGCATCAGTTCATCCCGAAACGGAATTTGTAAAAATTGTAAACAAGAATAAGGTTTTGATAGACGAAATTCGGACAAAGCTATAAGTTGAAAATGGTTGGCGACATTATTTTATTATTATTTAAATTGGTAGTGAATTTAGATTCTTAAAATTCCGAAGAGTGTAAAATGCCGTGACAAAAGATATTTAACTGTGATTAAATAATTTCAAACTAAGACCTTGTCACAAAAGCAACTATTTTCAAAAACTGTAGTTTACTCGATTATTTATTTCCAGGAATATAATCTGGAAAACAACTGATTTAGAGATTTAATTAAAGATAGTTTAATAAAATTAGCCCAAATATAACGTTAATCCGTAAAATAAAGTTTTAAACACGATTTGGACCAAACACAACAGCTAAACACCTAACTTGTTTAGTACAGTTTGTCTTCAGGAATGGAAGTTTCATCAATTTGAAAGCAAATTCTGATAGGGGACGTTAAATTAAATCAAATATAGCTTTTCCAACTTTCTAGCTTCAAAATGCCGGCAGCTACAATTTTTCTAAATTTTAATTTTACCGCCATTTTACTCAAATACAATTACCAGATAAGCATCAAACTAAGTATCGTAATTCCCTAGCAGCACATAATCCTATTATACGGGGCATTGCAAAATTACAGCGGCAAACTTTTATTTTTTAGGTCATTTAAAAAAGAGTAGTTCAATGAACATATGCCTAACTGTTTCCTTAGGAAACCCCCTTGCAGCCTCTTGAAAGAGCTGACCAACACTTAAAAACATTTGGAATTTGCCCTCTTTTCTAAATAACTTCTTTTTCTACTATTTTTAATTTTTTTTTTGTTAAAACGTCATATTTTCCATACAAATATACACCAAACAGGTACTCTTGTTGAAAGTCACGCAACCCTTTTCGTAATGTAATTTAATTTTTCTAAAAATCGAGTTGGCATGAAAGTATGCGTATTTCTTTAAAATGTTTAAATAGTTTGAACAGATCAACCTAATAAAAAAGTTGTAACAAACATGGGCCTGGTACCACTTTCCAACGGAGTAGTAATCTCCGAGGGATAGTTTTTAATATGAATGGTTTAACATAATATAGAGACATCCTAAGCTTAATTACTTACCTGTGATATAAGATTAGATTCTGAACTTATTTTCGAGATGTAGGTAATAATTTAGAGAACCTGTTCCTCCCCTTTCCACTATTTCTTGGGCTATAATTAAGTTACTTTTTGATGTTACCAGTATACTGCATACAAAAAAATAGTTCTATTTCTGGGTTGTGCGACAGTGCTCTGCGTGCCGAATCTCGAGTGTAAATAACAGATAACTGACCTGAGGTCAACAAAAGTGATAAGCGGTGCCGTTATCGGTGAGCTGCATATATTTCTTAACTATTATCAATATACACACATAAAGCCACTATGTTTGGTCATCCAAACATAGGTGTGCAATATGGAAATCCACAAAATTCTATACAACTTGTAAATTCACAAAATTCTTACAATCAACCTCAAAACAATTCCATGTACCACCAACATATTCTACCACAGTATCAAAATCAGTCACAGATACCTATGCAAATGACTTCGCAACAAACATATTCTCCTCTCCCACAAATGCAATTATCACAACAGCAACAAAACCTGTACCAATCACAATCACAATTTCAAACCCAATCAGAAAACACAACACCAATGAAAATTAATAACGAGTCAGAATGGCAGGTACAAAATTCGAGAAAACAAAGGCGCAACTCCGAACAACCACGAATTACAAAACAAAAAAAGCTGGAGGATTACTGGCTAAGTGCACCAGAAACTTCAAACAAATACCAACTACTTGCAGAAGATGAAAACAGCGGGGAAAAAGACAAATCTTCGGATGAGTTAAAACCACCCCCCATATTTATACATGGAGTAAACAATCTAAAACCCCTCACAGAAATGTTAACTGCACAAACTAAAGACAAGTACACCATTAAATTAGTGGGGAACACACAAGCCAAGGTACAACTAAACAGTGATAAAGACTACAGTACTGTAATAAAAATTTTAAAAGAAAAAAATACAGAATTTCACTCATTCCAACCAAAGCAAGATAGAACATTTCGAGTCGTTTTGCGTGGCATGCATCATACAGTTGACTTAAACGATCTCATCAAAGAAATCAACAATCACGGACACACTGTAATAAGTATTCATAATATTAAACACAGAGTCCAAAAAACTCCGCTACCTATGTTTTACGTTCAGATGCAACAAAACGAAAATAACAAAAATATCTATGACATAGAATTTCTCATGAACATGAAAATTAAATTTGAGCCCCCTCATGTCAAACGAGAAGTGTTACAATGTCTCAACTGCCAAAGGTATGGCCATACGAAGAATTTTTGTCATCGTAAAGCAAGATGTGTAAAATGCGCCGGGGAACACCTAACAAAGGATTGCGAAAGAAAACAAAGAAGCAAAGATGTTAAGTGTGTTAATTGCCAGGGGAATCACCCAGCTAACTACAGGGGCTGCGAAATTGCCAAAGAAATACAAAGACGAATGTTTCCACCACTAAGAAACAAACAGATGGTCCAACCTGGTATCTCGTACTCCCAAAAAGCTACAAACCAAAATCTACAAGAACAACAAGTCAATAACCAACAACCCAACCATAACGTCGGCCCCAATCAAAATGATAATAACATTGAAGCAATGATGTGTATACTCATGGAAAGAATGGATACAATGCTTAATCTACTCACGACCGTCATATCAAAAATCTCAAAATGACCCATTTACTTAAGTTAGCACTCTGGAACGCCAACGGCTTGGCACAGCACTGTCAAGAAGTCACAACATTTCTAAAACACCATAACATTGATATTATGATTATTTCAGAATCACGTTTCACCAACCTAAACTATATAAAAATCCCAAAATATAATATTTACACAACTAATCACCCAGATGGCACTTCTCACGCCGGCACTGCAATCATAATAAAAACAGCCATAAAACATCACGAAATACAAAAATATCAACAAGAACATCTACAAGCCACAAGCATATCAGTAATACTAAACAACAGAGAGGTTATTGTTTCAGCGGTATACTGCCCTCCCAAACACTCTATCAAAAAAGAACAATTCCAATCCTTCTTTAACACCCTCGGACCTAGATTTATTGTAGGAGGTGACTTCAACTCAAAACATCAGGAATGGGGATCCAGACTCACTCTAACGCGCGGCAGAGAATTACTCAATGCAATGAGAGAGAATAACCTTCAGCACCTTTCAACCGGTGAACCAACATACTGGCCATCAGACCCCCAAAAAATCCCTGACTTGCTAGATTTTTGTATCATAAATGGAATACCAATAAACTACTTAAGAGCAGAATCATGCTTAGACTTGTCTTCCGATCATTCACCGGTCCTCGTCACATATTACACCCAAACTACTAAACTCCCTAAGCCTCCTAGACTCCACAGCAAAAAGACAAACTGGGATTATTTTAGAGAGTTGGTAAATGAAAGAATAAATCTACGCATTCCACTGCAAACAACCACTGATATATACGAAGCAGTAGAACACTTCAACTCAGTACTTCAGCAATCATCATGGGATGCAACACCTGATTATCAAGAATCGGAGGTTCAAGAATCTATTCCTATAATTATTAAGCAGAAAATAGCAGAGAAGAGAAAACTAAGACGAATTTGGCAAAACACGAAGCATCCTAGGGACAAAACCAAGCTTAACGCAGCAACCCGTGAACTGAAATCAAAACTACAAGATTTGAAAAATCAGGGAATCCAAGATTATTTGACAAAGCTATCACCCACAGAAGACACCAACTACTCCCTATGGAAGGCCACAAAGAAGCTAAAACGACCCCAGTTAATAATTCCACCAATCCGGACATCAAATGGCACCTGGGCAAGAAATCCCGCCGAGAAAGCAAATGCCTTCGCCAACCATCTGATAAACGTTTTTCAGCCCTATCCCTCAACCATCTCTGATGAAGAAGAAAGAGTAATCCTTCAATCAATAGAAGAACCTATCCATACTGTAGAAAAACTTAAAAAAATTAAAATCGGTCAAATAAAATCCGTAATTAATAAATTAAAAAAAAACAAATCTCCTGGTTATGATCTCATAACAGCCAAGATACTTCAAGAACTTCCTGAAAGTGGCTACAAAGCTTTAACATATTTATTTAATGCCCTATTAAGACTAGAAACCTTCCCAGCACAATGGAAAATTGCCCAAATAATTATGATCCTAAAGCCTGGCAAAGATCCGAACGAAGTAACATCGTACAGACCGATCAGTCTCCTCCCCATACCATCTAAAGTATTTGAAAAGCTCATTTTACAAAGATTAAAACCAATCATTGATGAAAAAAATATTTTACCGAAACATCAGTTTGGCTTTAGAGAAGGTCATGGTACCATAGAGCAAATACACAGAGTAGTGACTAAAATTAATCATGATTTACATCTAAAAAGATACTGCTCTGCGGCCTTTTTGGACATTAGCCAGGCTTTCGACAAGGTCTGGCTTACTGGACTGCTGTACAAGATCAAAAAAACTTTACCACTTTTTTTCTTCAATATATTCAACTCTTACCTAAGCAACAGGTATTTTCAAGTGAAATTCCAAGAAGAGCTATCAGCACTGTATCCTATCCACTCGGGCGTTCCACAAGGCAGTATTCTTGGTCCTACACTTTATCTAATCTACACATCAGACATTCCAACCACTAGACAAACAATGACAGCCACCTTTGCGGATGATACCGCCGTGCTAGCCTCCCACAACGATCCGAGAATAGCATCACAACTTCTTCAACTAAACTTAAATAAAATAGAAACCTGGTTAAATACCTGGCGAATTAAGGCCAACGAAACCAAGTCTGTACATGTGACATACACACTGCGTAAAGAGACCTGCCCTCCAGTTAGGTTAAACAATAAGCAACTTCCTCAGGAAGACAGTGCTAGATATCTGGGCATGTACCTTGATAGAAGATTAAATTGGCGCACACATATATGGAAGAAGCGAACACAGCTAGGGCTGAAATACAGACAAATGTACTGGCTCTTAGGTAGAACCTCTCAACTCTCTATTGACAACAAATTACTGCTGTATAAAGCTGTCCTTAAACCGGTATGGATGTACGGGATACAGTTGTGGGGATCGGCCAGCAACTCAAATCTAGAGACACTCCAAAGGTTTCAAAATAAAGTAATCAGACATATTGTCGATGCACCTAGATATGTACCAAACTGGGTTATACAACAAGACATTCCTATACCTTCAATAAAAGAAGAAATAGTGGCATACAGTGTTAAATACAGTGAAAAACTACGTGTACATACTAATGAACTTGCAGCAAATCTATTAGACAGACAATACGTCAAAAGACTTAAAAGACACGATCCACTTGATCTGCCTGACAGATTTAATTAAATGAACATCAGGTTGGTTAGTACAGTGACATAGTCTAAATAGTTAAGTTCAACAGATGGAGTGCTCTCAATGGAGTGCATTCTCGCATGTTATGATTACCTTAAACAAATCATTTACTGAATGTTATTTTGTATGACAGATTGTAAATATACATTGATGATATATAAAAAAAAAATTTCATGGGCGAAACGGGAGTTTTTCGGCTTTTATCTATACTATTTGTATTTTTATACTATCAGTCAGAGAATTGTATGAAGATAATAATTCACCATTTTACATAGCGTTGTGAGCGTTAAAGGTACAGCATTTTCTCATAAGCCGCAAGATGTGCGACGATAAAAAATAAAGAGATGCGGCTGAAAATTCAGAACCCCTACCTATAAGGGCAAGAACAATCTGTATACAGGATCGTTCGAAATCATTTTGCCTTTTAGACACTAAACTAATTAATAACGTTCCTATAAACATCCTCCTGAAGATGAAACAATCTAATCACTTTTCTGTAGATAACTTCTGCAGTAGTTGCGCTACATTTTTGAAATTTTATTTTAGAGCATTACTCAGCTTAGTATTTCCTCTAGTTTAGTTTGAATAAGTGGGTAAGTGCAAAAAAACGCCGAAAAAAAGCCGAGGAAAAAGCTGAGCACAAAAGGTCGAGGAAAAAAAGCCGACCCAAAAGTTGTAAAAGAAAAGCTGAGGAAACACCGCTGAAAAACACAAATATTAAAAAAACCACTAAAAATTTCCATAGATTTGTATTGGGAAGTTGTGTCACAAAAATTCTTTAGAAAAATAAAAATTGCAGTGACTGACTCAACAATTGTGAAGTAGAATGTCAAAGACTAGAATTTATAGCGCATATATAGCTATATCAAGGTTATGAAAAAATCAATTTATTAAAACAAAATTAAACAATCCATTGTTTCTATTTAAATTGATGTTTTTAACTATTTTTTAATTTTGTTCAGATTTTATATAAATTTTTATATTTCTATTTTAAATTAAAAGTACTAACAATGAATGGCGATAGAAGACTATTATTATACTTAAGTATTTATGGTTATTGTTTTTAACTGTGTTTATTTATATGATAAATTAAATTATAAAATTAAAACGATGTTCCTAATATTTAAAAGTTGGCCTTAATGTTTATATTTTAAATTAAAGGGACTATCAACTAAAGGCTTTCTTTCCCTTTACTCTTCTTTTTTTCCGCCTTTGTTATATCCGTATTTTTTCTCAGATTTACCCATCGGATTTGAGGTGAAATTCTGCACATCAAAACAATGATAAAAGTTCCTCTAAACATGGCAGCATTTACACATTTTACAAATTAAATTATGTCAAAAACTGCTAGACTTAGAGAATTTGAGCAAGACAGCTTTCTTTGTCTATTTTTGTATAAATAATAGGAATCTATAGGCAAAACTTCAAAATATGTAACGATCTAAAATATTCAGAATAAATATTACCTGACCCCCTCCCCACATATGATACATCTTTGGTGCACTTATTCAAACAATAATTGTTAGAAAAATTAACCTAAAGGAGTTGCGCTCATCTACAGAACTTCAAAATTGTAGTGCAACTGCATGTGATTAAACTGTTTCACTTTCCAGAGACTGTAGCTCCGTAACGAAGCGTTTTCGGGCTCGACCTTTTTATTTTGGCGTCGTCATACGTCGTATAAACTTTGTATCATAATTTTGAACCAACCTGTAAAATCGTTTTACAACAAATCAACCGAAGTATGAGAAAATTCGTATGAAATTTTTAGGCTATTTTTTAGTATTTTGCGGGTTGTCGCAGAGTGTCAAACTATAAAAAAATAATTTAAAAAATTTATACAAAGGAACATCAAATTACAAAAATTCAAATTTGCAAAACACGTAAATAACATTTTCACGGAAATAGCAAATATAGATCAAATGTAAATATAAATAATAAACACCATATAGCCCATCTTCTTCACGTTCTGCTCATGTAAACATCATCAAAAGACGTGATACATCGTTTTGCTTGAAGTGCTATATAACACTTTTATTGATTTGCACGGCAAAGTGCAGCTTGGTAGACTTTATTATGAAAGGAATGCATGTCGCCTACTAGGATATACAATATAAATAGGTTCATAGGTTTGAACAAACAAGCATTCGTATTTCAATAAAAATAGCGTGAATATACATAAAGATGACTGAATAAGGAACATAAAATTGTTATTTCCACCCAATTGACATTATTGCCATTAAAAAATTATTAATACGACTTATTGATATAAATTAAAGCTTTAAAAGATGTCTAATGACATTGGGTTTATCTTGTGTATTCACTTCTACAATTCATTTCCTTAAAATAGCATTTCTGATTTCTATTTAGTCAGTATTCGCTTGGAACTGCAGGTACAAATTTGCGTAATGAGGTTCTTCAGTTGCAAGACTTGCAATTTATGCATATAATAGTACGATAATAATGTAATCATTCAGAAGTCTAATTTTATTTATGGTTACCTATTGCCTGAAGTTGCAGCAAAAGATTTATAAACTTCAGTTCTTCATAATCATAAGCACTTTTAATAGAAACTTAACTTTCAAAAGATGAATGTAAATTCAGGCAATTTATTTATAGCTCCTTTTGGATTGTAACTGTAACTTTTTAAACATCGTGAATAGCTTTAGTGTTGCATAAAAATCCGTTCTTCTAAAGCAGTTACAGTATATGAATATTTGTGATTAAAGTACTTTCATACTATCGACGGTTTATTCTCATTTCTGTTCAAAGATTTTGCTTACCTCAATTTGGCTACAGTAAAAAGGAAGAACCATTTTATTAGTGATTCGATGTCAAAATGTTTTTAAATCGCAAATGTATAAAAATTTCTGATCGCAACAGATCCTGAGGGAATTGAAAACTGAAGTTCAGCATAAGAAACCTTATAAATTTTATTAAAGAAAATTGGATGTAATTTTCAAAAGTTGAAAGCTGCTGTTTATTTATTTTGTTTAACAATATGCCGTTTACTTTTATTGGCATTCCAAGTTATTAATAACTAATAAGTAGAGGCCGTATTTATATGCTCTAAGAGCTCTCAAATATGCCAAGTGCCAATGAAGTTTTGTTTTGGAACCTATCCCCAAAATTTCAAGAAACTATTTGGGTATCTTAAAAAACCACTTGGACCTTCATCGTAACTAGGTTTTACAAAAACATTGAATCATCTCGAAAACTGTTAAATTTAGCGACTTTCAACAAGAGTATTGTTTTTGGGAATGCAATCTTATAACCAAAAATTCACAAATTAGAAATATCTAAAATATTTAAAAAACATATTTCTTGACCCCAACTTATGTAATTAAATACACCTCTGTGTATTTAAATACAAATTAGTAAAAGCTCTAAACTAAATGCGTAGTGCTCAAATATATGTTAAAATTTTAGTGCAACTACTGCGAAAGTTATCGACAAAAAGTTGTTAGACTGTTCTATTATATTCAAGAGACTGTAACTCTGTAAGGAAGCGTTTACGAACTCCGGAAAACCATCATTCAACGTTACAAGACTGTTATTAGCCCAGACTTATATTTTGACAACACTCTTCTACGCTTGTTTTACACTTTTACAGTTACTAGATTCAAAGTCACACAAAATTGTAACTATTTCACTTATCACAAAATGCAAAATCTTCTTTTGGTAAAACTCTGTTTAATTTTAAACGGTTTTTTTGCAAACGCATCTAGTGTTTTTTGAAGAAATTTCTTTAAGTTTCTTATTTTTTTCCAAATCTTTACCATTACCTTTTTAAGTGTTTGGTTTTAGACAGTTCTAGAAAAATTTCTAATAAGTTCCTAAATTACAAAATATTTTTATAAAAAACAAATAGAAAAGTGACTAAATATGCAGTAAAATATGCACCAACTGCTTAAAACTGCATTTAAATGGAAAATAAAAATGTTTATTGAGTATACATAAAATACTTTATTACTTCAACAATATTGTTGTAGTAATAAAGTATTTTATGTATACTCAATAAATAAGGACTTCAACGAAGTAGAGCTAGAACTTATAAATAAAATAAAAATTTCTGTTTAGAATTATTAATTGAACGCAAAGCATATGCAACAAGAACCTACAATTAGCTAACAAAACATAGGTGTGATAATTCATATAAATCCGGCCTTTAGTAATAAGTAAAAACGAAGAAACGAACTTTTTGCATCAGTCCGAAATCTGAGAAAAATGTTCGGTACTTAATAACTTTATTACGTACCTTATATAACATTAGCAAAAGCGCTTGAAAATAAATGTGTCAAAGTTTAAAACAATAACTTAATTTAAAAAAAAGGTTTCTTCGAAAAAATAAATAAAAAATTTAGAAATCTTTATAAGTAGGTATGCGTATCGTTAACAACATTTCATCTAAAAACAAAGTCGCACACCTAAGCTTAAAAATGAGCGAAACACTTCGCCTGGACTTTCCTATACATTTAAATACATTGTTTTATATTTTCCAACACTTTCGATATACACCTGTCTAGACACGACTAGTTAAAGTAAATAGTTCTTATAAGTTGTAACATCTTGAAACGGTTGAAGAAAGACCGACCGCTGCGCTGCAAGCATAAGGTTGGGTAAAATATTCGGACTGAATCAACGGAAGCGCGGAAATTGATATTTGAAAATATATTAATAACTCGAGAAGTATTATTTTTAGCAAGCAATTACTCTTATTAATTTGTATTTAGAATTTCAAAACCTTTCTGATTTTAAAGCCAAAATGCCACGTTTCCATTTAAAAAAAAGTTATTTTTTACCGTGGCCGCCATATTAAAATTAGAAACTCAAGTTTTTTTCTTAAATACAATCGAGAAGAATTTGCCCTACAACTTTGCTCTTGGGTTTGCGAGTCTATCTATTAAAATAAAAAAGTTAGCCTACACTGAACATTAAACGACTAGTACAAGAATACAACTGCTGTAGAAAGTATGTGAAATTCTTCTAAGGACAAAAAGATTATTAAGGGGCAAAAAATTCGATTTTTTGATTTTTTGTAAAAAGATTCTCCTAGAGCAAACAAAAGAAGAAATCAATTTTTTAATTTTGTAGCGAAAATTTTGGGAGGGAAGGGAAACAGTAGCCCCCCTAAATATTAAACTATCAATAAAACATTATGATATTCGGATTTTGCTATCAATGATGAGCTATATTGCTTTAACAGAAATATTTTATTGCCCCCCGTTAAATAAATAAAAGGGTACCAATTTTCAATTTTCAAAAATTCATAGAGAGCGTCACAGTGAAATTATAGCAATGCGCAAAGAAACAAATTGTAGAAGATTCCCAGCTCTATCAGCTTAAAAAGTTTAAACAAAAACGTGTAGGCAGTTTTTGAGAAATATTTTTTTGAAGAATTCCAAAATTTTGGAGTGATGTCATTGCGATCGTTTTCATATTTTCAAAATTAATTATATTTCATGGTATAGCACCCTTAAAGGGCTACCAAACAAGATGTAGTTGATTCCAATCAGATAACTGGTTTTTGAGTAAATGGGCGTTAAAGTCGAAATGTTCAAAAATTCGTAGCGGCCGCCATTTTAAAGCTAGAGAGTTCGGTAAAAAATCGTTTGATTTGTCCTAAGGCCTTCTTTAATCTCCACTATTAAAATTTCAGAAATTCAGTTTCAGAAAAAAATGCTACCAAAAAACATGTCTAACTTCCGCTTCCGGTTTCGGTTTTTGTTAAAAGCTTATTTTGTCGGTGAATTTTTGATATACCCCCTCATTCCAAAGCACATCAAAATCGGTCCAGCCGTTCCGGAGATATGGAGCGTAACACACCCACCCACAGGCAGACATTTTTTAAAAATTACTTTTTTGGGGTCCATGCCCCCCCCCCCGACTATTTCCGATAAAATCTCAACTTTGAAATTTTGCATGAAATCAATACATCCCTATACTGCAAGTATAGGAAAGTAAAAAGTACAAGACTTTTACAGCACAACCAATTTGGTATTTAAATCAATTGGAAAATACTTCGTGAAAAGAGGCTTAGTAATTCAAAATAGCAGTATAAATGTACTATTATTCAAAATTAAATCAATGAAACCGCCGTGAAAGCTTCTTTTGTGAAAATAACATAACAAAACCATCAGATAAACTTTAGTAAAGGTCAACAATTACAGATGCTAATTTTCTTTGTATAGAATTCAACTCAAAGAACAAATAACACTAAATTTAATTTATCTGTTTTTACTGTTCATACGTTCATTGTTTTAAAATCAAAATAATTATAAAGTTTGTAACAACTGCAAAATGTTCCTAAATGTTTTTCTAAAATTTACATCAACATAATAAAAATAATAATATAATGGAAAATTTATACCTGTTATAAATATTACTTACTTGTTTTATTCTTATTAACGTAATTAAATACCATGAATGCAATCAATGACACTTATAAGTTATAAAATAATTAGTTGTTTGTATAAACAGACGTATATTGGTATGTAACTGAATAACTTTGATTTAATTTTAAAATTATCCCATGTCATGACCTGTATCTTGTGATTCGATTACGTTTATGCATATCGAATTTAGTGGCTGGTTTATCTATTGGTAGCTTTCAAATCATCTTAGTGGAAATGGCGTGTCCAATCTGTTTACGACCTATAGTTACGTGATCTGCGTATAATTTAATTGTAGCTAATTGAGATTGAGATGTTTGGTATGCAGATTTGCTTCTGTATCTAAGGGTGGTGTTTACATCCAAAAAAGTTCAGGTTGGTGAAATCTACGGGTAGATGCCCTTAGCGATAAACTTCGAATTTATATGCACTAAAAGAACTCAAATATACAGGGAAAAGGATGCAGAAAAAGACTACTTTTATTGACCTGTAAAGAAATTGAATTATACTAAATAATGAGTATCTGTAAATAAAATACTTAATCACTTTAACAATATCTATTTATTTAAACCTTATACGTATTTCGGCATGTTTACATGCCATTGTCAAAGGTTATATGAAAGTAAACAGTTAGTGTTGTTATAGCAATAGAACTTTTTTACTTATCTTGGTAATCGTCTGATTGATTTCTTATTCCAAAATGTCCAGTAGAGGAGAATTTAACAGATCAATTTGTTCATTCATTAACGGTACAGTTTTTAAATGTTTGTGAATTTCAAAAGCTTCTAGTATGTCTAATTTACGTTTATCATCACAAAAGTGTGAACATTTTATGGTGTTATTAGATGTCATTGAATGATTTTGTTCTAGTAAGTGTTTAGCGTAATTGGATTTATGTGGGTGTTTGTATTTGTAACAACGTACGTGTTCTGAATACCTAATATCAAAATTTCTAATTGTCTGGCCTATATAAACCGTATTACAATGCGAACAATTTAATTTGTAAATGCCTGATTTTAACAAATCGTCTGTTTTTGATTTTGCATTAAACAAAGTATTTAAGATGTTTCTAGTTGTTTTAAAACTTACTTTATATTTATTTGTTTTGTTTATAATTTTAGCAATTTTTTCTGATTTCTCACCAAAATATGGGATCGAAGCATATTTAAATAGCCTATAAATTGCACTGCATTAACGTAAATATGCCGTTGTACATAACATTATGTAGTGAGTATCTAATAAAATTATTGGTCTGTCGGTCGCTCTAAATGTGCTTTTTTTTGAAGAACAATCAACGGCTCAGGATGGTATTAGCGCATACTTATACTTTGGAAATTCTTCTGCGCTAATATTAAACAGTTGATTTAATGACACATAAAACTTATGGTATCGTGAGAAAGTTAGGTGTTGATTGTTAAAGCTCTGCTTAATTTGTCACAAGCTCTTTTATTAAACGCTAGTAAAGGTTTCTTGACGTACTCCATGCTTTGCCAATTCTTTTTTAGTGCCACCTTCTGCGTTCGAAGCTTTCGTTGTCTGCGGAATGATTATAAATAAATTAAATATTCATAGACGTTATGGGCATAATCGAAAGATTTTTATAATCGAATCATTTCCTCTCGAATGTATTAAATAATAGAATAATTCATTCAATTCAAATCATTCGTAAAACGCAATCCTATAAAATCATTCTGATATACCTAGGCGGTAAAAAGTAGTAAAAACGGTAGCAGCTTTCTTTTCGGATGCTCTGATTAATAAATTGTCGTTTTTATCGAATTTTCTAGGGCCGCTAAGAACATTACGGTACGAGGCACCGCTAGTGGTTTTTATCCTAGAGTTTTGATGAGTTTATTGTTATTTCTGATAATAGTGCAGTGCTAACTGCTTTCTAATATCCTAATGTTCAAAGCCAATCATTCTTGTCTCGTTGTCGCCCGTGCTTGACTGGCAAAGTACACCCTCGTTATTTGTTCGGATTCAGCGAATTCTGTCTGCAACTGACTAATCTAATGGCTATCCAGTAAATGCTTGCCTTCCAAGCAAACAAAAGTTAAAATTAAAAATCGTAAAATCATTGAAATGATTTTCCGTAACTTCTCAAGATGTTTCGATAATCGAGTGCTATGATTAATTTTATTCGATAGATACCAGTACCAAATAAAATATGCTTGTATTGTGAAATATGCAGAATAAAAGTGTATGGAATCTTGTGAAACGCAAAGAAAATGCAAAAAGGATCCACTACTAGCTATAATAAAGATTTTTGCACATTAAAATTCATTCGCCGCACAAAACAGGGTTCGACTAAATTTTCATATGTAGTGGCGTTGGTGATTAATATAATAAAAAGAAATGTGTGGTGAGCACGTAAGTTCTAAGTGAAAATTTTTAACGTGTTCTCACTGAAAGTGAGTTCTATGATTTAACAGAAAGCGAAAACGCTTTTAGTTACAAATCTGGCATTCGTCATTTTTCAAATATTAATTTATAAAGTCCAAACAAACGTAGATCTACCTTTGCATAAAAGAGGAACTCAAATGCTGCAGCCAATGCAATTATAACAATTGTACTAACAGTTTAGTAAGTTTACTCAAAAGATCCCGATTCAGAAACAGAAGAAACTTATTAAGAAAATTTTACTCGATTATAAACACATCGTTATTTTTATATTACGTCATATATATGTATTATTTCTGACCGTGTTTAAGAAAATGTACAACTAACTCTAAAGTTATTTTTATATGTATACAGCTTCAAGCACTATCAAGGTTTACGCCTAAGCTACAATGCGGCACACGGTGCCCAATGTTTCTTTAAAAAATTCATACCATTAAAGTCATGGCCGTATGATATCTATTTTTGCTTTAAAATATTTCTCAAAGTTTATTCTTAATTTTGTTCGCTGCATGTATATGTTACAATGTACAAATAGCAAAGTTTGTCGCTTAGTAAAAAGTAGTAAAAAAGTTAGTAAACAACATCGAAAGCAAAAGTCATATTCATAATTTCTTTGGGCAATTTATGATAAACAAAAAGTTCGGTACCGCTACAAGAATCAGTCCGAACACTACGTACAAAGGGAGTCGGCAGACAGTGGCTGGAATAGTATCTAAGTATTAACCTGAAGAGGCCAGCAATATGGCGCCGCGTAACATTCGTTTTCCAGTTTTGATTCACGTGTTCACAAGTTATTTCTGCGGAGCGCCGCTAAAGAAGTTTCACTTGAAAAAAATTTGTTACAATTCAAATAATCGTAGTTGCTTCTGGTGACTCTTTTTGCTTTGTTGTTGTAGTTGGTCTATAAATTATTATTCATGCTTCGTACCTAGCATCGATTTACAAATTGTTTGTGTTCGTAAAAATGTTCGATTTCGACACATTAACATTTAAAGAACCAAGGAACCCAAAAAAAGCTGCCTTTTTATGTAAATGTCTTATTGCTATACGCGTATACGTGCTTAGGTTGTTGGTAGGTTTGAAACGTATGGTTTCATTTTGATGAAACTTGAAATATGCAGGTATATAGAAATGTTATAAGAAAATAAGCTTTCAAAAACAACCCCCCAATGCTTTTATCTCAACTCTCTAACTTCAAAAGGGCAACCGCTAGGATTTGTTGTCGTTTCCTCAAAAATTAGTTTTTTTTCCTCGCCCTACTTGTTAGCTGACAAATATTTATTTTCTGTGTTCTGGTGTTTTTTCATCTCAAACATTTCTCACAAAAATTTTAAAAAAATCATTTATTTCGTGAGTAGCATTACCATACCAATACCATGGTATTTTTTTTATAGGAGTCTTACCTGTAGGCGTCAGCGATAGTTTTTAATTTTATGATTACATGTTAATATAATAATGCAAGTAATGATTATTATCTAGAGATGTATGCGAAAGTCCAGCAGTGTTTCACACATTATCCATTGCTTTTTCAATCATGTATTTCGTGTGTTGATTTAAAATGTCTGTTTATCTTGCATTGCTAAAAATAATACTACACAGAACTACCCAAAGGCTCAATATCAATTACAAAATGTGAATGAATTTAGATGCACCCAAAACAATAAAGTGTTTATTCCAACAACATGATTGGCTGATTAAGATGGAAAATAATTCAAGTAATTTTTTTAGGCCATCTAAGGGCAGGCGTTTGTACTTTACAGCACAAAAATGCTACAGAAACAAAGATAAAAACAAAGAGAGAACATCAGGGTATGATAACATTTGCTCGCAATAGTTTCTTTAATAATACAATATGCTAGGCGGTGAGAATCCCGGCCCGAAGCCATACACCGGCCCGGCCCGACCCGTGGGCCTAAATTTACAAAACTATTTATATTGCAATGATATGCATGTGCATGTACTCACTAGAAAACAATTCCCTAAATGCCCGCAATTCACGCAATTCTAAATTATATTTTCTATGAGACTCTTTATTAACTTTCTCAGGGTCGTTATTTAGCTTGTAAGACAAGTTATTAATAAATAAATTTGAGATAGGATAAACACAAAACAATATCAACGTTACAAAAAAAAAGATTTTATTTAATAAATCAATTTTCTGATGAAATTTGCGAAAAATCAAATAAATTTTACTAAATACTATCGTCCTTTAAAAAGAGAACACTTATCTTAACGTCTCCTTATTGGGATATGTTTCACTCGAGCAAACGATGAATGTCCAACTTCTACTTCCCTAGTTTGCAGGTTCCTCGAGTAACCACAAACACTCGCCTTTAGTTTGAATCTTCCTCTGGTCTGTTTTATATTATTTTAAGCTTGGTTTTACCACCATCACAACTGGAAAAACTTTCTGGATCGCTTTATACTTGTTATTCTTCCGGACTTTTCACAATTCGTTGATAATTAGTTGTATTTTCTTCTTTTATATTCACAATCACTTTTACATTACTTTTTAAACTCGTTTTTCCTCTTTATTCATTCAGAGGATATAAAATTCTCTGTCTTTGTTTACAAAGACGAGTCGTAACAAACTAAACAAATTTTCCGTTCTTTTGTCTTCTTCTTGATTCCCATTTTTTTTGAACAAACAAATAAATCTCATGACAATGAGTATTCTTTTATACGTATGTGACATTGACACTGACATCCATAATGACATTAATCGATGCACAAAACAAGTAAGTCTAAAACTTCTTATAAATTAAACCTTTTGAACAATTCTGAACTAAATTATAATTAAAACTAACATAAATAAAAATCGTATCAATCTGATTGTGTTTTTCTTTTCTTTCAGTAAAGACAAACCTCACAAATATGAAAAATATAAATTATTAAATTTATAACAAGAAATTACAGCAATAATACGCAACCCTGAGTTTAAAAGTTAGAATATTAAAACCTTACAGCCTTCACAAACCTCCAATCTCAAATTGAATTGTAGCAAGCATCCCAAAAATTGCCTTCCAGGAACTACAATACCCCAGTAAAAACATACACCTCCAAATATCATAGCAATATATAGGATCGGAACGGGCTTATTTAAATCCTAGCCGCGCTTAGCAGGGGCTTTGCTGTGTCAGCTCGGCGCTTATTACTACTGATTTTTGTTTGTATAAGTGCCGCAGAGGTGTCTTATATGAAGAGGTCATATAATATTTTTCAAAAAGGCCTCGCCGGGCCAGTAGTGCTCAACCGGTCTGGCAGAGCTAAAGCCAGCCGGCAAAACTAAACTCTCAAATAATGTTACAAAAAGAACTTACAAAAGTTGAGTTGCCATGCCGAGTTGGCCGGGCTAAGCTTGCCGGGCCAAATTTGCTGGAGAAAATTTACCGGGCCAAACCAAACAGCGAGCCGGGCCAGTCCGTTCTTGAACTTGTTGTGCCAAGCCAAGCCAGGCTTCAAATTATGTACCTTAATAATAGGCCGGGCCGGGCCTGAAAATTTCTTCAACTGCCCACCTCTACAATGTATAATAAATAGACTGTCGTGCTCGTAGTAGCGGTGGGCAAATAAAGAAATATTATAGGCCCGCCCAAGCTCGGCCCGACAAATTCAAAAACGGGCTGGCCGTACCGACCTGTTTTATGATTACATATTTAATGGCCCACTAAATTTGGTACAGCAAAATTGACCCGGCAAATTTAGCCTGACCAGTTTGGCATTTTAACTCAAATTTCTAATGCCTCTGCCCTCACTTACGCTGCATGTGCCGTAAATATTCAGTAAGTGATCTATTTTTGGTTTTATAAACAAGTACTTTTGTAAGTTTTTCTGTAACATTATCTGAAATTTTACGCTGCATGTTTTCAGCTCTGTCAGGCCGGTTAAGATAATAAATTTGTTTGTAAGTTTAGGCACCCGGCTCGTGAGCCAGACAAGGTCTTTTAGGTTTATTTATTTTTGAAAGAGTAATTTTTGTAATATATTATTAAAAGGGGTCCATGTTCTTATTGGTAGCTAGCGAGCGAAGATTGAATTCCTTATGAAATGGTATATTCAGCCACGAATGTAAATATTACATTTCTACGAACCATACTAAAACTACATCAAGAATTCAAGTCAAATTAAGTTTGAATTCAATTAACTAGACGGTTTGTGAATTTTCTAGTTTTGTGGTTATATTCGTGAATAAAGTTACGATACTGTTTGCTTTTCCTACTTTTACGGTTTATAAGTAGCAAGAGAAGGTTGGTCGAATGTTCCAGCTTGGTTTACCACAACTGTAAACGTAAATGTAGTTTACAAACTAGCAAGAGTTGCCACGAGAATTTAGTGCTCATTGCTGTGTTGTGGGAATTTGCCTATTCGAGCGGCATTTAAATACATAAGTGGGCTTAAAATGTATTTTGATACAAGTTTCTGTTTGTTTTCATTTCCTTCTAGCGAGTGCGGGGTGTTAAACTGAAAGAATACACAAGTCTTGTGTATTTTTATTTAATTTTCCTCGTCCTTTGTTGCAAAATAATAACTGCTGGTAAACAAACCTTGTGTCGTTGAGTCAACAAAAATGAAGCCCTATTTATTCGGTCAAGTGGAAACGACGTTGGATTTTGACAGATCTCGCCCGAGATAACGTTGTATATCATAAATATAATAAGAAGCAGACAAATAGGTCGCTATTTCTCTAAATTTTCGTAATGGAATGATGAATATGGCAAGCGTTCGTTCCCACATAATAAAAGTAAGAACAGCCGAGTTGTATTTTATATTTATGAGGACTCGACCCTCGTTTACATTTTTCTGCTTGGCAGATATTTTCTTCACGGCATTTTATAGAATTTTCTACATTGTTGTACTTTCGCTTTTAATATAAATACGATTTAAGCGTTATCCTTTGTCCGATTGTTTCACGTCGTGAAACGGCGCCCTTGCAAAAAGTCGCGACCCGAAAATTTCCTGTAATTGAATTAAAAATGGTTTCAATACGTCAATGTTTTTTCCGTTGCAGTCAAGTGCGACCGAAGCGCCGCCTTTCGCAGTATCAGGAAACACCATTAACATAAATTTAACTGCGAGGCCCAACTTTTTATGGTTTTACTTTATTTCTCAGTAAGAGCCATGATTCTGGAATGAGTTTTTATTTTATGTATGCTCAGTTTAACTTAGCCTGCATAAATTATTGCTATGTGCAGAAAATCTCTACCCACGAATCCTCGAGGAAATTGATTATTACACGACTCAATTATCTTTGTTTATTTTTCGCATTTAGTCACATTTATTATTACTCAAGCGAAATCCTGCTTTATTTGTGCAAATATTGCACTGAGTGAGTGTTAATTGAAGCAAAACTCCCTCTTAGGGTACACATCGTCAAACTAAATTTACACTTTGCCGTTATTCTGTTAAATTCAAAGGTTGTTTGTTTAATAATGATCAGTATCAGTTCTACAATATTAAATTACAATACGTGATGAATGTTATAAAGTTTTGCCCAACTTAAAACGTTCTGTTACTAAAATGTTTTGTTATGGGAAAGTACATTACTGAGAAATACCATCTACCTTGGTAAAATAACATTGTAAGTGAAAACGTGAAAAACAAGCTTCGCCACTTCGCGTAAGGTGTTTAGTTCGCGATTTCGTGCATAAACCAGTACTTTTTAGAGCTAGAAGTTGTTTTTATCTGACATTTAGACTTTCCTCTGTATATTCTAAAATACAATAGGGAATTAATACGCTCATGCAAATGAGCTAAAATTACGATTTTAATTTCAATTGTATAAAATGTAATTTTATCTTTGTAAAATAAAATAAACGTGTAATTACAACACGGAAATGTTTCTCTGTAATTTTCTGTAAAGTATAAGCAGCAGTTTAGCATTAAACCTTTGCTAAAAATATGCTGAAGTGTTTCTATGGAGAAACCAGTGTTTAAACTGACGAAACCTACACAGTGCATTTTTTGCGGCTCGTAGCGAGAGAGCGAACTTTAGTTATTCTCCTTGAGAGAACCTGACTAGAAATCTAAAATCCGATTGTGGTTCTGATTAAAACCAAGTATTTCCTTTAGTTTATTTTTAGTTCAGCGACGGGAGAAATGTTCAACTGAACTTGATTTTTTATTTTCCTGAAATTGATTTTATTTTAGTTCTGCGACGGGAGAAATCCCCAGCTGTACTTAAACCGTTTATTTCCATGAATTTTAATTTATTTTAGTTTAGCAACGCAAGAAATCCCCAGTTAAACTTAAAGTGTTTATTTTCTTGAGTTTTAGTTTATTTTAGTTTGACATTGAGAGAGACCCCACTCGGGCTTTTTTAATCCCTATAATTACAAAACCTAGTTTCATAGTATTTTGGATGTTTTTTTATACAATACTTCAAAAATATTTATTTAACCCCAGAGGCGGTTAAACTTCACCGTTGAAGTCAAGCTCGCTGAAAATCCAGAAATGTCGTTTGATGTTTGTCTAAAAATTAATAATTTTAGTTTAGCGACAGGAGAAATTTTAAGTTGTACTTAAACCGTCTATTTTCCGAAATTTTACTACAGTTTAGCTTAGTGACGGCTGAAATCCCCGGCTGTACTTTTTATTTTCCTGAATTTTAGTATATTTTAGTTCAGCGACGGGAGAAGTACCCAGTTGTATTTAAAGCGTTTTTTTTAATTGTAGTTTGTTATAGTTTGACGATGAGAGAGATCCGCGTACCGACTTAAAAATATTTATTTAAAAAAAGACGCGGTTAAAATTGAATTAAAGTCAAGCACGCTGAAATACCAGAAATTTTGTTTAAAGTTAGTTTAAAAATTAATCGAGCACGCCAAAATACAATAAAAGTCGTCCAAAGGTGGTTTAAGAATTATTTTCATCAGTGTACAACTTCACAGTTTCTTTTTACAGCGAAGACAAAACCATATAGTTGTTTCAAGAATATTTGTATAAACAAAGGAAAATTACACCAGCAACAGACTGCGAAATGTTAGACAAATAATCTCAATTTATGGCGGAGATACTAATTAATACATGATTTGCCTCCAACAAGGGAACGTTTTCGGACATGTTTATTATATGTTTTCGACTTAAAATATTGCCACGAATAGAACTTTTCTTCCTAGAATTGAAATATTAATTTAAAACTGTTAAAGCAGTTTATATCTTCCTGAATCCGTATTTTCAGTCACTTCACAAAAAATTAATAATTCGGTCATAATTAATAGTATATTAAAAAACAAGTTTCATAAGACATGATTTTAGAGCACGCGTGCATGTTAGAAAACGAGCCGCTGCGGCGAGTTTTCTAATGGACAAGTGCGCTTAAATGTCTTATGAAACGTGTATTTTATACTATTTTTTCTATTTTGGTCCAAAAAAGTTAAAAACTACCTTATTTTATATTTTAATTTCGAAATATAATCGATTAGGAAAATTTTTTGTATTTTGTTTTGGTTTTGTGGCTGTTGGTGACATTTAAAACAATTTCAAACAATTCAAACTACTGTGAAATTAAAATTGAGACAAACTGTGTTTGAAAGTGATTTAATTTTTAAAATACCTAAGATTTGAAGATAAGATGGAAGAAGAATTATCTTGCACCCCATTCGAGCTACGCAAAGTAGCGGAAAATACGCTAAATAATCTTAATTTTTAGAACTTACAATTTGAAGGTTATGTTTATAACGCGTGAAGGTTTTGTTGTCACATGGTTGTCACCAACCTAACAAAATAAAATTTTGAGTTCTTTTAGGAGTTGCTTTATGAAATCCAAATGAGTTTCATAAAGTAGTCAGTAAAGAACCAAAATAGAAAAACTAATTTACGTGCTTGAATTCTAAAACTGAAACCTTTAAAATTGTTTCTTCCACATCACTTCTTTAACTTTTTTTTATTACGTTCCTTGACGTTTCGGTGATTTAAATATATTTTTTACACTATTACTATAATTCTTCCTTTTACTGCTGCCATGTATTATAGCCTACAAGAAGATATAAAGCCCACTTTTACAACACAACCTTTTACAAAAGTACCAAAAGCCCATCTAAGTGAAAAACTTTTTCACCATTAAAGTAGATTTTTTTAATGGGCTTTAGCGGATGTATGGATTTTTCGTCCTTATAGTAAGCATAAACCCAAGTTTTATAATACAATACTTTATTTAGGGGCCATTTTCACATAAAAGAGATTTTCATACGTTTCTGAAGCTTCGTAGGTGTAACAGTTATTGCGGAAATAATGTTAGTAGCTTTAAAAGATTTTGCAGGGTTTTGTCAAGTTTATAAAGACTTAATATCAATTTTTAAACAATTGTAAACATTCTAAACTTTAAATTTGACATACGTTTTCTTGAATATGAAGGTGTAATTTTCACTAGGCTTGGGGAATATTTACACAGCTATCTGTAAACTAAATGAACAACATAAATTATCAAGAAAATTTCATTTCAATTCGATTTTTCGGACACTTACTTTGGTTTAAATTATCAGAAATTTATTACTGCTATGTATTTTGCAAATTTCTAGGAACGTTAGTAAATTTAACGACAGTTAGTGGATGTATTTCATGACCTCACGCGGTTTAGCAATAGATTTCAGAATTATGACAGCATCGTGGGAAGCTGTAAAGCAAATTATGGAACTTTCGAGGAAATTTATAGGCTTAAAAGTAATTTCTAGACAACTTTGCTAACTAGAGATTTAGTCAGTGTTGCAGAACGATGAACTTTAAAAAATGTTTTCAAATATTCGTTACATCAAAAATTACATTTTTATTTTCAGAGAAACAAAATTAATTACTTTTGGTATTGTTTTTACGATGTTCCAAAAACTTTGCAGTAATTTTGAGGAAACTTATGAGTTTCGTAGCTTGTATATTGAAGAGCTATTTATAGAAAGTTGTTTAAGGGTTATTTACGTTTACAAACTTTTAACAGAGTGAGTTAGCCTAATAATGTTTTCAAGAGTTATTATGAATGTACAAAAACAAACTACTGCAATAAGTGAGAGATTTAACAAATTTTTGTAGCGTTCTTCGAAACTCGGTTCAAATAAAATTTTCAAAAAAAATTCATTGAGTAGCAAAAGTTTAAAAACGATCTGGAACCGGAAACGGAGGTGAGGTGAAATTTTTCTGGTACCACGTTTTTTAAACACGGATTTAAAAAAATTGAAATACAGAGTCTTTGCCGGTATAAGAATTAACCTAAAAAACAGGTATTGTTTTTAATAATTTTTCAGAACCTATTTTGTAGAAATTTTAGATTTCACTAAAAATTCGTCAGCGTCAGACCTAAGTTTGAAACATAAACAAAATTTATAATTTTTTCAGATAGCACAAGTGGAATAAAATATAAAGCTAGCTGAATAATAATGAGAAATTTTATTTTACGACATAATATTAAATTTTTCATTATGCCCTGGTTTTTATTCGCAATTTAAAAGTTTCTCTTATTGTTCTTAATACTGGGAAGACATAAATTTATAATCAAAATATTTCTTAATATCCGAACGGAAACAAAGCTTAAGTAATTGAGAATCCGCTTATACAAGACTTTTCAACTCGGAGATTTCTGCAGTATGACTTTTTAGAACTTTTTCCGTCCGTCGCAATATTTTCGTGAAAATAAAATCGCTGAGCGAGTAAGTGCTATTAACAACAGGTATATTTCAGTTCGCTTAATTTTACGAAGGTTCTTTCCCTCTTTAAGTCGCAAGTGCCATCAAGCATATAGTAATTCCGCAGAATAATTTAAAAGAAAATTAAAGTGAATTTTTCGATGTATGCGATTTCCAACCAAAGAATTGGACGTTTATAAATAATTCAAAGTGGTGCTCGCTCGTATGAAATAAAAGCATTTCCTTTTTAGATTCCTTTAATAAGTTACCCCCCCAGAAAATCGTTCTGCATAATTGTAATGCCAGATGAAGTCGAAATACTTCACATAATTGGATGAAACTCGACATGAAATGTCGGTGGCCGCATAGTGATGGTTATATTCCAATAATTTATTTATATAACATTCCAACTGAAACGGAATGAAATCTAGATGCGCATGTACCTACTTGCGCGTCGAAATGTACGTTTTATGATTTTGGGGTTGCTTTATGTGCTTCATTTGCGCGGCCATGTGGTAGTAGGATTTTTATTTTTCGCTGTTGATGGTTGTACAAGCAGTAGCCTTAAAAATTGACCCAAGCGACTACAAAATTTGTCATTCCATTCTATACTGCCGAGTTGTTAAAAACCATCGAAATGGCGGAGGAGGGAGTTAAAATGCGTGGCCCTTAAAAGCGATGCCATCCTCGCTTTATTCAATATCGGAGGTTAAAAGAGTATTAATCAAATATCGCCTGACTTTCAATTTTGAAATAACTTAAGCTTCGAGAGACGATATTTGAGTATATTCAATATTATATGAAGTAGATGGTATTGGAACTCAGTCTCAATTATGACGCTAAGATATTAACAGAGACTCCCCATTCAGCTGTCACAAGCACTCACGTTAAGAGGAAACATTGGGGGAAACTGAAATGAAGCTTGTTAGAATTGCAAGTCAACAATAAGATACCTCTTTCACCATAACTTGTGTTGCTGTTATTTCGCTGATGTATATTAATATTTACTTAGCTGATGCTTTCTGTTGGAAGATAAGCAGTATATTTTTTAGATAAAGTCAATCCTGCTCTAGACGTTTGCAGAACTCGCGTGTAATATTTACTGGAATATTTCAGTTTAACTTTTATAAGTTTAGTTCGTGGCTTGCTACATTCTTACTAAAATAAAATACAATGGCTTTTGTCTAAATTAAATATGCTTGCGGCATATCTTGTCATATGTTTTATCTTTTGGCAAATAAACGTTTAGTGTTATGCTCGCTCAGCTAGTGATATTTCCTGCACTGCATAATTCTTTTCATTTTTTTTTAGACATCATAGAAATTAATAAAACTTTTACTTATTGTGTGATCAGCAAATCTATACATTAAATGCGCTGAGTGTAACCTAGGGCAAGATCTCCGTCTCCAATTCCATTTCCCTAATGTTTAGACTATAACCTATGTGGCTTTGATATATTCCCTTGATGTTTAGACTACAACTTTCAAAATATTACAAATCAGTTACTACATTGACATCATAAACTACAAATAAATGAGGTAGGTGTGCCTACAGATTATTAATTTTTTTTAATGAAATAAGAACGTCTACCTGCCGTTTCTAATCCTGCTTGCCTTACTTCTACAAACAGAAACTATATTTGCTTACTCAACATTTATAAAATGCTACCTCGGGTCGGTTTTTTATCGTCATGTTTACAAACATCCGTACGTATTAAAATTAAGCCAGCAGTCCAATGCCGGCCGGCGAACTACTACACACGAACAGTTTAAGTTTAAACAATCAACAGGCCGCCGGCAGGCAGTGACTTGTCACTTAACTCTGCGTGTGTAGCGCAAAGCGGCCGGCCGGCTATGGCTTTTCAGGCAAATATCGGCCGGCCGACTGAACTTGAATAGGTACCTTCAGGTTGGAATACATAAACGTTTATTGTCCCAGATATTTACGGATGCAACTAGATTCCGAGAATTACATAATCGCAAATTAATTTATAAAACTACTAGCATCCATAGATTTAGGCACACTTCTTTTTGCACATGTCGTGCAACT
Organism: Ctenicera cuprea; assembly: GCA_958336395.1. NCBI lineage: Eukaryota > Metazoa > Arthropoda > Insecta > Coleoptera > Elateridae > Ctenicera > Ctenicera cuprea. The sequence goes on from OY284488.1 coordinate 47,551,261, forward strand.
CGACGCAGGTTATTTATTATAATTTAAAAAGATGTTACCAAGAAAGCGTGAATCGTGGACTACGGGTTCTGTTAGTAAATATACTTTAGCTGATAGTAACAAAAAAAATGATTTTAAATACAAGTTTGTAATAATTTATAACCAACGTTTCAACATAAGAAATAAAGTTGGAAACAATTCAAAGTTAATATTTTCCATTTACGTGGTAAATTTGTTTCCTAAAAAGCAAAGTCTAAATTGCCTAAAAAATGAAATTTTAATATATAAAACTGTAATCAACTTTTAGAGAATTTAAAATCAATTTATAATGTAAGGTTGTAGTAAATATCTGAATAATTTGTTTTAATATATATTCAATGAGAAGGATTCATACAATACTTCTAAATTTAGAGAAGGCTTGTTTTTCTTACCTCTTTTGACTATGTTAGTTCAAAGGTTAAAATTTAATAACGAAATATCAATTTGCCGTATTATCCTTTTACTCATATTATGTAATAGCCTTTATAAACATGAAAATCTGCTTCTTAACGTTAATAAACCGATTTCGCCGGTTTCGTTGGACCCATATAATTTTTAAACCTTTAATATTGACACAGATTTAAGTTTTAATTGCCGGGAGACAATAAGTTTGTGCACGGAATTCAGCCACATAAATAAATAAAATTAGGTACAACAGAAGATGTAAAAAATTGGCTAAATGAAGTATTATACTACAACCTTCAAAAGCCATATGCGTGATATTGCTTTCTATATCAGTAATTACGTAAGTAAATTTTTACACATAAAATCCAAATTTTTAAAAATATTCTATATTGCCAAGGATAATTAAAAAAAAACGTAATATCCCTATTATGGTCAGAAATTTATAAAATTTATTTATGTACTTCTAAGTTAAAAAAAAATCACAATACATTGTTTTTTAAAACACGCATGTGTATTGTTCGTAGAAAATTGTCGAAAACTATGGTTTATTTGGTAAGATCTAATGCGTATATCTGTGACAGCATTTTTGCAGAAATAAGGTGAATTATATCAGAACTTAACCTACGAGAGATAGGTAAGAATAAGGCCAATAGTTTACAGCTAATGCACAAAAAATGCAGTTGTGGGTGGCTTAACAAAGGTGGTTACGAAAAACCACGATAGCCTGTATTTTTTGTAAGAAAGATAAGTTCATTTACATTTTCTGACAATGCGTACACCACAGTAAAATACTAAAAAAATTATAAACCACCTTCTTTGAAATCCCCACCCCCCTTAAAACAAAAAAATGTATTTTTATAAAAGTCAATAAGCAATAGGTATCTTTTTAAAACTATTGCCGTACCTCATCTCCTATTGCAATTAAAATGCCGAAACACAGTTGGAACCATTCTGTGTTTAAACATGTCTACTAACGGAACCTGTGTACTACGCCCTACGTTTTATGTATACATGTATAGTTCATAAAAGAAGAAACAATAAATATGCTGTTGAGCTGTTAGACTTGTACTGCGTTCGGCAGTTTTTGTATTGCCAAATATGCAATGAGTTGCGATTATGAACATGCTTTCCGTAAAATCGTTTGTTTCCTGACATAATAATCGCGCATATATAGCGACGTTTTTCTTTTTTATATTTGTATTAGATCCTGTATAGGAAGATAGGAGCATACTGTATATAACTGTAAAGAAATGAGAGCGTAATGTATTTAGTTGTAAAGTGTATGAGAGTTGTGATCGCAGAGCCCATTATAATTTATACTCAATGAAGCGGGATGGTTGTTTTGAGGCGCACCCATGAAACGGTAAAATAGGTCAAGGTTCGTTACTGTAGTTGAATGTAAATATAATTGAAATTCTGCGCGGGTGGAATTGCATTTTAAATAGCAACTCTTTGCAAGCTACTGAAATTAAATGCTGCGCTACCGCCAGCCGTACACAGAAGTGCTGCCCGCATGCTTTGTACTCGGAGTTTCTGTTTGAACTGACAGTGTCAGATTATATTCCATTCATACAAAGAAAGCGTGCACATCTTATTCGGCGTTGTGCTTATTTCTGTAGAACAGTATACTGGATCACTATACAAACAAATTTAAACTTTTTGTACTGAACACGTAAATATGTGGGCTCTCGTGATGGGGGACCCACAGTACTTAAAGTTGAGGCAGCGGGAAGGGCGTCAGATTTAAAATATAGATTCAGAAGCACAATCGCTAGGTGGCTGTTTGTATCGATTCTTGTCATTATATGCTGCATTTAAAGAGTAACCCCACCTACCTTAACTTATGAAAAACTTTAATCGGGAAAAGCAAACTTCAAGTAATTAAATTAGACCACAGATGCAACTTTTTAAGCAAATAAAAATTTAATTCGTATACTGGCTTACGGCCCAACAACACAAAACTTTGAAACAGCATTATAAGTCGAGTGACAGCTCATCTAAAAGCCTTGCGTATGACAAGCTATTTGTTTTAGGTCTATCGATTCTAATCGAAAAACCGGCAGCTATTTTTCCCGCGAATTAACATAAAATGTGTTAAACAAAATACTAACTAAAATTAACAACATTAAGAATTGCTCAAAATTTATCCTTAAATCCCCTAGGTGCGTTTACTAGGGGGACTTAGGGGCTGGATATCCCCTTGATAACAATAAAGAGGGGTTGTGTCCTCTCTGAGAAAAATCCCTATAAAACACTACAATAAGATCGTAAAGGTACCGGTTTAAACTAAGTATAAGGTAATAAATAAAAACTAAATTAAGCGAAAAATACTTTGATTAAAGCACGATTAATAACTTTACAGAAAGCTTACAATAAACAAGCTGATGACGTTTATTAGGCATATTTTTATCTTCAGGTACTTTTCTTTTAGAGTTAACAATAATAAAAATAATTAGAAATTTGCAAACTTCAAGATTACATACTTTACAAACACATATCTACTAAAGCCTAAATTCAGAAAAACTCTCTTGCAGTACTGTATTCGAACCCCCTTGGAAATTTGATAACTGCGCACCAATGCCTGGCCGTAACAGTAGTGTAAATTCTCACATTTTTCGCGAAAACAGACACAACACCCTCAAAAACTAAACGCTTGGGCTGAAATATTAGACAATCACATTGTAGGCCTATTGTTCTTGAAGGACAATTTAATTGGCCCGCATTACTTAAATATGCCTAAAAATACAATAAATCCACGTATTATTGATACTGCAAAAAACAATGAAAGAGAATTTGACTATGATTTATTCTTTCAGCAAGATGGAGCTCCTACTCATTACGAAAGAGGCGTATTAAGATGCAACGTACCTCAATAGATGGATCAGTCGCCGTGTGCCCCACGTTCACAACACTTAACTTATTTATCCCTCTTTTGTAGGTTTATTTCAAATCCGGTATTTACATAACCCAACCATAATCACTGGAGGTTTTACATGACCGAATAGTGCAAGTATGCAATAGCATAGTCTCTGCGGCACTTGTAAATGTTTGAGAGGTGTTCCAAAATATAGGCCTTTTCTACTGTCAAGACGTTCAAGGAACGCATTTCAACATTTTGGTAGACAATTTTAGGTTTATTTGATTTTGATGAAACTAATTTTGTTTTTAAATAAATAACTAATCTAACCCTACTTTATGCAAAAAAGATAGGTTGCATCCGCATAATGAAAAGGGCTTTTAAAACAATCGTCACTGGACTTATCATGCCATTTTAAATTTCTAAATCGTTAAGCGTCGCGGCGCCACCGTAACGCGATTTATATATTTTTACCCATAATTATAATTTGTTGTTATTTAATTATAAAACGTTTAGTTTTCTTAATTTAAGTTTTTTAAGTTAAGGGGGGGGGGGCTTATTACTTTTGGAACGTAAATATTTCCAAGTTTCTATACAAATCATTTTATTAAATAATGTTCTTTAAACAACAAGGATAAGGTATAGTTATTACATCCCAGCGCAAACCAATTTCGCGTTATCAGATTCGAAGGAATCATCCCTAAGAAAATTACAGAAATAAAATGCTAAGACGGCTTGTGAGTTGGTTACAAATTTAGTTACCTCCTTTGCCAATTCATATAGCTACAAACTCAGCGAGGCGGAATAAAGCAAACGTGCCCTGCTTTTGTTTAATTCTTTAAAACGTGTTTTGGAAAAAAATCTCTAAACTTCAAATTTCAGCTAAGCTTTAAACCAGGGAATTTCAAGACTTCTAATGGGAATGAATTAGTAATTATTTACAGTAAAATAACGTCTGCCTGTCTGTCTGTTTGTTTCTAATGCTAAAACTAAACAGGTCCGTACAGTACTATTTTTTATTCCATTAAGAAGTTTTGGTTAAGAATATTTGTTTCTATCATTTGTACATAATCTGCTACTTCCTGCCAAATACAGAACCGAGCAGAGCTACACTGACGCCCGATGCAGCTGTTTGTTTCAGAACAATTATGCAATCATATTTAAAAAGCGATAATGTTAAGCTGTAGATTATTAACGCACCAATGATAGGTTACACTTTATGGTTTTTTGGTAGTTTGGAAAAAATAATATCCGTTGCGCGCCGCTTGAGTTATACAGTCTCAGCTGCAGCCACATTTCTATCTAGTTGAGACAGGTCGAAGAGATCCGGATTTATTACGTGCAGATACAGCATTCCTTATATAATTTATAAAACTAGGATTTCGATCCGCGGTCCGCTACAATACCCATTTTATTAGTTCACTTATTGAAAAAAACGCGTGAGGGTTATCCCACAGGTTCTGCTATTTATCTATTTTTATAATAAATTCGGACCCTTTTCACATGCCTCAACTGTAAGTGGTGAGGGGCCCCCGCTACCAGAAGCCACATGCCTGCTCGCCCACTATATACGACGTATATATATCTTTGTACGGTGAACCGCTACAATGTTTAAGGCAGATAAACAAATTGGATATATACGCTTTATTTGTATTAATGGGACATAATCTGCCGATAAATTTAGTTTCCACATTAGGCTCCGCGCAAACCACGTATGATGTCGGGCTTACCAATCCCTTCCATCAGGCTCAAATGTTACTCACGGTGAGATACCGAACAGATCATTACCGAAAACGACTTTGCAGAGAGTTGTAGGTCACACCATGCAAACGAAAATAATCATATTTACTTCATATAAGGTTTACTTACAAATTGCACTGTAGCTGATACTGAAGAGAGCAAATACCTGGAAACGTTGTTTTATTGCCTACAATTATTTTATTTCCCTTGAGTACTGCATTTACAGTTTTAAAAACCAATTTTTCAGATAAGCCTATTCTAATTTCACCGAACGTACCATATACAATCGCCATTAAGAAGGGTCAAAAACAGACATTCATTTCTAAGTTGTTAGAGTTTCAAATGCGAAAATTATTATTTAAAACAGATGAACGGTGCCAACATAAAGGTAAAGTGAGTACATTTATTTTATATTTAATATCCATCACGTAGGGTGGAGATGTTACTAGAAAATAACAAACTATCGCTTGATTACTTGGCAGCTACTCAGTTGCTGGCTTTATATGAGAATATACAATACCGCGGGACTTATTCGGTAAATGTCTTGCATCTCGGCACAGCTTATTTATTATGTTTAAAAAAACGGGTTTTGCTAGTTTTTAATTATTTTAAATAAAAGCTCTTTGATGTTGTAGTTAATTTAGTTGTTCTGAAAATTAATTAGTTTTGATAATAAACCAAATGTGGGCGCGGCATTAGTATTTGGTACAGCTAAGCAGAACCTAAAATATACAAATTTTAATAACCTTTCACTCACTTTTAGATCCGTTTTATGTCGGAAATTACGACAATATAGTTAATTAGCTCCTTTACCCCCATACCTACAAATGCATTCACTACATAAAATCTCCATCACTTTGTGCATAATGTAGGAAGTTAGATAATTAAAGAAGAATGTTTCTTTTCAAGCTATTCAAAGAAATAAAGTTTGTTAATTGTATTTTCAGCTCAATTCAAAGTATTGATTTTATTAAATTAATTATAAAACAGGTTAAGCAAATTTCTTAACTTTTCCTTCCTACAGGCAAAGTACGTCGAGCAAATATAACTTTCTCCCCCTGTTACCTGTACTAAACACCAAGTTTATAACAATGAATTCTAAAACAGACGACTCTAACATTTCATAACCAAGGCTTGAAAATTTTATGTGTAGAAGTTTGCGTACAAAAGCAGTCGCGAAGTATAGTACAATAATAAAGCCGGTGTTAGAATCGGAAGTGTCCCCTTTATTTGCGTAATGGTCTGTTAGAGTCAAGTACCACGGCAGCAGCAGTTGATATGACATCAATATGCACTAAATCGAGAAGTTCTGGCCAGTGATGGGATTGCATGCACTCAGACAGCGAATTCCTGTTGACTTCGATGTGCACGGACCGTTCAAGTTGAATTACGAAAACTGCTGGACATAACTATTACCCCGAAGCGTATGTTCTTGAATAAGTAATTTTATTAGAACTTCGAATTTCGCTACTGGAGGTACTTGCCGTTTTATTTTATTTCCATGAACCTAATCTTCTGCTTTATACGAGAAAGTTGTGTCGAAATCATTGGAGCGTAAAAACAGAGAATTTCCATTAAAATGGTTACTATGTGAAAACTTTAACATGTACTGACAGAAATATCTCATTCTGAACATCATTCGTCAAAAATCAACTCTATAAAAAGCCCCAAACAGCAGGAGAAGTGGTAAATAACCGGCTGATTATGACAACTGCGAATTTCTATGTATCGTTCATTTTTAATTCATAAATAAACAGCAAAATTACATTGTATAAACTGATCAAATCCTTTTGTCCATTTCCAATAAATAAGAAGGAAGTAGCTCGCTCGGAAGTAAATTTACAATTTTGTCGATGATATTACACTGCACGAAATGAGATTTTCAATTTGAAGGGACGCACTTATATCTACTCCAGCGGTTTTACGACAAAAATTGCACCCTATAAAAATTTTATTCTAGGTCTTGAGATAAAAAAAAGAAAAATAGAAAGCAAGGAAATGGTGTAACAAACCTTTAATACAGGTGGTGCTAAAACGAGTTCAATTTACGTAAGTAGAATTATTTCATAAAAAATGAAATTTAGTCCAGTTCCCAGATTATTTGAAAGTGGTATTAGATTTAAATAAAAAAAATATTTCTTGTTCTATGTGAATAACTGCAGAGTGAAATTATGCCCAAGAAGTTATTAAACATAAAAGTTTGTCAAAGTTTTTATAGTTCGTTTTCTTCTTAATTGCGGGTAATGAGGACATTTGTTTTAAAACTGGGCAAAATATAACAGTAAGACATTAAATTTAAGGAAAAAACACGATGAGATACCTAAAATATGCGCGTTGGTTCCCACAACGTACATATACTTTAAATGGATTTTTGTTAATGGTTTATGAATAATATAAAAACATATAATTTACTCTTAAACAAAAAATGGGCGGAGAACTTTGCTTAGGTTTCCAAACTTTAAAAATAATTACTTTGTTTGTTTCTATAAAAATTCTAAATTATAAAAGTATTTGTCCAATGTTTTTTCCTACAAAACAAATTTGTAAAAAAATTTTTACTTCACATTTTTCGAGGAGTGAACAATGCATTTATATGGTAACATTGTGTACACCTAAAGCTATTATAAAAATCATGATTATGCCAATCTGTCAAAATAATTGTCAAAAATAGGCGTTAAAACCAAAAATTCATAGGAGGCGTCATATACAGAAATTAGAGAATTGAACACCAACTAAATTATAATTCTTTCCTAGATTTCTATTAAACAACAACATTTAAAAAAATGGAGGAGTCAAAGATGCATTTATATATAGCAACATTGTGTACTCCTAGAGATATTATAAAAATTAAATATATGCCCCCCTCTCAACTCATTGTCATAAACCGGTGTTAAAACCAAAATTTATAAAAATCATGGAAGACGTCACAAAGCAATTAGGAGATTGAGACACCAACTAAATTATAGGTCATTATAAGTTTTCTATTAACCAACAAAACTTTGAAAATGGTGGTTTTAGTTTTGAGCGATACTTTTTGAAAAACTCCACATTTACAAAATTTTTCACTTCGCATTTCTGGGGAGTCAAATATTATAAAAATCGTGATTATGCCAATCTGTTAACTAATTGTCAAAAATAAGCGTTAATACCAAAATTTTCAAAAATTCATAGAGGACGTCGTATACAGAAATTACGGGATGAGACACCATTAACTAAATTTTAGTTCTTTTAGTTTTCTGTTTTTGAACATTATTATTAAAAACATAAAATTGTTAAAAATATTTTACTTCGCTGTTTTTGAGGAATCAAAAATACATTTATATAGCAACATTGTGCATCTTATTATAAAAATAATGAATATGCGAATCTGTCAGCTCGTTGTCATAAATAGGCGTTAAAATCAAAAGTTTCAAAAATTCATAGCGGCTGCTATTTTAAACGTAAGCGAGTGTTAGTAAAAAAGCTAAAGATTTGTCCCCCATTCGTTCTGTTTCTCGCTCTGATACCTTGTTCATAAGTTCAGCATTTCCGGGCCCGTAACATACAAAAAACAATTTTGGCACGACTAATTGTCTTTATACCTAGGTACATTAAATTTAAGATCAGTCCAGTAGTTTCTGGAATATGAAACGTTTTACAGACACATACATTCAGACCGACATATTTTAGAAGGCACTTTATTGAGTTCTTGAATGGCGGAATCGAACATTTCCGCAATCACATTACATTCGCATATTAGAAGTATAGGTAAGGAACAAGTGTGATAAGTTATCCAAAACATACAGTGTGGAACTAACAGCATAAATCTAATTCAAATATCTCCCAAAATTATATATTTTTGAGAAAACGCTTAGGTATAACTATGTAAATTATGACGCATGTTTTAAGAGGGTTCAGTATTTTTTTCGCGTGTTGGTAGTTTATTTTTACACGAGAAGGCATTTATTTTACTATTTATAGCATTAGATAGATATTATTTTTCTCTTTTTAGTCGGTGAAATTTGCATACTCTTACACGAGACATTTTTTGGGAATATTGCTAAATAGTTTTACGTGTCAGTGAGCCGGCTTAAAACAGCAAATTGTTTACTTGTGCTTATCTTTTACAATTTACTAGGAAAAGGAATAGACATCTGCTTTAAGTTAAAGGTGCACCCGCTGTAGACGCCGTTTTGCAATTATCTGAAACAATTTCATTTCAGGGTACACAAATTTTAATAATATCTATCTAATGGAATATTTAAATATACTTAATCCCATTTAAAAATATTGTCGATGACGTCACCGCCAAATAATTACTAATGCAACAAAATATTGAAACCTCTTAAAATATGCGCCATAATTTAAGTCGCTGTACCTGTCTAAGTGTTTTCGTAAAATATATTACTGAGGGAGATAACGAATTTGTTCCATATGTTTGTTCCACACTGTATATTGTTTTAAATAAATTTTCATTAATTGTTATTGCTTTCTGAGTAATATAAAAATATATCTAATTTACTGTTAAACTTATGCGATTAGCCACGTTTTTGTGAATAATACAAAAAGGTGAACTTATTTAACATTATCGTAAATATGGTTAAAACTTTTCCCAATAATAAAATAAAAAAAGAAAGTCATTTTCGCCTGTGCAAAATTTTATACCAACCTACTCTTTGACGTCGGTGTTTAGGTCGACAGTAAATAGAACAATGAAAAACGTTAATACACACAACAGGTACACTTGCTTAACTAATTTTACAGAAATTGTTTTCATTAATCTAAAAATCGCATTGCCCCGCTCCCCTCCATATGCTACAATAAATTTTAACAATAACTTCTGTATATTGTTTAAATTATGTCAAGCATATCACATTTTTCACAACTGTTCCATGTAAATATTACCTTTGGCTAGCTAAAACATTTAATAAATTATAAATTTCATATAAGTTTTCAGGCCAATTTTTATTACCGATATTTTTATGTACAGAAACAACAAAAGTTGTTTACAAAAAACGGAAATGTCACCTCAGTAGAGGTTATTTGTTGTAAACCATTTGTCTTGTGTCCACAAGATAAACATTTGCAGAAATAAATATTTCTGGAAAATTAAAAATAAGAAACATCTTTATTTATTCTAAACCTCAGCGGGAAAATAAGAAAAAATATACAAATAAAAAAATGCCGTATTCCTTGCTTTGCAGAAAAAATGTTGTTTTATTGTTCCATTAATAAACTATTTATTCTTTTGGCTATATATTTTGTATCAAGTAAATAACTGTATTGATATACGCATATATTGTTGTATTTGACGTATGATAGAAATTTCTAACAGTTATTGTTCTTATTATTTGAATGAAAATTAAATACGTCCAGAAAAACTCCGGTTATCAATTTTTCAACTAATATTTTTACTCCAAACCAGGAGTTTAATGAGGAGTGATTAACAACACAAAGCAAAATATAAAACGCAGATAATCGAGGATTTATTTCATCCTACTCCATCATATAGAAATAAACGAGAGTTACAATTTGTTACATTTGAGTTTAAGTTACATCATTATGCAAAGGCTTAAACTCATTAAAAAAAAATTACTGGAAAATATATATTTTGGTTCCAATTTATCAGATAACCAAAATAATGAACATTTCCTGTGATATTCAATTTCTTGATTTTTATTCGAAATTGGCGGAAATATTATGTATTGAAAGTCTGGAAGTGATTTGCATTGTCGGTGATGCGCGTGTAATAGTCGATTATTGCGACGGAGTTTTACCTCGGGACCGGAAACCAAGTTATCGATCATTATTCCGGGTCGATGGGTTCCTCCGTTCGTGTTTCTTATTCGCACCGGAATACCTGCAGCTCCGGTTTAGTTTTTTCGAATCCTTTTGTTTTCCATTTGAAAGAAATGTATTTAGTCGGATTACCATTGGTTTGAGAAAATACGTTTTTGTTGCATTTACTAATCCTGCCTGCCATTAGCATGACTTCTTAAAAAAAAAGAACAATGGACTAGAGAAAATCTTCTTGGAGAGCTTTTTTGCTGTAAATCTACGCTATCGCCAAATGCATTAGTAATGTGGGTGACAGGCTGTGATAATGCACGTAGTGGTGGTGTGATAGTCCCATGAGCGCTATATCGTCCTCTGTTTCCCCATCCTATCCTGTAATGCTGACTAACGTTATAGAAGCCTAACCTGTTACCGCTTATAAAACTACCAAATAGTTGGTTGCTTTCCCGCTGACATCGACTACCAACGACCTAATGTACTGGCTTCAATTTCAGTCTACAAAGTTTCACTTCGTTTTATTTATTAATTAAAGAACTTTTAATGGGTTTAGTTCGCTCAAAGGCTAACTATGTGTTAATTTTCTGGTGTATTGCTAAATTTTCCGAAACTATTTAGAAATTAAGTTTGACGAATTGTATTAGTTGCGAAGCTGATAAAGTGCGACGGGTCGAGGTCAAAGCAAAGCAAAATCGAGTGCAGTCTGGAATCAGAGTTACGTTTGCGTTATTTACAATATTTTTCAAAGTCTCTCTTTTAGACAGATTCCTCTTTAGATATTCGCGAGAAGGGCGATGTATGCTTTATCTGAGCGTAATATTTGACTAAGGTTATGCTGAGTTTGTGAGAAGAATAAAAGATGTAATCAACCTGACTTCCCCGTGCTCCCAACCGCACGTCACACTTCTCCCTATCTCCTGCGAGAGTTCAAGTCATCCTTCATGTCTAGTGGCTAAGATTTACTGCTATTCATCTTCCAAACAAAAAGGAGACGAATTCCTCCTCCCCTTTCGGGTAATTTGCTTCTTCAGTGGAGCTCCTGATGGCTCCGGTCGCCATATACCCGGACTTTTTGTAGCGATCGAAAGTTGCACTCTGTGGAAGCAGTAAAATAATTCTCGAAGTATTGTCGGCTGGAGAAAGCAACTTTTTATGGGCGTGTTTACGCTTTGAGCAATAAACAGTGAATTGTTAAATTTTACGGCCCTTTGCCATGTATCTGAAATGTGTGTGTGTTTCGCTGGTGTCCCGCCGCTCGTGCTTCCTCTGCCGCTATCTGTCACCAGATTTCCATCTTCGCTATGAAAATTTCCATTTTCCTTCCTGTTCCTCTGCGACTCTCCTAACGACAATCCAGTGTCGAGATAATCTCGCTTGCTTCTTAACATAATACAAAATCTCGCGATATGCTTCCCAAATTCGCATCAACGTTTTATCGGCTTTCATATTTTGCCTTTCCCTTATTTCGCTTCAAAATTGAGAGAATGGAACGAGCAACACATATTTGCTTTTTCCTTTATTTACACAACTACCATATATATTTCCGCACTTTTTCTACACCTCTTCAGCGGGCGTCGAACCGCTAACACCTAAGCTCCGATATAACAAAAATGTGTGATTTGGTGAGTAATATTTCAGTGAAAACTTTATCCCTCGACACGTTCATAAATATTCAAATGAATATTTGAAAGTTAAAACAAACAAAATATTCTAAAAAACTTGGGTTTAAAATTGTGTATACCTTTTTAATTTTGCACGAAAAATGGAATACATTTTACAAGTTGATGATAAGCTACTCATTTAAAAAATTTGAAGTAACTTATTATGGATTAAACGTCAAACTTGTGTTTTTAACAAATAATGTGAATCTGTGATTCCAACTTAACAAAATTATAATTAATTTCATTTTTATAAAAGAAAATAGGCTTGTTTTTCTAATTGCATAGATGTTTTTTGGACGGTAGTTCGTGTCGATGATTATCTCTTATAGGGTTGTCTATATAAATTGTTTTCTTAGAAATTTAACATATGGTGAAACGAGAGAAGAGCGTAAGGCACAACAAAAATGTTTTTACACTTTTGCAAATACGGCAAGTACGTATCTATGGTAAACAAAACGTATCCAAGGAAAATAAACAAAGCGTAAGCAATATTCGCATTTAAAAGCGGGACCAAAATCACTTCTTGTTCCGGCGAGAGAAAATAGTTACTTGTGTAGCAAGGAAAGAAAGAAAGTGATACTGTTTTTGTTGTGTGTGCACACTAGGGTAAGACACTTTTTTCACGAGTTTCACATACGATTTTTGGTCAAACTTAAGAAACGTATCTGAAAACATTCATTTAAAAACTAATCTAATTTAAATTATTTCATTTGGCAATGTTATAAATATTGGTTTTTGCAAATAAGATGCCTTTATTACCCATCGTAACCATGATATACAAGACGTATCTAGGTAAAATAAACAAAGCGGAATCAACTTTTGCATCTAACAGCGGGTGCAAAATTGCACCTTGGGACGAAAATTGATTTTTGCTCCCGCTAAGCGGCAGTTTTCAACTTCCAACCACAAAATGAGAGTCGAAGAGCCTACTTTCTATAACAAGGTCGACGAAAAAGGTAAACTAGCATCACCATACTTTCTCTAAACACCACGTATGCTATACAAAGACCTTAAAATAAATTAAAACCCCTACAAATGCTTAAACTATTGTAAATGAAACCTACTAAAAAAATAGTGTAACAAAAATGTTTTCTTTAGCTTCAAGCGCCTGTCTACTTCTAAGATCACTCCATTAGTTTCAAAAGCAGCGTCTTGATGTCCGCATTGTGTCCATGACAACCTAACATAATAGAGGAAAATCACCGAAGTTTCGAAAATTAACCGAAAGTAAAAAAAGGCATCTGAAGCGAATGAGAATTATCGAACCGCAGAAACCAAATTGCAATTTACGGTCATAGAAATAGATAAACTTTACCGTCGTAATCCGACTGTAAATTTTATCGAACATGAAACTAAGCACCCAAAGTGCTCTAAATTGTTTTATGGCTTCAGATTTTTACAACAATTTACAATGTGATCAAAAATGTAAGTCCCAAGATAGTTGTACAAAGAGCGGTGTGGTTAATTTGATAGAAGAGCACGTGAACGATTTTTAACTTCATTTTCTTCCTATTCTGATGCAAATAAGTGAACCTATGATTAATGCCACGGCATACAACATTAGGAAATTTAATTTCAAAAATAAGAGCATCAGGTTTTACGTGCAATCGCTCATTTTCATTACAGTCGTGTCACATTCAAGCTTGAAATTCTGAACTGAACGCACGTTCTGACATTTTCCGTTCCATTCATTTACTTATTACCAGGCTCAAAATTGATATGACATATTCTGCGGAGATACAATTACCATTTATCTTGTCAAATCTCTCTGTGCTGCCTACGCCATTTCTGCACAATGCTGAAGTATCAATTTGAAGTCAATATCATGTGCTTATAAGAAATAATTACATTTTTGAAACTTACCTAGTTATAGCTATTATTTATTTATTTATTTAAAATACGGATAGAACGGGCATGCGCCCAATTACACTATCCGGCTTCATGGAAATAAGAAGAAGCAATTATACTTATATTTAAATTAATTTTATGTGTGGGTATTAGTTTCTTCTGTTAAAGTAACTCTCTCATCAGTTTCAATTGTTCTTTATTGTTAAAGTTTCTTCAAATATATTCGTTATTCTGTGATGTGTACTTACTAAAATTTTTATCGAAACAACATGTTGACAGAGCGCTATGCGTCTAATAGTGTTAAACAAGATTAATTCTTGTTCATACTGTTAAAAGTTTAATAAAATAATTAAAACTGCTTAAGTTTATTGTCAAAATTACGTTTATCCTTATGTCGAAAGCATCGCTGTGCACACTCACTGTTGATTTTAAATCGGCACCTCAATTTATGCAAACAAAGAGATATTTTTACATTGAATATATTTTTTTTATTATTTTTAGTTTAACACAGTTTGATGTATTTTCATTGCATTTCCGGTATCTGTTCCAAAACGCATAACAATAATAATAAAAACGACGTCGAGAACAGGTGCTGCGCTTTCGAAGGAAATAAAACCAAATAATTTTCAATTCTCCGCGAGTCAAAGTAGATAAAAATGAACCTCGTACAAGTGATAATTTTTTGTAGCAGTATTTTTGCCCCTAAAATCTATTTCATATTGTTTCTCCCTTGGCACGTTTTTAT
This sequence comes from Ctenicera cuprea, assembly GCA_958336395.1. Lineage (NCBI taxonomy): Eukaryota > Metazoa > Arthropoda > Insecta > Coleoptera > Elateridae > Ctenicera > Ctenicera cuprea. The sequence continues at coordinate 47,566,307 of OY284488.1, forward strand.
CCTTCTTTAATATTCTAAAAGTTCCCTCCGTGCTCTGGGTGCATATTTGTGAATGGACCGCTAGGATTGGACCGCAAGTGCCTTATTTAACTTTAATGTATTCAGTTATGTACGTGGTGGAGTAACGAAAACCCATCAAAAAACCGTTCTTCGTGCTTTACACAGGTAAAATAAGTTGTAAAGTAAAAGGGGATTTTAAAACTGAATTCTGCAGAGAAAGCTTAGGGAAAATAGCTTTATATAAGAGGCGTGCAAACTAAATCCTTATTCTCTGATACTTCCGCCTAAAGTGTTCTTATTATCAAGTGTTAAATTTTACTTAAATATTCAATACTCCCACCGAAACACTTAAGGTTGAATTAGAAAAAGGTTAGGAATTAGGCAGAATTTTAGACCAACATTCGCCGCACGAATTGTTTTGTGATTCAAATTGTGTGACACATTGGTCGTTTTCCTTTTACGACTGGAATTGCCTCCAGTTTCTCCTCATTCAGCTGTCGTTCGTTTTAGATCTAAAAGAAAGTTACTTACTTAGAAGGAATTGATTTCCAATACGTTTTCGCTTATCCCAGGAAACATTTTGATTTTCTGCAGTACAATTCACGTATTGTGCATGAATCATGTACACAAGATACGTTTGCCAGTGCCCGAAACAAAGCTACTGTTTAAATCTGATGGACGTTTTTTAAGCACTTTGTTCCTAAGGAATTCTGAAGATTTTAGAATTTTAGATATCCTTGGTATTCCCGTTTTCCACAGATATTTCCCTATCAATAACAAAATTGCTCGTACAACATTTTCTTGATATTTTCATATTATCATTTAACTAACCTAAAGTAATAATAAAAAAATTCTATTTCAAAAAATTAAAAATTACTGTCTAAGGATAATAAAGAGAATAAGTCCCTCTTTATCCAAATAATCTTCTGTTGTATTTATAATTATGAAATTTACAACAAGATTTTTCTGTATTATGCCTGATGCACGAGTCAATGTACTTGACTAAGTTACTACCGCAAATTTTCAAGTTGTTATTGAGAAAGAAAATTGATTTTTTGGAAAAACATTCTTTGATTGAAATAAAACCAAAACCGGAAGGACAAATTCGTCGTCTCCCGCTTATTAAATAAAGTTGCAGGAATTATAGATTTCCAAAAATTCATTGAAGGCGTCACAGAAAACTTTCAAAAATTAAAACACTATCTAAATTGTAGCTCGTCCCTATTTACCTACAAATTAAAAACAGAATCAAGTGGCCCTTTTTGAGCAATATTGTTTTGAAAATGTCAAAATTTTGAACTTTTTTCATCTCAGAGTTTTAGTACGTCTATAAATTGTCGTAGGTACTAACATTGTATTCTCATGGCGCATTTACAATGGTAAATATCATCCCGATCTGATACCTCACTTTTGAGTAAATAGGCGAAATAAATAATGACAAAATATTCAAAAATTTATAGAAGACGTGACAAACACATTACCGGGCTGAAACACTTCTTAAATTGTAGTTCATCCTTACCTCTACGAGGTTGCAAAATTTTAAAACAGTTCGTGTAGCCAGTTTTCGAGCAATATGTTTTTAAAATTTCAAAAATTTTGAAATAACTTTAGTACACATATTAATTGCGTTTAAAAAATTTTAATACCAAGCAATATTTTGTTTTCCTAGAGCTACTACAGAACAAAATTTCATCCAAATCTGTCAACGTGTTTTTCAGTAATAAGGCATTAAAGTCAAAATTTAAAAAAAAAATCATTTCAGCCGCCATTTTAAAGCTATGAAGTATAGAAAACCAACATTCGTTTTGACCTTAGGTTGTCTATCAGATTCCGTGCTCTTATGTTTTTTTAATTATTTTCCGGAGAAAACGCTACCAAACCTACCTTCCCGCTTCCGAATCGCAAAAAAACTGTTTTTCTAGACACATTTTTGTATACGAAATTTCAATAAAATAAGTCCAGCAGTTCCTGAGAATTCGCGTCACACACATATACAGACAGACATTTTCAAATACTACTTTTTTTGTGACTGAAACATGTGTTGCCCGTCAAAATTTCAGAGTCGAAAATTTTCGGCATTACAGTTTGGAAATAAGTAAATTAAATTGAAATTCACGTCGATTTCACGTCAAATGGCACTTTAATTGTTAGCTCCAACACAGCAATATTGCAGGTGTTTTTATATTGAGGAAAAAGAACTCGAAAAGTCCTTAGCATTTTGCGCTTGCATGTACAGTTTCCTCAAAAGTCTGTGCTAAAATATAAACCGAAAGAGTTTGAGAACTGGTACTATTTTTAATACAAAAACTAAAAATGAGTAGATTAATAATGGAATGCATTTGTTTCCACAGCAAGGAAAATTTTTGTAATGGTGCTTTCTTTCCGTGAAAACGGAATTATTTACGAGCTTAGAATGGTAACACATCCATATATTTGACCTTAATCTACCTTGTGCAGGTAGTTGTTATTTATTTGGTCAGCTGGATTTCAAGCTTGTGATAAAATAAAATAAATCAGGGTTCATACGCGTAAAACATAATGGTAATGAGTTCTAAAAGTACTTCACGAAACAATTTTATCAAACTGCAAAAATATTTTTTAATTGAAATGTAAAATAGCAACCACGAATTGATAAAAATAGAACGTGTAAATTCATTAATACAACGAAAAAGTTCTACGAACGAAAAGTTTGAACTATCAACATTCATAAAGGACGGAAAACCACCGTTGAATAGAAAGCTTAAGAATTTCAGTACACAACAACTTTTTCTAAATTTTCATCAAAAAAATTAGTTCTCTTGTCCAATATGTTTAACGTATAACTTAATGGATTTGAGTACGCCTATGCTTTTTGTTTATTTCTTGAATTTAAATGAAATTTTTTGTTCTTCTGCGGCTACAAGTCCTGTCTTTAAAATTACTATTGTGTTAAAATTATCTATAAAAAGGAAACATATTTTTTACGATTAATAAGAAAATTTTAGCAATTCTCAAATTGTTTCCTTTATTGTAACATTACTTTTTTTGACGAAACTATTTAGGTAAGCTCAAAGTGCACTTCCTACACGCACGAACCCTTGTCCTATTTCACTATAAATAATAATTAATTATAGTCTTTAAGGTTAAAAAGGAAATTCTATGTAAAAACTACATATTTTCTTGGTTCAAATTTAGGCTGACTTATTAAAAACTTAAACACACTGGAGTTTTTCTGCGGGGTAAATTTAAGAAGTTCAATTTCATATAAAAGTTTTATTTAAATTTCGTTCTTGGTTCGAATCTTAACAAAACAATACAAATTCAAGAACTGGGTAAACTTCGAACTCACAATTATCTTTCAGAAACTTTAGAGGAACTTGGAATGCAGGTTAATTTTTCAAGAAAACATTATTGAAGGGTATTTTGTTTTCGTCTACTACAGCATATTAGCTATTTTCAAAATTCGTTTGAATTTTAGCTTAAATAAAATATTTTATAAAAGAAATAAATTGTTTCAATAAATGTTTATTTGAGCAACTAAATATTAAAGGACGAATATGTAAGTTAAGGAAGATTTAATGGAAAAGGGAATAACAAGTACTGATTGTAAATGTAAAATCTAAGTACTAAAACTTTTTCACACAGAAGATCAAATTTTAAGTTATTTTTGCATATTTTAGAGTAATAAGTTTTTTATCTACACATTTTGCTGAAAGTCTTGTTTTAGGATTCGGTAAAGGTTTAGCTTAAATTCGGGGTTAAAATTATTTTTCCAAACGGGGTTTCCACAACTCATCCCTAAATTTTGTATTTTACATATTAAAAAAAACTAAAAAAAAATTCAGATAAGAAAACCTTAAGCTTGAGGTTATTACTTAAAAAAATGCAATTTGAACTTTTAATAGGGAGAAAATTTTCCAGACGAACAAAAACGTAAGCAATTTAAATTTCTCATTACGTACTTCCAAATACATTTCATTTTTATTTTAAATCTACGTATATGAAACGGCAAGATCTATTAATTTAACTTTTACAGAACGTCGAATAAGTTTTCCTTTGCGGAATGCATTTACGTTTCAGCTCACCTCTTGCAAGTTATAATTCTTTTATTAATTCGTTTAATTCCTTCTCTTTGGGCATAATAACAAGCCCAGTTTTGTTTTAAGACCGTTTAGCCCGACGATTTGAATTTTTAAACTAGACTAACGAACCAGAAACAATTCAGCTTGAAGAGCATGGTAAACATGATAAAAACAGTCGACATTCATGGAAATGTTCTTATTTTGCATATTCATTCTCATTAGTAAATGCCGTTTGTATTTACTTACATAAAAGTTTGCGTCGAATGAGAAAGCAGGGGTTTTTCAACAGGCAACCACTTCTTTAACCGCCGTTCGTACTAGTGCGCCGCATACTATTTATTCAAGCAACTTGTGTGATGAGAATTCATATTTTTCAATGCATTGCATGTTGTGACCTGCAGCTTCTTCAACACTGGTACAAGCAAAAAGTTTCATTTATATTTCTTGCAGAATTGTAAGTACCATAACCGCCGCGTAACCCACGGTGATAATTCAGTTTGCTTTGTTAACTCGGTTCGTTATTATACCCACTAATCATTCTGTTATTTAACCTCGGGCCACTTTATTCCCGACTCGAGTGTTTCTCTTTCATTCAGAATTAAATTAAGTATAATCAGTCTAAAGTGTTTCTTTGGTACGACTCGTTAGTTTTTCAAAGACCGAGATTATTTAATTTATTTTTTAAAGGGTGGTTTGGTGTAAAAGAACGCGGTTTACATATACAGGGTGTCTCAGACATGACTCCCCAGGCCTATAACTTTGTTATTTTTAAAAATAACTATAATAAACTATATATATTCGTAAATGGGAGCAAATTCTCTATAAGATGGGGAAAAAAATTTTAGAAAATCTGTACTCATATTATGGCAGCGATATTCAATTTTTTTTTTTCAAATTGCACACTATGCTTTTTTTCGGTCATTCTGATAGTACTCTTTATTCTCTTTACAACCATGTAAACCAATATGGGTCTTACATAAGGAAATTCTCGAAAAAAATACGATTGAAAGTTGAAGTCTAGGTTTGCCATGGAAACAACTGATTTTTGTAGTTTGTACTCGTCGGCGATGAAAACAATAGCGTATAGCTGTAAAACAATTGCAATTTACGTTGCAAAGAACGACAGTTATTCTTTCTGTATTTGTATGTTCTTGTTTAAAATCATATTAGAAATGAATTACACTAATTCTGAGAAGCTTGATATGATCCTTATTTATGGTTTATGCGAGAAGAATGCAAGAAGAGCAGAATTATTAATAAAAGTTACAAGTAGAGAATTTCTACATAGACTTGAATGTTGCGCAACTGAAAACGGAGAGAATTTTGAACAATTTTTGTAATTATAATTAATTTGTCATTAGCATTCAGTTAATTAAGGTAATATTGTATAAAAATAATGAATGGGCATTTTTTTTACACTACGCTATTGTTTTCATCGCCCGACGAGTACAAATTACAAAAATCAGTTGTTTCCATGGCAAACCTAGACTTCAACTTTCAATCGTATTTTTTTCGAGAATTTCCTTATGTAAGACCCATATTGGTTTACATGGTTGTAAAGAGAATAAAGAGTACTATCAGAATGACCGAAAAAAAGCATAGTGTGCAATTTGAAAAAAAAAAGTTGAATATCGCTGCCATAATATGAGTACAGATTTTCTAAAATTTTTTTCCCCATCTTATAGAGAATTTGCTCCCATTTACGAATATATATAGTTTATTATAGTTATTTTTAAAAATAACAAAGTTATAGGCCTGGGGAGTGATGTCTGAGACACCCTGTATAATTTTTTTAGATCTTTTTGTTCAGCAAATATTATATTCAGTTTAACCCTTTTTACTTGAATTGCAAAAGAAGTACTTCATTCAAGCAAAAAGTACCTCGAAATAATTACATCGTATTCTCTGTGTCGAATTCTGCACATATCGTTATTTTTAATTTTTCCATTTTTAGTAAATTTCTCAAAATAATCAACAAAGAATATAATATTTGGAAATCTCATTGAAATTTCCGTAGAAAAAAAACTGGAAAAAGTTTATGTTAATTACTTGTGTTATTAATTTATTATCTGTTTGCAGTATGAGTTTGAGGTTTTGAGCAATTAATTTTACCTACCCTACCTCACCCCACACCTAAGCAAAAGTCATATTTAATATCGGTATAACAGTTTAGATCCATTTCTTAAAAATCGAAGCACTAGAAACAAATAATATTAAGAGTACTTTTTGACAACGTACGTTTTAACGGTAATGTCACCTCACTGATTTCGAAACATTTGGTTGTCATTTCGAATTCAGCTTTGGAAGTCGGAATTTAAGATGGCTTCTAAAATGGGGTGATATTGTGAAATATCTCATTTGTCCAGCAAAAATATTTTGATTTGAAGACTTGAATGACTCGTAGTTGTGCGGGAAACATGGTAAAGTTGAGCATCTTCTTTAGGCGTCGATTTTCGGGGCTAAAATTTTTTTCAGAGCAATGTATCTTATAATAGGTCGTTAGATGGTTCGATTGGTTGTCTAAAGTTAAACAATTTACCCCAATAACTCAATTTATAGCTGAGCTATGTCCACCTAAAGTTCCGATTTTGCGGGCTTTATTCAAACCAGTGCCGTTCATAAAGGGGTCGTCCGATCGGATTCCGCTTTCGATATGTTATAGTCGAAGGTGGGGTCTAAATTCCCCTAAAATTTGAAACCGTTCCGTTAAATGATAAAAATTTCTGAGTTGTCAAAAGTTCTTTCCCGGTAAAAAATTGTTTTTGGCCGTAGGCGCTCTAAATAGCTTTAAAATCTGGACTTCACCCATAACCCGTTACGTCTGGTGCTTTTACGCGTCAAAGGGCGCAGGTCCCGTATTCCTAACGAAACCGGAGACCACGTAATCAAAATAACATTTGACGTTCTCTAACGGCCTTAATTTTTGTCGGACAAACTAAAATCACACACCCTCGTAAAGCTCGATCATATTTCCGTTATCGAAAAAATCCATTTTACCTCTACTCCTGCCCCACTCTCCTGCCGATGCAATTTTGTGTGATACGTGAAGTTTTGCATTGATTCTCTGAAGGTGACAATAACAACGGTCACTCGGCTGCGTGAGAAAATGGGGTGGGTTTCGATGTTAAAATTGGACCATAAAGAGAGTTAAAAATAACTGTCTTAAAATGCGCGCCAAGATCCTTTTTAAAACCTAGTAATGACCCAATTCTCACAACTGCACCGAATCTGTATAAAGTTATTAATTTCATCAAACACAACACCAAAATAAACAATAGCAAATAACATTAAGAGATTTATTAGATAAGCCCATAGATTGTATAAGTAACCAATATAGCAGAAATAATATTCCATAAAATCAAACAGCACAACATAAAACTCTGTAGCCAAATCAAATCAATATAACAAAATTATTGCCAAATAAATGTAAACAAAATCAATGGAATAATTATTAGTTATCTACTTGTCATAACGTAGAACTGTAAAATAATACCGTCGATACTTCAGCGTACGAATAATAGGTACGTTAAATTGTAATATATGCAAACAAAATGTAATTAAAAACCCAAATCATCAAGGATATTTGTTTATTTCTAAACAGAAAAACACTAACAAACCGTAAAAATATATTTCAATAACCAATTAAACTGATTAATATCAACAACTGTCGCTTAATGATGTTTTATAAGCGCTCAGAGGATAACATATTTTGGCTTAAGACCTGTATATGACTGTAATAAATATCAACTCGCTTGCAAGTCTTGTAACTGCCTAAAGAAAAATATTTCTCAAATATTCAAAATTATATAAACTGCCAATTTAAAATTAATCACTGCATTGTTTCAACAGTTTTGTATTAAAGTGAGAATTAGGTAAATTGATCATTTTTAGATGTAATGCAACAAATTAACTGAATTGTATAAACACTACCAGCTGTCAAATTTTACTTAAATTTCAAATAAAATGACATAGAAGCAAACAACATCGGTTTTAACTTAAATAACCTGAGATAACTTAAAAATGTCTTAATTCCACTAACACGGTGTAAATAATGGTGATTTCAATAATGGAACTTGTAAGTTGTCGTTATCAGCCTTTACGTTCCACTGCTGGGCTACGACGCTCTTCTCTGCCACGTAGCGCTACGATAAGGTACTAGCAACCCACAGTTTAATGTCGTATTCGAACGACTAAATACCAAACAAGGTTTCAGGCATTAAGACGAAATCAATTCAGAAAGTTAAGTTACGGTAGTGAAGAGAATTATTTCAATATATTGCATCATATTGGTTGGATGTTGTCTTGAATTGCGGATTTCCGGCGCCGAATTGGTTATGACAAATAAAATTTTGCGAATACAGCGGAGTCGAATTACCCTAAAATTTTAGTTGTCAAAAAGTAAAACGATTTGCTCCTAGAAGTGATTCCGAAGGGTTTTTAAAAATCGGATCTAACCTATAACTGTCAGTCACCGGTCTCCATAGGTTAGTGGCTTGGTCCGTTGATCCGAGATCTAGTGTTGTACTGATTGTATTGTAAATACGTTAAGTAATACACATCTTGAAAATATAAAAATAAGTCTAACTCGAAACTCCAATTCAGCAATCTGAATAAGAAATGATTTTGATTTATTCAGAATTTTGATATCACTCCCGCTTCTGATTCATTAACAGCACAGCACCTTAAGCGATTTTTCAGACACGTGCAGGAAATTCTCTGTAATTATTCTACACTTGAAAATAGAGCTGATTTATGACTTAACCATGACAAGTAAAGAGATGGATAGATAGCATCGTTTCCATGGAATATCTTTCTCAACTTTGCTGTTAAATTTATTATTATTAACCAGAGTGGTGTGCTAAAAGCAATTTATGAAAGTGTAAGTAAATTAATCAATTTTGCAAGTGAAACTTTATAAGACAAGTTTCAATTCCTGCATAAAAAATTCTTTTGTAACTCGTACTCAGCGTGGTTTAGACAGAAACATGTTACCTAACATTCCCATTAGATCTAAAATTGCGGTTTCTGATGGTCATTAAAAGGGAATTAGTAAAAAAATCGCTTAACCCAATAAAAACCAATTTTTTAAGGAAGCACAAGACTGATGGTCGCATTGTGTCCCAAGAGAATATAGAAGTTAATGACCAATAATGTCCCAACATGTGTGGATATCAACTGCATGTCGTCCTGCTGGCTGGGTCAGAGCAAGGACACGTGCAGGCCGGGTGTAGGCTATTTATTATTTATCCTACTAGTACGTCATGATTAAATGCGCTCCGCTTTGCGAAACACGAGCGAGTGAGAGAGCGACCTGTTTACGATGGGACGTGGGGACATTAAGGCTGATTAACAGCATGTGGCTCTGCCACATTACGGGGCAGGACAAGGGTAATAAGTGGACTTTTAATTATCCTGCACGCGGGGACACATTGTCATCTGTTTGTTGCAATATTAGATCATAATTTTTGTTTGCAGTGGACCGTTTTTTTTCAGTAAACCTACGGTACTTGCTCTGGGATTAGGACGAGCTTTAGATAACTGATGAGGAATATTAATGCAGTACTTAACAAGGCTTGCTCTAACATAATTTTCTCTTTTACTGTTTGCATACCGTTAACGAATTCCTACATTTTCTAGTGCAAACAAGCCAATATTCTGCTGCACCTTGATTTGGATAAAAGATTAGGACAAAGTTGGGAAAATACGAAGATTTGCCAGAGCAGAACTTCTAAAGGCAATACAACTTTACACCGATCAATCGAAACTCCTGATAAGTATTCCTTGAGTTTCGTATTGAAATTCCTCGTTTACACAAATATTCTGTTACTGGTATTAGGATTTACGGTAAATGAGTATAGACTAGATTATCTGAAATAGGCTTTTCCGGTCTTTCTGGCTCTTTTCTCAAAAATTAATGAGACCGCTGAATCTAGCTTTGAGAAAATGGAGCAGGATTACAAGGTATTTGGGGCACTTACGCAAGGAAAATCAATAAAAACCATTAAATACGTTTTGCCTGTGAAAATTAAGAATTTAGCCATGAAAAAAATTGAGTAATGAAAGCAAAAATAATACAAGTGTGTTTGTAATTCAGAAAATTATTCAGTTTTGCTAAAATATTAAAACTAAATATTTTAAATATGATTTGATTTCCTAAAGATAAAATGTTACAGTAACCATTTTTCCTTAACATCAACTGCCTAAGCCAAATAACCGAAATTTTGTACTTCCAAAATTAACATTGAAGATATTTGCAACAAAATTCAATTTTGAAGTATGTTTATATTTTCGGGCAGTGACAGTGGTATTGCCAAATTTAATATGGCATTGTTAGCAGCTAATAATGTAAAATTGTTGCAAAATAGTATAGATCTTGGAGCACAGAAATCAGAAACGATTTTTTTATCCAATCTTGTTTTCGCAATGGAACCAAAATGAACGGAAAATTAAACGTATTTGGTACAAAGCTGTTTATGTAAAAGAATATCGTTCCGAATTTTCAGAAGCCGCAGCTCTGTTGCTACGAAAAGTTTCAAAAAGCCATAAATCGGTATGTAAGACTGTTTCGCGAGACAAGCGTAGCTATGATACCGTCAATTTTTGCAAGCAAGGCGATGCGACCCCGAAAATTTAGGGGGTTCCTATAGTGGCTACCGGTAAGAAATAAATAAATTTATCGAGATTCGAAACATCGGATTACGTATTATAGATTATAGATTTTTTAACCCTATATAAAAGTTATATACCGGGTGTTAATGGAACATGGCGCATGCCATTTTCAGTAAAAATTTTAGTGAAATTTTAGTATGTTTTATAGACCATAAAAACACATTTTATGGACGGCAAATTTACTTCCGGTTTCACCAGATATTAAAATAAGTGTCTGTTTTTCAATAGAACATCCTGTATATTCGAAACTAGGATAAAATTCTGAGTCTGCCTATGACAGTTAAGCAAGGATTTGACATTCCAAAAATATTTTTTTCGTAATTTTTGTAAAGTATTAAGAGTGCTTTGACCCACCCAAATTAATTCTAATCAATTTACACACCGTTAATTTAGCGCTGTTGTCCGTAGACGTATGCGTTTGCCCTTGAAGATGACATTTTAGATACCGCAAACTATGTTCTACAACTCCAGAAATACATTGCGCATTTCTACCGCAAGCAAGGCCGGATTAGACCCATCTGCCGTTGTAAGCAACACTTTTTCTGCCGATTTTGTGAATATGGTTGGTGTTAGTTTACCAGCATCAATCCAGTAACCAGTTAACTGAAAAAATTTATATTAAAAATAAACTTTGATCAGATACAATGAAAAAGTATCCATCTATTTACACCTACCCCTTTTAATAAAGCCAACACCATGTTAAATCTACTTAAAATACAAAATTTCATGTTATGTAAAATTTAGTATTATATGACTATTTTGCAGAAGCTGCCTACGCCACTGAATTCGATCGTTAGACGTTCACGGCACGATACGTCGACTTTGTACCTTACAAATATGCGCTAATCCGGTAGTTTTGGATAAACTATAATAATTATTTTGTGGTTAATAAAACGGCTATTCAAAAAGTAAAAAATATGGAGTTATTATTATTCATCCTACAATGTAAATTTGAATTATAGTTATTTAAGTATCAAGGAATGTAAGGACGTAATAACATCCGAGGTAGGCGAATACGAGCTGAGGCGGAGCCGAAGCTTGTCGCCTGCCGAGGATGTTATTAGTTGATACATTCCGTGTTACTTATTAAATTTTTCACGCTACCGGCAATGTAAGTAGGCCTACAGGTAGAAATTTAATCATATTTTTAAAAGTTCGTTTTGACAGCTGTCATCGGAATTATTTTTAAAAAACCCCATTATTCTAAGTTGTCTGTGTTTGTTACCATATCAACGAACAGTTAAAATCAACATTATTTTCCTAGGAATGTAAGTGACACTATTAAGTTCCGTCGTCAAGGGTAACTAGTACACGAATGTTATCAGCCACTTACGATCCCTGTAGCTATGGATGTAAGGCCTACTTACATTGCCGGTAGCGTGAAAAAATAATTACTAAACAATCTTACTCATTTCTACGAAAACGATTATCTATTTTAAAAATAACATCTTGTTAAATGATGTCAACTGTATTTGTTTATATCCATGACTTGCTTCATCAGTTTTTTTTATATTTTTCAGGGAACTATTGTTATGTAAAGAGTATAAATTTATATCATTAAAACAAAAAAAAAGAATTTAAGTTTAACTATCTGAAAACATACTGCTATTGCAATTTAAGAACATTATCGATTATCGATCACGTCACTGCACAGACACTTGACAGCACAGCAAATGTTGAAATATGGCATAAACTAGCATATTAAGCTCCAAACAACTGTTCAGAAAACATTAATATCCTTAATATTTCAGGAAGTAGGAGGGGGTGGCACTTAAATGATGCGCCCATATTTATAGTAGAGCAAGATTAAATCATTTTAACTACTTAACCACTAGTTTAATACCCGGTTCATTACCAATTCATTCGTGTTAAATACCATATAATATTCTAAAACTCAACTAGCGTAGAAAGAGGTTAAAAGCGTTAAAAGCTAATTCCCTTTATCCCAGTAACCAGTACTATTATAAAGTAGAGTAAAATAAGCGAAACCACTGCAGCATGTGAGTTGTCAAAGGCTATTTATTTTAAAGATAATAGTTTTTTTGATGTTGAAGAGAATTCGCGTGTATTATATTGCATACACCAAATTAATACCTGTTCTAGTACATGTAACTGCAGAAACATCAAAGTTGAATACTAAATCTAGACTATCGAGTGTCATTCCGTTGTTAATCCTTCTAAAATAACACGTTACATTTAAATAGGGGTTCCATACAGAACGCCTTCCTAGGGCATAAATAATTAACAAGCAATCAGTTAACAGATTTGCCGGGATCTTCCAAGATTAAGGTATTTTAATAATACAGAGTCTGATAATGGAAAGCACCTATGTCACCCCTAGTGCAATTATAAAGTTGAAGATGAAGATCAGGAGTGATATTGTTTGCGTTTTCACCAGGAAGTGAAAAAGGTGAGATCGCGATTGTTAAGACATTTTAATCTAAAGAAGTACCGAAGAGAGATTTTCTAAATGAAAAACGTGTTTTTGTGACTTTAAAAGTGGAAAAGCCTGGGAACAAAAGTCTTACAGCAACAAAGAGTGTAAGAAAAGCGGGAACAGAGAGTGGTTTAAAAATATTAAACTTCCGGAATAATCAGTATTCAAGTCCGTTGTACCTTAGATTCAATTTTTTGATAACCCTGTCCTTAATGAGATACAGAAATGCGAGTAAGGAATGTTAAATCCTTGTCTTACGGCAAGTGTCTGTAATTCCAGCGCCTTGGCGCTGTTTTACTAAAAAATCACGTTGTCGGAAATTACATTTCTTGTCTGTTTAAATAATGCAATCTGTTAACGCAGCCTCGTGCGACATCAAGGGTGCCAAGATTGGATCAAAATTTAATAACCACCTTGTAAAGCGGTAAAGCCGTTTATGCATATAGACTGCTTCATCTTCGTGATAATCTTATTAAAATTTATAGATTTCAAATTGCGGATACAGCGATTTTACTCTTCAATAAAAATTTTAAATCCTATTATGTAAAAAAAGCCAACAAGTCGGTGTAAAATATGAAATATTAAAAAAATGGTCCAACAGCGATTATCATATTATAAATTCCCAAGAAAATTTAATTATAAAATAACCGTGTCTGCATCTTAATAAAATAAACCTCATTTTGACCTTAAACTAGCAGCTTAACTTATTACGAAAAATTCATTTATAACTGCGGTTAAAAAACATCATTTTCCGGCTTTTGCTTCCGGCCTAAACAATGTCATCAATCAGAATGCGACTGCAAAAAAGGCAAAGGCAGAAAAAACCGGTTCATCAAAGTTACCAGCAAGTCCATGCAGTGATACCAATCTAACAAATCCCAGCGCTGCCACACATAACTCTTTCGATGGAGTTTTTGTTTCGGCTGGTCAATTAGCCAATTGGAATTGGTTGATAGAGTAGTTTTACCTTATTTATGGCCTGCATGGCCAATTATTTAACATAGAAGCACCAGACAATTTAATTCCGTGCCAATGTGCACGTTATCGAATTACTTAAAACACCAGAGAATACACCAAATTGTTCTTTTTTTTTATTAGACCGAAGAAATATGACGCAGTCTAATGTAAAAATTCGTTTATGTCAAGTCGAAAACAAAGTTCTTGTCGATTATAGCAATAAGAGAATTTTCCTTAGTTTTATTGGCCTAAAAGGAAATTCGGTAAATTTTTAGTACAACGTACAATAACTCAGCATTGGTAGTTCACAACAGACGTGCCTGGCAACAAAATGGCTCGATATTAGCTACAGTTTATGATTAAAGGAATTGCTCCAGGAAAAACTACCGTTTTCCACAAAAACTACTAACGACTCCTACGGAATAAAATGAAAAAGTACTTCTCGGATAACATTTTTACTTTCAAGATAAACCGCTGATAGGATTGTCATTAAAACTCAAATTTATCAACGGTACGACAAAAAAGCAACGATCGTATACAATCTATGAGAAAAATAAATAACAATAAAAGGGCGATAAAAATTTATGTAATACGATACGGTTCTTGATATACGTTGCACTAATATATTTTAGCAAATGACCCATAAAACACGCCAGAAAACAAGAGCGATAAAATAAAAAATGATTTAATTCCGCCGATGCTTTCAGCACAGAGAACTACTATCGGTCAACGGTGATAAAAACCTTTCGGTAGAGAAATAAAACTTTTTCAAAAATAAGAAATCCCAAAAGCCTAAAATCACATCGATTAGCAAACAACCCGACGGAAATTAATATCCCCAGACAATATTAATCTTGCTTCACCTACAAAGCCGGTCTGTTTGCCCTCTTATAAATCCTTTAAAGGTGGTGGCAAGTTACTTTAGACACCTGAAACATGTCAAAATGTCTTGCATAACTCCACACTGGTTATCTGCATTCGCCAACCAAGGCTATGCATCGCAAGTTTGTAACAAATATGCAAGTTTGAAGACGTAAACGTAATGAGTTACGAGCAAATTATGCAAGTTTTGCAAATTTTCATGAAAGTTTTTGCGATTTTATTTAAAGTTCGAAAGTAGTTTTAATTTGAAGCTATAACGGCTAGTTATATGTCGCAGAAAGTGCTTTAAAGAGGTTTATTTTATGGCAGCATCTGAAACAAATTCCTCAAACCAGATTACGCTCTTCGCTCAACATTTCACAAGTTTTTAATTTTAATTGCAGATGCCCTCTAGAACCGCGACTTTCTTCCTGATCAACGGGCGTTTCCTGAAACTCTTTCGAGCTTGAGATATCTTTACTGAGAAAAATTAACTCCCAACAGCGAAAATTTGCTGACAGGGCCGTAAACAAAAGTCTGAAATTTCCCAGAAATTTAAATTTAAAAGGTTTAGATATTGTATATAAGCTAATTTTCAACAAATTACTCTAATTAAACGACGAACTTTAATAACCGGCTTCCACCTGCTGGAGAAAATTAATAAGCTTATAAATATAACTTCCCATATTACGTATACTCGCTTGATTCTTGTGATATTGATGCTATTAAACCTAAAATATATCCACCCTGAATGCTAACATAAATTGGTATTTTAATTAAT
This sequence comes from Ctenicera cuprea, assembly GCA_958336395.1. Classification (NCBI taxonomy): domain Eukaryota; kingdom Metazoa; phylum Arthropoda; class Insecta; order Coleoptera; family Elateridae; genus Ctenicera; species Ctenicera cuprea. The sequence goes on from OY284488.1 coordinate 47,582,073, forward strand.
TTGAGAGCGTTTTGGTGGATGTGTACTGATTTCAAACGATTGTTAATTATTATACGAAAATTTCAATAAATCCCAATTAATCTAATTATTAAAGAATGTTTTACAATAAGCCATACAGTATACAGTAGCTGCATCCTATACGTTTTTATGGCTTTATTCTAAAGACGGGACAAAAATATTTTAGGAATATATTTTTTTCAATAGGTAGTAACTAGTACAATATTTTTAAATTACTTTTTTAATTCGGCCATTCATGTCAAAATGGCGATTTTCGATTATTTTTAAATTCTAATATATAAATTATTATCGGCTAGTTGGTAGTATTTGTCATTCTATAAATGGCAATATAACATTTGCTACCATTTTTATCAGTAATAATGTAAAAAACGCATTTTAAAATCAATTCGAATTTTTCACGGCAAACTTAGTGAAAATTTGGAAACGTGGTTTTTGCATTAAAACTGATAAAAATTGTAGCAAACGCTCTATTGCCATTTTCAAAATGAAACATACTACCAACTAGACGTTAAAAATATATTGGACAATTTAAAAAGAATCTGACCTTAATATACTACTACGTATGGAAAATACAATATGTAGTACCTAAAATATTTTAACCTCGTCTATATGAAAAAAAACCATAGAGGCGTATAAAACGTTACACGCTGTACAGAGATAGACGCAGTACCTAAGTTTATAGTACATTATATTAATGCATTAAGTGTATTTCTTGTCTTTGCTAAAACAACTGTTTTTTTTAAGATGTGTTGTGGTTGTCGCTATTTAGCATAGTTATACGGGCCATATAACAAAAACAAAATGTATGTCCATTAAGTAATAGTTGAGAACCTCTGGTTATCTTATAGTCTAAAGGACGAAGAAAAATATACATGTTACTTTTCTCATCGACATGTAGGTATATCTAAGACTTACGTAGGTATTGTATTCAATCCACAAAACATGTCATATTTTGACGGATCAGCATGTTTTTTGCAATGGTGTGTATATGTATACGTATAGCATCTTTATGTTATCTCTGCCAGAAATAAATTTACGCTCAGAATATTGGTAATCGCTTTCAAATGAAACCGCAGAGAAACGAGGTTGTTCCATTAAAAAACAGAACGTAGGGTTTGGAGGCAATCCTCTGCCGCACTGGGAAACTTTTACAAGCTTTAATTTTGATCGATTACTTGAACGCGTTAAATCAAAAATGGACAAAGAAGCAATCAAGGCCAGCAAGTATTAAAAGGACCAAAAAATGTTTAGGTTTCAAAAAATAAATCGTTTGACATTAAAGCACACCATAAGTCCAAATACGGGGTTAATCAACTAAATAATAAAGAAAATAAGCATGGGCCAAGCACGTTGCATGTACTTTCCCATACTTCTCTACGTATATAGTAAATCCGCAGCCCTCCCTCTGTCTCAGATTTTAGTGGCAAGAGACCCCGCTAACATAAAACAACGTATTCAGGTGCTGATTCCACAAATCACGAATTCTGTTGCGCAATGGCTCACTGCGTTATAACATAGAAACAGGATTTCATAGTGTGTAATATCCGATTGCAATACTGTAACATAATCTGCCGCTGTTTTCGAACACAAACACAGAGGATGATGCATGGGGCAGCACTTGATTTCAACAGCATGTGAAGTGTTTGTGTTAAAAATACGGAGCCGCGCGCTCTGACCTTAATACAATAATTATATTTCTGTAATAACCAGAACATCAACCTTTTATTAAATAGCATTGCATTACATAACATTTCATAGCACAGAAGAAGACTAAATTTGATCAAAGTCGCCCAGGCTGTCACGGTCCGAGATACCATGTCGGCGGCGGCGCTAGATAAACGAAACATTTACGTTCTCCGAAATGCGGGCATACTATTAACATGCAACCAAAAAAATTCCGAGCCATTTACGGTTTACGGTAAAAGTCTACCTGAAAAAAACTCCGAGAACCAATTCGGTGCGAAAACATTATTGGAAAAAGCACCCGCCGACAAATATCGTCTGAAAAAAGTTTCGGTAAAGACAAGATCCAGTAAAAACCGTCCCCGGAATAAAAAAAACCTTTTAAAGTAACTTCTTCGGAGAAAACAACGACCAAAAAATTATCCTCTGAACAAAAGCACGTGTATTTTGTTGTTGGCAGATCACTCTATAATTAAAAAGCGACTTTCCTTAAAAAAGATACGAATTTCGTAGCTGATCTATTTATATGAATAAGAGCGGATTTTATTTCGGAAATATATGCAAATGTCTAACAAGATTTCTTCGCGGCGTATTTATTGGCTCCAAAACTAGTTTGAAAATCGCCGTTAGAGCACTTCCCTGGAAATGAGAAAAACTGACAAGTTCAACAGTTTAATTAGCTTTTTTTCACTGCTTTTTTTAATGAAATTGTGTATGCAAATGGGTCAGTTTTTTCCAAGCTTTCTTTTTGTTTGTTTTTGTTTTCGGGTTTTTCACGAGATTTTCTGTCCGAGAGTAGCTTTCATTTCCGAGACCGAGGAGGAAACATTTGGAGCGGCGAGCACCGCGCGGCATATCCAGCAATCAAAAAAATTCGGGGGCGCACTCCACTGGTTCTGCTAGTATTTATACAATCTTTTGTATGTCTAATCACAACAGCACTAACCAAGAACTGTCTTGAGTTTTAGAGTATTTAGCCTGAATGCATGACAGACAACTAACAACCGTATTCTATCTGTCTAGAAATCCTAGGGTTACGCAGGTATCATGTCAGAGCGTTTTTAGTGAATTATATTGCGATCGTTTCCTACGCACTGGGTGTTTCGCGATCTACCTCGCGCACTCTAGTTGGTTCTGGCTTAGACCATTAGTCGGCTGGTCCGATGTAGCAGATTATATTATACACGAAAATCAATTTTTTTCAACAAAGTAATTTTTTTATGGGAAAAATCGATTTAAATTTTTTTGCAAGAAGATTCCGTTGGGTTAAAAAAACTAAAAACGAAAAGATAAATTTGTCAACCAAAATTAGGGTGGTAGGGTAGAAATTCAAATAATCCCTTATGTTTGCAGCACCTAAAAAATAAGTTGTTAACCTTATTCTACTACTACCACTCATGAGTAATTTAGTTTAAGCAGAGTTGTTTATCTTCTTTCGTTTATTAAATAAAGGGTCATAAATTTTGGTTTTTAAAGATTCGAAAGGCCACACAAGGCACTCAGCGCGCTGGGCCCCGAGCCAAATTGTAGCTCATTCCCCAGCTCCATTGGCGTATAATAAGAAAAGCACGTGGCACGTTTTCAAGCAATAAGTTTCTGAAAATGTTTAAATTATAAAATGTTTTTCACTTCGCAGTTTTAAAAGTTCCAAAAATTCTTGTAGTTTTGATTAAATCCAACGTTAAAAACAAAAAGGGTCAAATGAGCTTTAGATGCAAAAGCTTTCCCAATCCTACACAGTATAGCATATTAACTGCATATGCTATACTTGGTACGATCGGCAAACAATAGCATCCATACGTTATATTTTTTAAATATTTTTACTGTAAGACGACATGTTTAATTCACTTAGATGCATTGAAGTAGTTAGTAAGGCCCCGTGCCCTAACTTCAATTTATGAACATCGGTGCGATATCTGACTTTATTGTAAAGATAAGGTGGAGTCTTTAAAATATTATTTTTTTGATAAACTACCGCAGCATAGAGCGTCAATTTTTCATACTAAGCCATTTAGTTTCTTTAATTTACTAAGAACTATGCTCGTGGTGTGACTATTATACTCACCACGACTATGCTTAAGTTTTACGACTCCATTAAAAAATCTTAAACAAAACTTTAAAACTAATTCAATTTCTAATATGTAATACTGTTCACACAAAGTCTATATTTAAATTCTACTGTCTATCACCATACATAAGTTTAAGGTTACTATAATCTCTGCGTGTACAACTATTAATATGTTCTCGAAATAGAAGATCAGAATCAAGAATTATTCTCAAATTGCGACCAGAATTCAAGAACATGAAATTAAAGACTGCTGAATTCTGATATTAACATTGTTTCCGTAGTTAGAATTTCTAAATAATATAACAACAGATTTTGAATGAATTAATTTTAAGGGAATGTAATTACACAAATGGCATACAATTATTTAAATGATTATTAATAAGACTGTAAGCGATAATAGTATCTTGAAGTTTAAATGATAAAAACATTTGACCAAACTAACGGTACTAAGTGTTTTAATAGAGAACTGCATAAACTTAAGGAATAGATTGCATAAAGCAAAGGACCTAAAACTGAACCCTGTGGAACACCTTGCATCGAATCAAAAAAATGTATTTATGGTTATTATACAAATAATGGCCTACTGCTTACTGTTTTTTTAAGTAATTTTTAATTAGATTTGAATAAAATTTCATAAAAATTACAATGGGAAGAATTAGTAATAAATAATGTTTTTGTGATTAATGGTATTCTAAGGTCTTAAAAAAATCTAATAAGAGGAATAGTGTTAGATTCGCATTATCAGTAGCTTTAGTAATTTGCAATAATGCCGTTGTACAACTATATTTTATACCGTTATTTTTCTACGACTTTCGATAAAATTAGGAAAATGCTGTTTAGTTATTTAGAGGCGCTGAGTTTCGCAATAGGATGAATATTCGCAGCTTTCCACTGCATTGGAAATAATAGCGATAGTGATTGGATTGATCAACATCACCTCTACTGTTTACAGTAAACATGCTATAAATTGTATCAGGAAACGGAGAAAAGCGTGTTGGAACCAAAAGAAAGTAGGCGTATGCCCCGAAGGTCTGGTGGTGTTAATCCCACAGCGAATTTGGTAAAAACTTTAACATTTGAGAGAACAGCATCAGCAACACCTGCCTTATTATATATGTAGCTCTCAAAGTTAACTCAAAACAAGTACGTCAGAGTAACTTCAAAACACTATTTGAGTTAGTTTTATTTCCTAAAAGTACTTGAAAACAGCACTTTATTGAAAAACGATACTGACTGACCTTTTGTGTCGCATTTATTACTCCAAACGCAAGTTTTGACGTTGCTAGTTGTTAAATCATTTCTGTAAACGCGATTTTCGCTGAACTTCTTTCAAGATCAATTTAAGTTCAATTTAGTTCTGTATTATTTTGTTGATAATATAAAATCTTGGTATCCGAGTATAATTCTAAAAATAACAAAACCTGAAAAGGTGCTTTTGATATTCCTCTAATGAATGCATTTATTATATAATAATTTGCAAAATTTAATTAAGTGGTAGAAACGTCCCTGATTATTGATCTTCGATACAGCGGATGTTCAAGGAGAAAGGCTGTAACGTCTGTAAATTACGTGCCCATGTTTTAATTTCACTGTAAATAATATATGGGAGATAAACTACGATGGAAGAAACAAGTAATGTATTCAAAACTGATCAAAGGTTTTACAAAAGCTTATATTAAATTCATAAACGCCTCTTTTTATACAAAATTATCTCCTGGTTAAAAGGGTCTACGCATGAGTTAAACTGAATAACTGTATTACTGATTTATTAAAATTTCTTTCCGTTCCTTTTTGTTGAGTCCTACGGCCAGGGGTGCATAAATTATTTAAAAAATACATACAACATTGAGGTGTGAAGATACTAAGTATTGATGATTTCGTCTCTACAGAAGAGTCGATCAAACAACGCAATTTCAGAGCTGAATATTCAAGTTTTGACGGCAATTTATTTATAGAAATCAACTTTTGTTTATTATTTTAAGGCATGAATATTTTTGAAGCTAACTTTATTTGTACCTATTGGCAAGAATACAATGGTGTAGTTACAAGGCTCCGCCTACAAGTACGAAATAAAGACAGAAAGACAGAAACGGAGTGGGAAAGAGAACGAGAGAGAGAGAAAGAGAGAGGCGAGAAACAGTTTTCGGTTCCTAGAGGTGTAAGACGTGTAATTTCTTGAAAATTGATTTTTAGTGGAAGTACTGCTCAAAACAATCTAAGATGCACCTCTGTTTTTTAATGTTAATTACCAAAAAAGAGCTTATGCAGACGAACTACGTAGGTATGACCAAACAACACTATAATAAACTGTTTGCACCAGTAGTAAAAAAAATTGGCAATTACAGACCCAGCAGTCACACCTTGTTACCCACCCGTCCATTATAAACCCGGTGCCTGCACCGGTCTCGCCAGTTGTGTTCCAGATCCCAAAGTGAACACAGCCCTGAAGATGTCCCGCTTCTCTCCATAGTATTCTTAGACTTGAGCTCGAATTCTTGATTAAGTACGAATAGGGGTGGTTCCCCCTCCCGATCACTTACTCTTTAAAACGCGCACCTAATCCAGAAAAAGAAAAATTTTACAACTGAACTTCAAATATTTAACTAGGCCTCCTGATCCAATCTTATTTCAAACTTGAGCATTGGGGAAAATCAAAGTCTTTTTGTAATAATTTGCTGAAAATCCGCCAAACACTTTGAATTGCTGTTCCACACTATATGTTATACTTCACCGACCGTTCTGAATTTACTGCGGTTTTGAACTATTGAGAAAATCACTGCTCGTCTGTAGTATTATACCGAAATCAAAAACTGATTTTGTTTCTAAAGTGAGCTATTGAGAAAATCACTGCCCCTTGGAAACAATAACTAGAATGGATTGTGACACACTTAAGCGTGAGTTCTGGAAACCACAGTTCATAAAATAGAACCTGAATAAAAGTTTGAACCAAACCCCGTACCAGTTCATTTGACTACATATTTCGTGTTCCCCAGATACTCATTCAGAATTTAAATGTTTGTGTAAATCCGTGAGAATACTAAAAATGTTTGCTCACCTACCTAGTTTTATTCAACTTGCTAACGGCCTTAGTTTGGTAAAACAAAGAAGTATTTATCGTTTTGTTGAACCTCGACGAGAAAGTGTTTCGCGGAATTCGTACCATTAATAACAAAACGTAAATATCGAAATTAGGATGAATAATCGACTACGTCACATGTTTATTGAAATGCAGAATAAATAGTTTAAAACACAGCGTTATCACTTGAATGCATGTATGAATGCTCTTTATCGGGTTGTTGAACTTTATAAAAATTTAAATTCGCTTACCTTGGTTAGTATTTTCTATTTAAATCCTCGATGTTCCGTATTTAGGCAAGCACATATTATTAAATTGTATTTTGTTTTTGTCAATTTAGTGTAAACCAGGGACTTGACAGCCGCCCGTATTGATAGCTGTAGCAGATGCAGAAGCCGTGTTGAATCCAGTGGCAGCCAGCATTATTGTTTATTTATTTTCTTTGTACATAAAATAGTTTATTTAAATTGGTTTAATCTGGAACATAGTTAAACTACATTATAATCTGTTCCGTTATGAGCCTTGTGTACTTTATGAGATCTCGACGCAAATTGAATTTAATTTGAAACTTTAAGCTTAAATAATTGTAAGTCAGGAGTGACCATTGTTACGTTTTTGTACAACAAGTTTTCTGTGGCGGCCCTCCAATTACAGCGGGTCTGTTTTGCGCACGAAATTACGTCGAAAATTGGACGAAAAGGTAATCGTTTATGAAGATAATCAACCTGTAATAGGAATCTTGGATAATGAAAACATTAAATCAACAAAATATATAGAAATAGTACATTTAGTAGTAGAGACGGTATGTATAAGAAATACTCTAGCAAATAAATTACGTTCCAAAAAATCGGAAAGAAGCCCGAAAAAAAACCGTAAGAAAATTTAAAAAAGAATTTGCCCCGTACAATCTTCAAGAAAAATATCTCCTAAAAAATAAGCGTAAACAAAATTTATTAACTTATCCCTTGTACTCATTTCCAAGTAATTGCCTTAACGGAAATTTTCAAAATGTTTTGTAACTACCTAATACGCACTAAAAATGTTTTTAGACATTTGCGTATAAACTAAACTCGCTTTTATTCATATAAATCAGAGGTGTAATGATATAACTAATACATTCTACCGATATCGTAGCTTCATAGCTTCAATCACCCTTTATGATTTTAACGTAAATATTGGAATCTGCAAACATAATAAATATCTAAGCTGCTCGAGACGTAAGATATGCTACTGACTGCATCGTCACTAAAAGTAGAGTTCGTACAGAAAAGCATCTAGAATTTGTAATAAAACTTTTTGTAGTCAACACCTTTTAATAATAAGCGGAACCTAGCCAAGCTTCCAATTTTTAGGTCAATGAATGGTAGAATTCATCTGGTATGTATTTGTTTGTTGTCAGCGCGATAAATACACATTTCCGATCCGCTAAAATTAAAGTAAGCCATAAAGAATCAAATTATACCAGCAGAAGCGACAGCAAGATAAACTTTCGCTAAAAACATTTAGCTGGCACAATGTTTCTGGAGAAAGCAATCTGGCTGCATACAACAATGTGTTAAAAACCTTAGTGAGTGAATATTATTTTTTTATTGCATCGCTCTGATGGACTAAATCGGTTTTTCAACAATTATTACTCTTTTATGTTTTGAGAGATTTGTTAGTTTATTAATTTTGTGAGAGTTTGTTACAAATCATTCTTAATTTTGCTTTATTTATACATATAGTAGTGTGCAATTAATAATAATAACTTCAATATTTTGAAATTAATACCTACCGAAAAGTTCGCATAATAAAGTAGAGAATTCCAAACAATATTTTTAATTAGCTTGCCACCAAGAAAATGTTTATTAAAAGTTAATATCCTGTTGATGTTTGGTGTTCTATACCAAGGTTTAACTCAGCATTTTGTTAAAAGGGGGCCAAATTGGGTGCCCTATTAACCGGATTAGTAACGTCGATATATGACATTTTTGAACAAAGCTGGGGCGGGCATTTATGAATTTATTTGACGTTTCACACGGCCGTTAACTCCGGTGAATGAGATGTTTGTGTTTTTTCATAAACCAAAAAATATTGGCTACCCTGAAGTTTCACGCAGGCCTTATAAAACCGCGAGCCAGCAGAAACATAATATATTTACGTCATAAGCGGTTCTCTTGTATTTAAAATGCAAACATACAACCTTAAGCTTGATTACACTTTATGTTTACGAGTTTACGTTTATTGTAAAGCACCTCATTAAATAATTTTAACGCGGCGAGTTTGCACCTTCACTAAAGGAAACTTTCTGTGCAATAAAGTAAACGGAACATCCAACATCAAGCCGCTTTTAATTTGGATTTTAAATGGCACTCTTTGTATTACGTGTAAACAGGATTTGTCCTCTACTTTAATCTCTGTAAGTAATTGTCATGAAAAGCTCGACTTCTAGCACGATACCTTGCAGATTTCATCTCAAAATAGCCTTAACTCGACAAATTCCATTAGATTAAAGCTCAGCTTTTAAATACTACGTTTTCAAGGAAAGATTTCATCTTTTATGTGAACTTTACGTAGCTGCATTAAACGCAAATCGAATCAGGTGCAGCAGATTGCAGTACGTTTGCATTATTCACCAAATAACAGAAACATGTTAACTCTATTTCGAATTTTATGTGTAAATACGTTTCGATTTCCATTTTAAGCTATAGCAACGAATTTCCGAAGCTTACGGAATTTTATAACCTACTAGAAGCTATTGGAAATACCGTAAGGTTTTTACGAGTTTTGTTAGAGGTTTAATGACCTTTTCTTAATGATATTGGTAAGGAAGCAATTTTGTACGATTTATATTGAGTTTGCTGGACTCTAATCAATTTTTATGTGATTTAATTATGTGATTCTCAAGTATCTTAAGAATCTGCAATGTAAGCTTGGCTTTAAATGCTTATCTTGAAAAATAAATTTCCGAAATCTGAAACAGTTTATGTTATGGAATAAAAGCTCTTCATTTATTGACTTTGGTAATTAACATCCCTGGGACTAATGCATGAAAAGATTTCAAATTTAGGTGGTTAAAAATAATTACACCTCTAAAATCTTTTTCACGCTACAGGCAAGGTAAATAGACGATACATCCATAGCTACAAAAGATGTAAATGGCCAATAACATTTGTTTACTTTTTGCACTTGACTACGGAACTTAATAGTATCATTTACATTCCTAGGATAATAATGTTGATTTTAACTGTTCGTTGATATGGTAACAAGCACAGGGAACTTAGAATAATGGGACTTTTAAAAAATAATTCCGATGACAGCAGTCAAAACGAACTTTTAAAAATATGATTAAATTTCTACCTGTAGCGTACACGGAGTGTATCGACTATTAACATTCTCGACAGGCCACAAGCCTCGGCTTCGCCTCGGCTCGTATTTACCTACCTCGAATATTATTACGTCGTTACATTCCTTGTTACTTAAATAACTAAAATGTAACAAACATTTTAGTTAATTACTATTAGTTTCAAGTTATCGCGACTTTTATAGTATTATAACTTTCAAAAATAATTATAATAAATTCCAATTAATGCTATTAATCTCAAACCGATCTGAAGTGATTTGGCACCACTTTCTGACGATCCATTGATTTAAAAGCTGTAGGGATGCATTAATTTCATGTAACATGTCACTTTATTTTAGATGCCTTTTTTTATTAATTCTGAACTTATTTGAAAAACAAAAACATTACGTAGACCACAGTTGATTTTTTTAACCAATTGTAGCAATTTAAAAAGCGATCAAATAATACGACATTTTTAATAATTTTCAATAATGGTAAAAATGATTCTGAAATAATCTTGAACGTTTTCAGATAATTTCAGTAGCTTTCAGATAATTTAGAAGTAATTTTAGATAATGTTAAAGCTGTTACAGTTAATTTTATACCGTTTTATTTGAATTAAATTAAATTCCCTTTACTATGGTGATTCAAAAACATTTAAGTAATCTGAAACAAAATTTCAAGCAATTTTTTAGACTGGTAAATTTATTATCTCTAAACTTAATTTTAAACAGTTTCAAAAACTATATCAGATTATAGTTAAATCTATGGTAGGAAATCGGAAATTCCCTAGTAGAAAATCCCGAGAAATTCGCGATTTTTCATGATCTTGAAACCGGGAAAAAATAGTCAGCATTTTTCGAGAACGGAAATCAAGTTGCGCGTCTAAAATTCAAAACTTCGCGCCGCTAAACTCGTGCTGCTATTACATTTCTGACCTATACATATCAAAATTTAATACTTAGATTTTGTCAACTTTCAAATCAATTACCGATCGATAAACATTCATACGCCTTTCTGACCTTCAAATCGCGGTGGGCTTTTTTTCGGAGTTAAATAGAGGCCCCTTTGTGAGGTCTGGATAACACATCAAGACTTAAGACGCAGAAGAAAAAATTATCTTTTAAATTAAGACTAGTGCTCTAAAGATAAGCGTCTTGTGCAGACACGTTAATTCTTCAGTATTGTTTTTTGAGTGCAGTTGTGCCAGTTGTAACTTGTTATTTATCCGTACACAGACATCATATTTTAACTAAAAAGAACGTAAGACATGCATAAATTAGCTTTTTATTTTAAAAATTCCGGATTCCCGTTTTTTTACAAAAATGCTAAATTGGGATTCCCGATTCCCGGCAATCAAAATATGCCGGGAATACAGAAACCCTAATTTGTAGGTTTACATCAAGTTTAGTTGGTTTAAAACGATCATTAGATTTCAAAGCATGTTTAGGTAATTTTACGATTTCTGTTTATGTCGTTGCGTTTTCGCAAAAGCCAACGCCCATCCTACAGTGGTAGGTAAATTTGCCTTTGGGCCCAGACAACCTAGCTTGGATTCTCGACAAAATTGGTGAAATGCATTTGTTAATATGCCATAGAGAAAAGATAGGCAAAGCACTTCGCCTGGCCTTTCCCATACTTGAGATATTGTTACCTACCGTATTTGCAAAAGTATAAGTACAATGTTCCACCGTCCAAGGACTTTTCAGAAGATACAATCCACTTAAAAAATTATAACAGAAACTCACATAAAGCGATCAAATAAAAATTTAATCGCAGTCGCGATCATAGTTAGAACTAAACTATTCTTAATTTTTTCCTGCGGAGTTTCGCACAAACGGCTGCGTCTATAAAACAAAGATGCAAGACGTTTTCAATTTTGACATACATGTATTTACTTACTTTTCTAAACGGAATTTAATTTCATTCGTTTGTAAAAAAAATTTAAGTGGGTTCGTTTTAACAAAGCAAACATCAAACATTTTGAAATTTAAATTAAAAATCAGTCTCTTTCCAATATAAATACAAGCTAATACTTAAAATAAACTATAGACGTGGAATAAAATAGAAATAAATGTCAAATAACAAATAAAATTTTTCTTTAAACAAGTCTCACGGTATTTGACTTGGGGTAACCAGATTACAAGCCCTCGCCTTTACCGCTATACCAAACAACCGTCTATTATTTTTTTATTATGTGTGTTAAATGGATTACGGTTTACAACTGACATTAATAATGCACGTTTGTAATATTAAAAAAAATAAATAATAAAAAGAAATTACATGTTCACTTGCTATTTGTTAACAAATGTTAAATACCAGTAATTGCTGTAAAATAATAAACCGAGCAACGCTGATCTCCACGATTTGCAAAATAATCATCGACATGACGTGCTTGTTTCAAAGACGACTGCGAAGGATAGACAATTTCTTACTCTTAACTGGACAATTTCCAAGATGAAAGCTACTTATGGATAGAGATAGAGTTAAAATAGCCTAAAAATTATTTGAATGAAGCTTGTTGAATAGAGGATGTAGAATACATTATGGTGGAATCAAATTTGTTGTATTGTTTTAATAAAAACACAAAATTTAATTTTTTAAAGTTTGTTTGATTTTAATCAGTAGTATATGTCTGTGCCTCCTACCTATGGCGTCGTAGAGAGGCAGTATTTAGGTAGAATAAAAATGTATAATGTTGTATTAAATAATGTAAATGTTTAGTAAACATTTAAATATTATTTAAAAAAAATATAATAATTCTTACTAAGGAGTTTTGATTTTTTTGTGATTAAAGCTTACAATTTGGAAAATAACATTTATTTGACATGAAGTGATTGTTAAGCTGTCACTAGATTATGTTTAAAAATGACAAATAAACTTTACAAGTAAGAGAAAACGGAAGATTTTTTTACATTGTATAATAATAAATAATGATATATTTCAATATTGAGATTTTACTTATTATTTTAAGTTTTAGGTGGATTACAAAATTTCATATTAATTGTGAAAAAAAAAGAAATTCTGTTTTAAAATTAACGACCATTTAAAATGTATATTTACATTCTTCTAACAGTTAATATAAATTTGAATATACTTTTTATATGGTCGTTAATTGTAAAATAAAAACCTTTATTACTGTAGGTATTTTCAACAAATGTTAAGTTGTTAGATTATTTTCCTGTGTTTTTCCTAGCCTTTTTATTGTGCTTGGGCTCAAGATTAGTAAAATTATGAAATTACTCGAAAACCGGTTTCCCATAACAAACACAAGTAAAAGATTAATACCTTTGTTGAATTTACTTTTCTGAATCATTTTTCACTTTAATATTAATGTATACAAAAAAGTTAAATCAACGTCCTACGTGTTTTACTTGTTTTCGTTCTTGTGGTTTAATAATCATTTATGAATGGTGAATTTTCAGCCCTCGAGGCACGCGTGAATCGGCTAATTCCGGTAACAAACAATTATTTAAAAAAATTAGATACTATTTATTCAGCCAAAATTTTGTGTTGCACAAAAAATTTCGAATGTTTCATTTAAATGGGATTTTTTGAATTTAATAGTACATTGTACACTAGGGAGAGAAATGCCTTATTTTTCCCGAGGGCTACAAATACATTGAGAGAAAAATGGCGGTCTCTCCCGAGGTGTATATACTATTTTTTCCACGATCGGGAGTAGGAACACTTAATTTCATAAATAAAGAATTATAATCGGAGCCAAATTACAATATTTAGAAGCCGTTGGGATGTTTCCATGCAACGTACCATGACAACAGACATTTGTTTACAAAAATAAATATGAAATGAAATAAAAACTTGTCTAGGGAAATTGTTGTCTTATTTCGTCCCTAGAGAGCAAATGCTTTTTTACTTCTGTCACAATTGTGATGCCATAGAAACCGACTACTCCCGGTCGTGGAAAAATAATTGTTTTCTTATTCAAGTTGAATTTTATAATTTTTTAATTAAAACCCATGATTTTAATTTAAGTGATTTCTGTATTATGTAAACGAACTTTCTTTTGATTTAACTCTACTAAGTATTAAATTTATTTTTGTTTATCTGTGCTGGCATCGGCATTTAGTTGGAAAACAATAACTAAATAAATGCTATGATTTTTCAGTATTGTTTAAATTATTGAGTTTTAAAAAAATTATTATAATCCTAATTTTCAGTGCAGAGCATGGCAAAATTCGAAGAGCTTATAAAGAAAGACCCGAAAGCTACGAGACACATTATTCCCACGCATTATAAGGTGTATATAAACAACGTAAATTCGAGTTAACAAAAAGGAGAAGTGCCGCTGTAAGTTGTCATGCCCTAACCCTTATATCAATAATAGTATGCCTGAAAACAGATTCATAATATAGTTTTTAATGTGGAACAAAAGAAATAAACATAATGTCTTTATCTGAGACATCAAGTATTATTTTTAGTGCTAATTGTTAATGATTATGAATCTAAATATGTTCACATATCAACAGCCTGGTTTTAATAAAAATTTGATTTTCCGTGAGGTAATTTGTATAGCTCGTACCGCCTTAGGGGTAGGTGGTAGATCACACTAATAAATAAGGAAATGCTTGTGTCATTAGTTGCTGCACCTACAAATAAAGTTCTCTATCTTATTGTACTATTACTCATGCTAAATTTAGCGTAAACATAAATTTTTATTGTTTAGCGTTTATTAACGAGAGTGGCATACATTACAGTATTAAAAAAAATAGTGTGGCAAGTTTTTGAGCAATAATTTTAAAAAATGTCAAAATTATGAATTTGGTTTTCGCTTCTCAGATTTAGAAGATCCCCTAAGTTCTGGCAATTCGAAACAATATGTACCACTAGGGCATTTAGAATATCAAAATTCATTCCGACACGGTGACTCATAATTGAGTAAACTAGGGCTTAAACCAAAAGTTTGAGGAATTCATATAAGACCTCGCAAAACACTAGCGGGCTGGAACACGAACCAAATTGTACAGTAATTAAAAATTAAAAAAATAATCGTGACGAGTTTTTGAGCAATATTGTTTTGAAACTTCCAAATTTTGAAATAATTTTAACTTCACCGTTTACGTGCTTTTAAAAATGCTTTTACATAGTAACTTTATGTTCCCCTAGACTTATTACAATAACAAATTTGATACCAATCTGCTAACTCGTATTTTAGAAATAAGAGGCGTTAAATACAAAATTTTTAAACAACCGTAGCGGCCGGCATTTTATTGCTAGAAAGTTCGGAAAAACCGTTGGATTTGCGCTAAAGTCTTCTACCAGATTCCGGTTTCAGACTTAAAATTCGATTTCGGAACAACCGCTACCAAGAAATCTTGTGTAATTGACGCTTGCAGTCTCGGATAATTTTAAAAAGCTTATTTTCTCCATGAATTTGTGATATACCTCTAGATTCCAAAGTGCATTAAACACGCTTCGGGAGATATGAGGCGTACACACACATAACCACCCACCCATATACAGTCATTTCTCAAAAATCTCCTTTCTGGGTTCTTAGAAGTCCAAAATATGTATTTCCGGCAAAATCTCAAAATTTTCATGATTTTATACACACTAAAAGTACAGGAAATTAAAAATTGTTGGTCCGCCGTGATAGATATTTGTTCTACCTCTTGGCATCGGTGTTAAGCCTAACTAGCAGAAACATGCCGACTATAAAACCGGTTTATTTTTTCTAGCCGTTCTTTCTCGAGACATTATCTGAGGCCTTCTTTTGAAACAGATTTTAGTATATCACTTTCCAATATAATTACAATTTTACTCCTTGAATATGTCGGTCGATTTGACAATATGTATTTTATTGGTTTAATCAAACAAACTTCTACTGTTTTTATTTAATAAGAAATTTTAAAACGCAGATAAAAAAATCTAATCGTTCAACTTTCCTTTTTAAAAGTTTTAATGTTGTTTGTCGATATTTCTTTGCTTTGAAGTATGGGCTTCAAAAATAATTAATGTCAGTCATTCCAATTAGTACAATTATCGTTGTTTTCCTGAGACAAGAATTCTTGTTAATGACTTTTGGAAGGTAAACAGGTGAAAAATGTTTGAAAACATCAAGCTTAAATCCAGCAAGATCCAAGTTGTAAAGTGGCGTTCATTTACTTCCTAATGATCTGCTTCCCTGAGAGTGTTTTAAAATTTGTAGGTCGTTTCGAGATTTGGTTGTAAAATTGGAAGCGGGCGTTGCGAGATGGGCCGGTTTTTACCGCTCAAACTTTTAGGGAATAATCGATTTTACGAAGTGTTGTTAAGAGCAAATAGGCGAAGTTCGTTTCTCAAGCGGTTGTTTCGAATATTAAGTACGCGTCTTATACGCCCTAATTGCGAGTAAGTGTAAATTCGAGCCATAGTAATTTAAAGTTCCAATGATACTCGCTGATAACTTGTGCTAATCGTGAACATTCAAATTCAACCGGTAAACTTTACCGGTTCTGTTGATGGGGTCGGACGGCTGAATTAGGAGTTCGGTGAAGCGGTAAGGCAAGAGGGAAGAGTAAGTAGAACCGTCAGAATATCTAACTTCTGACGGGTGTGCTTGGAGTTCTAATAGGGGGCACAGCGGCCAGATATGCGGCCAAATTTCGAATGAAACTTTTTCGCTGTTTTACTTCCATGAATTTTTAAAACAACGGAATATCTTTTAACTTTGTTACCGAACTTTCGAATGCATCAAGAACAAAAGTTCGCTATTTATTAGGAGCTATCCAAATTTATTAAACTAAGGCTGCAATAAAAATAAGAAATTTTAACGTTGTTCAAATTAAGAGATTAATTTTTAAAAAAAGAAAAATAAAATTAATTTAAACTGGGTACATCTAACAAATTCAGAAAATTGAAACTTTTAACATAAAAAAATAAGGAAACAAAATTAAAAAGAGGAGCAGATTAATTTTAAATAAATTAAATCAAAACCTGCTAAAACTTATCGTTAATGCGTGAAACAATAAATTTTGAAATGATCAAAAACTAATTAATACCCCGAACTTCCAAGGAACGAGTAAAATATTTAAAGATGTGAACTTTCCAATTTGTGACGCTTTTAACGTTACAGAAGCGCAATAATTGCTCCACCGGAAGGGGGTAATCGATTATTAAATTCCCTTCACAGAGGAATTTGCAACATATTTTCAGCTAATTTTCGCATTCTTGGATATTTTTAATTAATTAAGTTTAATAAGTAACTAGTTCCGTCTCGCATCAAATTTTCTCCAAGTATCGGCAGCAAAGTTTGCACAATGTTCATTAAAAATAGTAATTTATTAGGGCATCAGCTGTTATTACACGCGGAAAGTCTTGCGAAATGAACTTTGAAATTATTCAATTTTAATTGCTGCTTCTCCAGCTTTGAACGAGTAACCAAATTTTAGGAGACTTTCCGGATCGTTTGATATTGTTCAAGAAAACATTCAAATCAACTAGGTGCGATAACAATATCCTACTCGGATCCGTAGCTGATTGGATCTGCTTTTCATCGGAATAAAGCTACGATACAAGAAGCTCGAGGATGATATACTACCTGAAGTACCATTATTTTCAATCTCACAAGCCGAAGCAATTTATGAATAGAACGGGAATATACCCTCCGTCAATGTGGTGTAGGCTGTATCGGACAAGGTAATAACATTAAGAAATGAAATTCGTACCATTGCTTGTTAAGCACAAGAAACAATAATACAAAATATATTGGAAAATATAAGGGCAAAACAAATATTTTATAAAGCAATTTTAAATAATAGAGAAAAAACAAACGGCTCAAAGGAAAAAAACTCGGAGCAAAAATCAAATTCGAAAAAATAATTTCAAAAATTGAAAATTTTGAATAAATTATAACACCGTAACCAGTTTCTAAATTTTATTCAACTGTAGAAGTCTATACGCAACTTTAGAATATTTCATTTGGTAAAACAAGTTTGCTCCAATTCATCCCAATAAACCGATTAAATCGGATTGATTTTTAAATGTAAAATAAATATTTTCCTTGAAAATTAAAATTTGCTCTCTCGGTATCATTTCGTAGCCTGCACTTTTAAAACCTGGTTATAAATAAAATTGCTGGAGGAGTATAAGGAATTGTTTTAAAAAAATATAAAAATTGGATTTATCTAAGTACGAAAAGAATGCGAAGTTGCGTGCTATTTCCGTGTAAAAAATAATTAGTGCTTTTAAAATACGTACAACATAAAAAAAGTATATATCAATTCTTTTCGAGATGCGCTTCTAATTAAACCTAAAAATTAGTTCACTGAAATAAAGTTGGTTATTTCGCAGCCAGAAGGTTATACATAATAATTTAAAAAAGCGAGTAGAATTACGAAAATCTAAAACAAGACGCTTCCTGAACATTTTAATATTCTGTTCATTTCAAACTTTTCTTTAAATCAAGTCGGGTCTGTCTGTACTCTGCACAGGCTGAGAGTAAAACTTTAAAAAAGCGCATAATGAAGAGCAAAATTCGGTGCTGCTATGGAAGAAAACAGGGCAGACAAGTAACTCACTTGAGATTTCAAGTTTGTGTTAAAAATCCCTTAGAAGAAAATATAATCAATTACCAAATAATCAAAGGCAAGAATCTCTTCAGCTCTCCTTCTCCAAGTAGTCTCTAAAAACAAATATGTTTGGTACCTACTTATGATTCGATCTGCTTATACTTCTTTACGTTATTGAGCGTTAAAAAAACCTAGTATTATTTTCGAGAGGTCTGCAATAATATTATTTCTGTAAACAATTATGTAAAAATTTTGTTTTTTCGCATTTTCTTTTAATTTTGCATTTTAATAATGTTAGTTACCTGTCCTAACAGCAGGTGTGTACAGAAAAAATACAAAGAAGTCAGTAAACATTGCAGGAAAATTTAATATTCCGACATAAACATTTTAAAATTCGCACTCATTTCATTTTGGCACATCATTTTGATGAGCCGTTCTTTTTTATTTGTTTCTCTTTCAAGAGAAAACAAAACGAGAACGTCGCTTTTCTCGAAGGCACCTCGCCCAACCGTCCAAATTTGCGAATTTTGCATATTTCGCAATTTCCATCCTAAATAAATAAAGGTATTTTTTCAGCCTCTATTTGCAATTCATTTGAGATTTTAAATTTCTATACGTATGTTTTCCCTTTCTATTTACTTCATTAATATTCCTCAGCACGCGCATGGCGTCCTCTCACCAACTGCTTATGTTTTCGCAAGTCTTAAGTCTTAGTTTACCACATCAGCTTTATTCTCGGAAAATAATGTCATATTAGAGTTTCCTAAGTTATTATATAGCGTTATGCTAACAATTTTCAAATATTAACATAGTAATGAACACAATAGGAGCCTACGGGAATAATTTTCACCGTTTATTAAGGGAGACGTGACTCCCTAACAAGGGTAACCTCTAAGGATTTTAAGAACATCTTTGTAAAGAAAAAAGTCTTCTTATTTCTGCAAAAAGAAGTGCACTAAAACGCGCATTTAAATTTTTCGTTTCATTCTGTTTCAACATGCCTTTGAAATTGATGAATTTATAAATTAATTTTCCAATTTTAGAGTCAGTGTGCCATAAAAGTTAAACAAAATTCAATTTGAAGAGCTTGGCAGATTTCGCAGATAAGAAACTCAATATTCCTACGCGAAAAAGCTTGCGTCTGTATATTTTCATGCATAAGGTGCTTTGAAACAGAAAATGAAATATTAAAATATATCCAAGTTCGCATTTGACAAACTGAAATAAAATTTTCATACTCTCCAGTTATTGCTTTGGTTTTATAAAGTTCCTTTTTATTTTTCCCTTCTATGTGCAAAATTATTAAAATTTTCTGCACATTTTACATTAGGTCGAGATATTTTATTTTATGTAAATAGTTCCACAACCTATTTGAATTTCTCGCGTGGGAATGTGTCGAGTCTATTTTCCATCAACAAAATACCGATTTTAGTTCCGCTTCAGGATAGTTAACCAGCCTTCGTTAACATCAGCTGCACTGGAGACTGCCACAGCTTTAATTGCATTCTTGACCACCTCATACGAGGAAGTGCATTATGTGGGGTGTAGCAGTTCAACAGTAATGCAATTAAAAGTTCGTGTTTCATTAACGTGCACGTCAACAAACCAAAAAAAAGTTTAATACTGTTTCACTGGAATATTCAGCAAGCTTCAAACAATTTATGATTTTAATTACCAAACACAGCATGTGTTCCCGCCAATTTCACAGAAAGTGGGCGTGGAGAGCTATCATCTTAGTTTGACAAAAATAATTAGTAAACTTACCTCAGATCAAGTAAAAACTGCATTTATTAACGGAGAATGGAAGTCCTACAATCAACAATTTCTATAAAGTTGTCCTGTTTCTGCATTTAACGCACTCGATTAGTGTAGCGAAAGTTGTAAGTGATAACAAGAATCAGGGATATTGTAACTATAGCCATGTTGGCAGCAGTGCCACGACCCGTTAGAAGCTGTGGAAAGACTGAGCGGAGCGCGCTGTAGACCGACGCCCTCGGCGCCGGGACGGAAGGCGTCACTACGCCGGTCCGCTGGTTATTATCATAGATTTTGGATACTTGATGTCACGTTTTAAGAGCAGGATTAGCGTTATTGTTTTTATCTTGATAAATATCATTCATTTTTTAGATTTTCGAGCCTCCCTGGCCTGGAAATAATCTAACAAATAATGTGTTTCCTCCGGATTTCGCCCAAGGTTCACCCCAATTTAAGCTTATTTCATTTTTTAACGAACCTTTGGTTTAAAGTGTAAAAAGGTGAATAGAAAATTAAATTAATTATGAACTCAAATTTAAAATAACAATGCGAATATAATCACGCACTGTTCTACTTTCCAAGTTTCGAAGGTTCGCCCTCATCTCGTGCGATACTGTTTTCGATGGATTTGCGAAGTTAAACTTGGGATGATATAGGAAAAGCACGCCCACAGGCAATCACTACTCCGAAAAATGGTGTACTAGAAAAGATGATCGACAGGGTTCAAGGTTCTTTCTAGTCAATCGCAATTATTTGAAAGGAAAGACTTACTGAAACGGATTTGCTCTAGGCTACGCATAATCCGGTAGTTTCCTCAAATCCTTTTATTGTAATACAAAATAACAACAGGTTAACTAAACCAAATGCAGACAACACAGTAAACATCAAATAATAAAAATTGTTGTTATTGTGCGATATTTTCATGCTGAATTTAGGTACGTGGGATAGCATATAAAGAACAAGAGGTCGATCGAAAATAACTACCATCATAATTCCTTACTTATTGGTGGCTCTCGGGTATAACTTTGAAGTGTAGCGATGTTATTCGCCCCACTCAATAACTCTGAAGTGATACATTTTATTGTTATTTCACTGTGGTCTTGGATATGACCTTAGAATTAGTTATTTCAAAATGGTTTTGTATAAAGATTGCTATAGAATTCCGTCAAATTGAAGTATAGTTTTTAAAGACTGTTCTTAAACGAGTAAAATTTTTATCTATCTTTTATCTATATGTTAAAGACACTGATCTTCGGCTGTCTCAGCTTTCGGATGCCTGCGTGTGCGACCTGGTTCATTAATTCCCTTCCATAGTTCCGCCTGCGCTACGCGCCAATACTTAGTCACTCAAATTCTGTCGTGGAGAGATACGTAGCGGTGTTTCAAGGCCGCTAGACCTCTTAGTTAATTTAGTAGCATTGCTCGTTTTTCAGATTGAATTTTACATATTTGAAATCTGAATTTCAAACTCTCGGTTTAAGTTCAATTGAATTGAAATTAATTACATTTAAATAAAGAGACGGATGGCTTGGCAGTTAACGCGTCCACGTTTTTACTCGGGAGGCTTGGGTTCGATTCCCTGCTCGGTCTACTGTTTTGTCTCAGGGTTTTTCGCGGTTTTTCTGGGACATAAAGTGAATACTGGAACAATAATTACCCTGGATACCCCACTTTATTCAAATTCCTTGTTCTAACCCATCCTTACCATCCTTTCTCGTCTGAAGAGCAGCTTAGGACTCCGGTGCGGAGACCGAGACACCGAGAGCCGAAAGCGGCTCGCTCCTTCACGGCGAATGGCCCAACACCAATTTTTCATTTTTTTTATATCTGAATTAATCTATCATATAATATCTGTTGTAATGTATGTTTTGTGTGAAAATCTAATGCTAAGCAGGAAAACTGTTGCCATGTTTGGATTTATTGACTTTAAATTTTCTTTCAACCTTAAACTGTAAGTTTTAAACGCGGATTGAAATGAATTACATTTGGATGCGGATTTGAAAAAACTAGATCGCTGCAATAGTATAAATCGCTAGCTTATTTGGATTTATTAACTTAAAATTCAATGCAAAGCTTGAACTTAAGCTTTAAATCAGATTAAAACTAATTACATTAGGATGCGAGTTTGAAAATCTACATCGATGCAGCAGAAAACATATTTTGCCATGTTTGGTTTTATTAAGGTGAAATGTAATTTAAATTACAAAGTATAAATTTAAAACTATGTTTGAATTTATTGATTTCTAATATATTAAATCCGAATCCTTCCCACTAGTCTCAACTTGTAGTTGTAAAAGCCCCTGCTATGGAAACCCACATATTTACGCTTACATTACATAAGGCTATAATTCTTTGTACAGCAGACGGCTTTAGTTTCCGCTACATACAAGCAAATTTAGGATTCTACTGTTTGTTTCTATCATATTATCATAATCGGCTTATATTGATACCGCCATTAAACAAAGACATACTTCGAGAACATTGCATCGAGACCGTTAATGGCGGGAACTCAAGTTTCTTAATCTCGAACCCCAATGCAACTGCATTACAAATTTACGTTGTATTTTATTAAGTTGTGCTGCGAAGGACGCTCTGGTATAATAAATTTAAAAATATGTACAAGTAAAAGCAATAATTGGACAAACTAATATTTGCTCTTGCGTTTGTAAAATGAATACGGCTATCTCAGGTTTAGCTATGAGATAAAATGAACCGGTTTGATTTTGTTTGACGTGTGCGGGCGAAGTTATGCTCACGTTTAAAAATGTGTAAACTGAGAATAAACAAACAGAAACTAAACTTGACCCAACTATTGGGAGCTCGAGTTACAGTAGCAAACACGCTGTTTATACTACCAGCTCGTGTTTAGGGAAAAAAACTAGCTGTACCGATAGGCTACGCACTACGATGTTTATAGTAACTTTGAAAACAGTTTACCAGTTCAGGTAAAAAAGGAATTGAACGAGAGCGAAACAACCTCACCCTAAAAAAAAACGTGTTAGAAAACCAAAATCACAGCATCGGAATAAACGCAACTTTTGTAATTAAATAGTCATGTTAAAATGGTTTCCCCAACCATTTTCTGGTAATTGGCCGAATAATTGGGGTGATACTCAGTGGTTGACCGAATAATTAGCAGAATATTCGGTATTTGAACGGACCAGGCGTTTGTCGAATAATTACCCGAATATTCGTTATTAAGCAGTGCGAGACTGGCCGAATAGTTCGGTGTTGGGCCAGTGACCAGAATCACTATTCGGTAAATCACTACAAATTATAAACTTACACAACCAACATACAGCCCTATAACCAGTAGATAGTAAAGGTTTAATTTGACGCTTCTTCGATAGCTCAACGCATTTTAAACTTCTCCGAATTATTTAATACCGTTACTCATATTTATTTTAAATTACTCTTCCTTAAACCAAATTTTTCTTTTTTATTTACCAAATTTTGCTATTTCCTTGTGATAGATATTTAATCACTTTGATGTTTCATGCCTCTCGAATATTAATTATTACATGAGGATGAATCATCAGTTTCTATGGAATAAATTAAAATATAAATACTTGGCTTAAAAGCTATCAATGCTGTGGATTAAATAGTAGTAAACATATAATACTATCCAATTTTAACTGTCGGAATATAAAAGGAAATCGGTTATACTCGTATTAACGCAATAATTAAATGCTAAATTTTTGTATTAATTACAAACAAACAAAAATTTTAATTTTAGTTTATTGCTAATGGCGTCGATATAATTGTAAAAATTAATTTATTATAAAATAATTCAATAACTACAAATTGAAAAAAAAATCACTGAACAAAAAACTACGGAAACTTGTAAACGTGTGAAATTTCAAAAAGTAAGCAATAAACATACATACAACGCATTTTTGTGCAAAGCCGGTAAATTATCTCATTGTATTACACTCCACATTTTTATTTTTTTATAAATAAAATTTCATTTTAACAACTCTTTGAATTTATTTTAACACAAGTTTTTGCTTGAAATGAAATTTTATTCTAACTTATCTTAATATAACTGGTCCTTGACCCAAATAAACGACAAATCTGGTAACAAAACAGGAAGATATTATGCAAAGATGGAAACAGCACTACATGGAACTACTGACAGATGATGAAAACGAACAAAACAATGCACCCAAAGAGACAATACACGGAGATAAAGAGGAAGCAGAGTCAACAAACAATGACATAACGAGAAACGAATTAGAGACTGCAGACGATTACCAAGATAAGTAACAAGGTTCTATTGCTATAACAACACTAACTGTTTACTTTTTCATATAACCTTTGACAATGGCATGTAAACATGCCGAAATACGTATAAGCGTAAAATAAATAGATATTTTATATACAGATACTCATGCAATAAAGAAACTGAAAAGTGGGAAAGCAACAGGATATGATAGAATTGCACCAGAATTCCTAAAATACATGGGAGGAAAAGGTTTCGAGACACTACTACACCTTATAAACAAAGTATGGAAGCTAAAATCAATACCAAAAGATTGGGAAATAGCCATTCCTGCCAATACATAAAAAAGGGGATACTAAAAACTGCGACAATTACAGGGGAATATCACCGATCAGCGTACCAGCGAAAATATACGAGGCTATACTAGAAAACAGATTAAGAACGAATGTAGAAGACAAACATCAATAGAGATTCAGGCCAACAAGAGGTGCGCAAGACGCATTATTCACTGTCAAACAGTTAATAGAGAAGAGTATAGAACACGACAAACCAGTTAATATAGGCTTCATAGACCTAACCAAAGCATTCGACAGAGTAAGACGCTCAGATATATGGAACACGCTAAGAAACAAAAAAGTATAGGAAGACCTAAAGAAAGTATTTATAAGACAACCCGAAACATAGTAAGAACACAAAATAACGAATCAAAAGAGTTCATATCTACTGCAGGAATCAGACAAGGAGGAGCACTAAGCCCATATCTATTCATAATATTAATGGACGAAATAAACACCAAGTGTATAGAAGAGACAAAAAATCAAACATGGGGACACTACAGATTAAACCCAGTAAAACTACCAAACCTAGCGTATGCTGATGACCTAGCAATTATAGCAAACAACGAGAAAAATTTGCAACACAACATGAACATATGGATTACCGCATTGGGTGTTCCTGAACTGCGCCGCTTAAGTTACAAGCCTTGTTATCAATACTCGAACTGCGCCGGCCACCTTAAAAATACCACACTCGAACTGCACCGGTTTAGGTATACCTGACTTTAATCTATAGAGTTTTACCAAAAGATTAGCATTATCATAATGGTGGTATTGTGCCCAAAATTATATTAAAAAGAAAAATATACATAATTGAAAATGTTTAATGATTGAAATTGTAGCAATAAACCATAAATGTTTGGTTTAAACTTTACAAAACTTAAAATTGAAAAATAATATATTCTATACTTTCTTAAGGTAGTATGTTACAGATTTTACATATTCAAATACAGATATTGATTTTGTTTTATATAAAGCTATCCTATTCTCTAAAAACAATTTTCTTTTTGCATATGCCTTATTTTTAATTACAATTGGTTCGTTAATGCTGTTTATTTTTACATATGTATCAATTTGAATATTTTTTAACATACAAATATGTTTGGATGCGCTGAATAAAAATAGGAATTAAATTTGCTATGAAATGATTCGCAAGGATTAGTAGTGCATTCGCTTACACATGCGTTTGCCCACAATGACGGGGGAAATGTAGCAGATTCGCTGATGTAATTATCAATTAAATAGTCAGCAAAGTCACTCACTTTCTTGTCGTGGGGAATCACCGACATAAAATTAACAACAAAACAATCACTAACATCTTGCGGCTCCAATAATGCTAAACCGAAGGTCCAGTGTAGCCACTTGCCGATTTCTGAATTGCTTTTGTATTCACTGGTTAAACCCAGTTTTTGAATTTTTCTCCACCAACTCTGTGTCAAATGGAATCGACACCCTTTTAAATTTAACACCTTTAAAAACGCTATTAACTGCAAGATGAATAGCGACTTCAAAATCCGCAACTACTTCTTTGGGGTTAAATTTAAAGTTTGATGCTTTGCACGCTTTCACCACAGATTGAAATGCATCTACGTAGCTGCTGCACTTTTTGTCTGGTAATAAACAAAATACCAGTGGAATGTAGTGTGAATTCACAAGTCCGTGGATAGTAAAAAACTGGAGAAAATGTGATGGGCAGTAGTCGAAGGTTCCATCAACAAATATTGTACTGCAGTTACTGAGATATTCCAGATTTATTTTGCAAGAAAACATTACGACTTTGTTTACTGTATTGTTGTATAACAAAAAATCTTCATTTTTAATAGTTTTAACTGTTAAATTATTTAACTTAGTTTGCAGGTCATTAATATCCGTAGGCAGAGCTGGCAAAACAGATTTCCTTGCATAGTGAATATTATTTCTAATATATTTGTTAGCATGCACCCTTATTAGCATGCACCCTTCCCTAAGGGGTTGGTCCCATTAATCTGTAATAAGGCGCCTTACGCAACTTTAACTGAGAGCGCATGAGCAAGGATCTGTGTGACTGGAGAGCGGAGGCGGCAGTTACGGGGCATGTCAGATGAGGACAAGTAACAATATACTGCAACTGTGAACGTTAACTGTAATTTTGTCTATTAAAGCCTTTTTGTGTCGTTATTTTGATTTTAATTGAGGGTACGAACCCCTGTTGTTAACATCAGAAGTGGGATTCCTCCCAGTGCGCCCAAATTACATTTTTTTTTGTTCTATTGTATTTCGGCAACATGGCGTCGAAAAGGAAAACGCGTTCTTGGAGTGATGACAGTTCGGACGACGATAACCGCGAAGTTAGAACGGTGACTGATCGGGCTTCCGAACGTCCAAAATTGCAATGGCGTGAAACTTTGTTAACGTTGGTTGCAACACAACAGCAGCATTTGGCAGAGTTATCACGCCGAACCATCATGGCTGCCGAGCCAACGCCCAGTCCTGTACCAGAAGGTTCCACAGCGCAAGTGCCAACGTCATCAAACGCGTCATTCCGTTTATCCGAATTTGATCCCGATACCAGCACCTACGCCATCGAAGAATGGCTCAAGGATGCTACGAATCTGAAAGAGGAGCTTTATATAAGTGACATGTTAATGATTGCGAAAGCTGGTGCGGCACTTAAGGGCCGAGCTCATCATTACTACTGCGAGTGGCGACCAGTCAAACGTACTTGGGGTGATTTTTGTGCCGACCTTGCTGTTGCTTTTCCCGATCGTGAGACGCCCGGTGCTCGCGCATTTACCGCCGCGACTATGCGCAGTCGTGACTGTGACTCACTTAGTGACTACGGTATTCAAAAACTTCGTAGCATCCGCCGCTTCCATGCCAATTTGCCTTGGGATACAATTATAAGTATGGTGGAATATGGCCTCGATCATTCAGAGGCACAGACGTCAATACGCATCCAACAGCCAAGCGCAGAACGAGAGTTGCTCAAACTTCTAGGGGAATTCGATGCTCGTCGTCGTAAGTCTCGTTTGATGACAGGTCAACAACCCGCAAATACCAGTATTACGAGATCAGCCGGCGCAACTAGTAAACAACCCCTTGAGCGTCGAAAATCTCCAAGTGTCTTTAGAGGCACTTGTTTTAAGTGTGGACAGCAAGGCCATCGTCAGGATGTCTGCCGTACATCCTCCCGGAGTCATGATGATTCGGTAAAACCCAGATCCGACAGAAAACGGGAGTTAACCCTACCCACGTGTACACATTGTACGAAGATAGGGCACACGGAAATCAACTGTTGGAAGAAACACGGCAAGCCTAGGACCGTTATGCTCATCCGACGTGGTCGTACCTTAGAACTATCGCCAATTGCTACTCTACTGTGTGACGACAAGGCCATGGCCTTCAGTTACCTGATCGACAGTGGTGCTGACGTGTCTATTTTACGAGAAGCTGCTGCCAAGAAACTAGCGGTTTCGATTACACCCGAATTCCGCCAATTTTCAGGTTTTGGTGCAAAGAATGTTTACAGCCTGGGTACGTGCGAATTAATTGCTGTTATGCCAGCTGCAACATTGGAGATTTGTTTTACGATCGTACCCGGTGACGTAATCCCCGGAAATTACGATGCCATAATCGGTTGGGATGTTATTGGCCGGCAGCATATTCGCGTCGAAAAGTGTATCGACGGTCTTGAATTACACCATGACCCGCTTGCGATACCAAAAGTATTAACATTAAAAAGCAGTAACTTAGGTAATATAATGGTGTCAGGACTGGACGAACAGATGATAGCAAGGTTACGCGAACTATTAATATGTAATCGTAATAAAACGCCGGATCACATTCTTACTGGAAAACTGAGTGTAACATTAAAAGATGACATTCCAGTGGCGTATCGGCCACGACGGTTGGCCTATGCAGAACGTTTACAGGTTCAAAACATTATCCGCGAGTTATTACGTGAAGGAATCATCCGTGAAAGCCATTCCTGTTACGCTAGTCCCATTGTTCTCGTAAAAAAGAAAAATAACGAATTTCGAATGTGCGTTGATTTCCGCGAAATCAATAAAAAAGCCATAAAGGAAAGATACCCATTGCCACTCATCCATGACCAGATTGATGCCTTGTGTAATGCCAGATACTTCACAACACTCGACATGAAGTCTGGATTTCACCAAATGGAAGTGGAAGAAAGCTCGAAGCATATTTTGGCTTTCGTTACGCCTTCTGGCCATTATGAATACAATCGCGTCCCCTTCGGGTATGTTAATGCACCGTCGGCTTATCAGCGAGCTATCGATAAGGCACTGGGCGACTTAAAGGGCACAGAAGCCCATGTTTATATTGACGATGTTCTTGTCGCTTCAAAAACAATAGACGAGGGGTTTCAATACCTGCAGAACGTGTTGTGTGCGTTAGCAACCGCAGGATTTTCCCTGAACTATGACAAGTGTACTTTTTTCGCGAAAGAAACAGAATACCTTGGTATGGTGCTAGGTCAAGGTTCGGTGCGACCCAGTCCGAGAAAAGTGAATGCGTTGACGCACGCAGTGCCTCCTGCAGACTTAAAAAGTGTGCGACAATTCATGGGGCTAGCCAGCTATTTTCGGCGGTTTATCGAAAGATTTTCGTTGATAACTGCTCCTATATCAGCGCTGTTGCGAAAGAATCAGGTGTTTCAGTGGACTTCTGAATGTGAGCATGCCAGAAAATTAATTATCAGCAAATTGATAGATCAGCCAATACTCCGCATTTTCGACCCAAATTTGAGGTGCGAGTTGCATACAGATGCTAGCAGTGTGGGTATCGGTGCTGCACTGCTTCAGAGCGAGCATGGCGTCACACGGCCTGTTGCCTACTACAGTAGGCGTACAACGGATTGTGAATCGATGTATCATGCGTACGACTTAGAAACACTTGCGATTGTTGATGCCGTCGAACACTTCAGGGTCTACCTGTACGGGGTTCATTTCACAATATACACCGACTGTAATTCGGTTCGCGCAACCGCATTAAAGAAAAACCTGCACCCGCGCGTGGCTCGGTGGTGGGTGACATTACAGGACTATGACTTTAGCATAGAATACCGTCCAGGAGTACGCATGGCACATGTAGATTATTTAAGCCGTAATCCTGTTGAAAATGTGTGTGTTGTAAAATCTTCAAGTCTGCCATCTGATATGGTCTCTGGTGACACACTGTCCACTTACCAACAGAAAGACGAGTTTTGTCAAAAAGTGTTTAAAAGTCCTGATGTGTTTGACAACTTTATGATAGTGAATAATGTTGTTGTGACCCGCGGTCAGCTTCCAAAGTGCTACGTACCTGTTGCCGCCCGATTGGAGACAATGCGTTTATACCATGATGCGTCTTCTCACATTGGCTGGGATAAATGCATAGCCAAAATGCGGGAAGACCTCTTCTGGCCCAAGATGGGCCAATGCCTTAAGAAGTATATCAGGAATTGCCGAGCGTGTGTTATAGGAAAGTCGCATACTGGTCGCCGGTCCGGAGTGTGGCAAAGCGGTCACAAGCCTGACGATATTATGGATACTTGGCATATTGACCACGCGGGTCCTTTAGTAAAATCCAATGGTTGCACTCAAATACTTGTCGCAATTGATGCCTTTTCAAAGTATTGTTGTTTACAGCCAATACCCAAAAAGACGACAGACGACTCGATTCGAGCATTGTTACCACTATTTGAGAAGCTGGGCAAACCCAGGCGAATTGTAGCCGACAGGGCGACGGCGTTCACCTCCCTGATGTTTCGTAATTTCCTAGGCGAACATAACGTCGAACTCCATCACATTGCAACTGGTATGCCACGTGGTAACGGGCAAGTCGAGCGCGTAATGCGTACAGTATTCAATTTGTTGCGGGCAACCCTCACGGCCGAGAACGAGAAAAATTGGGCAACGTCCTTGTCCGCGATCGAAAATGATATCAACACTACGGTGCATGCAACGACCGGATATGCGCCGACGGTGTTGCATTTTGGAACAAATCCAAGGCTATCGGCTACTCGGTGTTTTTTAGCAGCTGCACCGCCGACTGATAGCTATGTAGACCCCGACGAAGCCGTTGCTGAAGCACGAATAAGAATGGCTCGCAGTGAAGATGAACGAGCTAAGCACTTTAATCTTGTTCGTTTCTCTACACCTTTATTTTCTGTTGGTGAGTTGGTTGCCGTAGAAGACTCCCAGTTGGCTGGTGGTGGCAAATTAAAACCGAAATACAAAGGACCATATACTGTGCGCACCATCCTTCCAAACGAGCGTTACGTCCTATGGAAAGCAGGCCGCCGTCTAACTGTGGCTGCACACGAACAACTTCGCCATTGGCCCACGGCCCCGACTATGTAGCAGCGTAATATTGTACCTACCACATTACGCTGAACGCTGTAGCATTCCTACACTCGCGGGGGTAGCGCATGATACTTGTTTACATTCGAGCGGGAGTACCGTAGCTTTCCTTTATTTTGTTTCTGTAGCAACCATACAATTGCGGGAGTACCGTACGATTCCGGCAGTACCGTATTTTCCAGTTGTTTTGTTTCTGTAATAACCCTACAATTGCGGGGGTCTGATGCTTGCATACTTTTGTACGGGAGTACCGTAGCTCACAGTTATTCTGTTTCTGTAGCAATTCTACACCTGCGGGAGTACCGCAGCAATCTCACCGCCACCTGTGCGGGAGTACCGCCTGATTTTCTTTTTGGAGTAATCACACTTTGCGGGAGGACCGCGTTACTGTTTATTGCTTTGTGAATCAGTTTTGTTACCAAAACATCACGAATGTAATATGCTTCTGGGTCAACCACGACCTGGGTCAACATTATTAGTTTACGTTATTTTTTTTATGTTTATTACAAAGTTATTGCTTTCAGAGTTTTGGTGCCAGCCGTTGCTGACCTCATCGTACGTGCCATATTCCAAAACTTATTGTGCGTTGCTGTCAGTCGCGTCATGCTGCACTTTGCTGTTTTCTCGTTCCGACAGATCAGGTGTGAGGCCACACCGATGCAGGATGGCCGTGTTAGCATGCACCCTTATTAGCATGCACCCTTCCCTAAGGGGTTGGTCCCATTAATCTGTAATAAGGCGCCTTACGCAACTTTAACTGAGAGCGCATGAGCAAGGATCTGTGTGACTGGAGAGCGGAGGCGGCAGTTACGGGGCATGTCAGATGAGGACAAGTAACAATATACTGCAACTGTGAACGTTAACTGTAATTTTGTCTATTAAAGCCTTTTTGTGTCGTTATTTTGATTTTAATTGAGGGTACGAACCCCTGTTGTTAACATATTTAATATCAGTTGACGTCAATTCTTCAACTTCCTTAGATGTTATTTCGCCTCTAATTAGTTTGAGAGGTCTTTCGCTAAGATTTTCCATAGCTTTTCTCTTAACACTGTTGGAAACGCCTTGCCGCACTAATTTTGCTGGCAGAGAATGATTATGGTCAATGACATTTTATCATCAACGTATAATGAATGAGCAAATTGATCTCTTAAATTCTCCTCTACTGGACATTTTGGAATAAGAAATCAAGTCATCTGCAGACGATTACCAAGATAAGTAAAAAAGTTCTATTGCTATAACAACACTAACTGTTTACTTTCACATAACCTTTGACAATGGCATGTAAACATGCCGAAATACGTATAAGGTTAAAATAAATAGATACTGTTAAAGTGATTAAGTATTTTATATACAGATACTCATTGTATATTTTTGAGTTGCACTGTTTCTGCACACATTTCCACTTTATGCCACAGAAACTTTCTTCGCTTTTACCAAATTTAAAACCGTTATATACAATTAGCTGACTACCACGTTGCCCAATAATTGTACTGAAATCACCCATTTTTACTAAAAACTTTAAAGTTAAAAGACAAACTTCTTTTTTGCTGATATGTACTACGTACTTTACGCCACTAAGGAACTGGGAAAACTGAAGTAAAAGCAAAATTATGTAGATGTAGATATCATTAAATAGGGATGTACAGTAACTTTCTTCTATTATTCTTAAATATTGAACTTGTTAAGTAGGCTTGTATTTAATTTACTTCAGTTAGCTTATCGTAATCCGCTTATTGACCCTCTAAACTACCGGCGCAGTTCGAGTTAGGAATTATAGCAGATTACTTTTGTTTTTACCTGGGACGTCATTAAGCGGCGCAGTTCGTGTCCAGCCACCGCATTACAGGAGAAAAATCTAGAAATTAAAACAAATAAATCACAAGTCATGGTAATAGCTAGAGAACATCATAAAATAAAAATTAATATAAACAACAGAGAGCTGGAACAAGTATAGAGTTTTAAATATCTAGGCCACAAAATAGAAGATAATGGGAAAATAGACGGAGAAACGAATAACCGCACTGCAAGTGCAAGCGAACTACTATATGACCTAGATAAAAGTTTTATAAGTAAAAGAGAAATATCATGGAAAACAAAAATAAAAGTGTTTAAAACAGTATTTGTGCCAACGCTAATTTACGGGTGTGAAACGTGGGTGTTAAACGAAAGACATAAAAGTAGACTACAAGCAACAGAGATGAGATATTTGAGGAAGGTACTAGGAGTGAGAAAAAAGACAGAATCAGAAACAATGAGATCAGAGAAAGGCTAGGAACAAGAGACCTGAACAAAATAAGAGAGCAACGACAACTACAATGGTGGGGACACCTAATAAGAACGAACCCGGAGAAAACAACAAAAACAGTATGGCAGATGAAATTAAGTGGAAAGAAACCCAGAGGACGACCACGGTTCACTTGGAATGAACAGATAGCTAAAATACTACAGAATAAAGACCTATCGTGGACACAAGCGACAGAGATTGCCGGAACCAGATCTAAATGGAGGGAAATAACAAAGAAATAAGACAAGAAAACCTCTACACCTGAATTACGGTAGAAAGAGGATCGATTAAGAAGAAGAAGAAATTTTATTCGACTATATCACAAACATTTTCGTGTCATCAACCAATTAAATTAATTTATTGGTGACAAATCAACACTAGATTTCGGGCAATCGCCACGAGAGCTTTCAGGCATGTATTAAAATTTTGAAAATTTTTAAAATACTTCAGAAAGCTTTTTGTATTTTTGGCAATTTAATAAAAATGTTTCTAAATTTTTGTAAAATATCAAACTTCATATTTTATACTGTGTGAAGATTTTTGAAAATGTTCATAATTTTCAAAAATGTACAAATGCTTTTGTCGAACCGACCTCATTTTGTTTCACGTATACTAGTGGAATTACCAATCTTTTGAGCCTAAATTCGGTTTTCTGCGTTAAAACGTCTTTGCTGTTAAATACATACAGGCAAACAGATACACACACACACACGCACACGCACACACGCACACGCAAACGCGCACGCACGCACACGCCCACGCTCACGCCCACGCCCAAGCTCACGCCCACGCGCACACACAAAGGCATCTATATTTCAAAAAACTTAGGTGCACATGATTTGCCATAAAACTATCTTTTTGTTGGTATAACTCGTTTGTTAGCGAGTAAAGCAAAAGCAAAAAAGTTTCGATGAGAAGTCAAATGTGCTTCATGCCCTTGAAACCGATCACAACAACTTCCTAATAACAATACTCGGTATAGCGAGGAAGGTAGAAACAGTTGTTGCAAAACTTGCGTTTGTTAGCGACAAAGGCGACAATTTATAATTGTAGCGCTCGTGCTAGTTTATTTTGGACAATTTCGCTCGCGCCTTGCTAAGCTCAAGGTTATTTTAAAATAAAGATCACTAGTTGTATTACGTGTGATAAAAAAAAAGAGTTTTGATATAATTACTTCAGACTATTACGCTCAGTACTTTGAAAACCAATCATAAATTTAGTGAATTAAAAAAAACAATGGTTTTTATTGTTATATTTTTTACACCAAATGTTTTCCGGGACTAGCTGACCAATCAAAATTGAGATATGGGCTCCCACACCGTCTTTAATTGACAAAATTTTGAATTCTCGTGGATATTAGAAGTAAAAGATTATACACAAACACGATAAAAACGCTGTATTAACTTAAATTTAAGATTTGATTAAATACGGCTGTATTTAACCTGATACTTACCTTAAATTTGTTGGTGTAACGCGTGGTGTAAATGTTTTCCAAGCAAAGTTTGATAATTATTTTATTCAAATTTGTTGGTCTTAAACAAATTCGTGCATAAAATTGAGCAAAAATCACTCACTGAGGATTTGTAATTTTTAGAGAGTTTAATTTATACGGCACGTGACGCCATTTAAACCAATCAAATGCATAAAAATGCCTATTTACATTTTATTACAGCGGTAATTAAAAAAAATCCTGTTGGTTTATTTACGTATGTTGCGTTGGTAACCGCCTTACGATCATAGCAACTGCAATAAAATGACACTTAGTAAAATAATTTTAGTTAGCCCTATTTTTTTATTTATTATAAGCTCTTGTAAGTTATGATTAATTATCGCTGATTTATTTTAGTTAAAACCGAGTAGCACATTCAACTCGTGCGTTCGCACTCGTTGAATCTGCAGCTCGGTTTCAACTCGAACATGTCATCGATAATAATCAGTTTACTTGTTATATTATGAGTGACAAAATCACATTCGTACACGCATCTAATTTTAGTGGCAACTTTAAACATCTTGTGATAATTATTATATATGGTGTAGTTTTTTACGTCAAAAGTATCCGGGTTACACGTCTCTATTGGCTGCTGAAATGGCAAATGCGACGTAGTAATTGGTCGATACATTACGAATGGAATAGCCACATATATAACCATT
This sequence comes from Ctenicera cuprea, assembly GCA_958336395.1. NCBI lineage: Eukaryota > Metazoa > Arthropoda > Insecta > Coleoptera > Elateridae > Ctenicera > Ctenicera cuprea. Next base: position 47,617,841 of record OY284488.1, read on the forward strand.
TTAAATATTCTGAGGTAAATCTAAATTTTTGGTATTTCATATTTAAAACTTTAAGGGTTTATTTATAAAGCAACAGCAACTATAACATATTTGTAACGTAACGCAAGTCTTGTCAAATTCTAGTAAATTCAACATTCTCAACTCCTAAAGCAAATGTAAAAATAAAAACGTGCTCTTTTTTGAGCTAGTAAAAAACACAATTGTATCAGTTCAGACGCCACCACACGAAACAATCCCGGTTCTCCCGTAAGAAATGGAAACGGATGTGTAATGGTGGACACACATTGATTACCACCGAACTGCTCGCTTTTAATTTTCGTGTTTAACTCTTAAAGCAAATCTAAAAATACAAGCACATTGTCTTCTTTGATAAGCGACAAAACTCAATTTAATTAGATTATTTAAGTCGCACAATCACGAAACAAACCGATATCTCCAATTAAGTAATGGAAACACGATGTACATTAAATAGCGGGTGACACTACACACATCGATAACCGAAGTGCTCGCCGTTAGTTGTTTGTGTTTAACATTAAATTAAGAATTAAAGAGCTTGTGGGTCACGAGATGCCGATGTCCGTAACGAAAACTTCTAAGTGAGATTAATGACAGCTAGAGTTTCTAGTAAAAAGTCTTGCTGCGATAGGAGTTTCACCGCGATCAGTTTCGAATCTGTAAACTACAATTTAGCTCCTAGACGAAAAGATCCTGATAAATGTGTCATCAGAAATGTAATCAGATATTTTATAGTTTGCGTAGTGGAACCAAAACAGACAGGGAGCTAAGGTAAAAAAAAGTCGACCAGAGATATAGTTACCGCCTAAGAAATGAATTGAAAATGTGAACTTACAAAAGAGTGTAAAAGCTAAGAAGTAAAAGTTGCTTAAAACTGAAAAGCAATTTTTATGCTACTTGCACTAAATATGCACACGTTATGTACTTCATGAAAATAACAAAAACTGGGTGTGAATGCATATTATTATGTTACGTTCTGTAATCCTTTTAAATAAATGTGTATTCATGTAATGGAAGATTAATTGGTGGACTACAAAACATTTATGGTCCATCAGGTGTCTGCAATGTATAAATATCATTATCGCCAAGAGGGCAGATGCTGGTGGCTAAATATGGGCAGCAGTCATACCTTAAGATGGATACAGGTACCAGTACGAGTACATGTGTGAAATTAAAAAGGTTTGCCAGCATGAAAATAACAATGTTGTGTTGGTTGTACTTAAATATGTAAAGTACCTGTTCATCTCTGTGTAAAAATAGTGGTAAATATAGTGGTGACTACTGTTGACAACCCATTATTTATGTAATTGTTGTGTGATGATATTATTGTTGCTGATTAAAACTGATTACGCTCGTTGATACAGCTAGCTCTGTTCTGAGAACCTAGTAACTGGGCGTAGAGTTATTCAGGTTCCTCGACCTGGTTAATTAAAGAAATAGCCAGTGACCCCAAAACGTATATCTTGGGGCCGTCGAAAAAAGTTCCCAACTGGTGCGCACAATGACATGAGTTAAATCTCCATTGATCAGGTTAACAATCTGTTAGCCGGTATCCGGCGTCATAAGCGTCCTCAATTCCAGATTTGCCTGTACGTTCGGTACGGACGAGCGTACAGCGGCAGATTTTAGTGATTTAAGGAACACAATTGTTATGCTAGCAAAGAAATAGTTTTCGTTAACATACACTTCTTTTTTTCTAAAACTCAAAGTAGACGGCGACGCGTTAGTTCGCACTTTCAGATTCTGACACTGCTGGCGATATAGGCGGACCTTTCTAAAGACATAGACTTTGAAGACGTTATTGATGATTTTACAAGTAAAAATATCTTTGTAAACTAATGTAATACACTAATACCTATATTTTTATTCGTTGCAAAGGGCAGAAACGTGAGTTGCGTAGGGGCGCCCATAATACAAATTCGGCTCTGAGCATTATGTTATTCTTTTACAGATACAAAAGATAATGTACACTCAAAAGGTTAACGACTAGAGCGCAACGTGTTTACTACAAAGGGAAATAAGAAATACCTTTTCCGTAAGTAACATATTTTAGTCATGCTTTAATGTAGTAATGTATATGGGATTTCTTTCAATGTAAGTACTAGTGGTATTTTAAACGCTGAATGTATGATGTGCTTGAAAGCAACATATTTAGGTAAGGCACGTACCTAGAGTAACCCGCACGACGTTTTTCGAGAATGCTACCTAGCTGCACAAGTGCACACCTGATCTGTTAAGGGCCTCTTTAAGTGAATTTTATGTTATGTGTTTACATTATGCGTCTTGTATTTACAAATTGCATCGATTAAAGTAAATTTATATTTACCGTCCTACCTGGAAATAAATATTTGTACAAATACCAATTTAATAAATAGTGCCTACCGTACGACATTTAGAAGAATTACACAGAAAGTCGATAAATTCTTTCACGATTTGATCGTTTCAAACAATAGCATTAACTTTCTTTTTCTATGCAGATCACTGGAATGATTTACATGTTATTTTGATGTAAAATACTTGCGTAGCTTTTCTTACAGCAACTCAATTTTAGATTTTTATTGCACAGCTGTAAGACAGTAAATCAATGCTGTGCAACCATTAAATGAAGTGAAAAGAAGTTTATTTTTTCTACGCGATTTACTTAACTGTGTGCTTACATGCCTAGCTGGAATTCTTCTGTCGTTTCACAAGACGAAGACAAAATTTACCAAGAAGTAATTAAGATAATCCCATTAAAATATTAGGCTTGCGTTCTCTAATCAAGATTTATATGAACAAAGGAGAAAGTTGCCAAGCTAAAAGAGCATTTTTCTTAATTTCAGGTAGGTACCAATTCTATTTTTCTTCTAATTTATTTTTAAATGAATACACTCATAAGTCGTTGTCATTTTTAGCTATTTCTTTCGGCATCCAACCCTTATACTTTTTTGTTTGAATATATTTGGAAAACAACGGGGCTTTCGAGCTTTCTGTATCAAGATCTATCAAAAATCTCGTGGAATAAAATTAGGGGTTTAGATAACAAAAATGTTGTTCCTTATCGAACATGAAAGCAATATTTTAATAAATCCCGTAGCAAGGCTGGATGAGAGAAAGACGTCGCGAGATACCGGTAGCGTAGGCGAGCTTTGGGGCTTTCCGGGGTCTTTCTGGCTTTATAGTTCTATATTCCCGGCCGCAGTCGCCAGCTCAAGCGCCTAATAAAGTGCGAGGACCTGCTGAGCCTATAACTACTTCCAAGTTCTACTCTGGTTGCGTTGTAACTAAATTTACTATTACGCGTAATTGGAAAATAAATCTAGATCTAGGAAACAACTATAATTAATGCCCGCGAAATATTTTAAAGTTAAATCCTTGTTCCGAACAGGCATTACCGTGTTTCAATTATAGCTGCCACTCTAACGCCTGGCTGCGACAAGATACTTCCCTCTCGGTTTCAATTCTCAACCTGAACTAATTACTGTGTATCTACCGTGTATTTGGATTTGGATTAGATTAGTTAACATAGATGAAGTCAGCACATCCGAATTTAATTAAGCCGAAACTAACTTATTTTTTTTGTAAAATAGACGTAGCTTACATTAACACAATACACATAGAAATGCTCTAAAAATAGTTCGTTTAAAACGATTACGAAACAGCAACAAAACTAAGAAACTCCTTGGAAGTCCTCTATCGTCTAATCCATATTAGGGGTTATTCAATTTCGTGAGACCTTGAAACATCGCCGAAGCTAATGAAGCGTAAGGTTTTATTCCTTACGGACGAGTATTTCAGAATTGGCGAATTTGTTTTATAAGTTTTTGTGAAATGTACAGATTCTTTGTGTATAGGAGGAGTTTGTAAATTAAAATCGCAAATGTTTTACCGGGCCTATACATGTTACACGAAAATGAAATGATGGGCTTATTCTTCCCTCAAAAAAGAACCGTTAAACAAAAAATTTTTACAGCATTCTGTTGGATTACAACGTGTATACATACATACTCAGCAGTTTTGAGGTTTTATACAAAAGACTATTATAGCGGAAACATGACAAATAAAAAAAATGTATGTATGAGCAGAAAATTAGGAAATTCAGATTGAAACATTCTCTTTTCACTTTCCTTTTTACAGACTTAACTTTAAAACTAATCCAGCAGCGTGCGCCAAAAATAGCGCAGATTCAAAATAAATATTGCAGAATAACCGTAAATCTGAAATTAACATCTTTTTAGGCATCTGCCATACATTCAGGGCCATCCCAAGAAATTTAGAGCTCCTGAGCTAAGAATTTATAGCGCCTTAATAGCAGTAGTAAAATTCGAATCTAGGACAAAATATCCCTGAAAGAACGGGAAAAAAGCCCGAAAAAAATCCAAAAAACATTTGAGATAAAAAATATACATGGTTTGGATTTCCAAAAAATTAAAGAGGTGGTTATAATTGTTTAAAAAATGTCTGTCTGGTGTATGGGTGGGTTTGTATGTGTGCGTGTTGGTTACGCGTTGTAACTCTCGAATGGATGATCCGATTTCGATGAGCTTCGGAATGTCAAAACATTCAAAATAAAAATTCGCCATTAAAATAAGTTTTTAAAAAAATCAAAAAATCGGAAGCGGAAGTTAGACATAATTTTTTTGTAGCATTTATACCGGAAAACTAATTTTTTGAAATCGAACGCGGAATTTCATAGAGGACGTTAGAGCATATCCAACTGATTGATAGCGGCGCTAGTGGTATATGCCTAGCTTCCGAACAGCGCACCAATATATTTGTGACCAACTAAGGAGACTATTATAAAAAATTGAAAAAATAGAAATAAATAGCTGAAAAGACATTTTTTTTAATGTAGTACCGTAAAGAGTCACTATTTAAAACGATATATTTAATAAGGCATCGCCAGGCCCCTTTGTAGGCCCGGTGCCATAGGGCTATAGCCCAATTACCCCAATGGTTAGGATGGTAGTGCATACCTTGCTCTGCTCTTAATAAGTACCTATACTCCTAAGCAGAGATTGTGCAGATATGGAGCTGTAACCGTGACTGATTCTGTTTTTTAGGTTTTAAACTCTAGCAGAAGGGTGTCTTGTCAATACATTTATTTTATTTAAATAACTGTTTAAACAATATCTGAAGGGTGTCAAGACAGGTTATCGTGCGGGCTACTGCACACGTTTGTGTCTATCCAATATTTCAATATAGAGTGTTCTTAAAGTTATTATTGGCTTGTGCGCTGCACGGCAACTTGATGTATTTACCACACTGACACGCATTAAAGTGGAAGTTCTTCCGACAAATCTGAAAGTTTATTATGTATGAAACTGAAATAAAATTCAACATTAAGAGTTTTTTCAAAAGAATTAAGACTGTTGGTGCGCACGGTTCTGCACCAAACTTCCCTCGCCAATTCGAGTAAAGATTAATAATTTATTGAATCCAATGAAATGTTTTTTGTCAATAATGGCAGTAGTGTGTATTTACACTGACATTATATTAAAAGCGGCTTTGCATAAATTACTAAACATTTTGTAGTTACGCAAATGATTAAAAAATTTCAAACTTAATTGTTAGCCACCGCAGGTAATTAAATTGCATTATCAGTTAGATTAATGGCACATTTTGCAATTACTCTCAATTTACACCTCTCCGCATTTTACTAAAAAAAACTGTATGTAACATCCATACAAAATTACACATAAAAACAGCTCTTTCTTATGCGTGTACAGAAAAATTATATTCTATTTGACAAAATGTTAAATTTGTTTGGTGCACTCACTAATTTCAAAAAAAACTAATATTTCTTTTCTATTGAACACATTTCCTTTTATTATTACAACAAGTATATGCTATGAACTTGAGCCCCTCCCATTCGCGGTTCCCAATGCAATTGCATTGGCTACATTGGCGCAGTTACGCCACTATGCAAGCACTAATTACATGCATTACAGCTCAGAACAACTTATTTGTTAATATTTTCAAAGGAATTATCAAAAAAAAACGGGGAACATAGCCTACGGGTTCTTCTAGTAATATTTAATATCTTTCAAATTACAATTATGTGTATATAAATAATACCAATATAACTGCAAAAAAATACAAAAGTTAGTTTCCAAAAAAATAAAGATAAAATAGCGCCGTGAAGGTCCAGTCTAAGCAGAGCTTGAGCGAAGAATCTTCACCGAGCTACACTGAGATGGATGCTTAATTACCTCGTTTTGATGAATCTGCTATCATGGAAATATACAAAAATCTATGAAATATTTCGTAAAATTTAGCGTTAGCACAATGCAATAGGTGCAGTTTCAGATGTTCATTAATTTTTTTTTTAATTTTTAAAGTTTTTTAATAAATATAGAATTTGTTTGCAGAAGCGGGGAGATAAATAAAGCAGGTTCCTAAATACTTTACACTGGTTGACTCCTGTTTCTTTAATATACTAATAAATTAATAATTTTGTATAGTGGAAGTTTATTATTTGCAGCATAGGGAACACATTTTGTTAGTGCCATTTAATGTGAGTAAGTTAGCATCTAACCATTTTGCGATAGTTGCCATTTTGTGATTAATTTTACTATAAACATTTTGCCAGGTTTGCTTATAGTCTAGTCAACGAAAAGGTTGTAGAGGGAAATGGAAGGAACACAATTTTTGACTTTGGGACTTTGTTTGGACTAGTTAGGAGGTAAACATACTAAAAGTCCCCACTCCTAGGAGGTGTGCGGGGTGCAGGGGGGCACGTAGAAGGTCTCTTTTTTCGGTTTTTCGCTTATATATCGAAAACTATGCGTTCTAGCGATAAGACCATTCTATACAAAATTAAAGCTGACAAAAGGTACCACAAGATTGATTCCATTCATTTTTTCGTTATCTCGCATAGTTTCTGATATATCCACGCTCAAAATTCGCTAATTTTGAAAAAATAAATTTTGCCTCACGTTTTTTGCCACCATCACTTGATTCACTTTTCTCTTCATCACAATAATTATTAAAGAAAGTGAAATAAAATATATTGGCTTATACATAGAGTTAAAGCAGTGGAATAACGAAAAATACGAAAGTTAAGTTTTTCTGCAAAATCTCGGAATTTACACATAAAGTTAAAATTGCTCTAACTTTTGAACGGTTAAGATAAAATAGTAAATTATCATATATTCTTGAAGGAAATTTAATGCTCTACAACTTCCTTTCTTAGGACTTTTTCGTAGGACGAAGGGCTGAAGAGTTGGCTAGTCAAATAAGGCAAAAAACGCGAGAAAAAAATATTTTTTCAAAATTAACGGATTTTGAGCGCGGATATATCAGAAACGATGCAAGTTAGCGAAAAAATGAATGGAATCAATCTTGTGGAACATTTTGTCAGCTTTAATTTTGTATAGAATGGTCTTATCGCTAGGACGCAAAGTTTCTGAGATATAAGCGAAAAACCGAAAAAAGGGACCTTCTACGTGCCCCCCTGCACCCCGCTCACCTCCTAGGAGTGGGGACTTTTAGTATGTTTACCTCCTAACTAGTCCAAAGGAAGTCCCAAAGTCAAAAAATGTGTTGCTTCCATTTCCCTCTACACGCCCCTTTTGAGCATTCATTGACTGGACCAGTATTAGTTACAACAATGCAGTACAGTATCATCGGCGTAGGAAATAATACACTCCACATCTGAATGGGAGGAGATAAGAGACGATTTATATACAAAATAAATAGAATGGGACCCAAAAACATTCGCTTGCGTAACACCGACGGCTTGCACAGCATACTATCACTTAGGCTGTCACTCATCTTTACTTTTTGATTTCTTACCTTACAAAAAGTTTTAAATAAAGTATAGGGTATTCTTTTAGTTCCCAATCTTTCTAATTGATCGAGTAGCAACTGGTGACTGAAAGTATCAAAAGCTTTTGCTAAGTCTAGAAAAACTGCTGCACTACAAATTCCATTGTCTAAGTTTTGATAAATTTTCGAGATTAAATCTAATTCCCCTTTCACTCAAAATAAACTCGGTTTAACATTCAATATTTCGTTGTCCCCGTCTTTTAAATAAAAAGCATGTCTTTTCGATTTGCAATTTTTTTTTTATTTTTTAGTAATATAAATATATCTATCTAAAAGGGAGGTTTCTACAGAAGACTCCGCTTCTCGCATCCTACACACCATTATCTTCTGTCTACCTAGTCCCTTTTATGTAATACGGCGTTAAATTTTGAATTTTTAAAAATTTTAGCAGTCGCCATTTTACAGCGTTGGATTTACCCCAAAGTGTGCTACAGATTCCGTTTATAATTTTTTAGAAAATTCACTTTCTGAAAAAAATATTTAAAAAACTACTCCTGCTTTCGGTACAAGATTTTTCAAAACCTTTATTGGTCGATGGTGTTGTGATACATTTTCACATTCGAAGCTCATCGAATTCGGTTCATCCGTTTGGGAGATTAAAACACCTACCTACAGACAGATATTTTTATCAAATCACTGTTGTGAGTTCCTGCAGGTCCAAAACGTATAATTCCGTCAAAATATTGTATACAAAAATATTTCGGAAAGCAATGCAATAAAAGTATAGGTAAGTAAAAACTGTATTATTTGCACGATTCACAAAATGCCGCAATTTTAAATTTATGCATTATAGCTTTAAGTTAAATGATAAAACAACACAAGAAGATTGCCTTGAAATATATTACTTGACGTTTAATTACCTATTCAATATATGTAAGGAGATAGAACTAAAGCTAAAAATTAATTAAACTCCATTCACTTCGCAATTGATTTGTCAGGAAAACAATTTTCTGGAGTTAAAAGAATAAAAAGTGAGGCGTGTCTTTGACATTATTGCAAACTACGAAAATTTCACAAATGCTTAATAAGCAATTAATTTATTATAAAACATTCAATACTTCACACAAGTACACCTAACTCATTTTTTAATAATTTCACAAATAAAACGTTGTGTATAATTTTTAATTTTGTTTGTTTGCTCTTATTTTAAAATTCGTATATAATTTTAAAAGTGAAACCGTTCTTATATTTGTATGTTATTTTACATGGTGGAGCTTTTATGTGTAACGAAGTTTTCGTAATCCGACGGCAGTGGTAATGGATTAAAACAGAAGGAAAAGCATTCCCAAAACGAAAGGATTAATTTTCTTTCGGAGAAATTACAGCCGTCCATTGCTGAAAAAGATATTTTATGCAACCTGCGTTGAGTTTTATGGAAATGCCTTTTAGATGTAAATGAAGGGAGTGAAGCGGCATAATTTCCTATAATCAACGTTTCCAGAAGCGAGTGCTTCTAATTAATAAATAAATTTTCTATATCTTGAACAAGGATTCTAAGAGCTATTAAAGTGGATGAAAGGCGTTTTAATAAAACCCTTTTTCGAGCACACCTAACCTCTTACCTCGCAATCAAGCAGAATGAGGTTAACGTGCAGACGCGTAAACATTTCCAACGCCTTAATTATACGCTGTTCGGGACTGAGAGCTGAGCGCAAAGACACGCAGATAAATACGCCTGAAAATGAGATGGGAAAACCGACGCCAATCGGAGCTGGAAAAACCTTCGATCTTCGGCCATGTTGATCCTTGAACACGTGCTGCGGAAGAACGGTTCCAGGTAACGGAAAGAATAAAGAAAATACAAGAGAACACCGAAATCCTAGACAACTCAACCCGAAATAAAATCGGTGAATGTCAAAGGAAAATTTATAGGTCTAATGGGTTTTTTCGTTCAAAACTGACTGCGCAAGACAAATTTCCAATTGATCTCGCCAAGAAACCGCAAGTATTACCACCTACGAGCGGATTTTCTACCTTGAATTTACTTTTGTAAGCCCTTTTAGTATAACCGTAACCATAACAATCCTTCTTGTTATAAAACTACAGTCTGGATTTTTAGGCAGTGAAACAACTTAAAATAGACAAGCAAGTAGGCACTAAAAGCCAACCTATAGGCAGCAAATGGGCACTAAACCGCTAAATTATCCATGCAGATAGGCTCTAAAAACTTCCCGCAATGTAAGCAGACAAAAAGCATTACTAATAAATCAGCCAGAAGTGAAATGCAAATCGTGGTATACAGTTTGGTTCTAAAATAACCTCTGTGCGTTCTAACGATTTAGTTTAGGTAATAAATATGTAGATGGGAAAGCAAATCTTCAATAAATAGTATACAGGGTGGTTCAATTTTTTGTGACCAGCTTGTTTATCTAATAACAATAAACAAACCTCATGTCGGAACCTAATTCATACAGACGCAAAACTGTCGAAAAATTATTGTTTGAATAAGTTAAACTGCGTCATAAGTTTTTTGCTCATATGTTTTTATGGTATAGTTCGGTTTGCTATCACAGCTGCTATAACTTTTATTTTAGGAAAGCAGCGCAAACGAATCATAGTTTAATTGGAAAGTAAAAACAAAATAGTAAAAAAAACTTGTTATTACATAACTTATCTAACTAGCGTAGTGTATGCTATGGCCGTTTACGCAGACGGTGTACATAAATGCTGACTGCGCGACTGACTATTTATCTAAGTAGATCCTCATGAATGTCCAATGCGTGCACACAGCCCTTTACGGCTAACAATAGGTAAAACAATCCAACTCTAATAGAAAAATCAGAAGGCGTTAGGTCAGGTGAATATGCTAGGCGAATTAAATTTTAAAAACCAGCACAATTGTTCGAGAAGCTAGCAGTCAACCAGTTTTAAACAGCAATAAGTCGCCTGTGTCAACTAATATGGTGGTCAGTGATTACCGCTGTATCGGCCAGTGTCAACAAGTATACGTCAGCTTCTGTGTCAGCCAGTGTTAGACCACTATATACTTGAACATTTTTCAAGAGCTTTGTCATATAAAATATTAGGATCTTCTACGGGCGTTAAGTCGGGTTATTCTGCTAGCAAAAATAAAATGTAAGACCCAAGACAATTATTTGAGAAGATATCTGTCAATCAGTTTTAGATAGTAATAAGACGGCCAGTATCAACCCAGTGATAACGGCTATATCGCTCAAAATTAGCATATGTGTCAAGCAGTGTAGCCGCTGTGTCAAAAAGTGTAGCCGCTGTGGCAGGTAGTGTTAACAACTTTGCCAGCCAGTGTCATCCACTGTTGCATCCACTATGTCAGCCAGTGTACGCTGCTGTGTCCGCCTTTGTATCAGCTTCTGTGTCAGTCGCTGTTTTAGCCAGTATTGGCAGTTGTGCCAGAAAAGTGTCGGACACTGTATCTGTCAGTATCGGCCTCTGTGTCAATCAGTGTCAATGGCCACGTTAGCCACTGTGTCAGTTAGTGTCAGCCGCTTTGTCAGCCAGTGTTGGCCGCTTCGTCAACCAGTGTCAGTCGCTGGATCAGTAAGCTGTTTTAGCCAGTGTCAGCCATTTTTGCAGCTACTGTGACAACTATTGTTGCAGCTACTCTGTCAGCCAGTGTCAGCCGCTGTTGAATCCATCGTGTCAACCAGTGTCAGCCGAAATTCCAGACACTGTATCGGCTACTGTATCCATCAAGTGTCTTCTGCTGTGTCAATCACTGTAAGCCACTGTGTCGACCAGTGTACGACGCCTTGTCAGCGTTTATGTAAGCCGCAACGTCAACTAGTTTCAACTCCTCTGTCAACACTTATCAGTTGCTCTGTCAGCTAGTGTCAGCCATTGTGTTAATTTTCAATTGCCTTGTCAGCCACTGTGTCAACCACTATGTCAGTTACTATATGCCGCAGTGTCAGCCCCTGTGGCAACCACTATGCCAACCACTGTTGGCTGCTGTGTCAGCCAATGTCAGTTGCTGTGTCAGCCAGTGTCAGCCAGCGTCAGTAGCCGTGCCAGCAAGTATTAGTCGTTGTACTAGCCAATATAGACCACTGTGTCAATCGCCGCGTGACCCAATGTGTCAGCCGAAGTTGCAGTCATTGTATCAGCTACGGTGTCATCATTTTCTGCTGTGTCAGTCAGTGTAAACCATTGTGTGAGCCAGTGTAAACTACTGTCTCAGACAGTGCACGGTGCCTTGTCAGCCTCTATGTAAGCCGCAGTGTCAGCTAGTGTCGGACGCTCTGTCAAATAGTATCAGTCACTGTTGAAGCCGCTGTGTCAGCCAGTGTCAGCCGCTGTTCCAGCCACTGTTTATGCAAGTGATAGTCGCTGTATCAGCTAGTATAGGTCACTGTGTCGGACAGTGTAAACCGAAGCTGCAGCCACTGTGTCAGTCATTGTGTCAGCGAGTGTACGACGCCGTGTCAGCTTCTGTGTCAACCTCTGTGTCAACCAGTGTCAATCGCCTTGTCAGCTAGTGTCAGTCGCAGTTGCAGCCATTGTGCTGTTACTACTGTGTCATCAAGTATTTTGCCGTCTTCATGTGAAATGGTCTGTCGATATTTTTTTCAGTCTATTAAGTGCACTATATTATTCTTATACCTCATTGTTGTTGGTATTGATTTCAAATTCTTTAGGTATTAATAATCTACCATCGTCATCATCTCCAAGCCATTTGCTTTCACTGTTGGACATACGACATACGTCTCCCCCAGTATCTTTCAATTATGTTATTAGTGAAATGCTTTACATCCTGATTTTAGCAGTTTATAGGTACGTATTGATGTGCAAAATGCTTTGAAAGTATATTTAAACTCCGTTCGGTACACAAACTCCAAGAGATTTAGTCTGAATTCATAACTTTCAAACTTATACCCGTGTCTCCTCACATAAAAATAAAACTTGACTGTTAGTGAGTGATTTGAATATGTTATGAAACCTATGTAGCAAACCAATTCTAACATAAAAAATGCATTAGAGGTAAAAGCAACATTCATAAACAAAATACAGCGCATGGCAGAGATATGTTTTGATTTTGGGATGCATTAAACTTGCATACAACAACTTGTTGCAACTTTCTGAAGTTCGTTGGGAAATTTATGGACGACAAGGACGAATCTGAGCTTCCTGGGACTTTTGGTGTAAATTATACTAGTATAAAGTATAATTTGCGCAAAGTGTATTTAAAATTAATTATTGTTCGTCCTTTCACGCTGACAAAGTTCCAAATGAAGAATAAAATTCATTTAAAGTATATTATAAGTCTGAAAAGCAATTTCGCATCCCGGAATAACAAATGCAAATGAGTAACGCTTCGCTTGTTTCTCACAAGTTTCTATTCATAATCGAGTTAGTCGCGGTCGCTCTTTTCTTTGCCCTGTCTTCCTGATTACGTATGTATCTATTCAATACATAGGGTTAATTAAGTTTCGGCTTACCTTGTTAAGCTAGAATTATAAGCAAAATAAATACTCATTAAAAGTTTCACGACAAAACAAGAACCTCACAACAAGCGTAAACAAAACGGAAAGTAGAAATACAATAAACAGCGGAAGCTTTTGGTCCTTGAAGGTCTTTGGAGGTTGTTTTGGAATATGGCCATGACCGGAAGTTATGAATGGAAATGTTTAACCCTAACAACGCTGCAATAACAGTTTAAGGATGCAGTTAGCGTTAATGAGTGTTCGCAACATAGTACACAATCATTAAGCGGTGGGATTAGTTTATCTAGAGAAGGTAAAGACTAGTGAAAAGCGAAATTCAGCTAGCACTGATCGGAAATTCTCAAGAGATGTGCCTAGAAATGTGCACAATTAACCAGCTGCAGCGTCACTTTATTTGAAATGGATTCGAGTTATAAATTACTCTTTTAATGTAACTTCGTCTCGTAACAAAGACCTGCATTAAGCTACACAAACAAATTTACTAGCAAGACTTCTCTAACTATTCCAACCATTATTATACTATTTTCTTAAGTTTTCGTTCTAATAACACTTGATGCTTCAATTAAATAAAACGGTAATATTTAAGAATTTGAAAAAGAAAACAAATTTATAAATGCTGGAAATTTTATATGTGGAATTTGTTAACTTGCGAATCTATGGAGTTGTATAAGGTGTGTGTTATAATCAAATTGTTTAGTTAGTTTAGTCCCAGTGCAGAATGTATGATAAAAAGATATAATTGGCTTTTTAGTAAAATGTTGCAAAGAAATCTTATTATAGTACCCTGGCAATTTATTTCCTGAAGACACATGGTGTATTAAAAAGTCGAGCTTCACAAAGACATATTTTAAAGAAACTGACTCCGTAACTGCAGTAAATTTATGCTCTTAATAACTAATAGAAAGAAAAACTCGTTATCGTAAAAGTATTATAGTAAATATTAAATATAAATTTTTAGATTTGAAAATGTCATTTCATTCAAGCGAAATTCTCAGTGACTACATTTTCTCTTCATCTGTATTCATCATAGTGGTTGTTCTTTGGAAAATAGTGAGGTGGTTTCCACTTGCCTTCCTCACCGCAGTACTTCCGTCGTATGACCGGTTACCAATCACGCCTGAAGAATTCTGTTAATAGACCATCCACAGTACTTCAATTTCAGCTCTATTACAGTACTGGTAGTTACTGCTGCCCTCTACCAGCCCCTATTTGGTCCGCGGGTATATTCTATACCTACCCTATATATCTATAGGACGTTCCCCGATCCGCCACCTGGGGACGCGCCGTGTTGGGGTTGGGGTTCCCCGGCTGACTTCACATGCACAGGTGTTTCCTACCTCCTACTAAGTTCAGAGGTAGCCTGTACATGATTTACATCGGCACCGGCACGGAACTTTTTAATCATATCTATGACAGCGGTAAACTTCCTGACATCTGGATGAAGTCTACTTTTGTTCCACTGCCAAAGAAAAACAATGCCAGAACATGTAACGACTTCCGATTAATCAGTCTGATGTGTCACATACTGAAGCTTCTATTAAGAATAATTCAAAATAGAATATCAAAAAAGTGCGAATTTGTTATAGATAATTCGCAGTTCGGATTCAGAAGCGGCCTTGGAACACGAGATGCGTTGTTTGCAATGAACGTTCTGTTACAAAAATGTAGAGAATTCCAAAAACCGGTATTTATAGCCTTTATAGACTTCGAAAAGGCGTTTGATAAGGTGCAACACGCGAAACTAATAAAGGCATTAGGGGAAATAGGATTAGACGAAAAGGATGTACGGCTAATCAGAGAGTTATATTGGAACCAAAGTGCTACTGTACGTGTTGATAATGACGAAACAAAATATTGTCCAATCAAAAGAGGTGTGAGACAGGGCTGTGTATTGTCGCCTGTTTTATTTAATATATACTCAGAGTGTGTGTTTCAAAAGGCATTGTGGGAGAGGACAGAAGGAGGAAGAGTAAGTGGCGAAATAATAAATAATATTAGATACGCTGACGACACCGCTATAATTGCGGAGAGTTTGGAAGATCTGCAAACTCTCATAAACAGAGTTAAAGAAACTAGTGAAGAAATGGGTTTGAAAATGAACAAGAATAAAACAAAATTTATGGTTATAAGTCAACAGCCTATACAAGCAGTACAGCTCTTAATAGATGGAATAGCAATAGAACAAGTTACACGATTCAAATATCTAGGATGCTTAATTAGCGCTGATCTAGACCCAGATATAGAGATAACCACCAGGATAGCAATAGCAAGAAACGCATTCTTTAAGTACAAATCAATGCTATGTAACAACCACCTGCGACTAACACTAAGATTAAAATTTCTAAAATGTTATATTTGGTCAAACTTGCTCTATGGAATGGAATCCTGGACGTTAAAGGAAGCTATTATAAGGAAAATCGATTCTTTTGAGATGTGGACTTATAGAAGAATTCTAAAAATTTCATGGATGTCAAGAACAACGAATAACGAAGTAATGCGGAGAGTAGGAAAAGAAAAAGAATTAGTAAAAACCATTAAAATGAGAAAAACTGCATACTTCGGTCACATCTTAAGAAATGATAAATATAAACTGCTTCAAACTATAATCAGAGGAAGAATACAGGGAAAGAGAACAGTAGGAAGGAAGAGATTATCCTGGCTTCGTAATATTCGCAAATGGACGGGTAGGACCGCTGCACAATTATTCCGATTAGCTGAAGACCGCGAGCAATTCAGACGAGTGGTAGCCAACCTCTGATACGGAGAAGGCCTACTAGAAGAGAAGACATTTTCTCTAAAATTGCAAAGTCGTTTTAACTTAATTTAATTATATTTGTAAAGTTTATTGTATTCATAAATTATAAGTTTAAATAGTTTTTATACTAAATAAATTGTTGAAATATTAAATAACTTTCAATAAATTCCAAACCCTCATTTTATCGTTTAAATATAAAAAACCTCGAAGTGTCTTACTGACTGTCTAGCTTTAGTTTAAGTCCTAATTTCTCTTATTTGTGTTTTCTAAACTACGTTTCTTAATTTAGTTTAGTCTAAATAAACAATATACAGCAATCTTAAGTTTGCTTTAAAATTTAAGATTAATTTAGGCCTATCAGAGGCTTCAATTGTAACGAGCCAATATAAATAAATAAATAGAAATTAGCATAATAATAAAAATCTGCCAATATTTATTTATTTACAATTCGAAGGGGTAGTAAATAACCCCTCGCCCCTCGTGAAAATTACTCAAGCCCAACAAATATGTAAGTTATTAGACAATTTCCCAGGATGAATATAAAGTAACCAAATTGGAGTTGCTATTCATATCAAAAGTTATAATTAAACATAACCAATTTTGGATTAAAGCCAAACCCTGCAAGTATTATTAAAAGATCGAATGTCAATCAACAATTTATGAATCTATATAGGAATTTGCATCACAGATCTGCCGTCAGTCCGTATTTAAGTAACAGTCAGTACTAAGCAGCTTTCAGTTTGTATCATTACCCTTTAAGTCTCTGCCTCGAGCAGCTTTTTGGGAATAATTGTTAAAGTCTTTTTATGTACATACTTTGTTAAAGGGTTTGTTATACATATTTTTTTGCAATTATGTAGCCGTGAATTGATTTATTGTAACCATGTATTCTATTTAACCAAATTATATTATTGTTAAAGTTGTGTTTAATTCAGACATCATCACTTATGAGTTTAATGAAGCAAACCCGAAATGTGATAAAATTTGATTAGAAACTTGATTTAATTCTGAAGTTAGAATCAAGTTAAGCTTGAATTTATGCTGCTACTACGTTTATACTTAAAGTTTATTTTAGTTTATGTTCAAATATTTGCAAAAAAGTCCATTATAGCTATAATTGAAATAAGAGAAAAATATTGTTGATTATTGCATCTGAAAATAAAAATGATGCTGTTATTTATAAAGAATGTCAATATCGGTAGTACTGTCAGTCAAATATGAACTGTAACAAAAATAACATGATAAATCAAATCGTAAAGAAAGCAAACAATATTTGATAACTACAACCCGGATTTCTAGTCTAGTACTTAGTCAGTATTTAAATTATGAGGCAATCAGTTAATAATAATTTTTGCCACAATTTAAATGTATAGTTGCCTCATATCTAAACTTTTAAACATATTATCTACGTACTTAGAATGGTAACACATCCCTATGGTTGTGTAGGTAGTTATTATTTATTTGGTCAACTGGAATTAATGCTTGTGTTATAGTAAAATAAAATAAATCAGGGTTCATAAGCGTAGAGTATGAATGGTCATGAGTTTTAAAAATACTTCACGAAACAATTTTATGAAACTGCAAAAATATTGTTTTTAATTGTAATGTAAAATAGCAACCACGAATCAGTATAAACAGAACGTGTAAATTCATTAATACAACAAGAAAGTTATACGAAAGAAAATTTTGAACTATAAGAGACGGAAAACCTTTGAATAAAAAAACTTAGGAATTGCAGTACACAACAACAACTTTTTCTAAATTCTCGGTTTTGCTTTTCTGCGACTAAAAGTACTGTCTTTGTTGATAACTGATAGCACAATATTAGTATAATAAATGACGGTAAATAATATTGACTGATTATTTAGTATTTATAGAGAACGAACAACAAAAAAACTTGATCAAGAGAGAGGTAACAAACAGCAAGCATCTTTGATAAAATGTTAAATGCTATTATTCTAAAATTATTGACATCTAATGCAAATTATGTGTCGAACTAGCATGCCGTTTTTTTGTCACCGCCCTCTTGTTTAAATTTTCTTTGGTCGCGCTGTAGGAGAATATGTTGGTGCAGTTCAAGTTCAGAAAAACAAAGTTTTTTTCATATAGACAGCTGAGATTAAGTTTTGTTGTGGTCTTATAATGTACTCTATACAATTTTGTTTATTTATTTTCAAACTTTATTTCATCTCCATTTTGAGAGGAGAATACATATATCTTGTTTTGTTATATATTTTGAGTTATTACTACACGTATTAACTTGAAAGATATCCTAGCATGTCAGTTATCCTAACCGCATGAAACAGGATTCAGCTCCAAACAATTGTAAACAACAAGTTAAATCTAGAGTTTGCATTCTGGAAAGCTTACATTTAATTTCATTATTAAACAGCAAATTACGCGATACAGAATTTCTGTCCTCGAGTCATCAAATACCGGCTTTGTATGCAATCGTGATTTATTAAAATATTTGTTTAACAACGTATATGAGTTTGTACTCGGATACGGTGATATTGCAACAAATATTGCCCCCGTCATACATACATGAGTTTAATAGAAAATTTTATTAAAATGTGGTTAAAGTTAGTTGCAGCACAACCTGCAATGCTGCAATTCTGTCCCTAAAATACAATGCCCCGCAAAACCGTTCGGTTTGGTTAATACGAAATTTAATTTAATGCATAATTTCGGTATCTCATAATTTGATCAGAAGTGGTGGGAGAACATTAAAAGCGCGTCCAACGGACGTAATCAAATTAAACGACGCTCATTACGTATCGGTGCACTTTTATACGAATGCAATAATATCGTAATGAGGGTCTAACTTGCAGTCACGTTCAGTCAATGTTTGGTTAGAGAAGGGCGACGCTCGTGACATGACGCGACGCCGTCCTTTCCATCTAGGACGGTTGACAACATCGAACACGAATCCGAGAAGCTCACAACACGCGCCTTGATTTATTAATTCAAGTTTTGCTACGTGGCAAAAGACAGGAAAGGCGCAACTCAAAGCACTAGACTGGCCAATAACAATCTTTGCCAGGCTCAGCGTTTATTCCAGAAGCTTTGCGACATTCTACGTAGGTGACAAAAATATTGCAAAATGCTACGAAATGTCGTTCAACAGCAACCGTCACAGGTCGTGATTAATCTTCTAAAGTACTTGAGGAACGAAAGGAAATCGTCGATCCCTCGCGGCCCCTTTTTCAAGTGCACAACGGAAGGTTTGGAAATGAATAAGAGTATACAGGGAAATTAGAACGAGACGCTCAAATCACGATCGTGTTGCTTTGGACCACTACTAAGTATAAATAAATCAAGGAGCTTTTATTTCAAGACCTGCATATTGAGAGGTTGGTCAAAGAAACCGCAAAAGCGTAAACGCACACCCAAGAACGCAGAAGGAAGCTTCAGCGTTATTCATTTTCCTGATTTCTGTAATTCGATAAGGTTTGTTATTCACTGCACAACGGATGAGAAGCTGTGTAATTAGATAAATTATGCGATTTTCTGAAAAACAAGAATTGTTTTCAATTTCACATTAACAGAGCATAAAACACATTAACCCGAACATTTGAACAAATATTCAAATAACATCATAAAAATTTCAAATAAAATCTGTTTATTTATTAACTAAAAAAATTATTTATTCAATTTTACAGCGTAAGTCAATAATAACTAAAGCAGTGATTTTATATTAACTAGATTGGCCAAAGATTACATTGGAGGTGCCCATAATTAGTTGTAGAACTTTCTCGCAGAAAAGGAAACTTCACAAGGGTTTTTTAGAAGCTAAGCTTTTAAACATTTTTTTCTTTTATTTTTTCGGGGGCTTTCTTTCAAATTCTTTACCAAACGACTTTTTACGAGACCTCTTTCAGAAGCTTTTACTCAAGCGACTACTTCTTATTAAAAGAAATTCAGGGGCTTGCGTAATTGTTGTTGCAGCTCAAAAATTTCAAGAAACAGTGTAAAGTTGTAAAAAACGCAAACTGAAATTTATTATTAATGAAACTTTTCCTTTCAAAAATATTTATCTCAAGAATAGCTTCAATAAATAAAACTTTTAAAATTGGTTTATACATTTATCAATGGTTGTTTTCGCTTTAACGGAAATCTCCCTTTCCAGTTTTTTCAGGTTACCTTTTTCAAATAGTTTTATAGAGAATTTTGGATTTGGACCCCACGGTACACAAATAAATCCATTTTATATTTGTAGCGGCTGCTACGATTTTTAAAGAATTTGACTTTATGGCGTTTATACCATTATAAAAGTGGCCAATTTGCATAAATTTTATTTACTACGAGGGTGGGTTGATAAATAAGGTCTACTACAGCGCCGTTTTACGAGTAGTGGGGATAAAAACACGTTGTAAACTGCGTTCGGTAGCCTTGAGTGTTTAGTCTACGCGTACAAAACTTGCTATGTCGCGTCATTGCGCAATAGCCGCGTTTAATCATAAGCTCTTCTTCCGCATTGCGTACAAATCAGTGATCTGTAATAAAATAATCACTTTAAAGAAAGTGCACTTTTTAGGGTCTGAGAATACCAAAAATTTCGTTTTGTCAAGATGTTTCTGTGTGTGTCTGTCTGTTTGTGTGTGTATCTGAATAGACTTTACAGCCCAGACGACTTAACGCAGAAATCCCAATGTAGGTTTAATACATTGGTAGTCACACTGAGATGAAAGCGCAACAACAGGAGTTTGATCCGCCCGAAAGAGGGTAGGGGTGTTACATTTCAATGTGGAAGCGTTTAATAAAAAAGCTTACATTTGTATTCTACGCGTGTCAAATAGTCGATCTGCGCAAGCGCGATATTCATATTACCCCCGGTCACCCCCTGACGATTTTTGTTTTTTCAAATATTTTCAAATTTCGATTTCAAAATTGTTATAAACATGTTAAACGACCATAGAAACGACTTTCTATTTAAAAAGCCTATAGCGTGTTTTGTTTTAGTCGTTCACCCGAACAGTTTAATTGATAAATTGCCAAAAAAATATAATATTTGTAAAATCGATTTACGGCTTTCAGAGGATAAACATTGTTTGCAATTACAAAATACGAGATATCATAAAACCTGGTAACAATAGCAAAAAGTAAGGGGAGGTGGGGGGAGGTGCTCTACTTCAATGTAGAAAAGCTCAGATTTGTATTCTGCGCATGTAGAATAGCCGATTTGCGCAAGCGCGATGTTCCTACTACCGCCACCATCGACTATTTCAAAAATGTATAAATTTTTATTATAAAATCGGCATGGACTTGTTAATTTAATATAAGGTAAATAATAAAACATTCTTAATTGAAATTGCTCATAAGCGACAGTAGAAATTGTCATCTTGGCTCTTTCTTCTGGTACTAATGCACGCAAGCTTTATAAATTTTTGATATCAAAACTATATGTATTCAACTAACTAGATCAAAAGATCAAAGCATTTACCCACAAAGCTACAACACGGAAGGCACACAAACAAGCAATCTAATTTATTTTCGTAACTTTCAGTTACCTATGTCAACAGCACTATTTCTGATGACATCCATGAAAATTGTTTCAGTTCTAGTAATCTTTCACGAAAACAAATAAAAACGATTAAACAAAGTTTTACAGGCACTAAATTTCTTTCTTACTTTCACTGTTTCCTTTTGCGGCTGCTAGATCTATAAGGTCTTACGACCGCCATGTCACATGTCTTCTTTTTCATTAGCAGTTAATTTTTTCAAATGATTTTAAGTATTTCAAGCTCTATTTGGATTTTAATAAAAACCACATTTTTCTCTAAAGCATTGACAAATTTGTTAATTAGTAATTTCCACCTGCAGGTAAAAAGCAAACTCATTGTTTTACCATATTGTAATTAGTACGTTTATTATTAATACGTAAACAATGACACAACTAGTAGCACGTATAACTTCATATTAAATTCATAACTGGAAATGAGGGCAACCAGTGACAAGAAACCATAGCAGAAGTGAATCAATGAAACTGCGAAAGATTATAACTTTCCTACAAATTTTATTAGGGCAAATATTAGAGTTTAAATTCAAATTGGAAAATTTAATTAATTAAAATTTTAAATCCTGCTTTTGTCGCAGAATTAATACAATGTTGGAATTAATAATTTTCGTCAGGGCCGATTTTATTATTGGAAAATTATCACAGGTTTTAATTGGGTATACTTTTGCTTAGTGCTTACGTCATCTTCACAGCGATTAAACCTTGACTGATATTTAAAACTGAGCAACAGTCATACATTTGTCACAAAAACTGGCTTGACAATGTCTATTTCTCTTCAGCTACTAGATTTGCAAGATAACTGTAATGTTCAGGGTATTAGAATATTTAATGAGTATCTGTATATAAAATACTTAATCACTTTAACAATTTCTATTTATTTAAACCTTATACGTATTTCAGCATGTTAACATGCCATTGTCAAAGGTTATATGAAGGTAAACAGTTAGCGTTGTTATAGCAATAGAACTTTTTTACTTATCTTGGTAATCGTCTGATTGATTTCTTATTCCAAAATGTCCAGTAGAGGAGAATTTAACAGATCAATTTGCTCATTCATTAACGGTACAGTTTTTAAATGTTTGTGAATTTCAAAAGCTTCTAGTATATCTAATTTACGTTTATCATCACAAAAGTGTAAACATTTTATGGTGTTATTAGATGTCATTGAATGATTTTGTTCTAGTAAGTGTTTAGCGTAGTTGGATTTATGTGGGTGTATGTATTTGTAACAACGTACGTGTTCTTTATACCTAATATCAAAATTTCTAATAGTCTGGCCTATATAAACCGAATTACAATGCGAACAATTTAATTTGTAAATGCCTGATTTTAACAAATCGTCTGTTTTTGATTTTGCATTAAACAAAGTATTTAAGATGTTCCTAGTTGTTTTAAAGCTTACTTTATATTTATTTGTTTTGTTTATAATTTTAGCAATTTGTTCTGATTTCTCACCAAAATATGGGATCGAAGCATATTTAATTGTATCGAACGAAGTTAGGATATTCGGATAAATTTTTTGAATGGCTAATTTATAATCTTTTTCTTTAATTAATGTATCAATAAGTTTAGTATTATAACCATTACTGTATGCAATTTGTTTAATAATTGAAATTTCTCTATTATAATTAATTTCATCTAAAGGGACCGTCAAAGCCCTATGTATCAGGGACCTGTATGCTGCTAATTTATGTGTTTTATGGTGACAAGAATCGTGTGGTATTGTAATGTCTGTTTGTGTAGGTTTTCTATAAACTGAGTACTCAAATTTATTAGTTGAATTAGAAAACCTACACAAACAGACATTACAATACCACACGATTCTTGTCACCATAAAACACATAAATTAGCAGCATACAGGTCCCTGATACATAGGGCTTTGACGGTCCCTTTAGATGAAATTAATTATAATAGAGAAATTTCAATTATTAAACAAATTGCATACAGTAATGGTTATAATACTAAACTTATTGATACATTAATTAAAGAAAAAGATTATAAATTAGCCATTCAAAAAATTTATCCGAATATCCTAACTTCGTTCGATACAATTAAATATGCTTCGATCCCATATTTTGGTGAGAAATCAGAACAAATTGCTAAAATTATAAACAAAACAAATAAATATAAAGTAAGCTTTAAAACAACTAGGAACATCTTAAATACTTTGTTTAATGCAAAATCAAAAACAGACGATTTGTTAAAATCAGGCATTTACAAATTAAATTGTTCGCATTGTAATTCGGTTTATATAGGCCAGACTATTAGAAATTTTGATATTAGGTATAAAGAACACGTACGTTGTTACAAATACATACACCCACATAAATCCAACTACGCTAAACACTTACTAGAACAAAATCATTCAATGACATCTAATAACACCATAAAATGTTTACACTTTTGTGATGATAAACGTAAATTAGATATACTAGAAGCTTTTGAAATTCAAAAACATTTAAAAACTGTACCGTTAATGAATGAGCAAATTGATCTGTTAAATTCTCCTCTACTGGATATTTTGGAATAAGAAATCAAGTCATCTGCAGACGATTACCAAGATAAGTAAAAAAGTTCTATTGCTATAACAACGCTAACTGTTTACCTTCATATAACCTTTGACAATGGCATGTTAACATGCTGAAATACGTATAAGGTTTAAATAAATAGAAATTGTTAAAGTGATTAAGTATTTTATATACAGATACTCATTAAATATGGACTTTAACGAAGTAAAGCTGGAATTGATAAATATTAGAATATTTCTTCTTCTTCTTCTCAGCTTCTCAGGGTCCACTGCTGGACATAAGCCTCCTCCATTTTTTTCCATGTGTCTCGATCTTGGGCCTTTAGTATCCAATTTTTTCCGGCTATTTCTTTTATGTCGTCACGCCATCGTGCTTGTGGTCGTCCCACGCTTCTTTTAGTTTCTCGTGGTCGCCATTGTAATATTTTCTTAGTCCATTTCTCATTGTCTCGAGCGATATGACCCGCCCAACGCCACTTGAGTATCGCGATTTTTTCTATAACATCTTCAACCCTCGTTCTTGCTCTTATATCTTCATTTCGGATCCTGTCTCTTAGGCTGATTCTGAGCATGGCTCTCTCCATCGCTCGTTGGCAGATTCTTAAGCTATTTGCGCTGCGTTTTGTTAGCGTCATTGTTTCCATGCCATATGTAGCCACTGGCAGGATGCATGCGTTATATACCTTTCTTTTAAGATTGTTTGGTATTTTTATGTTTCTGAGTATATAACTAAGTTTTGCGAAAGCTGCCCATGTGAGATTGATCCTTCTATTTAACTCGGCTGTCTGGTTATCTTTACCCCTTTTGATATTGTGTCCCAAATAGTTGTATTCTTGGACATTTTCTATGGATTGATTTCTCAGAGTAACCCTAATATTTTGTGGGCTCATAGTTTTAGTCTTTTGTGTATTCATTTTTAAGCCTATAGTTTGGGAGGCATCGTCTAATTCTTGTATCATATCTTTTAATTCTTCCGCACTGTTACTGACTAAGACTATATCGTCGGCGAATCTTAAGTTATTTAATCTTGTTCCATCGATGTTGATACCTTTATTTTGCCAGGGTAGTGTCTTGAATACGTCCTCAAGCGCGAGGGTAAAGAGTTTAGGGGAGATCGTATCCCCTTGTCTCACTCCTCTCTCCACTGGTATTTTATCGGTCGTCAAATCCTCATCAATTTTTATTTTCAACGTTGTTTTTTCGTATATTTGCTTGATGAGTCTGATATATCGCTAATCGATTCTCGCTCTTGCCATTCCTTCTAGTACTGCCCAGGTTTCAACAGAGTCAAAAGCCTTATGGTAATCGACAAAAGCGATGTGGAGTGGGATATTATACTCAGTACATCTTTCGATCAGTGTTCTAACTACTTGAATGTGGTCGATTGTGCTAAAACCCCTTCTAAAACCCGCTTGTTCAATTGGCTGATAGAAGTCGAGCTTAGCGGTGAGTCGGTTGGTCAGTATCTTGGTAAGTAATTTATAGCATATCGATAGCAAGCTGATACGGTAATTTTCTAGATTTGTGTTGTCGTCCTTTTTGTATATCAAGATTACTTCCGCATTTTGCCCTGATTCGGGTATTTTTCCTTCGGCAACGCATCTATTCATCAGTTTTATCATTGCTTTTTCAAGAGTTTTTCCTCCAGCTTTGAGCATTTCAGTAGTGATACTGTCTTCTTCCGGGGCTTTGCATGTCTTCATTTGTTTCAGTGCTGTTCTTAGCTCTGTTATATCTATCTGTGGTATATCTTCAGACCCAGTATTCGTAATTTCTCCTCTTGTTCGCCGAGTCTCTTTTAACTCGATTGTCATTTGTGTATGTTGCTTATATAAATTACGATAGAAATTCTGAATAGCGTTTACGGTTTCTTTTTTATCGGTCACCATGGTTCCCTCGTCATTTTTTATATTCTTTATCACCAGCTTTCCTCTGCTTCTTTTGGATCTTAATATTTTCATATTCATGTTGTTTTCTATCAGTTCTTCAATCATGCGAGTAGTTTTTTCCTTTCCAAGTAGGTGTTTATGACAATTTTTGCCCTAGCGAGTCTGTGGTCACTACCCGTATTGAATCGGTTTATAATTGTGACATCTTTACACATGCCTCTTACAGAGGCGAGGATGTAGTCAATCTCATTCTTTGTTTTGCCGTCGGGACTTTTCCAAGTCCACTTCCTCTGTGGTGGTTTTTTAAAGAAAGTGTTCATGCAGTATAGGTTTTCTCTGCATAGGAATTCAAGCATTAATTGTCCCCTTGGATTTCGATCTCCTAGTCCAAATTTACCAATGTTTTCTGGGTCTGTTATGGTTTTTGGTCCCATTTTAGTATTAAAGTCTCCCATTATAATTTTTTGCTTGGTCTTTTCCTGATTTATAGCCGTTGAGAGGTCATCATAGAATTGTTGGGCATCTTCGTCTGTTGATGTGCTCGTTGGAGCAAACCCTTGCACTACTTGTATGCTTATTTTTTTATTTAGTTTCAGCATTATGTACATTACTCGGTCGGAAACGGCTACCACTTTGCTTACTAGATGTTTCCTTTTTTTGTGTGCCATGATGGCTATGTGATAATCTTCCTCTTTATTTCGTTGGCATATCATGTGGCCGGATTTTAGGATTGTGGTAGATTCTCCTTTAAGTCTTGTTTCGCATAGTCCGATTATATCCCACTTTAGATTTCTTAGCTCCTTCTCTAGGCCTTCCAGGTGTTCCTCTAGCCTCATCGTGCGGATATTGTATGTCGCGAGCAGGATAGTCTTTTTGTGCTTTGAGTTGTTATTTGATTTGTTCTTGATTTGATTTTGATCGAATTTTTTGCTCCCCCCCCCCCCCCGAATCCGTGGGGCAGACTGTTGTAACAGTGCAGGATTCCGAGCTTCTAGCTCTACTTGCCTGGGGTAGTTTTGTTTTTGAATTCGACATCATTTACTTTTATGGAGAGATGTTGGCATTTACAAGGCCGCGCTTGCCATTGCGTGTTGGCCAGGGGAGGATGTAGGTATGGATTTGATGTGGATTTTTGTAGGATCTAGGGATTTTGGACGTGTAGACTCCCTCGGTGATTTGGAGGTGAGGGAGGAAACACGGCTCGCGTGGGCAGGGTCGCTTCCCTGAGGTAGGCCTATCTCCGCCGGGATCGTGGAGAGTATCTACCCGCTACCCTTACTACCCTTACTACTCTATTTGAATTGTTTCTTTAAAAAAAAGAACAACTTGTATGTATACAAAAATGTCACATTGGTAGCTGTAAAAATTTTAATTGCAACAAAAGAAACTTGTGCAAGCAACGATCAAGTGCAAAATGTTCCCAATTGGGAACATAATAAATGAAATTCTACTATTCTATGCGTTATTTCCAATCCGGGCGGATGTTGTTCACTTGTGGGAAGCGTGTAGCAACATAAAAAAACTGCAGTAGGCAGTAGATGGCGTCATGTGTCTAATAATAAAATAGAAGATCAGATTCTGAACTCTCGAATGATGATATTTTGAAACCATCGCCTAGCAAATACGTGGACGAATTCAAAACTAGCGATGGAAATTTTGTTTGACAATCTTGATATCATTTCGTTGTGTCAACTAGTACCAAAAACCCGCAAAAATAGTTTAACCAATCAAAGAAAAACAGTAAATCCTAAAGTGGAAAAACACAAATACAAGGAAAAGAAGTTTCAATGTGAGTTTTTTTTAATATCACTTTCTACAGTACTAGAGGGCAGCAGAGCTAAACACGGTGACTGACAGCTCTGTGTTTGACTAAGTTTACCTGTGCCATGTATTAAAGCATGATAGTGTATTCAGATACTTAATTTTTTTATTATTTTAAATGTTAGAAAATATAATTGTTATTACAATTTGCATTAATTGTGACATTTTAGCAGTAACGTTTAAAACATAGTTATTTCGATAAATAGTTTCTGTTAACACATAATAATTAACACCGCATTTGGCCTTGCTGACATCTAGAGGCGGATTTAAAAAATAGCCTTCCCGTTATATTAAATGTGAAAAATTTAAAATACACTTGTGTTTTTACTCTAGTAGCAATTGTTTCAGAGAATTTCATGCTTATATTTAATTTAGTAAACCAAGGTTTTTCAATTTACGTATAAAAGTTTTTCAACGCTGTGTTTATCTTCAATTTTATTTTGTTTCTGCATGATGTTCTAAACTGGAAATGTATATTTTTAAAGAAAATATGTTAAAACTTCTTTTGGTTTTGTAATTAACTAACATTTATGGAAGCATAAGTAAGCAGTTAATAATTGTTTTTATAAGTATTTAAAAATAAAAATAAATGCTTGCAATAGGGAGTTAAGCAACCCTTGAAAACTGTTGTAGCCGAAAAAGCCGCTAAAATGTAAAACCATATTCCGAGGGTATATTTCAATATTATATCAAAAATTTGAGGACACTTAACAAGTGTTGCTTTAAAGAAAAATATGCGCATGTAAAGTAATTTTTACAGAAATACCAAAAAAAATGATAAATGTGATACCTATTGCTCCTCAGCGTTAAAATATTGCCTTACGCACCTGACGCGAAACATTCAGAATCTTGAATATGTTATGTGTAAACAAATACCTTACATTCTACTGCATTCTGTGAAAATACTTTTACAATACTCTTGTATTCCGATACTTACAAGAAAATGAAATAGTGAGCAAATATAACTCTGGTGTTAAATTACAGAGGAAATAAAACTCAAGCTGAAAATTCTTTCAAACAAGTGGAATACGGAACAATAAAGTAATAGATGGTTTTGATGTGTTTGATATTTAACAACAATAATAAAACAGAGTTTTTGATCAGTAGTTTAGTTCCAAGTAATTTTTCTGATTATACTTCAAGCATAAAAAATTTAATAATAGATAAACAAATGCAAAACATAATTGCTATACAAGGTGAACTATAATTATGGTGCAAAGTTTATATGAGGCATTGTAAGTGTCAAGATGAGCAAACGTTCTGATAAATATGGGTTCAAAACAGCTTCGTTACGGAGATACAACTTCCTGAAGGTGGAATAGCTTAATCAATTTTTTGTCGGTAACATATTCGCAGTAGTTGCACTAAATTTTAAAATTTTGTGTCTAAGCATTACTCATTTAGCTTAGTATTTATATATTAAATCATTCACTGACTTAATATAACAAACTTACGGACTCTTGCATCTCGGCAAAATGTATCACTATCCACTATAACCCCTTACATCTCCACAGTTTATTGATTGCCTTAAGTAAAAATTTATGTAACTGTCAAGGCTGTTGGTAAAATTTGTTATTTATGGCTTACTTTAATTCTAGCGGGTCCGAAATGTGTATTTATCGCGCTGACATAAGCACATTTTATATAATTTCTTTCAGAAACAAGCAATTAATACAACGATAGCGTTGCAAATAGAGCATTATTATAATTTTCGTTACTTTAGGGCTGCGATTTTTTGGAACATTTTTATTAAAAAAACTGTCGAGGAACCGCCACGAGAATGATTTTTGCTCATAAATTTTAGAAAATAAGCAAACACATTCGCGACGAATTCACATGACATTATCTCACATATTAAGAGGTCGGTAGTCATAACCAGCGTTCTGTTAAGAAAAACTGCTGCGTGTACACTACTAGCTAGAACTAGTGGAATTAATACGCTTTTATACCTTCCCATACTTCCAGTATGGAAATGTATTGTAATCGCAAAAACGTTCGAGTCTGAAATTTTGACGGAAATATATGTTTAGGGCCGCCAGGAATACAAAAAATGGTTTTTAAAAAGTGACGGTTTGTATGTGCGCCTGTGTGTGTGTAATGCAAAATCTCAGGAACTACGAGAACGATTTTAATAAAATTATTTTTAGAATGTTTTTTGCAGGCGAGATTTCATAAATGTAAGAACGGCATATGCTAAGAGGCGAAATCAATCTGAAGTTTTTTTCGAGCACTCTAGCTTTCAAATGGCGGCCGCTACGATTGTTGTAAATTTGTGACTGTACCGCCTATTTATTCAATTAAATTAATTCCGCACCCCTCTCCTATTTTTGGCAACAAATTTGTCAAAATCGATTTATATAGAATTACAGCAATCTATCCATCCACCCACAGTACTATGTCCCTAAGTGGTTATTGGCTGATGCTACAATCGTCCTCCATCTTTTCTCTCCTGTCTCTTCCCACTCTTTCTCCATTTCTAATGTTTAACTTCTTTAAATCCTTGACACAATCGGTGCATCTTTTCCTAGGCATTTCTTGAGATCGCTTTCTTTCAATGTTCCCTTGGAAAATCCTCTGCTGTTCTCCATTCTCCACCTAATTCTGGCTGCCGTTATAGCTGATACTATGTATTTGTACACAAAATACATTAAGATCAAATGCGTGTCCGCCCCAAGGTTTAAATAATCTAAGAACACGGCCCTGCTTAGGCAGGCAGGGCGTACGAACATATATTTCTCAAACTTTTAGAGCAAATGCTTGTAAAGGCAGACAAGCTACAGGTCGGTCCTTACCTGATTATGCTGGGTGTAGTTCCCAAATGACGACGCGGTCTAACAAATAAAACATTGTCTACTGTCAGTATTTCATACTTTAGGCGCAAACTATTAATTAAAAAAAAAGATAACAATGCTGCATTGTTATATGTTTTATATTGTAAAACCTCTGTCACATCAGAAATACTGTTACACACTATAATTTGGTGTTAACAAGATGAATATTTAATATAATATTTTAAGTGAATGTTATTTAAGCATATATAGATTAAATTTTGAATGTTATTGGTGAGGTTCCTTCGCTACAAATAATTTTTTTCTAATTAGCTAGGATTTAGTATAACATGTCTAATTTTTGCACCAATAAATCGACCAATCTTGTTTTAATGGTTACTTTTTAACGTGAACGTTTCATTATCAAGCAGAAATACAGCAGAAAGTGACTCACAGGACAGTTTCTTAACTTAAATAAACACTCTTTACATGTTATTGCTATGACTACATGGTTTATGTTTGCATTGCGCTATATGCGCTGGGTTAGCGGGGTAAACCGCTCTAATATTTTAGCGCGGGGAGCGATGATGAGATTTGTAGCCAAGGCTGTGGTTATTGAGACGATCCGGGTATGGCGTACTCATGGAGGCGATTACTTGTTCGACAGTGGCCATTTCCAGGTCTTGGTGTGAGTGAGAGCAGCGTAGGAGTTTGTACCTAGCAGCCGATACATCTTTCGGTAGGTTAAGCGCGGACCCTGGTTTCATGGAACCCGCGGAACCCCGGTAGATACGCCACTGTCAAGCTTCATAAGTGTAAGACGTTTATGGAGTTTAAAGTAACACCGTAATTTTCTAACATGTTTTTGTCTAGGTCTGATGTTTTAATTAGGCAGATTGCCATCAATTTCAAAGCACAGAGTTTTGGAGTTTATAAAGTAAATTTTATTGGACTATGTAAAACCTATAAAAATACACACATTCATTTATAGATACACAGGGTGATTCAAAATTCCACCGGCAAACTCCGGGATGTGATTTCTTAGGTGTTATAAATCGGAAAGTCTTTATTAACATATTATGTATACAAATCAGGCTTTTTGGGAGCTCTCTAATGATGATGTAGTCAAAGTACGTTTTAGTTTTAGTAATTTTGTACGAATATTCTACTATTGATGTTTTTTTATTCACTAGTTTTCAGTTACAGCAATTTTTCAATAAGTGAAGATAAATGCATATCAAACATACGCACTGAACTACTAAATAACATTTGAATTAAAAGTGAGTAGTGAAAATTTGTATTTAATATACTTTTTTGTCCTAACATTGGTTGTCAATTCGACATAGGTTCTGAAAGTATCCAGACTAAAAACCGGCGAATTTAAGGACTTTTAACAAGTGTACCCTTGTTATGCGTTTTTGTATATAGATTAAGACTTTCAAATCAAAAGTGAAATAATGTTGCTTGTTTGTTTTGAGATACGTCTAGAACTCCCTACATCTACGCCCCTGGTTTGTGGAGCTAAACAAAAACAAGCGTCATTGTATTTCATTATTAGTAAATTGTTTGTATAAAATTTTAATCAAATATCTCAATTTAAGGCAGAAACATTAATTAAAACGTGATTTGACTGCATCAATTTCAACACCTGTATTACAGAAAAGCTGCGTTTCCGGGTATATGTTAACGTTAACGATAAGACGTTACTCTTAAAATGACCTAAGTAATCGAACCTCTCGAAGTCTGTCGGCGGAATTTAAAATCACCCTGTGTAAAACAACCTATCCCGCATAACGGTCTTGGTGCGCACTCAAAAACCCCATTGATGCGTAGCCTACTAACTACCCGGTGTTGCAGCAGCGGTGTCTTGCGGTATGCATTGCAGACATGCTAACGCGGTTCAACACCCCACCCGATCCCACCTATCACATAAATTCCTACCCACCTTACTGGCATGGGGTGGGCCTGGCGTAATCCAGGATCGACCCTCGAGTCAGCTCCATGTCAGATGATGATGATGATGAAAAGTAGGATAATGTAAATGTAAAAAAAAGGCAAAAACCGTGTAACTG
Source organism: Ctenicera cuprea (assembly GCA_958336395.1). Classification (NCBI taxonomy): domain Eukaryota; kingdom Metazoa; phylum Arthropoda; class Insecta; order Coleoptera; family Elateridae; genus Ctenicera; species Ctenicera cuprea. Next base: position 47,650,435 of record OY284488.1, read on the forward strand.
AAGTAGGTTTAATTTTCAGCTTGGAGCAATTAAAATTAATTGTAGTTAAAGCGATACCCAAGTAATTATCAAATTAAAACTTCATAAAAAGCACCAAAATGTAACAATAACAGCTACTAATGCTAGCGCAGACACACATTTATTTATCAACCTTCACTTTGAATTCTGATATTTGCTGAATCTGATAAAATGTTACAAAACAGAGAAATGTAAAAGTCTACTGAAAAAAAACTTGTCTAAATATCACAAATATATTTTATATTGTACTACATATGTCGTCAGTTATAACATTGTCAAGTACACTGATGTAGTTGAAAATGTCATAACTGACGAAACATGTAGAACAATACAGATTTTGTTACTAAAATTTAAACGAGTTTTATTTTTATTTTTCTTCAACAAGAACGACCTAATTTTAATCTAGTATGAGCATTAGTAAAGCTAATACTAAATGTAATAATGCTTTTCTGGTTGTCTTTCTTTTGTAACATTACATTTTTTAAATTTTTTCTGCACTTAGTGGAGCACCAACTGCGTCGTATGCCTCTCTAACATGCACAAACATACACAAACCCAAGGCCACCATTGTTGGGAATCGAACCCAGAATGTTTGCTAGAACAGTGCCCAAGCCAGCCGTCTCAACCGCCGCGCCGGCTTCACATTTAATTTTATTTGTAAAATTAACAAATGGAAAACATCTCACATGATCTGTTTTGTGCTACTTCAAAGATATTTTGTCATTAAAAACAGAAACAATAGTTTCATGACTGCCTGTCGATAAAAAAGTGTTTGTCATGATTTACAACCTCTTATTTTTAGGATTGGTAACATATCGACAGTGTAATATCAACTTTGCACAGCGGTGGTTTTAAACTTTACATGGTTTAGCTAAGAAAGGACTGAAGGACCAAGAGACTTCCAAGAAACTTCAGATAAGCGCAACATGTAAATTACGGGTCTCCACGTAAAGTAACTTAACAGATTCCCCAGGGTTCGTTTAAAATAACACCTTTACTGTTCGCGCTTCCTAAGAACACACCACATTTTGGGTTTACTAACTTTACCTAAGAAATAAGAACTTAAAATGTAGTCTCAATTGTAAAGTGTTAACATATGCATGTGCAAAATAGCTCCGTTACTAAATAAAAAAGCAGCTTTTTCTAATCCATGTGATAGTTTCTCATCTGATCTCTGTTTTGGTGGTAAAAGTTGCAATTTTAATTATAATTAATTGTTATTCCCCTTCTTTGACAATCCTGCAGTTCTGTTCAACAGTTTTAATTCATGATTCGTTTAAATATCATACAATTAAATTAGTAACTGAGTGATGGCAATTAAATTTTACCAAATACAATTACTTCTAACAATCCCAAAGCGATTTATGAAATTCACTGTCTACCCTCCAACCGCAACTCATTACAAAATAAAACCTTGCAAATTTATAATGCATTTGCGCTAAATTAATTATTATTTTGTTTGTTTGTTAGAATAAGACAAATCCAGCTTTTTGGTCCAGTTTGCATAGACCAGGATTTGCGTAATATATCTTTTTTATCGGGGTCGTTAAATTTGCGGGTGAAGTGAGAATTTTTTGTGTGACGCAAGTGGTGTACGAGTTGATTCTCTGTGGAATGCAATGCGTGGCGGTTTATCTTACAAATTACGTTTAATGTAGTTCATTTTTCGTGGGCGATATCGTGAGGGCCGAAATAAAAAGTTCGGAGGGCTAGTGTTAGCCAAAAAATCATAAGGCTATAAACCCCTGCGCGGGCCAGAAAAAGCAATATAGTGGCACATATTGGCTGCAATAGCTGTGGAAGCTGGGATTGGTCATTGCGAAGCGATATTACACGAATATGCTAATGTTGTCGCTAGAGATTCGAGTTGATTGCTGCATTTACATAGCTAACCGAACAGCGTTCTCTCTCCGGCTGTATAACATGCCACTGATTGCGATTTTTAAATCTGTTGTTATAAAATCCAATTGCTTGTTGATTTCCGAACAGTGCATTCAATTGGTCAATGTATATTAATGTACAAACATGTTTACAGTTCACCCATTTGATTAGGAACACACGCGATTTCTATATTTATTTTAGCATTTAAAACGGACAAATTTATTTTATAGTGGCCGAATTTGCATACATTTCAAATTCGATTGCACGTACAAACAATCTATCGACGAACTGATGTAATTTTGTTCTTCATTTGATGTTTGTTGAGCACGTCATTTTCGATTGGGTAAATCAAAAATCACCAACGCGATACCCCAATGAAACCATTCTCATTTGATTCAATTACGTTAAAGTGCTTCATTATAATTTTGAATCGCGAAGTATAAAAGGAAAATAAATTGCTACAATTTAAATTGGAACTCGCTTTAGAAACGGCAAGAAAAATAAGCTACAACGCGAAACAAGTGTTTCATTTTGCAGAAATATGGTATGATAGCAATATTTCACCGCATAGACATTCATTTTGAATATTGATCAGGTTATGCTAAACAGAAGCCTCCTGGTGTAATTTCTTAAAACTCTGTTCGAATATTACACAAAGTTTTCCTTGTTCTACGAGTTTCTGCACCCTTGCCATTAGATTTTTCTCGCACGCTTCTTAAATTTAACTTTAGAGACAAGCTTGCGTTTTCTTAGAATGGATAATATCAAATTGAGTTTGCTCGATAGAGTTGCCCGCCTTCATCTCTGATTATAGCGTTAGCATTCCCAACTTTTGAATTTTTTATTAGCTTCCCTTGCAGCCCTTGAATCAATATTTCGGTTTATGTATTCCTTCAGTTTTATTAATGTGAGGTTCAGAAGCAAACCACAAACGCATGGTTATCTGTCATTCAGCTCACGTTAAGCTCAAAATTAACATCCCAAATCATACGAGGCACAAAAAATGAAAAGTTTATTGTTAACAGTTATATTAAAATCAAGAATAGTTTTACAAAACCTCAAAAATTTCATCAATAGTCTTTGCAGACGTATTTTCACATTGTTAAATTATATTAAATAAAACCCGCAAGAGGAGGTTGACAAGCGTTTATTACTAAAAACATAATTGTTTTCGATATAAAAGTTCAAAGAAAAAAATACGAGATTAAGTTCCAAGTACATAAAAAACAATTAAATTCAAGCTCAAAAGAATTATTTTAGCTGAATACAGAATACAGGCACCATAACTTTTAAAAAGGATTACGTTTCGAGTACTAAAACACAAATTTCTCTTAAGAAAGATTAGAATTACAAATGATTGAACTTTATACATCGCAAGCTACAGTACACAAATGATGTGCACGTGCAACCCATACATTGTATTTTACCAAAAAATATTTTTGTATTTTGCATTTCGGAACCGCAAGGACGGCTTCAAGCTATGGCCCCGTGGCATTTTGCCACTCACGTCAACCCTTCCTTACGCCACTGAATTTAAGCCGATCAGGCTAGTTAAACCAAAATTTTTGAAAATGAAGAGAAGGCGTCACAGAGATATTAGCGGATTGAGACCCAACTAAATTGCAGATCATTCTTATATCCAAAGTTTTTAAAACTTTTCCATTATGGTTTTCGTGAATTCAAAAATGTTCTTAGATAAAAGTATTGTGTGGGTACCCCTAAAGCCATTATATAAATAAAATTTCTAACTTATTTTTGAGTAAATAGGCATTAAAGCTAAAGTTTTCAAAAAAATCGTAGCGGTCGTCAGGTGCTCAGAAAACAACTATCGATTTGTATAAGCGCTTTCTGTCATTATTTTGTTCTTAAATTTAAAACTGTTGTTTGAAAAATATACTTATTCAAAAAATCTTATCTAACGCCCGCTTCCGGTTGCGGATCGTAAACACGACGCGATGCTTGAACGTTGCACCTATATGTATAGCAAATTTCATTAAAATTATTTCCGCATTTCCCGATATTTTGTGTTACGTACACACAGATGCACATACACCATTTGATTTGATAGACTAGGACAGCACCCACCAATGAAGCATATCCGTCCCCCCTCCAGGAGGTGAAACCCTTCGGGACGCCATGATCGAGGTACGCTCGATCAACGCGCCTGTCCTAAATACAAGAAAGAGAACAGGCTACGAGCTCTAAGCCCCTACTGGTGGAGAGAAACTACCTAAATCTCTATTGATTCTGCAGATCAGTGCCCGAGCTGAGACGCAGCTCACCCGTCGAACCGCACTAAGACGGCCCTAACCTGCACTTAGGCTATACCACTGCCACCACGAGTCCTACTCCGTGACCAAAAACGGAGGGTGTGAGTCCCCCGCGGGCTCGGCATTGGTCCCCGTGGTATCAGTCAAAGAAAGTCACTAGTTGGACTTGTCGGAACAAGCCCATGCCAAGCAGCGCTGCTCCTCCCAGTTAGGACCTCTCAGGTCCCAGCACTGGTGACCTACGCATCGCCCAGACTGGTCGCTAACCGGGCTGATTATAGTGGCCGGCAAATTAACAGCTTCGGGTGTACATAAGTACGAACCCTATGGGTCGACACTTAAATAGTGGGCGTGAGCAGGCAAAATGCGCCTCACCTCTATGGTCCTAGTCTTAAGTGCCAGCTGCACACCACTCCATCGTTGGAAAGCACCATCACTTGCCGGAACCCCTACCATCCAGCTCAGGTTCATCATTCAACAAGGCTGGTACGTAAGAGTTCCCGGTCAAGGAGCGGGGTTTCCACTTCAGCGATCGTACTACCAGCTGCACACCACTCCATCGTAGCAAAGCACCATCACTTGCCGGAACTCCTACCATCCAGCTCAGGTCCATCATCCAACAAGGCTGGTACGTAAGAGTTCCTGGTCAAGGAGCGAGGCTTCCACTTCAGCGATCGTGCCTCAGGCGTTAGGACCCATACTGAAAGCTGGCTGCAAGCGACACCCCTAGGGCCCAGGTCCCTTTTCAGCAGCAGCCACTCCATTCTGGAAAGCACCATCACCTTCCGGACCGGTCAGGGAGCGGGGTTTCCATTCCTGAGAGCGCTACCGCTCAGGTATTAAGACCCATATTGGGGACTAACTTGATTACACCTCTAGAGCCCAAGACTCTCATAGCAACTGCGCTTCTCCATCCTGGGGTACACCTTCACCCGCCGGACCCCCATCACCCAGTCAATGCGAGGCCACCCGGTCAGGGAGCGGGGAACCCCTTTTACATGCCGGATCATTTGCCATCAAGCTCACGTCGAGAGAAAACGGGCTGGTACGCTTCAGGTACCCGGGTCAGGTAGCAGGGTTCCATTCCAGAGAGCGAGCTACTGCCGAAATGTTAGAACCCATCTTAAGGGCTACACTTCACCTGGTGAAGTCACTCACCCAGTCTCCGTGGTCCCAATTAAGGAAACCTTGAACCTCTCCAAAGAGAGGTGGGGTACCAATTTGAAATCACTGAAGTGACCGTTACAACGCCTACCCCGCACAAGGTGTCTTTGTTCACGCCTCTCACCTAGGTGAGGGTCCTTGGCCGCGCCGCCAGATGCATAACAGACCGAAATTTTTTTTAAACAAATTTTTTTGGTTTTGATGTCCAAAAAAACATTTAAACACTAAATTTAAAAAAAGCTGTCAGTTTTTAAAAACAGTTTAAGGGGCTATGACGATATCAAATTTTATGCCGATGGACTGTCTATCATAAAAAGCAACAAAAATAGTTGCTAGGCACTAAACTTACATTTCTTCCCACTACTGTTAGCAAACTCCAAAAAAAAATCGTATAAATTTTCAAAGCTTATAATACGTCATTTCACAATTTTCGCATTCAAATTGTTCTCAGATATCTGGTATCTGCTATAGGTTCTGGAACAATTCCAACAGAGCCGAATAGCAAACGCATTGAAGCTCTCCTAGTCGGGCAATATTTATAGGTATTTTATCGAACGTTTCAAATATGTGGTCTATTATTTTCAGCGCGTGCTAGTGACATTTATAGCAAGAATGTACCACAACAGTTCGATGATCCGATCACAACTGCAGGCGATTTGTAAAAGAACTTAATCAGGAAAAGCTTTTCTTTTATAATAAAGCTTCCGCTTTCCTATTCAAGTCATGAACATTTTGAAATTAAATGGCAGAATAACGCTGAAACGACTGCAGCATAAAGTGCAGAATAAAACCTAAAAAAAAGTTATTTCGTACATAATAACAAACCCCAGGCGGTGCTAATTCATCAAAACGGTATACAAATTATTAACTTAATTTAAACAATACAAATTCAAGAAAACCCTAAAGCTGCTTATAAACTACAATTACCTTCTCTGGGGTTGGAATTTCTGCAGTAAACGCGCCGAATGCAAAACAGGAACTTCACAATGAGCTTTCATCAAATAAGCCAGAAGTACAGAAACGCAAATAGATCTCTTTGTACAAACTGCATTTTATTGATGACGATTTCACAGAAGCAAAGATCAAGAGGCTTTGAGTTGCAGCAATCCAACTTGTGTTTATATTGCGTACCTGGTTGCTGTGAATGGAACTATTGCAGTATTTCCACTCCAAACCTTTGATCTTATGATTTACAACGTTACTTTGAAAAATATAAGGACGTTATTTATACGTCTTTTGATACTGCCAATACTTCATGTTTGAAAAATTTAAAAACAAGAAAGTATACCGCGAAATAACCAAGATCACAACTAGAACATAAGATGTTTCTTTTATCATTTCCGACTAAATTAAAATTTCAAAACATTTCGTTGAATATTCTCTATTGACTAAAAAGTCTTTGTGTAAGCTGCTTAAAAAAAATGCTGCCGTAGTTGGCGATATTTCACGCACCCCCCATAACGTCAAATCTTTCTGCCCCGATTACATTTTATGGGCTTATTTGGAATAGCCATTCATTGAAATAGGTCACGCTCATTAATGGAGTTGAAGGACAGTATCATGAAAGCAATATGCACCAATCGGTATGAAATAGCCTAAACTGTAATATTATATATTATCACTGAAAATGATTATGTTACGTTATATGAATATCGCACACCTGTAAATTATTTTATACAAAAATACAGTAGAAATGCTTAACGACATTAAGTTCTAAGCTTGTCGATACTTTCCACCATGTATGTACAGGGTGAATCGCTTGTAGTATTGCAAGACTATAAATAACAACAAATAGGTCACAAGACACTTTCGATTTGGTTTTTGAAAACAAATTCAAGTGTGAAAACAAACATCAGAGGTTTTCGTTTATTTTCACACCGGAGAAAAAGGGGTGGACTACATGATGGATGTGATACAGGAAAAAATGCAAGAAAGAGAGCTGAGGAGGGATGATTGGCAAGATCGGAACAGATGGAAAACGCGATGCGAGAAACGGCAGAGGAAGCTGTATTAAATTCGCACAATAATAAATAATAAATTAAAAACCAACATTAAAAATTAAACGAATATTTTAATAATAACGCACTGATATCCAAACTGCTTTTAAAAAAATAGAAAATAATTCAATAAATTTGCTGAAGTAGTACTGTAGTACTTACAATGAAACGGGCAGGCGACTGAATAGGAAATTTCCCGATAGCCCGATGGGCCACGTTGGCCCTGCTAAACTATTACATCGACAGAATGTTTGATTTGTTAACACTGCAAGTTCGTACTTGCAGTGAACTGTACAACGGCTATACTTGTATCATATCAAAAAGGCGGATTAAAAATAGAGGGTGGTGCTATACAGGTTGTTTGACAGACCTTACTATTTAAGCCATTTAGTTATTTGATTAAAATAAAAATAGGTTGAAAAGGCGAGAATTGTATCACACCACATGCGTGTCTTGAGATAGAGCCCTTGTTCAACAAAGCGAGGTTCCGAGGTGCAATTCTCATGCAATCATTTTTTACTAATTTATTTTTGATCTTTTATTTATGTTCTTACCACAAAGCGATCAAAGTATTTTTTAAATTACTCAAAAATGTTGACAAAAATTCTACAGTTACTATAAACAAAATTTACGGTACAGCGTTTTATCTGCTATCCTAAAGTATGTAAAACAAAATTAGGTTTCCATCAAGTCGACAAATAACTTCTGACGACAATAAATTGCGTTTTAGACATAATAGATTGAATGTCAAACGTCCGAAATTAATCGAATCGAAAGTCGAATTTCGGTTAAAAATATCAACCTACTAAATTCTAATCAAAGTTTCAGAAACTCATTTCCTGGCGTCAAAATTACATTTTGTAACGTCAAAAAACATTTCTTGACGTCTGGAAATCGTTGATCCCATTTAAAACCAAATAATAAGAGAACAAAAAAAGTGTTATTCTTACACTATAAATTAATCATTTTCAAACAGCATAAAATAGTATTGAGACATCAAAAAAATGAATTTTTAATGTCAACAAATGCAGCCGCTTAATGGAATATTTATGGTAACACTGTGGACTAGAACCATACTATCAGCTTGTAAAAGCATACTGGGCAATTATTAATAGTAATGTGTCATGTACAGTAGAGCGAATAGGTGACACGCGAATCATAACTTCACAACACAAACTAGTCCTGGTGCTGGGATGGGACGCATAACCATTCCTTGATATGAATCCAGCAAAGAGAACACTCTTGTGGCAACTAGATTAAATATAAACAAATTTAATTTTATGTGACCGCCAACTAAGACTTCGTTACTACGCCAGCTACCCGTTAGATGGCAGCAGTTTGCGACGAAAATAAATTTTAAACTTATAAATTTCTATCGACGTCAAAAATTGGTTTTTGACATCAATTATTACACTTGTGACGCCAAAACATTGTTTTTTGACGTCTAAAAATAATGAAATATAGTCAAGGAATAGCATTTATAGCAATTTTTTGTATAGTTTTAAATTGTATAAATAATTTTAATCTATCAACGTCACAAAAATATTAATACCAAAAATTCCATTTTACGTATAAATAAATAATTAATAGTTTTTTTAATTTCTACATTCAAAAAATATTTTTCTGACCTCTAAAAATTCAAAGTTTTTATTGCGCATTGACATTGTTTATGCAACGCCAGTTTATCTTTTATTTCACTTTTTTTTTAATCATTTTTAATATATAGACCTTCCAATTTGGTAACTTTGTATTTATTAATAATGGCGTAAGAGCGTAAATAAAAAAATATTTAAGAAAAATTAATTGTGTGGGAATTAAACCCGGAAACCTCGCACTGATCAGCGAGTTCTCTACCTCAACACCGCTCTGGCCAACAATAGAATGTGTTCTTAGTCCATGGGCATGAAAACGAAATGGTGTATACACCTAATTTGATCTTAACTAAACTACAACATGTTTAAAATTCTATTACCCGTATAGTACGCGAAACACTCTGTATATTTATTTCTGCACAATTTTCATGTACACGCTGTTGCATCAGCGAGCTGGCATAGCTACCAAAAAATAGAAATGTTTTTCACAATTGTAAATGGTTCTTATTAGGATTTTCCGAAGTATTTTCAAATAACCTTAGCTGTTGAGTCGTATATAAATGCTAACAATTTATTTTTTGTATAAGATAGCTGAATGTACTGTACTGTAATGTTTAATGATACTCAAACAAACAATTTGCATTTTACAAAATGCCTGTTTATTAATTATTATCCATTTGTACTTCCACTAGGAGAATTAGAACAGCAAACGTGCCAAGCCGCCGCCGCATCCACATTATCGTTAAGGTAGGTTAAATGCATTGAAAGCAAATGTTACTGTTTATAGATGCAGCGCTTCTTGTGGTATCGTCCTTACTGTCGATTGTTATTTACTACGGGTGTTTATCAAATAGAAAAAGAAATTTGATGTTTTAATAACCGAGACCATTTTTAATAAAACAAACAAATGTTTTTGTGTTTTGTTTAGATAGATTTTTAGTTTTCTTCGAATTGCAAGCAAATTTTGCTAATAATCAAATATCACTCGACTCTGCTTATTTATTTGTAATACACGTAAATATTTCAAACTAGGTAGGCAGGTAGTTTTATTTAAGATAATATTCTGAATATAAAGTACTTATCAGTAAATAAGTCTCAGACTTCCACGGCCGTTCTAATGGTTTTCAATAGCTTATTAGATTTCTGATGGCGACGTTTTGTCTTTTGTTCCACGCGACATCTTTAAAGCTGCGTCTGAATTCAGAATTGAAACCAGCCTTTAATATGTCCTATGGAATCCCAAACATTACATCGGTAACGCCCTTACGATGCACTAAGACGCCAAGGAGCTATTAATTAATTTCTTTTTACAAATAAATGCTGAATTGGTACATTTAGCCAATAATGCAGCACTGATTTAAATTTTACTTCAAATAAAGAGGGAATTTTAAAAACAAAGGTAACATAAAATAAAACGAAAAAACTTTTTAGAGCTAATATAAAACTAGTATTAGCTTTTTTAACCCAGCGCCCACTTCTTGAAATAATTCTTTATGGGGAATAAAAAAGCGCAGCTGTGCTTCTACGGTGTAAAAGCACAAAACCCTTCACTCAGTTGCACTTGATTCCACTAAAAGCTGGTGTGACATTGCATCTCTTATTTTTAAGTAGGGTAGATGGCATGGCAGAATGGAATAAGGGTGCATGGTCGGTGTTGGAGACACATCGCGAGACCACACATTTATCAAGCCCCTCCATGATCCACTACTATACCCTTCCACTCCATGAATAGCATTTCCCTACCTTTCATCGGCCATTACTATCTCTTCCCTTTATGGTTATCCTTATTACTATAATTTTCACCCCATTTATTTGAAACCTAAGCTTCCGTCATACGTTATATAGCCCCTCATTCACGCGGCTCTCGAGCCTCGGGCCTGTCCTAACTCAATTTTGGAATTTAGACCCGTCCTCAACTACTCGAGGTAGCTGGATATGTTCTTGCAAAATATTTAATTAAAAGCGCGATTATTTTAGTTCGCATTTCCTTTCTGATACGTACGAGACGGGAGTGCAGATCGCGAGCCGGGTAATTCATTATAGGTTAAAGGGTGCTAACAAATGCCTTTTGTATTCTTGTGACAAATTTGAGTAAAAACCTGAACCGTGGCACATAAGTGCATTTATTACGACTGACGACGTCTGTCAGCCTGCTGTATTATACTAATGGGAGATCCATTATCCTTTCACATATAGAACATTAAAATGTTGATGGCGAAATGCTGTTTTATGTCAAATATTGATTCTGGTTCGGTTTAATATCGCAGCTTCGGTTGGATATTTCATTTCTACAGCTATTATCACTGGCCATGCTGTCATTATGTCGATTACGATTTTACTATTGTGACGTTTGCTAATAGGATGACAGTAATAAGTTTGAAATATTAAATTTATAATTCAAACAAAAACAGCAAAATGTTCAATAAAATATATTTTTGACAAAATTAAAATTTATCATATATTTTTATAATATAAAAAAATGGGTAAACAAATTAACTGAAACTTAAAACTAAATCTGGGTTTTGAGTTTTTAATAAAAAGCTGAAAAATATAACGAGCACTACACCATTACATATTTAATGGGTTATTTATTACACATTGTATTAATATTTTTCTCACTTATAGCTGTTCTGGGCTGTATGAAAGACTTTATAGTGTTCTACAGTTTTGTTTTGGTTTTTTAGAATTTTACAGGGTCGTTTAAAAATATCGAATAATGGCGTAAAGATTAATTTTAAACAAAACATTTCATATGAAAGTTTTTCATTACATTCTTACTTTCATATACCCTCAGTATAGCAAAGTATTGTTTTCATGAAAATTCTCGAAATCAAGCTTTTGACGGAAATACATGTTTTGGAACTACGGGAGCCCAAAAAAGTGGTTTTTAAAAATGCCTGTCTGTGGGTGGGTAGGTGGGTATGTGTGTGGTGCAACATAATTACGAAAAGGGTGGTGGGATTTCGATGAGCATTGGTATAATTAAATTCAACGACAAAATAATTTAAATTTTGTAAGCTCATAGAGCTAAGAATAAGCTACAATTTGGTTCCTGTTCCAGCTCGCAAATTTCTCGCCTATTTCTTCAAAAACGAACTATCAAATCGGGATGAAATTTAATATTGAAAACTCCCTAGAGGTACACAATGTTACAAGTTACTAGAATTGTTAGAACTACTAAAACTGAAATGAAAGGTATGTCAAAATTTTGACTTTTAAAAACATACTGCTCAAAAACTGCGGCCACGCATTTTTCTATTTTATGTGCTAATACAACTAGAAATGAGCTACCTACAGTTTTGTTAATGTGTCAGTTTACTAATTTCTCTGCGACGCGACGCCTTCTATGATTTTTGAAAAGCGAAACTTTATGCCTCTCTCTAATGAACGGAGTACGATGAAAAATTTCTGTTTGAGCTAAGTTGCTCATAGGTAATAGTAGGATCAGATTTAGGACTTAATTTGTAGGTGCAGCTATATGTGAGCAGGTTAGTTTTTCCCCTGCTTCCCTAACTTTGTTTGGAAAACAAATGTTTCCAATATTTACGCCACCAGAACTGTACTTTTAAAGAACTCCGTACTAATCGCACAGTTAGACAGTTCTCCCTGAAGTCACGAATCAAACATTTAAAAAAAATTACACAAAATTATTTAATGCAAAATACAATGGAAAAACTGTGTGAAAAAAACTATTAGAATAACGCATCAGTTATATCAGCAAATGAACGTTTTTTTAAACATAGAACCGTCTTCAAATTTAAATAAAATATACATTATATAAAACTCGAAATGATGATAAAGAAAACAAGTTTAAAACATCAAGGCAACGCACAAAAAATAATAATAATATTCTGTCCAGAAGCAGCAGTAATACGGAATAATGATCCCATTGCCGTTAATACTCATTTAAAAAAATACATTAAGCAAAAAGTTGTTTAGTAGATAGAACAAGACACATTCTGGCAGTGACGACTTAATTTTTCTTGTGCTACGATTTACTGATGACGTCATCGCTTTTGAAATCATTATAAATAATGTTCGGTATTTCGGTTTTTGGTACCTACGATTATTGTTAAAAATCTTGGTGCAATTTTGACTAAATAAAATGATTACACGCAAAATACATTACTCAACCTACTTAAATCTGTATAGTAAATCCGGACTCTTTGCACCTGTCTCAAAACCACTTTAGTGGTGAAAAACCCCTGCTGAAATTTTGAAGATCAACTCAAATTTGGTTGTATAATGTATAAAAAGCGTTGGGCGTATCCCACGGATATTGATAGTTCAAGTTAAATATTCAAACTGCTCATCATCAACAACTTGACAATAATGCGCAAACTGACGCAGGAAGTTTCAAAAGGGAGTTTTGCGAGCATTCTGTTGATGTTAATCCCATTTCCTACCTTAACCGAACTTTAAGATGTTCGAGTCAAATGCATAGTGTTCACTTGAAGCGCCTTTGACCGTTAACAACCCCTAAGTAAGAGATCGTAAGAGAGCGTAACTTTTCTGATTCATAAACATTGCTTAATCGCTTACTCCTCAGAAATGACGAATATTATAAATTATAATAAACTGTTAGGGTTTATAAACCTATCGAATACTTGATAAATTTCGAATTCCGGATAAAATAAAATTTGTAGATCGATATCTTAACCTACTTATCCGATCCGATTCGAAACAAATTAAGTTAAATTGTATCCGATCCTACTTGATAATGTTCAATAATGCACACAATTAATGTAAATGGCTCATTTTTGCCATACGTAAGTATGAACATGTATCTAATGAGCTTGCCGATTTAAATTGACTAAACATACAAAGTAGATTATTGCTACTGACGGCCTGCTTGTATCATAACCGTAAGGTATGACTTGAAAAGCGACACGCTTATCTATATCAAAAGATCACTTTCAGGACAGATGTACGTTCTCTAAACTTGAGATGTAACGGAACAATTACCATACCTCTACTTCGAACAAGCCTCTTCGAAGGTAGATTTTTAAAATAAATCAAAAATGTATAACCCTTTCAATTATATCAAAACGTCTTCAGTGATGGCGCTTAAAGTTAATTTCGCAAGGTCTTGCTCAACAGTTTAAAAAAATATTTACAAAGAAATTTCTGTTACCTGGTTTTTTGGCTTTTCAGCCGATGAATCTAATACAATTATGTTTTAGTTTTTGTTTATGTTATTTTTATTAGGCATATTTATCCCATATCCTTTTGTTTATGAAAATTGCAAGGGTAGAATAACTTATAAACTGCAATCCCTGTGGTCCCTGCGGCCGCGGCATTACTAGTGTTTTCTGAAGTTCTAAACTTAGTATGATATACATTTATGTTGAGCGTAAAAGCATTAATATTACCCTTTGTTCTGTAACTTTTGACGCGGCGTATTTTTGTACAGAAAACTGAATAGGTATAACTGGGAAGTCGCCACTGAAATTCAACTTTTGTCAAGATTTTTGAAAATTTCCTATGCTTTTTCGTTTTATCATACTAACTTTGTTTTGTTGAACATAGAGCCGAAAATAAATTTAACATAACCTGAGATGAACAGGTCTTTTAAATTTTCTCCCAAGCTTGTATAAACATATAAGTTTTAAATGAACGGTAACTCTAAATACGTGCTCAAATTGATTGCTACGGGGTTTATGCTTTTAATGGTGGCCTCTTTTGGGGAATTGGAACTTTTGGAGCTTGCGATTGTGTATATTGGTATTCACTTCAAGTATTGTGTGTAAGGAACAGTTATATTCATCATAGTTTGTGTTAGAAACAAAGTCACTCTTCGTTCTCTTAACATTAATAAGAACGAACAGTGATTTCTAAAAAGCTCGACTCCACAGTAAATGTCTTTATTCTATGATTAATATTAATATTTTACAGAGTATTTGGCACGTTTCCAATATGACAAACTTTTTCATTTAAGTTATTGGCTGTTTTTGAAGCTGGATTATTTGCAATAAATAAGGTAAGTTCACGGTAAGTATTCCGGTTACGGATATTACAATGGGTATTATTATTATTTCTTTATTTGTTTTAAAAACGGATTAAGTATCAAGACGTCTGGACTATTCGTTGTAGTTTTTTGCCTGTCCGGCATGTGTCAATAATATTATCATTATTCTGCATTTCTTAACTCAATGGCTAATTGCGGATTTGCTAATAAAGAACAATTTATGTTTGTCAGTTGGCATCCAAGAAATTGTCTGACTATAATTACAATGTAATAAAATATTCACTCGATGCTTTCACTTGAGTAAGTTTTACGGATAATTCAAATTAAGCATGTAAACAATACTAATTCACTCAATACAGAGTAGCGTTACATCTAATAATATATCTATCATATAACCGCGGTAAGTGCCTAATGTTTGGGCTATAAAAATGAATCAAACACGAATTCTTACTTTCAATCCTCCCCTAATGTTTATTACATCATAAATTATTTCATTGATAGAAGAGGTACGTGTAGGTACAGATTATTTACTTTTCCTACAAAATAACACCGTTGCTTATGTTTACGAATATACGTAAGGTAGGAATCCATAAACATTCATTGACCTAGATATTTTGGAATATGGACTACAGTCAGATTACAAGAATTAAAGGAATCGCAACTGCTAACTTTGGCTAACTGTATAGCTGATATGATATTTCTTTGTTAAGCGCGTACTAAAGCTGATTTTATTGCTTATATGATATTTCTTTGTTCAGCGCGTCTTAAACTTTACAATAAATAGCAGAACCCGTAGGACGTCACACGCTTTTCTTTACAAACAATTACTAGCAAATTTTATACATTGCGCCTTCATGACACCAATTACACTGCTTGATTGTTACATAAACATTGAAACCCGTAAACATAATAAATAATGTACGCCGAGAATGATTATTAACCTGTATACGTCGTTACTAAACGCTGAGACGCTACCTACTTTATTAGCTTATTTTTATTGTTTACAAAAAAAACCAAGGGGGTAGCCCATAGGTTTTCAAGTTAATCGGGATTCTTTTTACTTGACTCAACGTATGGTAGCGAGGAGCCTCATTAATAGAAGCCACATATTTACGCGTTTATTATACAAAGCCCATATTCGTTGGTACAGCGGGTCGCTATAGTTTTTAATAAAAATAACTATTTTATTTGCTAATTTATTGTCACCAAAATCTAAAAAAAGCAGATTCTACGGATATTTACGTTTATCGGGAACTCTTCCACTTGACTCAACGTATGGTGGCAAGAGGCCCCCGCTATTAGAAGTCACATAGAGTTCATTATATAAGGCGCATATTTGTTGGTACAGCGGGCCGCTGCAGTTTTTAATAAATATAAACAAAATTTAATATTTACGGTTTGTGTGTATGATTAGGAAATAATCTATCGAAATCTGGCAATCCCATATCAGGCGCCTCGGGGAACACATATGGTGGGTTACAAATCCCTTACATCGTGCTAGACTTTTGTTTAGGGCAGGATCAGCAACAGATCAGTACCAAAAAATTTCTTGAGGTATATAAATAGATTATCAGAAGTGTCTTTTAAAGTTACAAGTAGGTTTATTGTGTTTAATGCTCTAATTTTATTTATGGGTATCTTAACAGTGAAATATTTCATAATCACTGTCCTCATTGCTATGAAGGATTTGTATAGAAGAAAAATTTTAAGGCTCCGTAGTTAATGACATCTTACAGTTATAGAATTTCGGCTTGTAGAGAAGAACTTAGAGGAAAGTACTACATCTTTAATGTGCCAGAAACATAAACAAATTTAATTAAAACAGAAATTCCAGACAAATAAATAAAAATTAATGAAATGCGCTAACCTAATTGCAAGTGCAGTTTATACTCGTAAGAGATGTGCTTATAAATATTCCTGAAAACGTGTTTCATGAATTCTATAGAAAAAGATGTAACGAGGCACGAACTCTACGACTAAACTCGAAAAGCACGTGTAGCTGGAAATGTGTTTCACTGCAAATGTCACGAAATCGTCACGTTACGGAACGTAGTTGAATGGGGTCTATAAATAATGGCGGGTATCATTCCCCTCCTAACCCACCGTGGAACAGATAAACTATTGGAAATGCACTTGAAATTTGAATAATAATTACACGAAATATATTTAAGCAACAACATTCGGAACATTGACAGTGACGTAACTTCAGATTTTGGGCCCGGAGGCATGATACCTGAAGGGCCCTGGCCCCATCCTCAAAAACACTTCAATAATAAAGTAATTGATACTACGAACAATTTCTTCAATAGGAAATGAAATTATTTTCAGTCTAGTAAATGAAAATAAATATATTAAAACCGTGTCTAATTCAGATAAGCAAATTTTAAATTTTCTGAAGTTAATGTGTCTGGGTCGGTACCAAAAAGTGTGGGTGTTGTGTTATTACTAAATATAATTACACTTTAGTATTTTTCATTGTATAAGTACATACTTACGTATGAAATGAAATTTAAAATGTTTTTTGTTGAATATAAAAATAAAGACTGTCGAAAATCAAAAATTTTTATTGAAAAAGCTTCGTAATAAAGAAATAAAAATAAATAAAAACTCGTGGCTCGTGGCAGGCCCCCCTAAGGCCTCGGCCCCGGGGGCCGTTGCCCCCTATGTCCCATGTTAGTTACGCCACTGTACATTGAATCATGATACTGATTGAATGCGTTAGTCTTTGCTCGAGACAAATAGAGAACGAGCCACTAGCATGACATCAAGCTGTGAGCCCTAATCCTTACTAGTTGGAACGACACTACCTAAATACTGTTTAAAATATTCCATACAAGTCACAAAAAAAAGGTGAAGGCTCCTCATTTATTTTAACATAGCGGCACTTGTCATTAGCCTAATCCGCCGTAGCCACTATTGACAAGGCATTGAGCTCCGGTAGTCTTTGCTCAAGACTAATCGAGAACTAAAAACTACCAGGACATCAAGCTGCGAGCCCTAATTCCTACTGGGTGAAGCGAAACTACCTAAATACTATTTAAAATATTCTCTACAGAGTCACAATAAGAAGCTGAAGGCTCTTCATTTATTTTATCATGGCGCCACGTGCCCTTAGCTTAATACCGTACAGTCACTATTGAGATTTGCTTGCTTCTGTTAAAGACGAATCGAAAACAAGCAGCTAGTACCATATCAGGCTGGAGACTTAATCGCCACTAAGTGGAGCGACACTGCCTAAAGTTCTACTGAGTATGTAGATTAGTACCCGAACTGAAACGCAGCTTACAAACCGTAACGCCTGAAAACGCCACTTGCCTTCCCAGACTTGCAACTGCCACCAAGTCCTTTCCGTAGCTAGGCCAAGCGCAGCGCGCCGACGTTGCATCGCAAGGCAACATTGGCACCCTTGGCACTATGTACAGTCCTGGTAATACTGTTCGAAACAGCCAAAGTTGTACTTCTCCCAGTTCAGCTACTCAAAGTCTTTAACAGTGATGTAAGTAGCGAATATTTCCATTGGATTATTTTCGTAAATTGCAAGTATTTCGAAAACTTTGACCTAACTAAAAACAAATATTTAGACAAATCCAAACTTATACAAAAGTTTCAGCGAATAATTAAGCGCGGCTGCCTAGATAGTTCGGTAGCCGCTCTGATTATAGCGACCGGTACCTGATCATGACCAATATCGGAAATGAGAGCACCCGGATCGACACTTTGATTATGACCCTGAGAAGGTGAAACCAAACCTCACCGTTAGGGTTAATATGCGCGATGCCAACAGATACGCTTTCCCTTTCTGAACCACACCTTCACCTGCCAAACGATGGCTTTCAACCACGCAGTTTATTTCCTTGGCATATTTAACCCGTACGATCTCCCAGATGGGACCCAGGCATGTTTATAGCCAAGGTAAGTGAACGGGTGCGTAACGTAACACTGAATCTTGTGAAATCACTCACCCAGTCCTTCTCGGTCCCAATTAAAAAAACCTTGAACCTTTCCAAAAACAGATAAAAGTATCAAGTTGGCATCACACGAAGTGACCGTTTCAACGCCGGATTTGTTCACATCTCTCAGATGGTTCTTGGCGGTCCCACCATGTACTCCATATAGACGCACAACGCTATTGCAACTCAACACTAGTTTCCTAATTGAGAAAGATATTATTGGATAATACCAATATTTCAATGCTTTTCTTATGAGTTATGCCGTAATGAAAAAAATAATTAACGCCGTATTATTTAATCAGCAAAAACATTAAAACTATATTTAATTTAAACACTTTATTTTCTTGGAACTCCATTATGTATTTATTTTGTAGCCTTCAGATTTTATATCTTCAGAGCATCCTGCATATTCTGCTATATAATTTCCATAATTTTCCATATTCACCTGAAAATTCAAAACTACCATAAAATGTGTTTTAAAATTCAATTAAATAGAGCATCGCAAGTTGAGTTTTCAGGACGAACAACTCCTACAATAAAAAGGATCCTAAGAAATTTTACGAGGATGAATTAGACGAACCGGCAAAAAAGGAAATAGTAATCGAGAGATGCAGGATAAAACTGCAGGCGCATAAAAAGGAACTTAATCAAAGGAAAACTATAAAGGAGCTCTGGGAAATATCGTTCAGTCTGACTAGTTCTCGGACGTCAATTTGTTTGTAGTGACATGTGTGCCAACAACTAGCTCAAAATACTTTTAAGAGTCAATTGAATTATCTAACAATAACAATTCTCAGAAAAATTTACGAATGATATCAAGACCAATTTTAAATGTTTAAAATAGTGTACAAATTAAAATAAATCAAACTTCATTCGAAAACAGAATGAAATGAAATGTTTTAAAACGGATACTTATAATGGAAGGAGTTATGTTGAAAATTATGTTTGGTAAGAAATTTTGTGATATACAGAGTGTTCCGTAACTAATGGGACAACGTTTAGGTATAGCTTCCTGAGGGTCAAAGTACACCGCTTAAACCTAAAATGCTTTTGTAAAAAGTGCTTCCTTAGGAAGTTATAGGGCTTTAAAGACAAACATTTTTTGTCACTTTTTGACTAAAACTCATAAACTGCTAATCAGATAGAGCTGAAATTCGGTATGGTTAAGTTTTAAGGGTTTACAAAGACGATTATGTTACATATGTGTTTGCTGCTTGTAAAGGGTTCTAGATACGCTACTTCGGCTTGATATTTTTTTGTTAACTTTTTTTTTTGTTAACTTCTTAGAGCTATTGGCTATAAACTCGGATGTAGAATTTAATTTTACAAAAAAAGGTATACTTGTTAAAAGTCGATAAAATGAACCGTTTTCGACGAAAAAAACTAAACAGAACCAGGTGTACGATCATGCCGGTATGCCGGTGGATCACTGTATAATTAAGGAATTAATCGATTTATATGAATACGAGCGAATTTCATTTTGGATTTATATGCAAATTATTTATTAGATCCAAAAATATTTTAAATATTTTTATGAGGCACTACCCTGGAAATAAGGAAAACTGTTCCCCCCCTGTTTTTTAAAGGATTATTTTTCGTGGGATGTTTATACCGATGATTTTACGGGGGTTTTTGTTTCTTAAAATTTGTTTATTGGCGTTGTTTATTACGGGCTATTTAATAGTATATTTAATTAGGAGTCTGGAAATAAGGATTCTTCCGTGCGCGCGTCACAAATTCTCGTGTGAGGCGAAGCCGAACACGGGAAGTCATGCAAGCACGGAAAATCCATTTCTGGACGTGTAATGAACAATACTTTTTATTATACTTATCTGAAAACAACGCAAAAAAGGATAAGAAGTAAATTTAGAACATTTTATTTTCAAAGTAATAATAATACATCGTAATAGTACCATTGTTTTTATATCTTTAATGAATTATTTGATTTTTCATCTTAGTAGGATCTTTGCTTTTATATTGGATTCTAAAAACTAACGAAGTGTCTAGAAATGAGATCTGTAGAACCTGAAAGATAAAAATGTTCTGACCTAGGTATATTGAGATGTTTGCGGGAGTTTACTTTTGCAAGGAAAGATCTGCCACCTTACCTCAACAGGTCAAAACATTGTTACTTTTCAGGTTCCAGAAAAATCACAATAGTTCCAATTAAGAACTCTATTATCAGGGCTTTTTTTGGTTAAAAAATTTATCTCGTCATTTTGTAGGTAACGCTGGTTTGGCTACTTTGTCACCTGAGAGTCTAAGGAAGAAATTCATTTGCCAAGATCACTTTCTACAGTCTGACTATGTCAGCGAAAAAAATTTGCGGCTAAAACTTAATTCTGTTCCTGTGCCCTATAATAGTATTCAAAATGAAGGCACAGACACTTCGCCATTAAAAGTGCTGACACCAAAAAAGTGTTATTTAGGACCAGGTACATCTTCACACTCTGACATATTATGGGAAACCTCTGAAGCCGATGTTGTGGAAATAAGTCCAGGGAGTAAACAATGGGTAACAGAGCTAATAGACTTGCCGTATGGCGTGTCAAAATGCGAAAATAAGAAACCGGCAAAACGAAAGCTTTCTTTTCCGAACAAACAAGATACGCCGCAAAAGAAGAAACTGAAGCTGGAGTTACGGAAATCTTCAAAAAACCTCAGTAAAAAAACAATTCAATTAGTGAGCTTGAAAAGTAAAATAAACAAAATAAAAAGTACTACTTCTCTATACAACGTCTTGTCGTCTGCAAAGTATTCTTCTCCGCACTCTAAAGCTCTAGTACGAATGCAGTTATTACATAAAAGTCGTGGGATATGGTTAAAAGATGAAAAACAATTTGCTATTTCCCTTTATTATAAATCTCCAACAGCCTACAAATACCTGTTGCGACAAAACATAATATTACCTTCTGTTTCAACAATTAAGTTTTGGATTGGAAAATCTAAATTCAAACCAGGTATGAATCCCATTTTCATGAACCAAATTAAAATAAAAGTTCAGACAATGACAGGCGATGAAAAAAAATGCATTATTTGCTTTGATGAAATGGCATTGAAAAAATATGTAGAATACTCAAAAGCAATGGATCTAATTGAAGGCTTTGAAGATCTTGGTCCACTGGGACGGAAAGCTAGATTTGCAAAAGAAGCTCTTGTTTTTATGGCCCGTGGTTTGTACTCCTCTTGGAAAATACCTTTGGCTTACTTTGTCTCTGGAACAGCTACATCACACGCTAGATTATCTGACTTATTGTTACATGTGCTATCGAAAGTTAGGCTGGTAGGATTAATTCCAAAAGCTGTTGTTTGTGACGGAGGAACCAATAATAGAAGTGCTCTTAGTGACCTCGGTGTCAACACACAACGACCCTATTTTGTACATGAAGGCTTAAAAATATATAGCATTTTTGATGTTCCGCATCTATTTAAATGTGTACGTAATAACCTTTTAAACGGATATTATGTGCTCAGCGAGAAAAAAATAGATTTTGAAGATGTGCGCAAAGTATACGAGTTAGACCAAAGATCTTTTGGTGCTCGTGCTTTACTAAAACTAACTCCGGCACACATAAATCCAAATCCGTTTCAAAAATTATCGGTTAAGTTGGCTACGCAAGTTTTAAGTCGAACTGTTGCAACAACAATTAAAACCGCGGTTGCTGCAGGCGATCTTCAAAGTAACACTGCTGAAAATACTGCTGAATTTATTTTAATTATGAATAAACTATTTGACTGTTTAAACAGTAGATCTTTATTCAACAAAAATCCTCACAATTGTGCCGTTTCAGAACGAAATCCGCAAATTTTGGAAACACTTTTGTCGAGCACCAGACTTCTACAAAATTTGTATAAGGTGAACAACAAGGGTGCTCAAAGTAGACCACCTTGTTTTGATGGATTGATTCAAACTATAGCTTCCGTCGTTCAACTATATCAACAAGAAAAACAGGAAGGCAAAAAGTATTTACTTACTTGGCGCCTCAATCAGGATATACTTGAGAACCTTTTTTCTATTATAAGACAGAGAGGAGGTTACAACCGTAACCCAACTGTGAGAATGTTTCGATTGACATTTAGAATGACCGCAATTGCCAGTCTTCTGAAACCACCAACGAATGCAAATTGTCAAGCAGATGACGATACATTCTTAGAAGGATATCCTGCTTCAAGTGCTTCATCTCCTGTAACTTCCCACAGAGATGTGCAACACCAATCTGATACAGATACGGCGTTATCAGATGGGAGCGCAGACACGCAGACAAGTAGTTCTTCGTCGATGTCAAACAAAAATACAACAACAGGGCTAGAAGACTGTTCAGTGAGTTACTTTGCTGGCTACTTAGCAAAAAAGGGCATGACTAAATTCAGTTGTACAGAATGTGAAAAGTATTTAGTAAAGTCTACCGGTGAAATGTTATCAGATAAAGATCAGATACTGATAGCCTACCGTATGTATGACAACATACATCCTTCTTCTCGTAGTCTTAGCAGTCCTAGTGACATTTTACGCAAAGTTTGTGAAATAGCCTTTGCAGTGTTTAAAAAGCATTTTATAAAAATGAACTACCGGAATAACGTTAGGAAGTATTTACGTAAAAAAATCATTAAAGCAATTAAAGAAGAAGGGTGTAACGATTTTTTAAACAGCCAACAGTGTGTTGTTCACAGACTCTTCATAATAGAACATTTCCTTGTAGTAAATTTATATAAACACTGTCAACGCATAAACAATAATAAAAAGACAATAGTAGACAGCGTAACAGCTCACCCGAAACTTAAAATATTGAAAAATAAATAGGTAAAATTTTGTTTGTTTCTTGTATTGTATTATAAAATAATAGTCTGTTTAGTTTATATTTGTTTGTATTAGGTATAAATGTAGAATTTTCAAAATGTTCATTTCATTTATAAAGTTTTTAATATCTGCCGCTTTTGTTAGGAATTAATTTTAATTAATTTTGCTTATCAATAAATTTGGAATTTCACTAAATAACATTTTACTGGTTTTCTTTCCAATCCATTAAAAAATAAGTATGATTTCTGACTGTTTATTATCGAAGGTAAAACCATTGTTTTTAATATGAAAACAATGGTAAAACACATTATATGAACTGCAATTTTAGTGAACGGAATTGTTAACGTGCATAAGAATCAAGGACGAAACAAAAAAATTTTTAGTGGGGGGTAAATTGCCCTAAATAGTAATTTGATATTTTCACAAAAAAAACAAAAAGTATCACTTTATTCTTTAAAATACAGCATCTATATACTGCAATAATATAAACAAAATCTATGTAGGTTGCACTAACTCTATAGTAGGGCAGTTACACAGAATTTTACGGGAAAACCGCATTTTGGAAAAAATTTCTGAACACAAAATAGCTGCTGTTTTCAAAACGGCCGGTAATTAAATTAAAATAAAAGTAGTGATTGTTGCGTTTATAAATACTCACATCACTACATCTATATAACTTGATTAACATCTTTAATTGCATTATTTAAATTTATTATGTAGAAATATTGTGAATTTATGAACAAAAAAGCTGAAATAGCACCTACTAAAATTGTTTTGCATTGTTCAACTCTTCATATACACATGGCTAGACCCGACTAGTTAAAGAATGCTGATAGTATAGGAAAGTAAAAAGCAGCTGCGAAATGTGGGTTAAAATGTTATAGATAACAAACCGGTTTTACTTACCAGATGCAAATATACACTTTACAGTGTAGTGCTTGAGCTATCAGAAATTCATTGTATTACAGAAGGTTTGCATTTTCACTAATAGGTGTTACAGTTAGTAACCAGATACCAGCACTATCTACTGTCATTGCTAATGCAATTCGATACCCCAATATTTCCATTTGCGTTGGCTAACTATAAGGATATAAAAACAATGATAGTACCAAACATGATTAACATTTTCATAGCAACGAGTTATTTATTATCGGCATTGTTTTATTTTCTGTCAGTTTAATTCATGCCAGTTTTAAAAAATGTACTCAGAAAAAAATCCAGATATTCCTAAGAACATATTAGAGCAAGCGGCACAAGCCAGTGCTGATTTGTTACCAGCAAAATCCAGGTCGAGATATGAACACGAGTATCAACTTTTTATGTAATGGCCAGTTCTCAAAAAAGTTAAATAAATAAATATTTTTTTCCGCTACCGGCAAAGTAAGTAGGCCTTACATCCATAGCTACAGGGATTGTAAGTGGCTGATAACATTCGTGTACTAGTTACCGTTGACGACGGAACTTAATAGTGTCATTTACATTCCTAGGAAAATAATCGACAGTAATAACAGAAATACAAGGATATTTTCTAATTTCGATGTACTTTCTTAGCGTTTCTAGGTAGTCAATATCTTTCTCCATATTTTCAACGATAGCGAAGCTACGCTGAACGTCATTCTTCGTCTCAATAACCTTTACAACGACAAATTTTCCATTATCGGTAACATCGCCGAACTGCATTTTGCACAAACTCGCGGTTCTGCAAGCCCCCGCAATTCCCACAATCATTACTGTCTAGAAAAATCAATAATATGAAATTTAATTGCAGATACAACAAACTGTTGTCTTACCTTCATTAATAAATAGGTATCGTTAGGTGCCTCCTTAAAAAATTTGACAATGTCTTTTCCATTCAGAATTTTCGATTTTCGATAACCTTCATTTTTCGTTTTCAGAAAACCAATTATTTTCGGAAATTCCGAGATGTCGACGTTTTCGTTGTAAAAAATTGTGGGTTTCGGCATAGAATATTCACACCATAAACTGGCCGGCGATTTTAATTTTTCCGATCGTTCCAACATGTAAGCCAGCATCACATTTTCGAATATAACCCCCGCACTTTTCTTACGAAACCATTGTTTAAACGAGTCATAGCAAAACTCATACCTTTTTCTGGACTTGGATGGCAACAGATTTAAGCAGGCGACATTTGCAGCTTCATCAATCTCCATCTTTTTAATTTCTTGACACAAGATTTCGTTTGAAATCAGAAAACTTGCGTGTCTGCCAAATTCTGTTTTTTTGTTTACTGTTGCCATTGCTACCAGCTTTGTGATTCGATAGGACGCACAGCTAACTATAAAAATTCTGATCACAAATGACACATGATTCGTATTTTACAAATAATATTTATTTGTTATTTTAAGCTACTTATTACCGGTAGCGGAAAAAATGTTATAAGTAACACGGAATGTATCGACTATTAACATCCTCGGCAGGCGACAAGCTTCGGCTCCGCCTCAGCTCGTATTCGCCTACCTCGGATGTTATTACGTCCTTACATTCCTTGTTACTTAACTAACTATTTTTTCTTATAATTAACTCTAATTGTATTTTTTTATTTAGCGCACGGAAAAAAATCGAAGAACGGAAAAAGTTTTCCGTGCGCTGTTCTGAAAATGTCACCATTACGTCATTGTAAAAACTGATGTAAACAAGGTGTTTTCAAATAAGTATAATAAAAAGTTTTTTCCGAGGCTATTTTTGGGTCTTTCTTTCGTTTTTTTCACAATATTTTCTTTTCGGGAACACCTATCAATTTCGAGATCGACTCAGCGGGGGAAACATTTAGAGTTACAAAAAAAGAGGCGTACCCCACGGGTTCTGCTAGTAACTTCTCAAACAAGCACTTTTTACTAATGCATGTTGGGTTTAATCGGTCTACTTTGACCCCAGGAAGCCATACCTAAACATTGTTCCAATTGTTCCATAACTTACGGGACACCCTGTATATTTAGGACACATGTAACAACGTTCAAAGAAATACCAACTAAAAAAATGTCAAGCATTTAGTGCATCTCTAGCTTTAATTACGTAAATTAATAAGAATCCGTTTTGTTCGTAATTATTTGCTTAATTGCATAGTTTTTGCTTATAACTACAACCTCTCCGTAATTATTTTTTTAATTACTACAAAACAACATTAAAAGTATGAATGTAATTTACTAAGCGCTTTTAGGGTTACTTAATAAAATTTTCTTATAAAAATATAAAACAAAATAATAAAGTTCTACAACAAGAGTTTGGTTATATGAAAGCGGTAAGAGTCACCGAGGAGTGCTTTATAGATAATGCAAATTTGTTCTTAACGTCTGCAAAATAAGCGTAAAAGTAAACACAAAATTAAAAGTGGTGCTTTTAATTTAATTTTACGTAGGTGCATCGTAAACCGAAAGCAAACATTAGCGTTTCAGTTAAAATAAAATGGCAAAAATGGTTCTAGGTAAATTTATTTAACGTAAGCACAAAACAATACTTTGCGTAACAGACAAAAAACTTTTTTTTTTTTTATTAAAGCTTTTGTCAGATCAACATTGCAGTGTTATACATGACAGGTTTGAGTAGTTAAATGTGACTAAGACTATGGTATGTATACATTGTATGTGTTTTAAACATAGACTTGCTAGTAGCTGTGTATAATACATGGAGGCAGGTAGTAGCGGCCTCGGGAACTCGAAGGTGTTGGTTGCTAGTTTTCTTCATTTGAGATGACATCTTGAGGGAGTTGTCTCTTCAGTCTGTGATGAATATTACGCTGTCCAAGATTGTAGTGGGTTGCTCCTTCACAGGTGGCAAAGTTTGAGAAGAAAGTCCTGGTGTTCGAGAGGATATAGTGTTGGATTGGGGTGACACCCAATTCGTGGTGGAGTTGTGCGTTTCGGATGTACCATGGAGCATTCACAGCGATCCGTAGGACCTTATTTTGGAATCGTTGAAGTTTGAGTATATTTGTTTTGCTCGTGTTGCTCCAGACAGGAGAGGTGTAGAGTGCCAGGGGGCGTAGGAGGGATTTATATAGAAGGATGGTGCATTCGGGTTGAAGTGGGGTTTTGCGATTGATAATAGACAAAAACTAAACAAGATAAGGTTACTGTTTGAGAGCAAAATAAAGAAGTATACTTATATCAAGATCTTTGTACGTAAACTCAAAAATAAATGTTCACGGGAATTGCACAAAACCAATGCTTTGTAACTTGTAACTACAGGGTGGGTCACGAAATGACGAATAGTAGGAAAGTGCAGATTACTCTCTGAAAAGACATATCTAATATTTTTTGTATGGTTAACAAACGTCTATTGAACACAGAAAATTAATGAAAAAATGATATTTTGCCTCATTTGTTGATAAGGGATTATACATAAACACACAATTGTTCATGTAGGATGGCGCTACACCCCACAGTGCAAAGGATAATTTGAGTTTTCTTTACGACACATTCAGCAATCGTGCGATTCGAAATAATTTTGCGGAAAAAATTGTAAAACTTTTTTTGTCATCCTGTAGGCCAGACTCGATTACTGTGTTAGGAATTTTGAAGGGCAATACTTTTGCCATAAATTCTCGCATAACTCAGAAAAACATAGCGCAACAGTGCAACTGTATTGGTGAAGCCTTTGCAGTCTTGCCGAAGAGTAGGCAATAATCTAGTGGATCGATTAGAGACGGTAAAGAGGTAGACATATTGAACATGTAATTCATTATAAACAATTATTCCAAACAATGTTTTAACAACGTTTTATTGTTACAAATGTTAAGTTAATTTAACTCACGATGTAAATGGTACAAAATGACTCAATAACAGTAGAACGCGGGAGGAAGCCAAGATAATATGGTAAAACTATAAAAAATGTTTTGTGTTATTATTTATTTAACGTAAAGTTACGTACGGATAAAGAAACCGGTAATTGAATATAATATACAAGTACCTACATAAACATTGGCTCAAATTAATAAATAAACTGTGTCGAGATGTAAGAGCGCATCGTCGAATAAAGTTGAGACAGATCCGGATTTAGTATACAGTGTGCGCGTAAAGAAAGGAATAAATTTATTAAAAACGTAAATTTAAACTAAACGCAAAAATCCTTAATCCCGTATAGCGATTTAGTTTAAAACACACATTTCATTGGCCGAATTTTTTTTTGTTGACTTATTTAATTAGTGAAGTCATGATTATCTTTTTTAAAATAGATACATAATTTTTGTTGCGGTCATTTGATAGAAATGATTGTTCTCCTTACAATTGCATAAGAAATTTTTATATTTAATTTGAACGTAATGTTACCTAATGTATGTTTTCCTCTGATAATGTTCTTATGTAATACCATAGCACTTTTATACGGTTGTAATAAGAACTATCATCTTTATCAAATTATCTAAGAAAAACAATGTGTTGCTATTTTACTCTAAAACCGCACACTGCACTTGAATTTCTTTTTAAATTTTACTTTGACTTGCCCCTCACTTGAAAAAATTCGATGGGCGCCTACAACGGCTTACCTAAATTTAAGATGCAATATGAAAGCTTTTATTTAAAATAACACCATTTACGTATTTTTTTGTTTCATTTTTCTAGAAGAACTGATTTTACTCTTCCCTGTTGTATAAAAACATCATTAAATAAGATTGTTTCATCGTAAACAACATCTTACTGTGTAATATCCTGCTACAAGATGTAATTTAAAATAAGAAACTTACATGTTGGATTTTGAATTTGTCAAGATAGCCCGAGGATACCATTATCCAAACCCATATCCAGCATTATCTTGGATTGCAAAAATTCAACTGAGACAAAACATTGTGTTTCAGTTGTCGTTTTATGATAATGATCTTTACTATTTACTGGGGTTTCACCAAGACAAGAAATCTTGTCCCGATGAGGAGTAACTCTTGTCTTGTCTTGATTATCGAGACAAGAATTTTAATATTTCTTGTCTTGTGCATTTTCTCGATGTTAATTTCTTGTCTTCATTCGACAGTCTTGAAATTTCTCGATACGCAGGGGACTACCCGAAATGTTGATGTAAAGAATGGCACGGGATATTTTAAGTATTCAGGCAACATCAGTACCTCAGAAAAATTATTTTCGAAGGCAACACTTCCTATAAGATAAGAGCGAAGCAGACTAATTTTCACTTTTGTATTTAATAGTTTTCTAAATAAATTTATTTTTCCACTATTTTTAATGCTACGGTTTTATAGAAAACAATATTATTGTTTCAAGGATTTACTGCATCCATATCAGTTTGTTAGTAATCTGCTGTGTGTCATTTGCGGTTTTTCATGATTATACCCTATCATTTCAAGATCAAGAAATTATCGATAATATTTCTTGATCTTGAAAATTCTCGACCAAGTAACTCTCGATCTTGTCTTGATTCGAGACAAAATCAAGACAAGTAATCTTGAAAATCGAGAGTCTCGTGAAACCCTAGTATTTACGTCCTAAATTTTTCTTCACTTCTAAATTTAATAATTTTTGCAACGTTGTTCCCCCCAATATTTGTATTTTTTAGATGCGCTACAAAATATGCGAATTGATACCGCCATGAAAATAAATTATGCTACTGCCAATCAACCTATACGTTATAATAACAAAAAAATTATGAAACGTGGCGATTTTGATGAAATAAAAATAACTTAAAATCAAATCACTAAAGCACATGCTGTTTAGTCCAATAAACGTGTAAATCGATTACAATTTAAGAATATGATTAGTTAGATTTAAGCACAATTTTGTATTTGTCTTTAGATATCTTTACCAAGACTTTTATTAATTAGAAATATTTTATAAAACTTAATTCTGATTATTGTAACCTATTTAGGGAATTCAAAGATCGGCTAATCAGATTAAACGTCAACTGTGCAGAGTTTGAAGGTAGGATTATAAAAAATGTGCTCCTTGTGGGGAGTTCGTGTCCGTCCGTTATTTGTGGTTCACTTTAATTCTAAAAAGTCAAAAATGTGTTTTTATCAAGCCGACATCAGCATCATAAGCTACATAAGCATTTACTATTACCGAGGCTGCTATTTTTGCCACTTTTATATTAGTAGAATGCTGCAGGGAAACCGCCACAAAGTTCTTCTCATAGACATTTTACAAAATAAAAATATATACAACACTCCATTGACTTACATATTGGGAACTTAAGTATCCACAACATAAATAGTTGCGTAAAAAAACTGCTGCGTGTACTTACGAGCTCTTATTTAAGAAGAACTAGCTAACTCCGTACGCTTTTGTACTTCTCCGTACTTCCAGAATGGAAATGTATTTTGAACGCGAAAATTATTGAATATGACGTTTTGACGGAAATACCTGTTCTGATCCTCCAGAAACACAAATAAGTAGTTGTGTGTTTTAATGAAATTTGAAATAATTAGGTCTAACGAAAAGTTGTCGAGCTATTAAATTTTATTTTACAAACCAGAACCGAAAACAGAAGTAAGCCATGTTTTTTGGAAGTATTTTTTTTACAAACGGTATTTCATAAATGTAAGAACGGAATACGATACAGAGCGTTAAGACAAATCTAAAGCTTTTTCGAAGCACTCCAACCGCTACAGTGTTTGTAAACTTTCGGCTTTAACGCCTATTTTTTCAAAACCAAGTTGAAGGATCGGGACTAATTTTAGTATTAGAACAAGCCTAGAGGAACACAATGTTACTATACCAAATTCTTTTTTACAAAGAAGAACCGTGAAGTGAAAATATTTTTAAACGTTTGGACATTGCCAAACATAGCTCAAAAATTGGGCAAACGATTTTTGTGAACTTTGGTACCTTATAGAGCTAGAGATGGGCTATTTCTTTCGTGTCCCAGTCCACTAGTTTCCCTGTGACGCCTACAATGAATTTTCTTAAACGTGAATTTATACCCGTCTCCTTAGTAAGCTGAGGACGATAATATATTTCTGTTGCGTCTAAATTGTAATGAGTATTATTAAAATAAGATTGAGAATTTTAGGTGCAGCAATATTTAGGGGGGTGAACTTTCCCCCTTTCTCCCTCAGTTTGTCCAACAAATTTGTCGAAATCGATATATTTATATATAATTAAGCAATCTCTATAAAAGTCATAAAACTGGGGCTATGAACCATGGTCCATTACACTATTTATTATTTTAAAAATGTGTGGGGCAATTCCCACGGATTCGGCTAGTATTAATTACTCGTGGTTAACGTATTTAAGATTACTATATTAATTAAAAGCAAGAAAAAGGCAATTTTTAGGTATTTTCTAGGCCACAATGTTACAGAACACACACAGTTTTAAATTGACAAAAATACTACAGTAAATATTATGAGAAATTTTAATAATTCACACCGTTTTAAGTGCAGAGGCGTACTTCTCAACAGACCGTTGATTTTCCTTAGCTCAATTCTCCATGGGGAGGATCAAAATTCCTCTAATTATTTAAAGGTTAAAATTATGTAGCATTTAGCAATGACCTAAAAAGTGGGTGTTTTGGTGTTTACACAACACAAATTTAAATAATCTTGCAGGGCAACAGTAAAACATATTTGACATGTTTAGGGTCTTCTATTTTTGCCTTTTGGAATTGTTCTTGATTAATAAAAT
Source organism: Ctenicera cuprea (assembly GCA_958336395.1). Classification (NCBI taxonomy): domain Eukaryota; kingdom Metazoa; phylum Arthropoda; class Insecta; order Coleoptera; family Elateridae; genus Ctenicera; species Ctenicera cuprea. The sequence goes on from OY284488.1 coordinate 47,682,655, forward strand.
GTATTCATATTATTTAAAAAAGCGCCTTCTTGTGATTATAATTATGCCACTACCTCCCAAAAGTAGTTTGCATAAAATGTTTCAGAAACCCTCGAGAGAAGGTTTCATTAAAATTTCTGTAAAGTAGTAGAAAAAGTAGTGCATATTTATTTTTTGGACGGGGAAGTTTAAATTTTTTCCTTAGACACCATTCTTACTTTTATTGCATCCACCAAAATTTAAAGTTGAAATTGAGAATATTATCGAAACCTTTTACTTGTGCTTATTCAAATGAAACCCAATCCCGCTTACTTCCCTTGCTAATTTTGCATCGTAAATATTAGGCGTCTTAAAGAAGCACCTCACAACTGAATTTCTACCCTTAAAAGGTATCCTTTAGCTTCATTAATTTGAGGCAATCTGCTTTAGGAAGCAACCATTTTAAAACAAGCACACAAAACTCGTCGAATTAAATGCCTTATTTATTGAGCGCCTCTTTTAACTTTCGTTCTTTTGTCCCAGGTTGTTATCGAACGAAACCCCTTTTTTTCTAATTACATACAACCTTTAAAAAATATAACAAAGCATCACAAAACCTTTACACAGGACACAAGTTTCCAACAATAAGTCAAAAGTAAATCCCCCGTTTTTGTGCACCCCGGAGGGACTCCCGGCAATTTCCAACGAGAAAACCTACACCCTCTTTCTAAACATAAGCCTGTTTAAGACAGGTCCTACACCGTGAATTTTACGTGGGTGTAAGGAAATTTTACAACGTATCTGTACGGTGCTGAAATCTGCCAGATATTTTAGCAAACAGGCGTCGTGGTGTGAGTAACGTTTCAGGAAACTGAAGCGCAGCTACTAAAAGCAGTTAAAAATATCCTCTGAAACGGTTTGGATCTTCGCTGACAAAGTTTTCTTGCACGTTAGCGAAGGAACCTTTAAATGGGGTAGAAATCTAAGACTCGGTTTTATATTGATTCGTGAATTTGAAACTAGAAGATGTTGATTGAGTAGTTTATTTGCCTGAAATTTGAATAATATTTAATAATTAGTCGAAAAGCTTTGTTATGTTTGCTAAAGGACGTTTACAATAAAACATGAAAAGGATGGTTCTAAATAATAAAAGAAAATAGAATTAAAGCTTACATCAAAATCTCGAGGTTCATTTTCATAAATAACTGCTATAAAATTACCCATTTTGCTTTAAGGAGCGTATAAAAAAGCACCTTTTCATTTCTTTTTATGTCGCAAAAAATAGGCTAATGAGGTAAGAGACTGAATATTCATAAATAAGTAGGGACAGTTCTCCGCAAAACTGCCTTCATGAAAGTCTAATTTTATAATTTCGTCCTGAATTTTTATCTCTTGGCATCCTTAATTAGTAAATAACCCAGATGCCATATTAAAAGGAAAAAGTAAAAAAGCTTCATTAAAAATTAAATTAGGGGCGAGTATAATGCCGCGCAGTGAAGTACAAAACCTGCAACGATCTAAAAGCGTATTTACACGTGGCGACACCCTACGTTGTCGCCCATAAGCTGTGCATGTGGAAATTAGATTTTCCTTCTGAATAACTATTTGCACGGCATGATTTTTCATATCGTAATCTGATGGAAAAATATCGCATGCATTACGATTACAGTCAGGGGACCGACCGTCGTACTAAAATGCATTTTTGCATAGTTGCAACTCCATTGGCGTAAGCAATTCTACAAGTAAATTCACAGTTATGAAAAATTTTCTATTTTTTTACCTATAAAAAATGCGTCACAAGTCAAAACTCATCAAGATTTTTTAATGGGATTTTATCGATTTTAACTTTTAATGCATTTTGTTACGTAATTACTAAAATTCGATTACAGAAAAACTTTTTGACAAGACCTCGTATATGTCATAATTTATTTTAAAGTAAATTAAAACTTTTTACTTGCTTATTTAAGATCTAAAGCATGCGTTTTAATCAAGTTTCATTTTTGTAAATTAACTCAATTCAAACATACAAATTAAGCAAATTAAGAGCTGTTTAATTACAAATTAAACGTATACCGGTGTCGAGATGTTAAATTGGCTAAATATTGTAACCACAAAATAATGAAAGATTGCGTAGTCTAAAAATTTAAACCTTTTACCTCAGTGTAAGCAAATGTAAACATCTGAGGTAAATAAGCACGTAATATTAAAATGTTCTCAACGTAACGCAGAATCTTCACACAGAGTTACATATACTTACAAAGCTAAATTTACGCAAGTTTTCGACTTGGTATATAGTTTGTCAGTATTGTCTTTTTCTCAATTTTCTGTTTCATTATAAAGAACGAGTCAAAGGTAGACAGACACTGAGCTTTGTCGTTAATACTCAGTTTTGGAAAATAGCAAATAAAAATTGTGAGAAAAAATTTTCAAATTATATAAAGTGTTTCATTTTAAGAATTATGAAAAACAAGTTTGTTACATGAACTAAAACAATGTTCCTAGTTGAATCTTGCAAAAACACAAAAAACAAGTGTCAGTTATATCTAGATATGTAGAAATCACTTAATTTGTCCTTGGAATCTAATTACTTATAAAAATAGTGTTTTATGGGTATAACCATTGTTTAGTAAATTTACAGAACGCAAAGAGCTCTATCCAACTATATAAAAATATACAAGGCGTTCTTTAAAAATCGAGTTATGACACATTAGGGGTTACAAGGCGGCCGAAGGCTAGTGGTTAGAGCATTAGATTGATATGCTAAGAGTCTGGGTTTCAAATAGCAGTACCGTAATGTTAGATTTTTAAAGGTCGTCATGGCAAATCAGGGTGGTGTTTTGCCAAGAAAACTTTCACTGGAGAAGAAGTGCTTGCAATTCCTGCGGTTCGAAGCCTGCGTTAAAGAGTAGGTCCTCTATGTCTGCGTGATTCACTAAACACGCTTACCGCAGGCATAAGAGAGAAAGTCACCACTCTCTTTCTACAGCAAATGTCTCAGAAGAAGAAGGATTACGAAAAATTGGCAAAGTTGTAACAAACACCCTTAGTAATCAAAGTTAATTATAAATATCTGGCAGACAGTACATGGTCTTACCCAACATTCAAAAGAAAAAGTTTATTTAATATAAGGAAACACGACTCGGGCAGATTTGATTAGTGCGGTATTTAAATAAAATTTTTTTCGAAAATAACTTGGCAACGGCGCATCGGCAAAACAAAATTTCAAACCTAAAACACATTTAGAGAGGCAAATAAAAGTCAGATAAGATATACAAAATACGCGACTTTGTATAATTAAAAATAATTTAGGTTTTTTCCCCACAACTTTTATTTAAAAAGGCAAAAAAACGGTGCCCCCCTTTTGAATCGCTCTATATTTCTTTTATTTATGTATTTAATAATGTTGTTATCATAACTAAAAAACACCTACTCTTTATAAGACAAATGTTCGATTTATCTTCTGACGTCGGTGATTATCCTTAACGGCCGACAATAAATAAATACATAAAACATTCAAACAAAAATAACGTATTGCAATGTTTTTATTTCAACGCATCGATCATCTAACTTACCATATTAATATCGTTGTAAGATTTGCAGTATTTCATCAAGACAAGATTGCTGTTGATTTTACAGGCCAGAATATGTTTTCTTCCAGTCGCCTTGCCCTTTTTGACGGCGTAATTGTTATCTCCAATGAAGAGTTTCGAAATGTAGTGATTTTTTGATAATTTAAGGATTTAATGTTGATTATATTGTTGTTGAACATTAAAAATTTGACCGGTTTTAGTCTTCTGTGTGTGAAAACTGTATAACAAAATGGAGCCTGACTTTATTAATGCTAGTGACTTAGATGACGTACCAGAACGAGTCAGCAGTAGTGCAAGTGATACTAAGTCTCTCTATGTGCTACCGAGATAGGTGGCTCCGCAGTCACCGCGTCTACCTTTTATTTGGGAGGCATGAATTTGATTCCCCGACTTCCTGGTTTAGTCTTTTCCGTAGTTTTCTTGGGCCGGAGTACTGGGACAGTACTATCCACGGAAATCCTGCCTTATCCAAATTCCTCGCTCTAACCCATCCTTACCGTTCTTTGACGGCTGAAGAGGGGCTCCGGTGCAGAGTCCGAAAGACCCCTATAGCGGCCCACCCCTTCACGGGAAATCAACCAACACTTAACTTTCTTTTCCTATCAACTAGGGCAATCAAAAAGTAACCGAATCTGCGTAGATTATGAGAAAACGTATGGCTGATCGATACAGTCGCTTAGTTAATGTATTTGAAAATATGAAGAAAAGGCCCTACCTAGAAAATAATGGGAAACAATTTCGACAATTTTTCTGTAATTGGTCTCTTGTATCTTGTGAATTTCAGTCATCTTATGTAATAAGTTACTAAATTTCGTGTGAAATCTGACAATTCATTATTTTTTCTATTGTTGCTTTACGCCATACGTTTTTTCCTACAATCTACACAAATTCGATTACTTTTTGATCTATTTTAACGATATAATAAAAACAAAAGTAATACACTATTCGACGTGAAGCATTAAACACTTTGAACATCCCTTAAACATCATTATTTGGTCAAATTTGAATCTAACACATGCATGGAAAAATGAAAAAACTATTGATAACATGTATTACTTAAATTTAAGTGTCTTCTTATTTAAAGCTACGGATAAGTTTTGTACTGTTGAAACATGTTAAAAAGAAATAAACGTCTATGAAATCGAGAAGGTAAACGATAAAAATAGTGGAAAAACAAAGAAAATATTATTCTGCTTATCAAAAAGATTGTTTCCTAAAACCCTAGCTATAAAACAACACAAAAATGGGCTCTTAATTTAAAATATAGTAGAAAAATTATTATTTATTAAAAAATAAATAATAAATATTAGAATTATGTTTTAAATCATGAAAAAGTTGAATTTTCGAAAGTAAATTTAATTTAATTAGTATTTCTGTAGTATATTCTACATAAGCAACGTTTACTGGCGTAGTCAGATGGGGGTCGAGAATATCCCCCCCCCCCCCCCCACTTTATTTCGGCGCCCCTGAACAAAATACTCTTTACCTTAAACTAAAAGTGCAGAAGATGTATTACCTTTTATTATACCAAACGATTTAGAAAGTACATAACCCAATACATACAAACTTTATGACATATTTTTAACGCTGTCGATAAGTAATGTACGAGCTAAAAAAACATTTTATTATTATTAGTCACGCATTCTCAGGCCTTCAGGCCTATTGCGTTATCAGTTTTAGTCGCCTCAAACTAATAAAAAATTATATAAGATGAACTATGGCAAAAGAGAGACTCGCGAATCATGGCATTTTAAGTAACGAGTCTAAATATTCAACTGTTCTTAATTTTAAAATTATTTTAAACACCATTATAAAAATTCTATTTTCCCTTGTGACTACATCAGTAGAGCAGCTAAAATTCTAGACCAAAAGGGTTTAATTTATTTAATGCAGAATCGTTTGAAGTTGTTCCACGTTTTTCTACGTATTCTTTATTTTAATAAAATGTATGACAGTAAGCCATAAATGGAAGTATTTGGTACCCATTTACGGCTTATTACATTAAAAGAATAGTTGAGTTATAAAAAAAATTGCAGCAGTTGCATAGATAGAATTTACTAGTAAACTTAATTGAATGCAGAACTATAAGCTAGTTTTTTCTGTGAAAAAATTGCAGTATTTAAAGCATGTATCAAGCATTTTCATGTTTTTCTATTTTGTTTTAGAACAACAGAAATTGGAACAGTAGCGTAGATAAAAATATAATTCGAGAAAAATTAATTTAGTGTAGTACCACAGAAGGTTTTTCTGAAACAAAAACTAAACAGTTTAAATTAAAGTTGTTCATACTTTCCTATTTTTGATCTACTAAGCAAGTGTAGGGGGGAGCTTATTACACTATTACTATGAATATTCATACTAAAACTGAACGAGTGAAAGAGTAAAAAAGTTCTCTCGATGTGATTTAATTTAATACAAAACTAAGAAGATTTTTTCCACGAATCGGATTTAAAAATTTAAAGAAATTTCAAGCATTGTCATGATTTCAAAATTTGCTCTTTTATTTAACAATTATTTTCAGGGGGGAGGGAGTTTCTGCACTATTACCATGATAATTATAGGAAAATTGAACTAAGGTGGGGATTTATTGTCATAGGCCTGTGATTGATTATAGAAAAATAAAGCAGTGGTGGAATAATATTTTATATCGAAAAAACTTCACTTAATGTAAAATTAAGACGGTTTCTCTAGGAAAAAATTTAAACAATTCTAAGTAGAGTTTTTTATACTGTCGTATTTAAACAAATTATTACAAAAACTTATATAAATTTTTGTTTCTTTGTGACAATTTCAGGATTTTTATATTTGTGGTATCTTGCAGGTCCTTATTTTTATAGTCTTAAGAAATTTTATTTTTCATTATACAAAGAATCTTACTTTATTTTGGTTTATATGTTTAAATAAGAATGTTGTTTTTTTTACGTTTACTCATTTAAATGTTAGTCCACCTTTGACTTCCACTTTGACGCCCCCCCCCCAACTAAATTCTGACTATGCAAGAACCTGGAAAACACGTTGTACTAAATTAGATAGCATGTTTAAAAAATGTATAAACTAAATGTTTAATCTGTAGTGAAGAAGTCTTGATACTTATTCTTCTTTTGTCTTGATTTTAATCCATCTGTTCTTGTATTGATCTTTTTTTAAAATTAAGACAAGATGGAGATATGGCCAGGAATATTTTTTGTTATCTTAAAAAGCTTGAAAAAATTTTGATTGAAGTTTGCACTCTGTCTGTAACGTAACCCTGGGAAACTAGACTATTTTTACAGTAATTTAGAAGTTCAAGTTTTATAAATAAAAGCTATTATATCTAATATACTTCTTATAATAATCAACAGATTTTGTCTTCTAAATTTATGAGTTAAAGACTTTTAAACTTTACAATAAAAATTGCACACGTTGACAATCCGATTCTCATTTATAAATTAAGAGCGGTTAATAATTGAAAATTCCTTACAAACTTCTGCAAAATTCGCTCTTTAAAAACAGGATACCTTGAACCATTAAATTTAAACGATATTCCCCTTACAAAAAAGAAGGTAATAATTTTAGTGTATTATTGGAAATTTAAAGCAAACAAGTAAAAGGATGCAGAATATTCTATTGTAATTTTGCTTGTGGGTGTCATACAGTTCGGAACAAAACGAATTAAAGTTGGCTAATAAATCGTTTCTTGAAATAGCGTTTTAAATCCAATGAGGCAAATAAAACTTATTTGTTGGCAATGTTGTTAGGAATAATTTCAGTTGTTTTGAAACAAGTTGCGCATAAAGTTGAAAGAGGAGGACGTACCAACCTAACCACCTCGCAAGAAACCAATTCTCCATTCCACTCCGTTAGATAGATAACAAGAATGTTAATTAATTTAAAACTCGCGGGATGTACCAAACTTTTAGTAGAGATAAAACCGGCTCGATATCGAACAAAATAAAAAGCCAACGGAAGCTGCATAATGGAATATTATTATTTTAAGCTGGTGCACCTTTTATATAAGACGAAACAAAAAGAGAGAAGCCGCTCAAATTGAAAGCCCGCGCGTCCTTAAAGCTTGTAATTTGACCAAGGTATTAAGGTGACAAGAAGATTATTTCGGTTGAACGGAACAAGGGAAGGAAGCCAACACGCCAGTTATTGAATAACACATGCACGCTCTTCGGTCGGAATAACTTATTCAATATATCCATATTTTGAATGCAGGTGAATTTCGAAATCAGCGGAATTCTTGAGATTCTCCTACCTTTGGAAATATGTTTAATTCGAGGAAGAAAAATGTTTAATATCCCGTAAAAAATGTATCGGAAAAGAAACAAATGTAGCAAGAAAATAGGAAACGAGTAAAAATCAGAATAGGCAATTTGAAACGGGCTTAAGTACCCATATTTCGCACGTAGTCCTGTATATACATGAGTTATGGCAGAGGTCGCCACGTTCCAACTATATTTTATTTGTTATCGGATTCTGGTTCGTGACACTTTTCCCAAATGTCTATTTGCGGTTTTCATCGAATTATACATATTTTATATTAAAAAATCCTTTAAATAAACGAACGATACCATTTCACGAACATTTGTAGCAAATAATTACAGAAACGGTTTCTGCGTCCACAAACAAAATTGGTCCTCAATTCCCTATTAAAATTGCACGATTTTGTCCATTATAATATATTCCGTCTGAACGAGGCTAATAAATATCTTGAAAGCATAAGAAGCTTTCGATATCATGTCATCCTGTGGCTGTCATATTCAGGGTACGGTGAGTAATGCGTTCTCCTCCCCTAATAATTCCCTTCAAGCTCGGACTCGCCCTGTCTTATATTTCTAAGTCTGTATGAAAACTATACGGAAGCTTGAAACATTAAATAAAAAATAATTAGAAGTGCTATATTTAATAATCTTCAATATTTATCAAGGCTTTTCTTTTGACAAAATCAAGTTGTGTACGAAAAAAACAAACCATGCGAAAATATTTTCAGGTTTAATTTCGAGGGCTTTAGATTATCTTAGATTCGCTTTCTGTCTGATGGGGATTAAAGACTTCAAGTCTTAATTCCATTTAATAAAGAGAACGACGCAAAGATATTGAGGGGATGATTTATAAAATGGTCCCGCTTTAAATGTGCCGATATTCATGAGAAAAAAACGAAAAAACTCAGATTGGGGTGAGTGAAATTGATTGAATGAAAAATATGGCATTTGATTCTAGCAAATTTTCCTGAATTATGCATTATTTAAGATTCCTCATCGAACGTGGAGTATGTCAGTTTGATTCTAGACCTCCGTTTTAAATTACCTGCGATTTATTATATTTGACATGATGTACAAGCTTTAGAGAAGAAATCTTGAAGGTTATAACGGCAGAAAAAAAGTTTGCAATTTCTCTGAGTGGAACTTGAAAATCATCGCTATCTACAAAAAAAAGAATCCTTAAAAATAAAGCAGCTAACGACGATCATGTAATTTACTATTCCTTTCGTAGAAATGTCAAGAAAGGGCAATTTAATTGAAAATAAAAAAAAGTTAATTAGGAGAATTAATATTCCAATAAACCTGAAAAATTTGAATTTTAAAAGCGTCTAGTATACAACGTTCATTCATTCATAAAAATCGTGAAAACTGTATATTATTTAATATTTACAAAAATATAACACAACCTGAAAAAGATTGTAATATTTGTAAGTGCAGCACTTTTTCTTTCAGCTTGAAACAAAGAATTGTAGAATTTTAAAAATGTAGGTCAACTTAGCACACTGCGCTACATAGTCGTTGTAATCACTAGGGCCATTACAATTTTTAAAACTTACAACTTTTACAGGGCTTCATTTAATTGCAAGAAAAAATAATATTGAGACGGTTTGTCTGATTTTAAAAAATTCAGTTAATGTTAGTTAATACAGGGTGAGTAAGAAGTAACTCATAATGTCTGTAACTTGACAAATATTGATTCTATGAAAAAACAACCTAAAGAAAACTTATCTTTCAAATTTCAGGGCATACTTTGTCAATGTTCAATTTTTTATACGTTTAGTTATTTGGTTGCTGTGGCAACCAACCTTGTTGTTTATGAATGGCTGAATTTCCAACGTTTTTACAATCAACAATTTCTGAAGTGACAATTCAAATAATTTTAAGCTTGACGAATACTGCTAGCATTGGGTACTGTAGTCATTAATCTTTAGTTGGCTTTGTTTAGTTTTGTTTGGTTACCTTAGTTTTCACATTTTATTTATTTAGTCTATAATATTTGTATTGTATTTGTATGAACATTTAAGTTCACACTTTATTTGCTTCCTCTACGCGTCTTATTTCAATCATCTACCACAAATAACTATTATATTTACAATATTTGGCGACCCTGACGTGAGACGTGAGACTCGACGTTAGAACACAACGAACGCGATAATCTACAACTCCAAGAACTTCAATCTTCACATCTTTCATCCAACCGTTAGAGCTTCGCCCCAAATTGCCCTTCTGTCAAGTCAAGATTTAAAAATTCAAGAACTCAAGACTCAAGAATAGGTTCAAAAGCGTTGGATTTTCACAAGACAAGTGTTGACATTTAATTTTTTTGACATTTAGAAACTTTACATTAATTTTATTTAGAAACGTCAACGTATCACAAATTAGTTATCCAAAATTTAATCCGAATGACGTTCTTAAATATTATATTTTATTTATAAGTTCCAGCTTTACTTCGTTGAAGTTCATTTTAATTTATTGTAAATAAAACAATTCTTAACTTCAACAGGTTTTTTATTTTAGCTTTATACGTATTTCAACGTGTTTACACGTCATTATCAAAAGCAAGATTAAAAGTAAAAGTTGGTGTTGCTATAGGAACAAAAAATCTTCATAATTTGATCTTGGTTTTCCATATCTTCGTCCAGATGACTTGATTTCTCATTCCAAAACGTCTAATAACGGTGAATTTAAGAGATCAGATTGTTCATTCGTTAAAGGTACAGATTTTAAATGTTTATGAATTTCAAATGCTTCTAGTATATCCAACTTAGGTTTGTCAACACAAAAATGTAAAAATTTTATTAGATGTCATTGAATGATTGTGTTCTATTAAGTGGTTAGCGTAATTGGATTTATGGGGGTGTTTATACTTGTAACAACGTACGTGTTCCTTGTACCTGTTAAAGTTAAAAATAGTTTTATTTACAATAAATTAAATATTATACTTTGCTTGAAGAGTACTACATATTGACAAACGTCATAGATTCAACAAAAAAGTATAATATGTATATTGGCATTAACTTGGCCCAATGAACATATTCAGAAACTACGAAATTTAATAATTAAAACTCCTACTTTAAACCCATATGAAACTCTAAAAAATGGTCTAATTTTTCAAAATAATACAAGCTTTTGCAAAAGAGTACGTCAACGACAAGTTCAATTCAACGCGTCACATAATCATTTCAAAATTTAACAAATCGCAAAATCACAACAACTTCTACACAATCCACAAATCAATTCCTTTTTCATTTTCAAAATACCCATTACCAAATCCGATAAAACACGAAAAACAAATCACGATTCAGAAACCATTTTGAAAATATACATTTCCAAATCTCATAAACAATCAGAATCCAATTTTTAACAAACTACAACCTTAAAAATTAAGTCTTTACCTCATATTTCAGTTAAACATGATACTGATCAGTCTTTTATAATTACAGACCTCAATACTATTTTACCTGATTCACCTCCTGTTTCAAGGTTATCTACTTCTTACAATCAACATTCAATGCATCATTCAACAAACGCAAAACTTCAACCGAATACAACAAACCAACCTTCTTCTTCAACTTCTTTTTCACTTTTTTTTCTCAGTTAAACGTGATATTGATGTCTTCTATGATTTTAGACCTCAGTACTGTTTTACCTGAGAAAACAGATTCAATTTCATCATCTTTCACTTCTCCTCTACAATCTCAAAAACTTACTTCAACCTGTGTCTCTTCGGTTGAACCGATTATCGATTAATCCTCTATAATTGTAGAAATCAGTATGACTTCACCTGAAAAAACAAACTCATATCTTCGGATTTTTCTTACTACAAACAGTCAATCTTCTTTTATTTCTCAAACTTCCAATAACAATTTAATACACGATTATTCTGTGTTCAGTTTAGTAACATTAGCAGTGAACAATCAACTTTTATAAAAAAAAAACATTCAAAAGAATCTACTGCTAAAAAACCTGCTGCTAAAGAACCTGCTGCTAAAGAACCTGACAAAAATTTGTTAAAACGCAGAATCGTGCACACATCTACCAGAAACACAAGTTTTCATATTTTGATTCGTGGCAGAAACTCAAAAAGCAGCTTACAGGAGTGGAAAGACGAAGAAATGGTCTTGGGAGATGTATGTGTGCTATTTCTCACAACACAGACACCTAGAAGCCACCTGTATTCGTCTCTACCAAACCATTCAATATTGTCATCCCAACAGGGACAACTGGGCCCGAACTGAGAATCTTCTTAAATCAGCGGGTCTAGTCTGGTTTAGGTAGATTGAAGGCGGCAGGCTGTGTTGTTGGTGCAGAGATGTATGGCAATAAACCTAGAGCAAAGTTTATGTTTGCCCTCCTTAAATTCGCTATAGTGTGCCAGGTAAATATTTTTGCTATCTGAGCTTGCGTTCAAGAAAACCTCTGTAAGGGTTTAATCCAACCAGCATAATATGTACTAAAAGCCACGCGGCCCTCAACGCTTTTGGTTTAGTCATGACCAAAGCAATGCTAGCAAAAGACTGTCGTGAAGCTCTAAGCAGCTTTTGCTCACATAATTAAGTGAAGCTGTTTTGGGCGCCTGAGCGCGCTAATATTAGTGGAAACGAAGAAGCTGATACCTTGGCCATGAAGGGCTCTGAAAAGCGACCCAAGCCGGCTTTCGAACTCACTAAGACTACCGCAAGACGGGAGATTAAGAACTGAACTCGTTTCCAGTTCAAAATCGGCTGGACCATCCAAGACTGCGCCATTGACGCTTCTTTTTTTACTTTACTTTTTTCATCCCTTTATGCCCTTAGGGTACCAAGAAAACCAAAACACTTTGCGCTTAATTAAGAAATACACTAGGATTTTGACAGTTTTTCAAGTGATCATGGAACTTTCATCAAACACTACAAGACTATGGGAGTAGTCAATGACTACTGTGTAGATTTTGTAAAAAAAAAAGAAGAATTATTCCCTCCATCTTATCACCCACTGCCCCAGACTATTGGTACTCCAGCTCAGACACTTCAGCAACCCCCTTTAGGGAACAGAGATACCACGGGTATCCATCAGCAGGGTACTAGCTTTTGGTCTGAGTACTGGTCTGTATGAAGATAATCCTTGAAAATGCGGTGAATGCACAATGGGCCTTTAGGTTTAAATGCTGCAGCTTTTGGCACCACCGTAAGTAGAAAAAGAAGAAGATCTCCACCGCTATGGTAAACAAAACCTGTGATGGCAATTTTGTATATATTATCTTGTTTGTTTACATAGCCGCTGTTTTGTTTGCTTTGCATGTTTACTAAGCAAGGCGTCGTCCACGTTGCCTCTATTACGAGCCAACACTACATCTCACTATGTTTGTCCTCTTAGTGAGGATCCATGTCTCTAAGCAAGCGCAACGAAAACTCGCTACACTTGTATTTTTATTCGAATGTGTAAGCAATAAATGCAAGCTTAAAGTAACTGTTAGAATACGAACCTTAAAGCAGAAATTATTATTTAAAGAATATTAAACGCAACTATTACAAACAGGTAAAATAATTAAATGCATAATTATGTGGGAAGTCCAGGCATAGTGCTTTGTCATTTGTTATAATTAAGCAATATTATATTGAACGAAGACAATTTATTCTTAAACGTTACTGAAAAAAATTGGAAATGGATGCTAAAACTTACCTTTCTTTAATATCGTACCATATTTGAGGTTTCATAACGCAAAAAGTCGATACAAATGAGTTCCACAATTTCAAGAATCTTGAAAGCCATTTCGTTAGAGCAACTCCTAGATGCGCATTTAGAAGTTCATGTTTCAGCTCCGGAACTGAACCGGAAATATTCCAAAGCTCACAAAATTTACACGGCGAAGGCATTAAAAAAATGGTAAAGTTGTGTTATGATTATGTAAAATTCAATTAAGCTTTGTAAAAGTTCTTAATAGCAGTGTTCTGGTGACGGGTTGCTCATTAGGACCTAAGTATGACCGTATCTGATGTAGAATCAAAGTTTTATGAATAGTTCTTTAAGTCTGCGGATGTTTATTCAATAACGTTTCTACGAGAGCTTTATAGGAACACGCAACAGTCTACTTAACTCAAATCGGTCAGTAATAATGGACGATGCAATTACTAACATGTACGTACGTCATTTGCGAACGCTAGCATGATTGATCACGCCGCTCGTGGCATGTTTTGCATGCCTAAAAGTAAGAAACCTATTACAAATTATTCTTAAAATGTCACGAGATTTATTTCCGTCATGTTTTTACCGCACAAAACACATATATCAACATCTTGGGTTTTGGGACATTTCCTTCAGGAGGGGAACGACGCTACTACGCCAATTACTATTAAGACGGTTTGCGGCGCCCGTACTGCATATTTGTCGGAGATATCGCCACGCCACAGTGAAACTATAACAGTATGTCTTATCTCCGCGTGCCGGGTTAGATACCGGGATTACACAGGGGATTATCCTTACATATGGACTATCCTATGCTAATTCGCCTACCCTTAGACTAATTCATGTCTGCCTTATTCCTTCCGATTCCAATTGCCAACAAATTTGCCCTTTCAGTTAACAAAACCCTTTCGTACAATAACTTTAATGGAACTTCCTAGAAGTAAATAAGTACTTAAATTACTTAAACCCGTATCGTGGGAGGCTGAGAAAGAGGAGACGTAAACAAATTAGACAGGCCCCCTTCTTGGTTTAAGACAAAGCCGGGAAGGGTTGGACATGTTCTTCGTAAAAAACCGTAGCGTTAGCTATTGTCACCAGAGATATAAACCAAATTCGTTAGGACTAGAATCTTTCTGTTGAAATCGCAAACAGTAGTGCAACCAGCTTGTTAGAGTCAAGAAATCAAACTCTTTGTGGGGTACCGTCTTTGTTATTAGCTTATAGAAAGAAAATAAACTTACTTCGTGGAAATGCTATTGTAAAAGCAGGAAGGGCACCTACTACTTTGTACTACACTTGTATACGATAATGATCTGCACGTGAAGCACAGCATAACAACCAAAGTTAAATAAAAAGAATAAAATAAAATTATGACAATCCTTAAAGTTATTTAAAACTTAAAACGTATTAATCTTTTACTTACCTCTCTTCTAATTGAGCGTGGGGAATTACCAAAATTTGGTACAATTAGTCTGGATATTAATTAAATCGGTCTGGATTAACCGAAATTGTGATAACAGGGTCGAATACATTTTTTTATATTGTACGTTTATAAATTATTTAATATAGTTAGGAGATTATAATATTTTTTATTTGCGTTATTTTGTTATCTTTATATTAAATTTGGAACTGTCTCAATTTTACATCTTGACACAGTTTATTATTTAGTGCGAATGGTCGTGTAACTATCACGTAGGGCGACTCGGCAGTTACATGTTATGAAAAAAAGCGTGAGATGAAGGCCACGGATTCAGCTAGTCCTCTGTTATTTATTTTATTAACATTTTTGTATACGCAAATGTAAAAAACGCTTGTAGAAGTTAAAAAGTTAGGTACGCATTACGAATTTAATATTATAATTTTTTTAATTGTTTATGAAATATATAAGCTATTGTATTATTGCTTGCTCTATAGAAGCCCCAAAACAATTTATAATTTCAGCTTCACTTTTTATTTTCCTATACTTTCAGTATAGGAAAGTATTAATTTCATGAAAACGTTTGAATGTGTTTAACAGTGGTTTTTGAAAAATGTCTGTCTGTGTGTGCGTGTATGTGTTTCTGTGAGCCTTCTAGCCCCCGAGCGGAATACAGCCGTTTATCACAAATTTATTAACAAAATAAATTTTTGAAGAAAATGCGAAACCGGCCGACAGCGGAAGTTAGACATGTCTTTTCGTAGCATTTTGCACGTAAACCAAATTTTACAATTCTAAAAACAAAATCTCATATAAGAACATAAACGGATAAATATAAAGGTACTTTAAGAACGTTGTAGCTTCAAAATTGTGGCCGCTAGGAGTTTTTTAAAATTCAAACATTTACCTAAGTAACCCTTTATTACTAGAAACAAGTTGTTAAATCGGCATAAACTTTTTATTTTAATAGCTCTAAAATAACACAACTTATAATATATAGAGCAATGAATACATTGCATTTGCCGTTTCAGCAGCCAATAAAATATTTTAACCTGGATATTTGATGTAAAAAATTTTATAGCGAATAAATTTAAGAAACCATTTCTTTGTTTTTCTGCTCGTTTTAAAACTACATGCAGAAAGTGAAATCGCTCTATTTTATGTCCCTAAAAGAATTTTATGTCCCTAGAAGAATTTAACTACTTGCAGTCACCCTAAATAAAAAGATAACATCACCTCACGCCAATTTATTCAAAAATTCATTACCACTATTGCTTTAAGTAAATAACCATTTTCTAGACGTAGCCGTGACGCACAGGTAGAGGATTTGCTTCGCATAAGAAAGGTTGTAAGTTCAAATCCCGATGAGGCCTACTTTATTTTAATTACCCTTCTTACGTTCTTTAATTACTGTACAAATACAATTAAATTTATATTATCTTATTTAAAATGTATAAATATTATTTTTGAATGCTACATAACAAAGTTATTCAAGTGAAACATAAAAAGTTAACGATACATTTTTCGCAGCCAAAGAAAATAAATAAGTACATTAACTAAAGCCCTTAAATTGAACTGCCATTTTACGAAATCTTTAAAATAAACATTTAACTTGGCCTCAACACTAAAATGTTTATTCTGCCTAATAATCTGTAAAATGTTTATTCTTAATCTTTTATGTTTCACCTGATCAATTTTTTATGTAACGTAAAAATGTAATAATTATGCATTTTAAATAAAATAAAATAAAACTGATTGTCTTCTCTCAGTAATTAAAAAATTAAAAACAATGGTATCACATCACCGTTTGAACTCATAACCTCTCGCTTACGAAGCAAATGCTTTAGCTGCGCGCCACGAAAACATCTAAAAATCGACTATGCTATAGGTTACTAAAATGCACAAGTGGCTTGACTATTATTAAATCATTTATTTAAATTTAGTTAAGCATTATTTGGAATAAAGTTTCAAATAAATTGCCATCAGGAGATGTAAGAAAATGTTATCTATCATTTAAGGTGATTCTAGGTAATAAAATTCTTCTAGGGACACAATATAGAGTTATATATCACTTTTTACATGTTAATCTGCTATTTTACATCTAAATTAGAATTCACTGTATATGCTACGCGATTCATACACAACTCGCGAATATGAAAAAGCAATTGTCATAAGTTGCTCAAACTATCGCTCCAAACGGAATTTTCAAGCAAAAATAACACTCGTCGCAACAACTTGGCGTCTTTTTTTGCTAGATTATTTTTTAATTCGCTTGTAGCATAACTACTGAATACAAACTGTGAATTCAAAATCATTTTGATATTTTGCAACTGGCCACACGATTAACGACGTAGCGATGAGCTACGATTTGGTTTGTTTCCTATTCCAATAATTTCTATGTGACCCTTTTTATGAATTTAAAAATCAAAAATGTATACTCTTCTATTTAATAAATGAAACGAAACTAAACATTTCCGTTAAGCTAAATTGCCCATCAGTGTTAGTAGGATAACATTCCCAACTTAATTTTTAACTGCAGCACTATTTAAGGGGTTACTTTTAACCCTCCCACACAATTTGTGGCTACCAAATTTACTCTCTTTCTTAATCCTAAGGAATGTTTTTTTTGTAATCAAAAAATGTTTTTTTTACAAAACATTAGAATGTGTAGAAATCTTGTATATGCGAAATTGCCGTTAACGTTGCAGCACACAAAAAGTTTATTTTCCATCTCTTTCTGAAGCATGTGATATATATATTCCGTAAACCGAAGCATACAGTCTAACAGTGCATACAGTCTAACAGTGTGTGATCGAATTGCACAGACTAAACTACTATCAAAACGCAACGGCATCTGCATCAGCACTTTCCGTTAGAGACCTGTCACTTCAAAACGTTGTAAGAGCCATAATAGGTCAAATCGCTTTTCAGCAAAAATAGGTTGCAGTTCTATAAAATTTCATAGAACGGAACCATTGTTTACGTGGAAATAAACGGCCTCGTACGTCAACACGTTGTAAGTGCCAGTGTGTATCAAACTACTTGTAGTGGTAAAAGCACCCTGTAAAATAAAATAGTTTTTTCTCCTGCAAATTTTGTGAAACGGGAGTTTTGGATTATAGTCAGCTGCAGTGGTGGCTCGTAGTGTGCCGTACTGGGGATCAATTTGAAATATTTTTTGATAAAATTGTACTTACCTAGCGAAATTTTAGGTAGACCTATATTTCAAGTCGATCCTTGGCTCCTTCGCGTTGGAAAAATGATCTACCACTAGTTCATTAAAATTGTCAATGTTATTAATTAACGATTTTTTGATGCTTAACATAGCTAACGCACTTAACCTTTCTTGCCCTATCATGTTACGTAAAAATGTTTTTCTCTTTTTAAAGTAGAGAAGCAACGCTCGCTTTCCACCGTTGTCATCGGCAAAGTACACAAAATTTTAATAAGATTTATATTCTCGATAAAAGTCTGACCAAGATTATTGTTTACAAATAATTGTAGTATTGCAACAACACCAGCACTTTCATAAAAATCCTCACCATCGTATAGCACATCTAGTTCGGTTTTTAATTTTAAATCTTTTATAACGGGGTAACTAGTCTTGACTAATTTAAAAACATTTTGTGGAAAACATTTTTTGTACTCCTCGAATTTATTTGCTTGAAATAACTGCGAAGCAATTAAATGATTAGAAAACCTCCGATACAATTATGTCGCAAATTTCTACTGCAATTGGAAGTTTTGAATTTTCATTTATTTTATTTCTTTTCTCCATGTAGATGAAGCAGCTGGCACGAAATTATTAAGAATGTAATGCCTAACTTTTTCTATATTACTCCGCAACACTTTATGCAATCTATAATTTTATTTAAAATATACCTATTTTTATCAACATTTTCATTAACATTTTTAATAGATTTTTGATAAGCACTGTCTAGTTGCAATCTCATATCCACATTACCAAGTGTGGCAAAATTCATAGAATTTTTCATATGATTTGCTGATAAAAAATGTTTTTGTATTTTAATTTTCAAACGTTTTAAGTCAATCACGCTGTTTTTACACCACATTGCGTCATCGCAGAATAACAACCACGGGAAACAGAAGAAAGCGTTTCTTATATCACATCCATAAATCCAATTCGATAAACTCATTGAATTGACTCATTAAAATACCTGTTAACACCCTTATTTCTATACAATGTTATTTGTTTACTATTTATGGGTTGGTTGTGGACGACCGTTTTCTTTTAACTTCAAACGTTCTTCAAACTTCAAACCACGTTGAGCTTTAAGTTCCATTATTTTTTGCACAGACATTTTATAGCACTAAATGAAGATTTACCACACAATTATGATTTACTACACAAGAAAACGTTACAGACAAAACCGATCTACGAAAAAATCTCCGATTATTTCGACAGAAAGAAAGTTTGTTACTAACCTTGTGTCGTACCAACATAAAACGAACGTGTGAAGAAATACACCAACTACACGTGATTAGCATGCGTTGTTCTACTCACTTAATCAGAAACTGGAGTCATCGACCCTGAAGTCTCTAATGCGCACCAGCTTCTTTCCTTTTTGAACTTGTGTAATCTGAATTTAACCGCAATGAGATTTCTATTTCACTCTTATTCATTTAAATGCGTTTTAAGCCGGCGGCTTTATTCGGTGGCGTATAGCTGAATTGTGGACAAACAGCCATATGACGCTCGCATAGATTCGCTTAACGCGCGCGTGATATTCAAACATTCAAACATTTTCGGATCCTGTCGCAGCTTTTTAATAAACGATCTCGCATAGAAATCTCAAACAAACGTTAACTATAAAGTATTTTAAAATTTAATAGTGTGTAATACGTTATGTACTCAAACAAAAAGTAATTATTTTCTTTCTTATTGCATTGGGAGGTCAATGACCATTTGACCCAATGGAGAAACCGCCACTGGTCAGCTGTACCTATATCACTATAAATTATACCCTATAATGCGTAATAATAGTAATAGTTCTTTGCGCATTATGTCCATTTAACTTTTCAGTGTATTTTGACGCCTGGTTTAATATGTTTATTGAAATCACGATTCAAACCAATAAAATATTTTCAAAATTTTAATAATAATAAATTTACATGACAACTTTGTACCCTATTTACACTATTCTAGTATACTATGCTCATATAATATGTCTAGCTAAAGGCTAGCATTTCAAAGAAAAACGCAGATTATGGGTATCATTAAAATCCTTGAAAATGTCTTTATTTAAAAACAGTTTGAAATAATTAAATTATTTTGAAAAATTTCAAAGGTTTTCTAAGTTATAATTTTAATTGTTTTGGGCGTATGTAACTTGATTAGAATAGATTTGGGTAAATCAAGGCACTCTTTATGTAGAGTGATCAAAAATAAAAGTACAAACAATTTTTCGTTTAATTGGCATAGACATAAATATACAGAATGTTCCACTAATAATAAAAAAAATTGAAGTCATTTTTCGTGAAACCGAAAGTGAAAATAGTTCGATTTTATGCCATAAAAATAATGAACTATTACGGTCTATGAAACCCACTAAAATTTCATATGACTATCCTAATAAATAAAAAAAGAAGGGGTGCGCCATGTTTCATTAACACCCGGTATACATTGAACTACATGTGTACGAGAAAAGAAAAGCATTCGAATAATAATTTTTCAGCTGTGGTTTGTCATTTTGGAAATAAAATTCTGCGGCGATAAAAGATCACGGCCCATACTTAAGACAAAGTAGTACGTGCTTGTTTATTGTTTGTTATAGTGTGACTTTTATGTTTTCTTTAGGCAATAAAAAAGAAATAAACACAGTGTTATTTCATTCGTACAACACTAACCTGTAATTATGATATCCTGAAAATGGATTCCGAACCAGAAAGTGGCAGTATAAATTAACCAAGATTCAAACCCGAAATAATAAAAACTATAAAATAAAGTTATCAAATGTTTAATTTATCTTATTTAAATTTTTTAAACGTAGAAATTAAAATTTCATCAGGCTACATAAAAATGTTACTATTTTAGAGTTTTATTTAAGCCATTATTGGCTTTGCTAAAATGTTGAATCTCCAACTGCAGGCTCAAACTTTCATATTTAAAAATGGATTGAAATTTTAAAACTTAAATTTAGCGATACGTAATAAATCGCCGTTTTTAAGCAACAACTAAAATGTTTAAATTTTTGTTAATACTCGAATTCCTAGCCTAATAACGCAACACCTGTCCATAAATTATAATACTAAAAAAAAAACTGGAAAATTTAGAACTTCAAAATTTAAAATTTGATTTATTTGAATTTATATGACTCCCTTTTACTTTCCTGTACATTCAGCATAGGGAAGTATTGATTTTGCGTATTTACGCCTTATATCTCTCAGAGTTTGATGAGCTTCGAAATAAAAAAAAATTTAATCGGAAATGGACATATTAGACAGATTTCGGTTGCATTTTTTTCTCGAAAACGAATTTTCCCAATCTGAGAACGAAATCTAATAGAAATCCTTACGGCATGCAGAAGCAAATGTTTTTTTTAGCTTCAAGATAGCGGCCGCTGCGATTATATGAAAATTTTGGTATTAACGCCGGATTACTAAAAAAGCTGTCCACAGATCGTTCCTCGCATTTTTGGAAATTTAGAAAATTTTATTATACATGTTGAAAAGTTCTACAATTTTATCGAAATTGGAATAGTTTTAAAATTTTCGAAAAAATTTTGCATATATTTTATAGCAATGTTTTTAAAAAAAATAAATATTTGATCTTTTTTTTCTACATGTTTGTAAAATGTGATTATTATGAAATCTTATTAAAAATTATAAAATTTCAAATATTGTAAATTGTTCAAAAATTTCATGTTTTGAAAACTTAAAAATTGTAAAAATTATTGAAATTTTGAAAAAACTTAGAATTGTTTTTCTTTCTTATAGAAAACTTGGATTTCTAAATACAATAAGACAAGACAAGCGTACGAGATTAAGTTAGCCGACGCTATATGCTTAGCCTGCTAGTAGTGGTACAACAGTTAAGTCCGTTCGCAATAGGTGTGGGGGTAATGTTCTTCTCTGATGTACGGAGTATGTTTCCCTTTCCGTGTGCGGGAAGAATGTAGGGTTGGTTATATTTGCTTGTTGACTTGCTCTTATTAATTATTGCGTCAACTGCCTTTTTTTAAGAATGGGAAAAATATTTTGCGTTCCCAGTTGTATACATCCAATTTTATTTTCTAATTTTAAATTTGATATCGATACTACGCTAGCCGAGCCGGTGAGTGTAGTGCAACGATGCGGTCTTACAAGACACTGTTATCGGGCAGGACATTCGTAAAAACATACTTTAAAAATGTAATAAGACAATAAATTTCCAAAGAATAGAAAATTCCAGGCAAAGGGCTTTGCTCTAGCTAGTTCCCTCTCCCTAGCTTGTGCGTACTATTAGCAGTGTTTTAGACACAGCAAACCTGCAGCTTTAGAAGGATTCCCTGCCGATAGAAGGTATACTGTTGCTAGTGCTACTAGTCCTTTCACTTTCAGGGAGCTCTTGAGCCGCAACATACACCCCCGTAAAGTTGATCAAAACTTAACGGGTCCCGTCTACAGAAACCTAACATGACCTATCCCAAAATTAAACTAGGATCGTCACGCTTAGAGCCACGCACACTACTTACTCAACTACAGCGTACTTTAAATATTACATACGTAATTATGTTTAAAGTTAAAATTTTATACCTGAATCTATCCTCACAGGTAGCTTAAATATTTCACAATTCAATTTAAATTTCATGCGCAGGAACCTAAAAGTTTCAAAACTTGATTGATGGAAGTTTTAAAATCTTAGTATCTATAATTTAGACCCAAAATCTCAGTTATATAATACTTTACTTTTTAATCAATGTGAGAATTTCACAGCAAAATCTGAAATGTGCAACTGGAAAGCTATAAATGTAAATTTTAGTAAATTTTGATATTTAGTTCACTAATCTTCCAAGTTTGAATGTTAAAAGTTAAATTTATCTACCATATATTGAGCTAGCATTTCTAAAATTCTATATTAGAATTGTAAACTAATATTTTAATAAAAAAAATTAAAACTAGTCACCATAGTATGGTATTTTTAATTTTTACAATACAAACTTTAGAATTTTAAATTTTTATATTATAATAGCAACTTTCGAAAACTCCAGTTTAAATAATCAGTTTGAAAAACTGAAAACTTGACTTTAAACCTTCAAACTTAGAAAGTACATTTTCTTAACTTTAATATTTTATAATTCAACACCTAATATTCAGATTTGTTTAAGTACCTATATTTATAGTAAAGCACTAGCCAACATGCTCCAGAATAATTAATTCATTATATAAAGTCGCTTATCATCGTTGATAAAGGTTAAATAATAGTGGCCACTATCTCAAAATCAAAACTACAAACCTGAAAATAAATTAGCTCTCGAAATACTTCTCGAAAATACTTATCCAGCATGCAAAAGTGTTGATGCTAGAACCCTAATCGTTTTCAATCCAAACGTCAATGACAAATTGTGCGAGACACGCAATTAACGTCAGATCGCTTTTGCACGGCTAATCTTCGATCGTTTCCTGCACTGCAGTTGTCTTTATTAACATACTTGAGCACGAAAAATGTAAATAACTGTAGGTGGCTTAACGTTACGCCAACGCCCAGACTGTTCTTTCAGCAGTGAAAAACTTGCTGCGTTTAATCATCAGCAACACGCGGCCCTTGTAATCCACCACACACACAAAAGCTAATTCTGAGGTTAATTCGTTATAAACGCAAGTTTATTTAGTAGCGTAACAGTTAATGGGGCCCGTATTCATTTTTGATTAGCATGACAGAAGCTTCAGGCAGTGTTCCAGTGTGGATAATTTTAAAATTTGTTGCCGAAAAATATTTTTAACTTCTTTTTTTTCGATCCAATTTAACCAAAAAAATGTTTTAGACCCCTAAGTAAACAGTGCTAAAATATTCCTATAATGTAAATTTATTAACAAAAGGTGATTTCAAGGTGATTGTAATACCATAACTTTAAGCGCCTAAATGTAGGCAACTGAATTTACTACCTACTATTTGTTTCCATAACGACGGAAATTAATATAGGATAAATAAAGCCTTCTTTCCCACTTTTCAAATTCAAAATAAATTTAATAGTTATTTAAGTAACAAGAAATGTAAAGACGTAATAACATTCGAGGTAGGTAAATACGAGCCGAGGCGAAGCCGAGGCTTGTGGCCTGCCGAGAATGTTAATAGTCGATACATTCTGTGTTACTTATTAAATTTTTCACGCTACCGGCAATGTAAGTAGGCCTACAGGTAGAAATTTAATCTTATTTTTAAAAGTTCGTTTTGACAGCTGTCATCGGAATTATTTTTTAAAAGCCCCATTATTCTAAGTTGCCTGTGTTTGTTACCATATCAACGAACAGTTAAAATCAACATTATTTTCCTAGGAATGTAAGTGACACTATTAAGTTCCGTCGTCAAGGGTAACTAGTACACGAATGTTATCAGCCATTTACAATCCCTGTAGCTATGGATGTAAGGCCTACTTACATTGCCGGTAGCGTGAAAAATAAATTAATTAACAAAATGTTTCTAAACTAGACAATAGAAAAAACCAAAATTACAAAGCAAAAACCAACTATTTGAAAAATTTACAATAACTAATTATCAAAAAAATCACAGAACGAAAAAAAAAACGAATTATAAAAGGCACAGAAAGAAACGAATGCAAAAAAAAGTCAAAACATATTACAAAAATATCGAATTATGTCAAAATTGACGTTATTTGAATGCATGTATGTCTAGATCGTTTTTTTTTTCAAATTCCGTGTGACCTGTGCAAAATATAATTGAAAATGCAGTTTGGGTTGCCTATTTTCAGGTACTTCTTAAAGAATTGCAAGCCCTAGAAGTTTGTCACTACAATTCATTAACACCCTGTATAGATTCCTAGATTCCGTCTTCGCGTAAAGTTATGACAGTACTGGATGTTATATATAGATAGATTCTAAACATCTATTTAAAAAAATAATAATAGAATATCCAGCAGTAGTTCACAACTAATGAAATTTTACAAAATCTTTTTCAACAGGAATATAAATTTCTATTTCTTTCCCCAAGAGTTTAGATATTTTACACTACGTAAATGTGTACTGCGGCGGTGGTTGTAACGCCACTAAAAGTGGTACTTGATAATTACGGTCTGTATTGTAAAAACGAATTGAAAATAGTGTTTAATTCTAAAAAGTGTGTTTTGTGTAGTTTGGTTAAAGACTGAATCGGAGAAAACTGCAATTTAACGTATGCATTTGAAAATAATTTTTCTGTTAACTGTTTTTAAGTAATAAACATGAATCTTCAAAATTTTGAGTTTTACTTCTCCCCCCGCCCAGAAAAATTTAACTGGGTACGCCACTGTGTAGCAAACAGAAACGTAATTTGCGAATATATCGTTTTTGATGAGAAGTGCGATAAAAATGGTTTCTTTTTAATATTAGTTTGGTCTAATTAAATAGTAAGACACAAAAATAGTTGCAAACCGAGAGTATGTGTATATTCTTTGCTTGCACCCACAATTATTCAAGAAAATATTCCGTAGTGTAAATATAGATATCTAATAAAGTCATGGATGCATAATTTAGCTAAAAAAAAGGAGCTGTATAAACCCCTGCCATGTTGATTAAACAAACCCGTGTTAGATATACAAAATGTCATTCGGCAATAACTGATAGTCTGGTATTTAGAAAAGAGCGAGTGCCCATAACATGTTGACCAACCGTGGATTTCCGCTTGAAATAATACGAGACTGAAAGTAAAGGTAAGTGTTGGGACAGATTTTGAACTGTGTGTTTTTATGGAAACAAAATACGTTGGCATTCCGGTAATTACAATTAGACAAACAAAGCGTGTTTACTCAAAAGGGGTCTCTGCTTCTTATAATCATGGAAAAAATAACTGGCGGAATGTATATACGATTATAGCACTTACATACAGCTTACAAAAATCAATTTTTATAGTTAAAACATTAGACACTCAACGCCTTTAATGTATAGATAGATTTAATGTATAGATAATATGTAGATAGATGTGCAAATACAGTAATGAATTGTGTGTGATATAGTACCAACAAGCGTGACCGCGGTTATCCTGTGATAAACTTGGGTTGATGGTTTAGTTGTACTATTTATTTAAACAATGAAACTAGCTTTTATTAATAATAAAAATAGGTTTTTCGGAAAATGGAAATCACTAGTTATATTACTTACGAAGAAGCAGTTTTAGAACTATTTAGTAATATATGGATCAGAACAGATTAGTATTTAAAATTAAAGATTTGGTACATCTATAATACGAGTTTTATATTGACTTTATAAATATGAAATATTAAAGTGGTGGTAATTATAACAATAATGTTTTTAAGGTCGCTTTGTAGTGTATGGGTAAGCGGTGCCAAGAAGATGAGAAATTTTTTATGATTTTTGACACACCTTAACGTGAGTAAATGTGACATTGTCTTTGATAAAAGCGGTGCACTTTGGAAAAGTTTTTGCATTCCAAATTAATGGTAATGTTATTTTAAGTTTTGTAAACACTCAGCTCCTCTACAACATAATGTAATACTGATGCCTTTGACATACAAAATTACTTTGTCCCCTCAAACCTCAATTTAATAATCATTTAATCATTTATAAGTCAGAAACAATTTGCACATGTCAATCAACTTTCCACTTGAGAGGTCTCAATATGGTACAAGCTCTGAACATTAAGATTTCAAAGTTGTATGCTATTTAAAAACAACTTAATATTAATATTGTTCATATGTTGCTCCTTTGGCTTTGTTATAATTTTTAGTTATTCAAAAGAATGGAACTAAAATAATGCTAATAATATAACTAAAAAACAAATTGGTAATTACAATACAGCGTCAAAACAATTGTGAGCTCAATGTGACAAAATGTTTATTTGTTTTTACTGTGATTTCTAAAAATATATAGACATCATACTGTAAAAATTGTCTTTGAATATTTACGGTACATAGAAAAAAAATGTCATCAAAAGTCTCTTGAAGTTAGGTTCAGTTAAAATAGCGTAGTTAGCAAAAGGATTAGAAATTCAAAAGTTTCCTTGTACTACCATTCCACGCTGCCACAGTTGAGTAGATTTCTAGAGAACAGTAATAAGGAGTGTAGTGTCAGTAAAAATGTTAATGTCCCCAAGTTATGAAACAAAGCACGTTAATGTTGTTAGGGAAATATGTGAGGCAATGCACAAAAAGCAAAGTAGCTGGAAGAGGAATGATATAAGAGACATAGTGATAACAATGGGAGCGCAGTGATGTGTCAAACAAGCGAGCAGAATGAATTATTATTCAAATCCTCCAGCAGACTAATTGCAGTAAACAAGAAACGGGCAGCAAAGACCGAGGGAACAGCACAACAATACTGAAAGTCGCGGAAGACTTTAAATTACATAGAGACTTGTTCAAGCATTCCTTGCATACTAAATCTTAGTTTGTATAAACATATTACACACAATCAGAGCTGGATTTTATTACAGCGAACTGACTTTATAACGAGTTCAAACAAACAAATGAATATCTTCGCCATTAGCATTCTGCATTTCGGTGAACGGAATCTTCCGAAAACTAAAACTACACAAACCGAACCTACTTTAAGATAGGACTTAAATTAAATTATCTCTGGAATGCTTAAGCACGGAATACGCTTACTCGTAGGTTGCTTTTAAACCGTTAACACCAACTCAAACAAAGGGAAACCTTTTACCTAATGCATTTAATACATGATCCGTTGAAGATCTTTATGGCCCTTAACGGGAGTCATAAAATATTAACATAAATATTTGCACTAAAGCACTTTGTTTCGGATTGAAAGTTCAAGAAGTTACGTCGTAAATATTTAAACGATGTTGCAATCCATCCTACAAATTAATAAAATATCTGTGCGGAGAATTAAATATAGAATGAACTGGAAATGCTATACTAAGCGCACCAAATATAAAACAATAGAGACAATCAAAGTCAATTTTAAGTATGAGGAAGGGGAAGAGCAAGCTCTCGACAACAAAAAGGAAGCAAAGGTTGCGCGCTCCATCAGGATACTCCACAAATTACAACACAATAGTACGGGGGGGATTTCCAGGTGAAGCTGGACACGGCAGAAACAGAAGAGGATAACACAGCTGCTTTATGAGGCAGCTAATTGGGATTCATACACCGGCCAGGGTCCTGCGGGTTCGGTGCATTTGCCGATTACGCTCGACTTATTCATCTCACTTACTGTGATTTATAAACTTTATTAGGGTTGCTTCTGAATTGGACCACTCATTTCGGAAGAATATTTATGAGCTTTCCCTAAGTTTTGGGTTGTTATTGATTATTTTCATTTATTATCGCCAATTAACGTTTTCGCGCCTAAGTCGCGCTCATTAATACCCGAGCTTTGGATATTAACGGAATCCAACAGATGAGATCCTTCAACTAGCGTGCTACGGTCGGAAAACATTTATAAACTACTAACAGACAATTTGCGGCTGCTAAAACGCTTACGACGGCAAATTGGAAAAGGTACAAAAAATAAACATAATGAACGAACTTTCTGCAAAATTTATACATGACGAATTTTTAAGAAAATACCAATAGAATACGCAAGTTGATGTGAAAGAGAAAATGTTAACTCCTGCATTAAAAATTTAATATCAGGTCAACACATTTTCATTAAAGATCTTATTCAAGTCAAAAACTCTAAGTGAGTCATAAACTTTTATTTGTGTAAATAATTTATAATATTAACGGATTTATCTAGTACTCACAGTTCTTGTTTCCGAATGCGGAATAATCCAGTGTTATAAGTATCTTCTCTGTTTATTTCAAATCCATTAATAAGCTTTATTTTCATTAACTTTTACCAACTGATTATAGATATTTTCACAAGAGAGCAGCTCAAATTAACAGAATCCGTAGCTGGCTGCTAAGCAATTGAAAAAGGGGAGGGGAATCAACTTCAATTCTGATAAAGCAATAATAAAAACATTAATATAAGCCGCTATACTTGACTGATATTAGAGCAACTTTAATGTAATTGGATCAGTGAACAAGAAGAGTAGGTCTTGGTTGAAAGATGGTGAAGCGTCCTTGAACGTTTACCTTTTCCGATACAAAAATGTTCTATCATTTATAGTTTGTATAAATTTGTTTGCTGTCTGTATTGCAAGTTATATCGAATAAAATGATTGATTATTAGACCCAGTAGGTACATTATTAAAGATCAAACTCCCCACAAATAGTATACAACCACTATTCAGCGATAACACCATAAGTGATTATGATTTTGTCGTATAAAATTCTAGGATATTGATGAGCAACATTTTTGTTAGCACTACGACGTTTATGATAGATTTCACGAATAAGAAACAAAGAAGTTACGATCCTTATTTGCTTAAGTGTTTAGTGTCGTTGCTTTGATCAGGAACGTGCGTTTTCTTCGCAAAGTCGCTAGAATTTTCGAACCTACCTTCAATTTTTCTCAGCTGAAAACACCATTTTCTTACCTGAAAACAACAAGACTAAATTAGATTATCTTATATTAAAATAGCATTTTTTCCTTAGCTGTTCAAAGGCAGTTTAATTTATCTTTAATTTGAAAGATTTTATGAGGATTAAATTGATTTTTTCCTATTTTTGCGAAAACCGTTCATAGGATTAAAAAAAACAGAGACTAAAAACAAACATCATCTGCCAAAAGTTAATTGAATGTAAAGGGAAATTAATCTCACCAAATATTGCGGAACCTAGAAATTAAGTTGTGAATCTTATTCTACTATCACTTATAATAGTCCAGTTGCTGGCCATAAGACCTGTAGCAATTTTGAGGTAAATGAGTTTTCTCTGTGGGGTTACCAGCGTATTTATTAGTTTCTTTTTACAGGTAAGAGCACAGATAGTTCCCGTTGCGGTTGCCCGAGAGTTTTAAACGTAGTAATTGAAACATGAGAAGAACAAGAGGGAGACCAAAAAAACGATGTAAGGAAGACTTAAGAGAGGAACTGGGAGAAGACTGGACCAATATAGCGAAGGATAGGGAAAGATGGCATACTTATGGAGAGGCCGGCAACGGGATGAATGACCGTAAATATAATTAACAGTTTATTAACTATAAATATGTAAAAAAAAATTAAGTAGGTTGCTAACGTTGGGCGAATGTTAAAAGCAAATAATAATTAATTTTTACTGTACATTATTTAAATCATTTAATACTTTTTTTATACTAGAATTGTAAAATGGTGAAGAGCTATAAATAAATAAATAAATAAGAAAGTAAATTGAAACATTGGCTGAAAACAATTAATAAACTGAGGGAAGATTTAAGGGCACGCCGTCGTGTTTTGGTGATAAATTTTGGGGAGAGTCCGTCGACGCGTTATGATAAGACAGCTAGAGATTTCATATCTAGATTGCTATACGAATAGTAGCGTAACTTCAGAAATAGGCACCAATTAAGAGCCCGTCCCTTACTCATTTTATTTTATTTCATTTTTTCATCTTTAGGGCTCATATCACACCAATGGATGCAAGCATACATCAAAAATTTATCCAGTAAATAAGTTTAAAAAAATCCAAAACCAAAAGCAGAAGCTGGAAATATTCTTTAATAGCCTTATTTTTTAAACCAAATTTTCTAAATGTAAAAACGGATTCTGGCAGAAAAAGTGGGGCAAATCCAACTTTTTATTAAGACTTTCTCTCTAAAACTGGCGTCCCACAAGGAGTTATTACCATCTTATTTATGTAACCTTGCTGATGCGCGAGCCGAAGTTTTATTTATGTAAATACGTTTACATTTATTGAATATTAGAAGAGTAGAATAAATGTTTATGGGTTTGTTATTATTTCTAATGATTTATTCAATATCAAGATATTTATATTACATGTTTTAAGGAGTTCCTTCAATCGATAAACATTTAATAAATATTGAAAAATCTAAAACAAACGTTTAAGGACCTATTTTCAATTATAATGATTTATTAAAATATAAATGTGTGTATGTATCTGTATTATAAACATTGAAACATTGATCTATCAATATATTAAATCCGGGACTGTCTCAACTTTACGAGACGACGCGCTCTTACATCTTGACAGACTGTATTTATTATTTTAAGCGAAGAACGACGCGGCAGTTACAAGTATAATAATAAATAGCAAGTTGAGCGCAATTATGCAATAAAACTTCCAAAAGCAAGCAAGCAAGTTTGTCTTATAAAAACACTAAAATTGTTTTTACAACCAGAATCCCACCATTGCAGTGGAAGTGGTTAATAACCTTTCTGTAAAATAAGGGTAATAGACAGTCAGCAACGACGAATGAAGGTTAAAAATAATATCCAAAACAGAACTGAAAATCCTACAACAATAATGCTAAACAAGTAATCACCACCATCCCAATCAGTCATATAATATTAAAAATAGAACGCAATAAAATCTCGATTTAACAATAGAAAATATATAAAGAAATGGAAAATTTTACACTATATACAGTAGCGCTCGCTACTAATGACGTTATGAAATGTTTTGTTAATTTAAAACGATATTCAGTATATTCATCGAAATATTGATGTGATTGTAATTTAATTTTGATTTAATTTAATTTAAACACAAATGAAATCAAATAATTAGATTTTATTTATTAACTCACAATTTACACTTGGTATGTGCTAGCTACATTGTAAATGATGTCTATTGTATTTATTCATGGCGTTCTTAAGCCTTGCTTTTTCTTTAAATAAAGTAGTTTTGGATACAATCAAATAGAAATAATTTAAAAAAAACTATAAATTTATATTTGATGTTCCGGCATTTAGAAATAGAGAAACTCTCATTATGTTAATAAGAACTAATAAAAAATAAACAGCTGGTGTTGCTATAGGAAAAAATGGGCGAAACAGGTCGCTGGTACTTTCCTACACTACACAAATATTGTCGCGTCAAGAAATGATTAAAATTTACATCTAGTCATCTCCAACCGGTACAAGCCGCCCGCACCAGACTTAAGGCGTTGGTTGCGTACGCGCTGACTTCAGATCATAAATGGTTGCAACAACTTTACTTATAGAGTTATAAAACATATTGTTTTATTAGAGCTAATTGATAGGCGTTAAAAGTTAAAATGATGTAACTGCCGGAAAACACATTGTTGGTATTAAAAAAATAATTAATCAATTTTTAAAATCTTCAAAAGAGTAAAATTTGGGAAATTTGTAAAAAATTAATCTGCAGTTCAGTGCAAGCTCTATAAGGTGAGAAAGCTTGAAAAAATGGCGTGGGCAGTTTCTGAGGAATAATTTTTTGACAATGTCCAAAATATAAATATTTATAGTTTTCATATTTCCAAAAATATTTTTAAATCACTTAATTATACTTATTAAGGGCTATCAAATTAAATGTCGAACAGGAAATAAATTGACTATTGAAAAGACGTGACGTAGCCTTAATTTAAACAGAAGTTGTAGAGCGGGCGGTAGAGCAACAATTAAGACAGCTGGCTTTGGCACTGCTCTACCAATCATACTCCGGTTAGTCTGTGGGTTTGTGTCTGTTAGAGGGGGGCAACATATGATTCTAGCAGCTAGTGTTCTGCGTAAGTGTAACAGAAACGTACAACCTAACAACATCGAGTAAATGTCACAAGGTTCCATTGATGCAATAACAATTTGACACCATTACCGATAGTACTATCAACATTTAATAAAGGTGGCCACGATTTACCTTCAATACTTTTCCCATTTTTTCCCCTTACGTTTCTTGAATTTTTAATAATCCTAAAAAAACATACCATTTAACATGAGTCGATTTTGCTGTTTTCTCAATACCCAGTTAGAGCTTTTAGTAAAGCATATTATTCGTCAACTCGGTATTGAACATTGAAAACCGTAAATGATGGTGGACGACTTGGCATCAGATCCGCGATTAAGTCGTCTAACTAAAGAAAGCAGAGTTTATTACAGTGACGACTGCGCCCCGTTTTTGTGTTTCCAATAAAAAGCTAACTCTATTAGGAGTTAAGGGATGGCGGGGGAGTAACGCGACAGATGCGGCAGCACTAACTAAGCCAGAAGACTTCATGCGCCACGATGCTTAATCCATGGATTTATTCTCCCAGGTTATCTGGACCGTATATCTTTGGAGGACCGCGGTCTGCCCCGGCATACTAATAGTAATGCTACAGATTGTACTGATAAATAGTTACCACAGCCAATGTACGGTATTTATGGTAGGATTTGTGACGCTAAACTTGCTCGACTTGTTTGCAATTCAACATTTCGCATTAATATATATTTACAAGTTCACCCCTTGCAAGCCGTTCTTGAACTATTCTAATAGAAGCAATCAAAGCGAGCTTTTAATTAAGCAAAAGCCGATTTACATTCCCGCTTTTTTTACGCCAAAATTTATTTCTGTAAATGAGAAAGCAGTCGCCTTGGCAAACCCCGAGATTCCGACTCATTTCATCTCAATTTCTTTGTCACGATCCTCATTTTTTTTGGTGAAGTCAGAGCTGCCAACTTTAGAACTGCAGTAAAAAACTTCGTCCTCTGGGAAACAAGGAGCTTCTGAAATAAGACATGATTCCTCTTCTTTCTGAGTTTTAAACAAAGACCGAGATTTCTTTAATTTGATCTTTTACCACTGCTCCCTACAAGAAACTTTCCTAATTTCATTGAGTGGAAATGGCGGTAAACTAAATCTAATTTTTACATACTCTAATCCTCTAATCGCGTCCTAATTCTATTTCACATGTGCTTTTCATTTACGTTACAACTTTCAACGCAATTACGCAATCCTGTTGCACCTTCCTACAAGGGCTCTTCAAATAATTGTTTTCCATTCAGATTATTCAGAATATATACATTACTTTCTGATTTTGATACATTTTTGAGTTGTTATCTTTAGTGCAAGGAATATTTAATAAAGGCCCTGGATATTCGTCCGATCATCGAATTAATATATTTATCTTAAAATTCCGATTATAGGACTATTAGCAGTTTCGCTTATTTTGACGAAAGTTATTACACATGTTAACCAATAGAAAAGGAAAACAGAACACAACATAACCTAACAAATGAACCCATACAAACTAACGTTTCGCAAGACATTGCAGCTTGTAACTTCAGAGTGATCAGTAGTCGTGATAAACCAAACACACCAAGAGAAAATCTGGCTCAAACATTTAGAGCAATTGCGCGTAAAAGCAGACAAGCCCTCACTTGTTTATTCTAGGTGTAATTCCTTTAAGGTACGTGATACTTATAAATTCTTAAAATATTTGGAAATTTTTATAATTTTTAAATATTTTAGAAATTTTAAAAGTTATAAAAAATATCCACACTGAAGGATGTTGTTAGCAAAGACTTTAAGACAATTTTTTCTGCGGCTGTTTTCTCCATCAATGTTTTCCCAGTAATTTTTTTCTAGGACGTTTTGACCGTAAACCGAAAATGGTCCCTATAGGCAAAAAAATTTTTTTTTATCGCATGTTATTAGTGTAACTACATTTCGCCGAAACCTACTACGTGAGAGGACGCTTGACCGACACCACGACAGAGAGAACATTTAGCGTTCTTCTGAGCTGCGCAATATTGTGTAATACAATATATCTCTGTTAATAAGGTTGATATATTTGTATTATGTTTGAACAGTGGCTTTTTACTAGTTAAATATGATTATTACATTGTTCCTCTGACAGATGCCAAATGGCAACGCATTTTACAAATATTTTCTTAATATTTTAAATTAATTATTGTCGGTAGTGGAAAAAATTGCTGCCGGTAGTGAGAAAAATATAACAAGCAACATGTAATGTAAGGATATAACATCCTCGGAAAGTAATATATTACCCTTTCTCGAATTTTAATACCTCCTTATATTACTTGTAGCTAAATAACTATTTACAGACGACAGATAAACTAATTTCTTGCAAAAGCTTAGTTTTCCAAAAACAAGATTTTCTTTTTTTGGTTCATGCGTTATTAAATAATCATAAAAGAATATATCAAACTAAATAATTTTGCAGAGTTTTAACTTGACAGTAGAAAAATTAAGAGTACCCTATGCTTCCGCTCCCTGTCATCTACTTTTGGTTTCTGTTTTTTTTTAATTCCACCGTATTTTTTTCCACAAAAATTAAAAAGCGGATGTTTGTGGCTTTTTTTGTGAGGAACTTCAGCATATAACTAAATACGTGTATTCTTATAGGTGGCGCGAGTTTAAGCCAGCACCTTTTTCATGCAAGTGCAGTTGCAATGACGATCTTTTCAGTAACTCTTGCCATTAAAACGTTTGATATTAAACATCTTTTGCAACAATGAAAAGTAAGCATTTTTGGAGGTTAGAACGTGTTTCATCCATTTTTCGTCTAATTTTAGCTTAATTGGTTGATCAGTTTATAATTCGAAAGGAGGTTCTATGTCCAGCAGTTAAGAGAGACATCTAAGAGCTCTGGTTTTATGATTAGTTAATCGGGTATCACGTAGTGACTTTAGAGCTAAGGGAGTAAAGAGTGGCGTGTTAAGTGAGTGGGCGCATGAATATGAATGTGTGCATGCAAGAGAACGGCAACGAAACCGAGCAGAAAATCAGGCTGTCGCTGAAACGAGTGCCTGGAGAGGCTGCAGACCGTCCTTTCTCCACTTAAACACACCCCTTTAGCCAACGGTGACATTGATAAAGAGCGTTATTATACAGAATTACAGATTAACTCTGCCATGTTAGTGGCTGCACCGCTTAGTATTTTAACCTCCATCTGATATGCACGATACAATAGGATATATGTATTACCTGCCCTACCTTCTCAAGCTTTCGTTATTAAAACTCAATATTATAAAGCAACTAAAACGTTCCATAATTTTGAGCTTTTTGCAGCTGTTGGCGAGCTTTGAGCAATTTCGGCGGCTTTGCAGATTTAATCGTCATCATTAAAGAGCAGACCGTAAAACCAGCTAAAGTACCCTTACAGAAAACACTGTTATTTACCTTTTTGATTGTGATCAGTCAGTTTTCGTTGAATGTTTCAGTTTTAGCAAAGAAATCGAAGTCAGGCAAACGTTTCACGGAGTGTTTAGAC
Organism: Ctenicera cuprea; assembly: GCA_958336395.1. Taxonomy (NCBI): domain Eukaryota; kingdom Metazoa; phylum Arthropoda; class Insecta; order Coleoptera; family Elateridae; genus Ctenicera; species Ctenicera cuprea. Next base: position 47,718,714 of record OY284488.1, read on the forward strand.
ACAAGAAATTTAACAGCTGGCCAATAAATGATTTTACAAGTTTTACAGAAGTTTCTACTCTGATGATACTGAATAAAAATTTGAAATTAGATCTTTTAGGGAAGAGGATTTATTTAATAAATTATATTTTGACAACAACATTAAACATAATCAATCATAGAAAAGAACAATAAGAAAATAAGAAGATAAAGAAAAAAATAATACAAGTACAAAGAATTTTAACTACATTTAAATACACAGCATACAGTCTCGTGGGTTAGAGTAACAACTTTCATCTCTGCTTCTATAGGAGTGCTGCGGGGTTCTAGAAGCAACGAAGTGTGTAGAAATGGGACGGTGGTATGGTAAGGTGCTCCTGGTTATACCGGGGTGCTGCAAGGCTCTAGAAGAAGCCAGCTGCCGCTTGTGACCAGTATGCTCGTGTGTATGCTTGTTTTGTTGATTTGCTCCGAACCGGAAGCTTATGTTCGATCTGGGATTAGAGCACTAAAAGGAGCCTGCTGATGTTGGTTTGCCCCGGACTGGAAGATTATGTTTGACCTGGGATCAAAGCAGTAAAAGGAGCCTGCCAATGTTGGTTTGCCTCGAATTTGAAGCTTATGTTCGGTATCGGATCAAGACACTATGTGTATCTGGCTTGGTTGGTAAGAGCTTGCTGTGTTGGTTTAGTCAAAATCGAAAACTTATACTACATTAGGAGGCAAGGCTTTCGAAGAAGCTTGCATGTCCACGGGGTTGGCAATGCAAAAAGCACCGTTGTAAAAACCACGATTCTCTCGACGCGGGTTGGCCGATAAGTTAAAAATTCTCAGTATCATTTGGACAACACAGGTTGCGGATCAAAGTATTGTTGAGGGCATTAAAGTTTGATAATTATATTAAGATCAAATGTTTAACTTATTTTTTTTTCTTTTGTGTTTAAGAAATAGTCCCTTGACAATATGTTTGTGTCTGTCCATCATACTAAGAAAATAATAAATCAAGTTTGCATATTCTCTATTATTATATCTCCTGTGGTAACGCCATACTGTTACCATTCTGATCAGGTCACGCGTTAAAAGTAAACACGCGGCAGCAAAGTGCTAGACGATTTTCTCTTCTTCTTCTTCTTCTTTCGACAACGTTTTTCATCTCATTACGGATATACGCCTCCTCCAAGCTCTTCCACATCTCCCCGCCCTGTACTGTCGTAATCCATCTCTTGTCTGCTACCCTTCTTATGTCGTCGTAACATGTTGTTATAGGTCGGCCTGGACTCCCTTTTTGATTCCATGGCTTCTACTTTGTTGTCTTTCGGATCGATCTGTCTTCATTTATTCAGGCTATGTGTCCTGCTCATTTCCATTTTGCTTTCATGGTAGTTATGCATATGTCTTACCTCTTATCTATTCTATTCTTTTTTTCTTTTTTTTTGTTATAACGTATGTCCTAAAAGTTTTGGCACAAAATATCTTTCGGGATTTTTTCTTAACAAACAAATTTATTCAAACACTTATTAGTTGTCATAAAATACAATTTATAATTAACTAAACTACGCTTTTAAACTAAGTGAAGAGGACCGTGCTACTCGACCAGACGCAATTTTCTGCGGATGTCTCTCATCAGGCGCTAGACGGACTCCAAATCGACTTCTCTTAGTTTTTCGTAAATTTGCCGTCTTAATTGTTCCTCATTTTGGGCTTCCCACCCTGCATGGTAAACCTTCCGCGACAGTAAAGCCCGAGCCTAAGTTCGGAGGGTTATCGTTTTTAGGGACAAAAGGTATGTGATGCTGTCGAAGCCAGTTTTGGGTAACTCCAGAGTAGTGGCACGTTGCCAAGTCCGGCCAAAACATGATATTGTCTTCAGCACGATGTTCTTTATGAATTGGAGCAATTTGGAGAGACAATTATTAATATAGCCCTAAGTGTTCAAAGCTTCGCCATTTATCTTCCCACAAAAGGTCGGGCTATAACCCTTGTAGAAATTGTGCACCAAACGAGGATTGTATCGGCGAATTTTGCTTTTTTGTACCTAACATTGACAGGGCACTCCTCTACGTTGTCCGTATAAAACCCATCATTTCCTTTCATTTCAGAGTTGCTCAGAGTGAAATATTTTTCGTCATCTAAGATAATGATTTTTTCATTCGCAAAATGCACCCGCCTCAGTTGACGGCAGCATTGTGGTATACGTAGCAGTTGGCCTTGGGTGTATTTGGGGCACTTACCTCTTTTTCGATATTTAAGACTATTCCTCTTCAATTCCAACGATACCGTACTCTTTGAAGTGCCGTATAGACGACCCAGTCTCCTCACTGACATTCCAACTTGATTTTTTCCTCTTCTTACCAACCTCCCTCCCCTCTCTGCTGTAAATACCCGTGGTCTTCCACTTTTTGGGAGGTTTAAACATGGTATTCCCTGCTCGCACTCCGATATTGTGCGATACATCGTTCTACGTGAAATATCTTCGTTCTCCAAGATTCGGAATATTTCAGCAGTGGGCACCCGTCCAACCAAGTTATAGATACTTTTTCTGAGTTCTAATTTATACGACATTGTAAAGCAACAAATTCAATAAAACTAACTGTCATCTTAAAGTCAACCACATAAACAATGTTTTGTTTCCAAAGGCAACTTGATATTATTTCATTTATATTTTATTTAAAGTCATTGAATTTTGTGCCAAAACTTTTAGGACATACGTTATTTAATACAGCTCTTTCCATATTTCTTTGAGTGACCTGCATCTTTTGTATGGTTTTAGCTGTTAGTGCTCATGTCTCCGATGCGTACGTTGGTACTGGAATGACACATTGATTCTAGACTCTACTTTTTACTTTTGTTGTAAATCTTTGGTTTCTATTTCTCAGTTTCTCAATTTCCCAAAAGCGCCCCATGCCATTTTCATTCGTCTGTTTAGGTCTGCGGTCTGCATTCCCTTATCAATTTGTATGGTTTTCTCCAGGTTTGACCTACTGCTTCTAGTTGTTGTCCGTTTAGTGTGACGCAAATGTTTTCATAATCTGTTTGCTGCTGTCTGTGCATTGTTTTTGTCGTCTCCATGTTGATAGTTAAGCCTACTTCTTCTGATTTTTTTCTCGGTTCTTCTAGCATTTCTTGTAGGTCATCTGCATACTTGAGGAGACGATTTACCTGGTTCTAAATATGTAAAATAATTTATTGTTAAGCAAACTATTAGAGAATTTTTACAGTCTTTATTTTAATTCTCCCAAAAGTCATTAGGACACAGCTAAATTGTCCAACACTCAAATTTGATATGAAAGTTTTTCTTTCTATCATTATCAGGGTTTCAAAATTTGAATAAATGCAAAAATATTGGTTGAATCAAAAAATCGTACAGGAACTTTTTGTTCAACTTTTTTCGTAGAATGCCGTAAGTATGTGCGTAAGATGAACAAGCGTACAAGCTGATCGTAAAGCAAATGTAAAGTATGGAGAAATTTGTTTGCTACACGATTTGGAATTCGTGTTTTGCACTCCCTATCTTTGGGTCTTTATTTAAATATATTTTGAATCAGGTGCAGTTATATTCGTTAAAAAATCTGTTGAAACTAACTCTATGACTGTGCAAAAGAATTATTAACCGCATTTATTGTAGATATTTTAAAACTCAAACATTTATTTTTAAGCTCTTAATAATTACAGATGTCTTGATTACTTTTTCATTTTTTTTTTTAAATAAATACTGTTGCAATTTGCCACCAGTTAACTCCCAGGTGTTATAAATTTTTATCTCTATTCACATGTTAAATTCAAAAAAATATTATTACATGTTTTAAATTATATCAAAATGAAAAAAAACTTTAACAAATTAAACATATCTATATTATTTTTATGTTGATTTATGTTTACTAACGACCCCACACAAAATAAAAAGGTCTTTTTATCTTTCTAAAGGGCAGGTGCTCTAATTACGTAACGTGTTTGTCACACATCAAACAACCTGAATGATATAAAGATCATCAAAGGAAACCGATAATTGGCGATGTAACCTCAGTTCGTATACCTACCTCGGATGCTTCGCACTAATTATTTATGAACGCAATCGTTTTACATTTTGAATTCGTTATTTTGAATAACACGAGAAAAAAAGCTAAATTTCTGATTACTTTATATAATATCATTGATATCTGGTTAACTATGATCTATTCGGATTTATTTTTGGAAATTACCCGTGCGACTTATACAAATAATGATTGTGGACTCAAACTTTTAGAAGCTGTGTTTGCAACAGCATAAAGAAACTAATAAGAATGGGGAACGTAATCACCGGTGGTAGTTAACATTCATTGGCATTACTCTAGTCCCATTAGCCGAACGCCAGATGTAAAAACCCCCTGAATATTTCAAGATCCAGGTCGGCGCGAATGTAAATCTGTTCCAGATGTATATGAAATCCGTCGCTTGAGACTTCAACTACGATTCCTTGGAGAAATGTAACAGATCAGCGTCGCCTCTAACGGGGTCTGGATTATTTTTGTCATTTTTCTTAAGAATATTCCGCAGTCTATCACATTTTTTATGATTTCTACTGGGATTTTGCTTTTTGCCTTTAATGTCATAAGATATACTTTGTCAAATGGTAAAATAAGAAAGCGAGAGAACTTAAAACGACTGGGAATTTCGCGTTTTCCCTACTCGATTGAAACTCTATTTATCATTTAACTTTGATTACTCAATCATTTCCTAACCATCAAATCTCAAAAATATATCCAAACAATATTCTCCCTTGAGTTTGTAATAAATTTCAGAACATGAAACTTCTACGACAATATAATAAAAATTAATCGTTGTAATAGTTTGGGTTATTAATTCAATCGTTTATTGAAGCATGAATAATTTCCCTTCAACGACTAAGTTGAAATCTGCTTAAAAGCACGAGCCACCACTGCTTAAAATTCTCTTCAATAATAATTCGAAACTTTTGAACTGTGACTGCCAATGAAACGGGGAATATTATTTTAAATTGGTGTTATGAAACATTGATACCTCCATAGACTTGCAGATTAAAACTGAAAGCCTCGATCAGTATTCCGTTGCGATACTGTAAAATTCCAATCGCATACTGAACACCTCAATGAACTTGAGTTATAGATAAATTTAGAAAATTACTCTTAAATTTTGATTTCAATGCATTTCGCTCGTACGACGACACTACGGTAAAGTTCATCCTGCACCCGCTTTGAATATTGCAAAACGAAATATGCAGTTCAACAAGCATATTAAATATAGAATGCTGCTTGCACAATATATGAGTTTAGAATCGCTTGCTTTGTGCACGTTTTCTTTTTCTGGTAAAATAACGAACGTTGATGTGAGTTTGTACAAAACGACCTCCATACTGATGTGAATACGTCCTTTTAAAATAAATTTATATTGAACCATAAATAATAAATCTCTTGCACTGCTACCATTCTTACAAATTTAATTTTAAAACATTGGAGGAATGAAAAGAGCGCTACATTAGAAGAGGTATTATTGATTGCTTAAATAATAAATAAATAAATAAATAAAACCTAAACCCCCAGTATGTATTAACCAATTTAACTAAAACTATTAAACGACATGTATGTGATTAAAATAAAGAAATTTTTAAGTATTGTTTAATAAAATTCTTTGTCTAATTGACTTGTTTGGTTCTTACTTATTACTAAACATGTTTTGAGATTTTATTTACTTGTCAAGACTCAGCGATTGTTGCTTTGGCAATTCTACTAGGTCGTTAATTGAATTGCCTGCAGTTTACCGACATCCCAATTATCGCCAATTACACGATTTCCATAGAGGTCGTATAATAGGACTAAAAAAAGCAAATGATCGACGATAATGATCCTGGTATGAGTCGTAACGTGTTCCCAATAGCTCAGTGTTGAAGCAGATGCTCAGAAGAAAAAGAACATGACACCTATCTCGATCTGTAAGTCCCAGTAGTACCACAATTTAAGAAGATCGAGCTCTTCGTCTTTCGGCTCTCAGAGAGGTTTCCAACAGTAATAGTTGGTAATAGGATTGTATAGGATTAGGAGTAATTGGTCAAAAAACTGTTATATTATTGATTTGCTACAAAATCCAGTTTTTTTTTAAATAAGGTCATACTATTCACGCCCTATGCCTTTTCATTACTCAATACCATCAAACCACAAGAATGTAGTGCTCAAAGGTCGTATTTAGAAGATCTTTTAAAAGAATCTAATAATGTTCAGCGCGAGGAACGTCGTTTTTTTTGATGGGCTATGATAGATGTATGTAGAAGGCTTAGACAACGACAGGGAAAAGACTTGAAATTCCGGTTTGTGTTTTGTTTACCTGGTTCGTTTCGAAAAAATTAAAAAATAAAATTGCCCCCAAGCTCTCCAGATTTGACCATTAGTATTCTTTTTATAGAGTTACTTAAAATCTGTTGCTTACAAAACTCAGCCTCAGTCTATTTCACAACTGCAACAACGAATAATTAAGGAGTGCCGAGCTATTCCGCGCCAAACTTTCCTAAATGTTCATAGAGAAATTGAAAGCAGACTTTACTATTGTCTGAAAAATATTGAAAATCATTTTTAACATTTAATTTAATATTTTTGGAACTGAATTAAAATAATTGGTTCTAAGCCTTTTGAGTTTTATTTCTGAAATTTTCCGAAACGAATCAGGTACAAAAATGTTCGTTCAAATAGCATTTTTTATGAGCTTTTCAATGAGGTATTACAAGATGGGTGTTATAATTTGAAACTGTTTTGCTGGGGTAGGGGTTAAATGGGAAAGGTTACCTTATGAATCATGATGATTTCCCCTTCATGTTGTTGAAATGGTTTCTAGAAATTTTTAATACCTCTTGTACTTCCAGAGGTATAACACATTGTACGTTTTCAAATTGACACCCTGCATAAGGCAATGGATGAATTGCAAAATTTCAAGCTATAATTTACAATAAAGTGCAAAGTAAAAAAATAACAACAAAATTAAAAGTTCATACGCAGATTAATATACTTTTGATGAACAATGAAAAAATAAAATTTTGAAAAATAAAATGAAAATATAATTTTTCGCCAGTTCACAATTTTCAAGCGCGTTTACTTGTGAAAATTCGAATTGGGCAAATTAAATACATCAGAATTCATCACTTTTATCCCTATCCGAATGAAATCAGAGTTTAGTTCCCATTTTGGTCAAATTGTCTCCTGGCTATAATAACTAACATCGGTTCTTCAGTTGGGTTGTGCAACAATAAATTAATACTGGATATTATGTGTCTGTATTATGTATATGCTATGAAATAATTTTGCTCAAATTAAATTTCAGTATCAACATTTATTTAATTATAATTAGAGTACTAGCGGAACCCCTGGACTACGCCTCCTTAAACAAAACGAAAAAAAGGCCGAAAAGCAGCCCTCGAAAGAAATATATAAGGACAAAACCCTCGTACAATTTTCAGAAAAAATTTCCCCTCAGGCAGTTTTTGCCTCAAGCAACAATTCCCTTAAAAAAGCGGGGGAAACTCATTTCCTTGTGAGTGTTTAACGGATATTTCCACACTGTTCTTGGAAGTAATTAAAATCAATGGTTTTGCCAGTTCCTTAGGAATATTTACTAAAACAATTCCAAAAATTCTTATTTTGTTCCGATAAAAGGAATAAAAATTAATTGCTGATAATGGTAAATGCACGGTAGAAATAATAAATACTTTGCTAAAATAATATTTCTAAACCACAAAGAAGGTATTTTTGTAAACTAAAAGTTGGATATACTAGAAGCATTTGAAATTCACAAACATTTAAAATCTGTACCTTTAATGAATGAACAAATTGATGTCTTAAATTCACTGTTATTGGACGTTTTGGAATAAGAAATCAAGTCATCTGAGCGCAGATATAGAAAATAAAGATCAAGTTATGAAGATTTATTGTTCTTACCAACTGTTTACTTTTAATCTTGCCTTTGATAATAAAGATAAACACGTTGAAATACGTATAAGGCTAAAATAAAAAACCTGTTGAAGTTAAGAATTGTTTTATTTACAATTAATTAAAAGATTTGTTTTGTCGAAGTAAATAATTATTTTTTTTGCAATTTGCAATTTTGCAGATTTTACATATTCGAAAAGAATTTATTGTGCGACGCAAGAAAATGTTTTTAATTATATTTTTATTTTTTTTAATAAACAACTTATCAAAAAAAAATTTACAAAAAATACTATTTTAAACAAAAATAGAAAATTTATTGTAATTAAGTTTTGAGTAATAACAATTTACAGAATACAACACCAAAAAAAAACAGAGTCAAGAAATAAAAACCAAAATATGTGCTTTCTGAAAACAATGTTGTTGGTTTACGTGGTCTACCCAAAGCTGTGATTAAGAACAGTTATGTTTTTACAATAAACAATGCGAAAACAGTTTTATTTATATCGAGTTCTATTAATGTATCGAATGTTTTTCTTGCTAAGGTTTTCTTTACTCTGCAAATGTCATTGAGAACTTGAGAGTCTTAATTGCTAGTTCCGCATTGTCTTGAAACTATAGAAAGATATGCTAGATGGCATCTTTTTTTGTAGGAAGTTAAAGTTTGATCACATTTTTATGTGCATCTAAGCAACACAATATTTATTAATAAAAAATCTGTTACATTTGTGCATAATTTTCTGTTATTCAAGTCTTTGCATTTTCCACAGACATTTTGAAAGTTTTTTGTCACAAGAACTTCCTATAAATGCCGTCTCTCTTAAGTATCCCCATTTTATAATTAATCGACGTGTATTGTATTTAAAACACAAATGCAGTCAACTTTCTGTCTGCCGTATTACAATACCGTCTGGAAATAGTTGAAAGGAAAAGAAGTTCTTAGTTAAATTTGAATGTTTTTCGTGTTTCAACTTAGCCACATAAAAAGAGATATCTTTACTTTCCAAGTAACTTTCTGACAAGACAAGAAGAATATGCTGGGCTTACAAGTAAAACAACAAATAAAGCTGTCAGTTGTAATGCAAAATATAAATTCTTAAGTTCCGTGACGGCCCTTTCTTTCAAGGAGCGCGAATAAATATATTTCTATTAAACGGCATTGCGGCATTTGAATTAGCATTCCAGTATATATACGGCATGCAAAACAACGGTAATATCGCTACGGTCGGCTACACTGCTTTACTCGTATCACTAGCGACGCCTTCTTCAGTGTTACTAACATAATCAGAACATTTGCCTCGACCGCGGCCTGATCTAATTAAAACATTGAATGCATAATGAAGAAGAATGCTAACCATTCTATGACGTCATAATTTAAAACACTGTTTCGGCTACACGATGATGCGGAAAGTTTTTAAATAGTATCAAACTGTTACTTTAAGGATGTTTGCGGATCTTCATACAGAACGTCGCCTAAATTAATTCTTTATACAGGATGTTTCAAACAAACCAATAAAATATTAATTATGTACAAACTATCTACAATATCAAGTGCATTGTTATTTCTAAAACGAATTTAATTCTGTTAAAAGTTAGGAACAGCAACTTATATTAATTTGTTCATCAGAACAATGTCTAAACAAAACATTTCAAGTTATGAAAACAACCCCTGCTAATCTGCATAATATTTCCTAAAGAAAACAAAGTCAAGTTGCGGTTATGAAACTTCAAAAAAACATGTGACATAAAAACAATTTAAGGTGAAGTATTTCATAAACAACGCCTGAATACAATTATGAAGAAAATCCCCTTTACTTCTCGCAAGCACTATTACATTTACATGTAAATTTTGGCAGTTAAGCAGACATCTTCAAGTGAACTAAAAGCGTAGGATAAAAAATTACACTGAAGTCGAAAAATATAGCAAAGCTGACAAGTAACTTACGCCTGGTGGTATCACATATCAGAGCTAGAAATATTAGTTGTGTTACGCCACTTTCTCAATCAACTCGATGCATAAAAAAGTAGATTAATTCCAAAATACAAAAGGAATATTTTAAATCATAATCAAGATTCCGGCCTTAATTCCGCGTTTATATTTACTAAAATTCAATACAACAGAGAGAGTGGGGTAAAAGTTCAGAACCTCACAACCAAATATTTGACTATGATAGAGTATCATTAGGCGTAAGCTACATTTTATTGCTTACGTTTTTAGTCTACCTGAAGATGGCTGCTTAGAAGCCGAATTTTACACCTGAATGTACAAACAACAGTTCTTGTAAGAACTAAACGGTTTTTTTCTCATAATTGTATTGAAACTTCTGATTCAAAATTTACTGTAATAAACTTGTAGAGAGAAATACATGAAACACTTTTTTGGAGAAGAATTCTAGAAAACCCCCGTAAAATATTCTAGAATACACAATTTGAAAAAAACAAAAATATTGCAAGAGAGCTCTTCAGCAAAAATTTTTAAAATCAATAATTGCATAAGACCTAGAAGAAAAATTTGTAAAGAACTATAGACAGAAATTTGAAGAATTGCTTTACAGGTGAAGTTACAAGACTCTTTAAAAAAAGCTTTAGAACAATTAATGGAAAACACAAAATTTAAAAAACTGCATTTTGCATAGAGCGTTAAAAACAGTTTAAAAAGAAACTCTTAGGGCAATATTTTCAGTTGCTTAAAAATCATTTTGCGTGACCCTGAAAAAAGCTTCATAAATAAGGAAATCTTCAGAGAAATAAATTTTCTGGAGAAATCCTTAGAAAAACTCTCAAAGATAGCTTTAAGAATAAATGTTTATAGTAATAAAAAAATATTTTTGGAGAAATGCTAGGAGAAAGTTTGAAAATCAAATTCTTAACAATGCTTTCGAAAATATTTAAGAATAACTTTCAAAACGCTTCCGAACATGGTTCCAGAATGGTGGTAAGTAAGAAACTCTCAGCACATGCTTCAAGAGGAGAACATTTATTTATCTACTTTAATTTCAGACATTCACAATTTTTGGAAATTTTAAGAAGTCTTCAACAAAATTAACCTACTTTTTGAAAAAGCGTTTTTAGTTAAGCATTTTTATTTCTAAAACATATTTTTAGAGCACATGTAGGATAATTCCGGGAGAAATGCCTAATGTTTTAATACTGTCCTATAATTTTCTAAATAAAGGGCCATTTAAAAAAGAAACGAGATTGTTGAAAAGTAAAAAAAATGTTGTTTATTAAACAATAAAGAAATTAGAATACAAACGCATAACAAAAATGCAATCCCAGTTTAAACTAAAAGCGATAAAATAGGGATCTCTCCCACTATTGTGGGAGAGAGCGCTTTTCCGGTTTACCGCACTCATTGCACATGGCATGGTGCATTGTGCATGTTTCGGGAACCCGTTTGTTGCATTTAAGACAGTAAATCCTGTCAGCGGTGTGCTTGGTTTCAAAATAATTTTTTCCATATCGATTATACAATTTTGTTGTTTTGAGGATTATTTAATTAAATTGTTCAGATAAGGGACAAAGAGAAAAGCTCCTAGAAGGTTTTTCTCCATGGAAAGTTGTTCCTATTGTCATTTACCACCCGTATACTGAACTTCGTAGAATACATATCGTCGTTTTTCAGTGCGCCTAAAAAAGAATGTAGCTTCCTTACCCGCAACCTGTATATAAGCATTCAACCAATTTTATGATTTTTAATATTTTATAACTGCAAACAATATTTATCATTTTAAATCTCAACATCGACTTTTTAACTTAATGGTAGTCGATTTTGTGGCGATTGAATTAAACTGGTTTAGATAAACGACCAAAAGAAAACCTCGTATATTACAATTCCAAGCTTTTTTTCTTCGTCGTAATCAGCCTTTACGTCCCACTGCTGGGCACCGGCAGTCTTCTCTGCCACGTACTCTCCTTAGCGCTAAGGTGGAGTACGGGGGACCTACAATTTAACGTCGAATCCGAACGACTAAATTCCAGAGAAGGTTTCAGGCATTAAGACCCCACGGCTGCCTGGAATGTGAGTGGCGGGTTGCGGCATAGATTTTTTATTGCTGCATGGCTTCGGCGGGGAATCGAACCCTAGACCTTCAGCGTTAGAGACTGAGCGCCCAACCTCTGAGCTACCGCCACTCTCCTTCTTTTCTTAGTCCGCTTATAATGAATTATAGTTCCTCTCTTGTTTCCCCCTTTTTTTAAGCAGATTGACCTCGTTTTCTTACCAGGATGCCTACTAATCTTGTAAGCTTAATTTGTGTTTTCAGTGTGTCTGAGTTGTAAACTGCATACAGACACACACACAGACGACGCAGACCTACACAGAGACCGCATTATTGACCTCCCGTTTTTAGGTGGAAAATGGTTGGTACAAAAATACAGTTTATTTGCATATAAGTCTTATATCGGCATGTAAGCTTAAATCGAAAAAACTTTTAAAGTTGGCATAAATCCAAAATCCTTAAAAACGAATACATAACCCTCCTATAGCTATAATCCGTACAGGGAGAAACGTGAATGTACGAAGCACTTTGTCTGTATTTTCCTATACTTCAAAAATAGCTACTTATCATGTTTTCAAGACAGTGTTTGAGTAATATTTTCTTGAAAATATTTTTCACTTCATAGCTATTAATACTTCAAAAGTGTTCGTGCACTGTAACATTGTGTCTTTTTAAAATGATTACTAGGGAATACAATCCCTGGATCTTTGTTTCCGGGATCCCGGGATTTCGACTGGTGTTTGGGCTCAAAAATCCCGGGAGGTTTTGCAATCCCGGGATTTTCGAAACCAAAACCTAGCCGTTTTTTACTGCAGGGAATGCAGCACAGTTATGAGTTTTTAATGACAATTCAGTAGACAATAGTGGAGTCGGTCATAATATATATAATTTTTTTGATTTTATTACCAAAACTTTTTTTACTACAGCTTAAAGTTAATGCATAAACTTGAGTTTTTTTTATAATAGTAGGTTATTCCCGGGATCAATGTCGGATACCGAGATTATTCATTTTCAAACCCGAAATGCCGGGATTGAAATATCGTCTCGGGTTTGTATTCCCTAGTTGTTACTGTAAGAAATAACTAAATAAATTTTTTTTAAACATAGCGGCATCGATTTTGAAGTTTAAACTGTTTGGAAAAAATGAGGTCTTCATTAGAAATTCACTTGCAGTGTCAGTTCAGTCCGTTTTGGAAAAATGCCACCAAAAACATGTCTCACTTGCTCTTCTAGTTTCAAATTTTCGTGGTGAATTTTTGATGCACTCCCACATTCCGAAAGTCATTGAAATCGGACCATCCGTTTAGGAGTTATGGAGACCATTTACGCACCCACAAACCAACAATTTTTAAAAACCTCTTTTTTGAGTTTCTGGATATCTAAAACGTGTATTTCCGTCAAAATCTTGAATAGGAGCATGAAATCAATACTTTCCCTATACTGAAAGTATAGGAAAGAAAAAATAATTTTTCTATTTTTGATATGTAAAATGTCACTTTTTAAAATAAGCTAAAGTGTCGACACGTCACACTTTTCGTAGCTGGTTAGAAAAAGTAAAATTTTTCGCAAGTGGTTATGAAATAGTATATTATACACCAAGGTAGAAAAGTCTACTATTATAGCCTGAGGGCTAAGGTTAGATCCAGAGGCGCGTAGCGCCGAGGGATTTAAGGCCCGAGGACTATAAGACTTTTCTACCGAGCCGTATATACTTTTTTTTTCACTACTCGTGATATAAACTCTTAGAATTGTCGAAAAATGACTATTTTAACTTAAATCCCTGTTTATTTCAAATTATAAAACAAATTACAGTTTTTGTTTTGTTGGCATGACAGTTGTTTGAAAATTGTTAAATCATCATTGGTATTCAAAAACATTGTTTTTAAGAACTGGTTTCATCTAAAATACTGAAATTATTAACAATTTTCTCTTTTTTACTTTGTTTGGTTGTATTATAGGCGAAATTGATATTGACAGAGTTGTCATTTATTACGGCGCGAAAAACGTATATTCAAATACACCAAAGTTTTTAAAATTAAATTAATTTATTTAAACAACTATTTTATGCATAAAATACCATTAAATAGAATCTCTCCATTATATTAAATCGTGCTAAAAAACGTTCTCTTTAAAACTGTCACAGGATTATCAAAAAATATAAATTTGTTCATTATTTACCAGTGGTTAATAATAAAAAATTAGTTACCTGTCAGTGAGCAAAGGTAGAGAAATTGAATTTCACAGCATTCTATTATGTGTCAAAATGCTACACCATATTACTAGTAGTGAAAAAAATTCATTGCAATACCAGTTACGGAAATAAAACACAGGAAACTTCAAACTGTCAAACGAAATAAGTGTACCTACTTGATTTTCAATAAAATTCATGAAATTAATAATTTCGTCGGTTTAAAGTTTAAAGAACCATTTTTCTTTATAAAAATTGGAAAATAACTTCTATGAAACACGTTAGGAAATGTGATTTTGTGTGACTTGTGTGATTACATCCCAATCGTTACACAAAATGAGGCATTTCCTAACTGGTTAGATAAATAGCTATTATAGCTTTTCTAATTTTCAAGTCTAAATTAGAAGAAAAAAAATTCTATATCTTAGCATATAGCCTTGTATAGTACAATCTGTATTAATAAAATTTGTGAAATCATTTTGATGTATGAGCTCATTTTACGGTTGAAATATGACGCCATTTCCTATACGTTCAATCAAACAGCATGGGGGTTTATTTTCGAAGAAATTGCAACTTTATATTATCACGGAAATTAGCTATTGACGACTTATATTGATCCACCCACAACCTCGAGAAAATATGGTTTTCCCTGTATAAAAGCTTACTCTAGCACTTCTTAAATAATCCTATTACGGGATATAAAAACCACAAACAGCTTAGAAAACGCTAGAACTTTATCTTATCTCGAGGACATTTTATTAAAACAAGGTGTGCGTCTTTGAAAATAATAATAATAAGAAGAAAAATATAGCCGACTTAATGAGGTCGAGTAAAACAGGAGTGGAGTAGGAGAGCAAGGAACAAGGGTTTACTTTTAACCACTGCAGCGGCATGAGAGGATCCGGGTCTGATTGCGTATAACTTTGCACTTTGTTAACTCGGCAGAAAGTGCACTGTTTCGGAATTATAATGGCGAAACTCCAGAATAGTAGGTCGCATTTCAGGCCCTGGAAATGGTTTATAATCGTGCCTTAATATAAATGTTTTAGCACAAGCTAAGAGCCAAATAAATGACGACGGAATTATATTCTAATTTCCTCGAAGTGTTTGTCTAATTGAGATACGCAGCAACGGGGTTAAATTTCTGCGACCTGAAAACTCCATAATAATTTTCGGGATAGTTTCCAGTCAAGTTTATTTTAGTTACTGAAGCGTTTGTTTCGATTTCATTAACGGAATGTAACACGGCGCAATAACTAATCATAAATTTCTGAACCCAGTAATTTGTAGAACGCAATTCAAATTATAACTTTTCCCGTTTCTACTCAAAAGTTAGTTCGTACCTGTTTTAATATTCATTGTCCCGAAAATTCATTTCCTTACGGAAATTATGTATTGATGAGCATCAGCAAAAAACTCAACCACTATTAATTAGCTTCGCTGGTCAAACACAATTTAGCAGACTTTAAACGTAGTTGTAACTGTTTTAGTTTACCTATTCAGGTTTTGAAACTTTCTCCAACTTAATTGCGGATTAATTCTGTTAATGCCAAAATGTTGAAACACTTTCGAAACAGTAATAAAGACTCAATTACTTTTGATTTGCAAATAAGTTTTAGGTAAAATCTAATATTCGCAAAAGGCTAAACACAATCAAGTCTTCAAGTTATGAGAACAAGACGGGGAGGATATTGCAATCAATTGAAATAATTCTGTTTCTTCGTTTGTTTCAAGAAATTACAAGTATATTTACTTTCTTTGTTTGTATAGAAATTTAATCTTTCAGTTCAATTTCGTATTGCAAACAGTAAACAGAAAAAAAGAGCGTGTTACAAGCAATTCGTGGCAAAAACAGTTTATTTTTTATCACATCAAATAATACGTTTCTCTTACATTTCATTTCATATCTACAGCGTATTTTAAGAATGTTTAATAGATATTTAAGAGTATTTAATAACAAACATTGTTTAACTTTTTTTAAGTATTTGATTGTACCTGCAAGTAGAAAGAATGAACTGTAAATTTCGGGTTAAACTGAATCCGGAGCTGCGTTTCATTTTTAGCATATTCTTAACATTACCATCATCTTTTTTATCTTTTCTGGTGCTGTAAGTTTACGATATAACTTTTTTAAACATGAATTCTTTATATCTCATCATCCGTACAAGATGTTAGTTACAAAAGTATGTAAATAAAAATAGTTAAATTGAAAATTCCGTTCAGGAAACGAGCCTGTTCGTAGCTGCTCACAAAATGTTTCAGTTACTGCTGAATTTCATACCACAAGTAAGCAAGAAAATACGGCAGCTTCTTTTTTTAATAGAATCACCAACTCCGCGGGGAAAGTCACGTATTTCTGCCGCATTTCCATGGTTATTGCTTATTATCTTTCATTTCACTACCTGCAGCCCCTTGAAACTGGAATATCTTCATCGAGTTACATCTGATATTTCTTTAATCTCCCGTTTACGGGCATAAATCGACAATTGCGTGAAAATCTGTACACAGCAACCTACTTATTCCACAAAATATGTTTAATTCGTTTTAATTTTAAATTGAAACCTTGTACGTTTTTTACAGTATCCACGCAGTGGCGGATTACGCTGAAGAGTGAGCGAGAATTTCGTCTGAAATACTTAATGGTTGCGGGCCAAGTTAAATGAAAGTGCACACATAATTCAGAAAAACCTCCGGAAGCTGCGACGGTATGCAAGCAGAAAATGTTTGGTACTACTAGAACGGCGAAGCAAAACATATATTAAAAAATTTTGAAATTGAATATGAATGTTTGCCAATAACCGGTGGCATAATTTTTTTTAAATTTTGTACGATTACAAATAGGAATGAGCCACAATCTATTATCTCTGCGACGCATTCTATGAATTTTGTGAAAAAAATGCATTCCCTTTTATGTAATAAACAGGCCGTATTTAGAAGAGCTAATTTTCTTTCTTTTGCCAGATTTTTAGTCAGTAAATATTTCCTTCCGTTTTGGTTTTCTTTAATCCCCATGAATCATTTTCAGATATTCAAACCATCGATTGTTTTTTTTTTAAATAATTTGTAGTTGTAGTTAGTCATAATCATAATGCCGCACTAGTCAGCGAATGCTCCAGGCGTATAGATGTTCTATTCAGTATTTACCAGCGTGCTCGGATACGAGTAGAGTTAACATTCTTGTAAAGTGTAGGTCTACATGAAGTACGTCGATCAATTTGTACGAATTTTGACACTAAACACTGTACGAAGGTGGTGAATGAGAATAGGAGCAACTTTTCAGGTAGAAAACTTCTTTGATGGTCGTCCATTAAAACCAAATTGAAACAAGTAACTATTTTTTGCAATAAAAAATGTTAAAACTAATTTTTAAAGTTTGTTAAATTATGAAAATTACAAACTGACATTTTATAAATTTAAATTCTTTAATTCTTCTTTTTCCTCCTTTATTTAGGCTATGCCTTTTTTTCTTTAAAGACAGCTTATATCTATATTTTCAAGGTGTTTCAGCTGATGTCGATATCCAGCTTTGTTTCCATCGCTTTGGGGGGCATCCAACCCTTCTCTTTCAGTAATTTCAAATATTTAAAAATTTCGAAATATTCAAATTTAGAGACCAAACATTTTCGAAAACCTAAAAATTTCCAGATATAATCAAGGTATTTAAAACGTTCAAAATTTGTGTAAGTAATATAAAGGTTTGGAAGAAAGAAACGATATATTTAAATAAAATTTAAATTTTTATTTAAATTGTGTTCCTTATTTTTAAATTATATTTTATTGTCTGAAATCATTTTATGCAAGTCGTTCTTGACGCACCGAAAAAATTTTAAGTTTAGAAAGTTCTTTATGGGGTATTGTCGTACGTAGAATTTTATTATAATTTCAATGATGTGTTTAATTTAAACAATCAATCTGGTATGAATTCCGGTGAGACCAGAAGTACAAAGAAATTGAAGTTTCATTAAATAATACGATATTACTTGTATAGAAAGCACTCCCAATTTGTTTAAATTTTTAAAATAAAGAAAAAGAGAAGGGGAGTAATGATTCGAAAACCTATAAATTTATATTAATGTTGCTGAGTTTAATCCGAATACGATGGGTTGTCTCTAAGTCAAAGTACAACTTTAAAAAGGTTCCGACTTATTCGAGCTATTCCCCTCAGCGAGCGTCTCTCTTAATTAAACTAGTTGAAAACTGCGGGGTCAGAAACAAACAGACTATGATACTGTTTATTTGATACATCTTCTGTAAATATAATCTCATTGCACATGGTTGGCTGCCGATACATTGGTCACGTAGAACGCCGCTACCGCGACCTGATTGGTGTATTGAGGCCGTGGACAACCAGGTTAGCCGACGGAAGCTGTCCTGGCGGCGGCGTCG
Organism: Ctenicera cuprea; assembly: GCA_958336395.1. Taxonomy (NCBI): domain Eukaryota; kingdom Metazoa; phylum Arthropoda; class Insecta; order Coleoptera; family Elateridae; genus Ctenicera; species Ctenicera cuprea. The sequence continues at coordinate 47,737,189 of OY284488.1, forward strand.
GAAAATCCCTGGGGAACCGGAAATGTAGAGCGCAGCGAGTGCACTGCATTATAGATCACAACTGCCATGATATACGTATAGTACAGGTGTTAATAAAAGTTGAGTCGCGAGGAACTAAACAACTTTCCCACTCGACGTTGGACATCTTAGTAACAAGTTAACATACAAATTATAGTTGTCATAAAGAGAGAAAATAAATACAGGAAATTGATAATGTTTTATGGAAAAAATGTTTCTATAAATATTATTCGGAAACAAGTAATTTTTTATATTTTAGATCAACTAAATGAAGAAGGTTAATGAATAATTAACTTTGCCGCTTAAGAGCAGTATCAGATTTTCAAAGTTTAGGGTATATTGCTTACCCATGTAATAGAGTCAAATTACTCAGAATGTTTTTAAACCAAAATTTGATATAGCGATTGGGTTACAAAGGAATAGCGGAGCCTGGACTTTGTTTGCCATAATTTAAAAGTAATTACTTCTTTTTGTTTCCGAAAACAGTTTGTAACATTTAAGTATAGGTATAAGACGTAGTCAAAGAGTTCACTAATACATAAAATCAGATCATTACCAAAATAACATTAAAAATAAAAATGCTGATAGCGCAAATCAAGATATAAAATAGTGTTAGTTTATATATCTCAAAAACAGTGGCGGCTGGTAAACTTTTTTTGCGAGAGAAGTATTTTTTTGTAATAATACAATAGTTAAATTTAGTGTATATATATATTGAAGGATTATTTCAAGAAACAAATTAACGAAAATTGCACATACATTTAGTAAAACATGTAGTAATTACAAATCAAAAAAATTGTACATCACGAAATGTAGATACGACTTTTGGTCAAAACACAGCAGTGACAAGGAAAGCGGTTAAACAGAAGCCGTCTCGTCTTAGCACCAGCTCCAGTTTCATACAGTGACGAGTAAAAGTTGTTAGAATCTATGCTTTGGTTTCTGAAATATTTTTAAAAAGATTCAAAGAAAGATGTAAAATAAACTGTATGCGCTGACTAGCCTAATGCGTTAAGAGTAAGACCTCGCCGCGATCCCCTCATGGAAAGTAGTAAGAAAGAAAGTGCAAGCTGCCGCCGTCGTGTTATACTGATAAATCTTTCCGAGATGAAAGATTTAGTCGTCTTGTTATGGTGAGACAGTTACGGATTTCTTATATTTATATCTAGATACAGCTGAACCGCTTTCAATAATGTCATAGTCGTATTAAGGCAGGTTTTTGTCATTACTAACTTGTAAATTTTTAATAGATTTTAAACATAAATGTTGCATACGCGAAAATATTCATGAAGTTGATCACTTTATTTTACATTTTTAAACTCTAGAATAAATTCTAGAGTTATGAGTTCAAGAGCAGATTTATTTAAATTGTTTAACTTAGATTTAGAGCCGGTAACAGCTTGTCTTGAAGTTATTTTGACAACTATCAGATCTTGGCTTTTTTTGACAAGACGGCAACACTCTTAATACATATCTGACAACTCCCTTTTGAGTAAATAGGCGTTAAAACGTTAAGTTTTATAAGCTGTGGCCGCCGGCATTTTAAAGCTAGAACGTTCGTAAAAGCAATGTGAATTAGTCGTGGCCCTCTCTGTCACGCGTTATTTCTGAATTTTTGGATTTAACTTCTGTTTCCGGTCCGTATCGTTGAAAGAACTTTTTGGCGAGATAGATTTTCGTTGTACCAAATTTCATTAAGATCAACGCAGTAGTTTGGGAGATTTCATGTCACAAACTGACACTTACCCTTCAAAATCTCATAATCGAAAATTTTCACATCACAATACATTCCCATACTGCAAGTATGGGAAAGTCAACGGTTTTCAAAACGTTTATGCAAAAAAACATATGGTGTAAGACTTCAAAAACATAATGAACTTTTATAACACATTCTTGGTATAATTCCACGTTGACTTTCTTCCCACTGGAAGTCTATAAATATTCTTGGTAACAAAATTTCTAATATTGATAATGGAAAACAAAAGTTGCTTTTATTATAATGACATCTTATTTTCGTATGGCTGGAAATGTTATTTTACAAGAAAATTTGTATTGGTTATCTATACACCAACAGAGGTGAAATAAACAACATGGTAAACATGCCCATCAATCACTCTATTACTGCGGTATATATGATTATATCGGATAACGCTTACATTTGGTTTATAATTAGCTGATTCTGGATTTGAACAAACACAATTCCGGTAATTAACGGTATAACAATAATGTATCTTGTTTTTAGAGGAACAGGTTGAAATACATGTTTTCTATCAAAACACTTATATTAAATAACATGAGAGGGTTTGTGTGCCAGGTCAACCGCATCATTCTCTTCTGCTGGACACACAAAACGAGAAAATAAACAAAGATTGGGGAATCGGCGAACCAAATAAATGATCAACGGTTACAAAAGCTATATAATAGGATAACCCGGTTTTAGCGTACAGGAACGGTCACAATAAAATAAATCCATTGTTCCAAAAGAATTAAAGCCATTGAAACCATTTCAAAACACACCTTAATCCGTGCTGGTAATCCTGCAGGGGGTATAGAAGTGGTAGGACCAGGAGCGGCGAACCGAGGAGCACCGAGGACTCGGCCTGTACACAAACACGGCCAAAGCTCTGGTAATTGCATTTGGCTATTCACACAGCCCCGGGCGAGCCAGTGTAATCGAGGGCCGGAGCTGTCTTAATTGATCCTACAATGCGGTCGCTCCGCGCTACCCCAACAAACAGCTCTCCACACTGCGTACACCAATCCTACAGGACCGGATTTGCCGATACGTTTACCTTATTAATTATTTAAGTTGCACTTTAGGGAGGGAATGCCAATCATTTACGCTACTATTTCCGGAAATCTCACCTGAAACCCTTTGCTGTGGTCTAAAGATAAACAAGAACTAAAAAGGAACCTTGAGGGAGGTCGTTTTACAGCAATAATACATGGTGCCTTAATTAACAATGCAAAACAAGGTCATCGAATAAATATTCTAATAATCTTCACTGGAGAAAATGGAAGAAATGGTGACTGTTAATTACTCACCATACAAATAGATAACGTCAATATGTATTTCATTGCTTCAAATTAGCACCATCAAATCAATTCTGGGGATAAAATCGGAAACACTGCATTTATGAGTATCAAATACCTTTGTCCTTACCATTTTCATTTACAAGTTTACATAAAAATGTCAAAAAGGGTAACTGATAATTATTACAAACATTGATAGTAAAAATAGAAGATTCCATCGTCAACGTTATTTCTGCAAAAATGCATCTCTCTCATGTAATACGATAGAGCAATGAATCAAAATTCTTAGAAAAATGATTTCACTGCTCTTACTAAATTAACAACAAAAGTAAAAAATGATTTCACTGCTCTTACTAAATTAACAACAAAAGTAAAACAATGTAGAATGTGATTAATTTTCCGCTGGTTTTAAATAAATATTTTGACTCTATTTTAGTTGTTCTGTCACAGTCCACATTTTTTACAGAATTTGACACAAAAGAAACTTCGATTTACATAATATATTACTATCTAAGAAAATTTGTATTCAGTATGATGAAATTTCTACTCTACTACAACTACAACTACAAACGGCGATTTCGTGCCAAACCCCAAAAATTTAGCTTTGCGAGTTAAGAAATCTGCGCAAGTGTAGCATACTAATAAAGAAAGAATCATTGTCAGTAGAACAAAAGTAAAAAAAATGTATGTCATTTATTTAAACTAGCTGAACCCGTGACCGTTGCTTCACGCTTTTTTGATAATGTCGAAATGTAAACCACGTGACCACTACATAAAGATAAAGAAGAGCCGCGCGTCGGTCGTCGTGTTATGGTGAGACAGTTATGGATTTAAAATATAGATAGATTGCAATACATCACTTTCTATCAAAGTGTTACATAAATGCATTTGGTCAGAACTGAAATCACCGGGTTTTGATTTCCGACCAGGTTGGTGTAATGCATACGGTAAATGTAATTGGCCATCTTTCGGAAGAAATCTAAAATAGGTTTGGTAAAATTTTCATATAAAGTGGTCTACTCCATGGCGTCAGTAGTAACCCATAGCAACAGAAGTAAGCAAACGCTAAACGAATATATAAAAACAAAATTGAAAGTGTTTTCGTAGAAAGATATTTTAAGATTTCAATTTACTAGCAACAAATTTGATATTGTGAACTTTAACACCGCGTTAATAGTCAACAAATAAAATAGTAAGACTCGTATTTTCATAGTTCTTTTAGACTGTACGAATGAATAAGTTTTGATTTATTATTATCTCCACTCATTTTACATGATACGTAAGAAAAAAAACAGCTCAAAAAATGAGCGAAGAACTTCTCCTGCACTTTTCCCATGCTTTAAAAGTCTTATCATATTCCGAAAATATGATTGTGATTTTGTATCAATGAGTGACGTGTAAGATCGCACGAGTACTGTCACTCATTCGGCTCGGTTGCGCTTGCGTACACTAGTAACCTGTTGGAAAAAGCTGCAAACATGTTTCATTCCATTCAGCAACCGAAAATTGTTTCTGCGAAAAAGAATAATGTTTTCATCTCAAATAATCGATTTTCTAAAATGCAAATTGTAGGTTATCAAAGCTTTATAACCCTTAAATATATAAAAAAAAGAACGTGGTGCCGGTTTTCAAGCAATATTTATTTATTTATATTTTTTCTTACAGTTTTTCCTCTTTTTTAAATATTCTCGAGCATAAAAACGTTGTGTTCCTATAGGACAATGTCGATAGAAAATTTGATCCCGATCTGTAAACTTGGTTTTGAGTAACAATCGAATATCAAAATTTTAAAAATACCCCAATGCCATTTGGGAGCTAGATAATTAAAAAAAGAGTTTTGTTTTAAGGTTTTCTTATCAGATTTCGTATTCAGAGTTAGAAAATCTGTTTCCTGCAAAAATGCTACTAATGTCTTAATTTTTTAAGTAAATTTGTGATATACTCCTGCACTGAGAAAACAGGATTTGTTGATTCAACATGATTTCGACTTTCAAAATATTTCTGTTGAATCAACTGATTTTTGCTTATTCGGAACAAATATTATATTGCTTTAATAGTTACAGAGTATTCATGCAAAAGAAATAAACTGTCAAACTATATTTGTTTCATTGAACACTATTGTAGGGTTGAATGAATAGTGAAAACAACTGTGCTTTGAAAGAATACACTTTTTAGTCAATCCAATAAAATGTAAGTAATTGTTTCAATGCAAAACTGTTTGTTTAAACCAAAATGTGTTTGGTATTGTCTCAACATATTGCAACATTATTGGTAAAATTGTCGTACATCGATTCGAAATATGTTGCTTTCAATGTAACAAACATACCATTTTGAATATAGAACTTGTGGTAGTTTCTTCAATATACAAAAAGTGTTTGGAACAAATGTTTTAAAGATTTGCCATAACATTTTATGAAATGTAATGTGGATCACATATATTAGTTGGGGTGCTGACTAATCATTTAGCTTATCTTTGTTCAGTTGCGTGTTTTAACTAAGTCGAGCAGCTCGCGCAAATTTTAAGACCGGTATTTCTGTGAGAACAGTGCGGTGACTGGTGTCTTTAGTGAGGTATCTGCAAGCTTAATTAAAGTAAGTACAAAATTAAAATATCGTTTATAACTATAGTTACACATAAATGAAGGATATAGGGAAACGTTATTTTTATGTCGTCAAATAAAAGTTGAAGACAAGTACTTTTAAAATTAATTTATTAATTATTAGGGTTACTACTCGACGTTTTCTCTGGACATGCTTTAATTAACGTTTAGAATTGCTAGCGTAAGTATTTTCAAAATTATTAAGGGAAATAACCGCGCGTTGGGGGCTTGTCGAAATTATCAAATGTATTTTTTGAGAAAGCACGCTTATAAGCGTTTTTCACTATTAAAAAGCTTTAATGCGAGTTCTGGGAGACCATCTGTAGGTGTATTAAAATATGTATTTATCTATAATTATTTTTTAGTATAATTTTTTTTATATAATTTGTATTACCAATTATTCATAATTTATGTTTTCTGCAGGTGATATGGAAAATAGTGCTGTATAGTTACAGAGTTATACAGAACCATGGGAGTTAGTAATGACACACTGGAAAGATACTTTTCAGATGAGTCGAAATAGTAATGTCTCAACAATAAAAAAGTTAACAGAAGAATTGTTAAGTAATCTATCTGAAGATTTACCTGAAGGTAAACAATGCATGTTTAATTTTTGAGGGAATATTATTTGTAATTGTTTCTTTAGATAGCAAATGGATGATCAAAATCACTGCCTTGGCATCCCCTTTTCCTTCAAGGGACGAATAAGAAATAAAAATATTCTAGGAGAAGCCCGCGATTGTGGAGTGCAAAAAAGCATGATTAACCATGTAAAAGTAAAGTTTGTTGCGATTTTTTATGTCATAATTATCTCTTAATATAATGGTCTCAGTGTACACTTCTTAATAACTTCAGTGAATGAGAAATATGTTTGTACCTTTGTTTCATTATACTTGTTAGTCGTAATTTTTTATAATAATATGCCCTCTGTGGGATTGCAAATTCAAAAATATAAAACTGTTTATAATTAATAGCAAGATTAGGCATTAGTATTCCGATAAGTTCACTTGCATACAAACCAAATGTTTTCGTTTGTTTCCAACAATATTTTCGTTTAAACAGCATCTACTTAGGCAGCATTTAGAAGAAATAGAACCAAATACAAGCAATCAAAAATGTTCTGCAAGAGTGTTAAAAGATTATTCAGATACCACATATTGTATTGTACGCAAATTCTATTCTAGTGTGTGTTTTATAACGTGCCATTGGTTTTTCTGAACATTACTACGGTTACGAAATTCAAGAATCTAAGAATATTTCCATTTTTAAATATGCTGAATTAAACAGGGTAGAGCGGCACACACTTCATATTCTAGGAAATGGCAAAATATTTGTTGTTGTTTTTGAGTAAGTCATAAGTACTTTGTGTTTAATGCTTAATATTTTTAATGTTATTTCTAAAAAAATATTTAATTTTCTATGTTTTACTTCTTTATTATAACGTCTAAATTTAATGTATTTCACTGTTTTTATCTGCTGTTCTTAATAAATAAGAAAAAAATATAAAGTTGCATTTTTCAGTGTTAACCATATCCAAAACCAAACTAGGAGTATATCCCACAAAAGGGGTTTATTGCTTCAATCGTTGTTAAGCTTGTTGATTCAAACAGTGTTTCATATTGATTCAAAACTGAAAAGTATTTTAATTGGAGAACTATAAAACATTAACTAAAAATAATTATTATTGGTGGAACATCTTTCAGATGTCCGTGGAATGCATTCTGCTATTTGAACAAACGAAATACTACAATTTATTAGACAATTTTAACATGTTGACTTAATGCACCGCGAACTTTGAGAAGATATGGCAACACACTCTAATCAAAAGCATTATGCGATTCTTTTGATAAACATTGGATTGGTTTGATATCCTTAACCAGTTCTCTTAAGAAATAAAGCATTCCAAATAACAAAGCTACTATGTATTAATGTGACACTTTTTACGATTGCTTGAACATAATTAATTCAACACTTTTAAAATCTCGATTGAATGCATGAGATACATTGTTTACCGGTGATGTGCAAAAATTGTTGACTGAAACGTTTTCTGTTTGTTTCAACTAATTATTTTTCTCGGTGGTATTCTAGAGCGTACAGAAATTGGCAGATCCGTTCAGAACATAAACCGCACATACATAACTACATCCATCCCAAGCAACGTACCGACACGTTCTTTTTTAACTTACTCTTTTGGATTCTTAAGTTTCCAAAACATGGTATGTGCCATAATCTCGAATTACACTTTTTTCATGAAATCAATACATCCCTGTACTGAAAGTAAATTAAAGTAACAATGAAGCGCAAACATAACAGCAAACACCCAAAATAAAGCCCATAAATATAAAACATACATGTAAACAAAAAAACATGAAATATCATTATTAAGTCATATGCTTTCCACCTACATATCTATTTTTTCGGAACATTCGTGATACACATTAATATTTCCCAACACTAATTAGACATAGGTACGTAAAATATATTTAAAGAGAAATTGGACTAAACCTCGGGGATATGCACAATTAGCGTTAAATTTTCGTTTGGTTAATTAGCCGTAACATTTTAACCGCTTTTATTCGCTCACCTTAGCGGAAAAATGTAACCAGCGATACAAGTTTGGCGTGCGTTGCTTTTGTTCGCCGCAACAGTGAAAAACTCCCTACATTTAATCACCAACACGCGCCACAAAACATTTAAAATTAATCTCGGCAAGTAAAGGTTTTTCATGTTTTGAATTTTTTGCTAGTGTATTTCTGTACAGTGAAATCTTGTTTTCTTTTGTTTATCGGCTTAATTTAATTACACGACAAAGGTCAAACAATATGAAAAATATTTCTAAAATTAAAAATTTTTCTTAATTTTGTGTTTAAATGTTAGGCTAAAGTTATTCTGCAGAGTAGGATTATTAACAAACCTAGAAGCTCAACGTTTCCCAACCACTAATAGTCTCTCATCCTAATTAATTCCGTAAATGCATTGCAAACGCTCTTTTCGAAGACAAATAGAACTATTTGCAGACGACGAGTTCGGTCCTGAGAGGGTTTATGGAGTAGGCCTCGTTGAATATGCGTGCTCACTCACCACTCAGAAATGTTGGGTATTAATGAAAGCCACTTACAGTCTGTACTGTTAAAAATATATCCCCAACATGTCGACCACTTGTAAATAATATTTGAGTTTAATTCCTACGCTGTCCCGGAAAATTGCCTATTCCGAATACTGAACATGGTTATGAAATTTTATAATTACGCACATTTGCCTTTACATTGTACACAATTCAAATTAATTGCCGTTTCGCGGATTTTTTAATAACTTAGGATGAACTCGACTCTTGTTTAGGATTATTTAAATTTTTACAAGTCCAACATGCTTGTTAATAGGACATGCAATGATAATGTTGCTAGGGTTTGTTTAAAACCATTTTTTTAGTTTACTGTTAAATGAAATAGTGTTGAAAATAACAATAGCAAAATATACCCTCAAGTAAACGCATAACCTTGAAATAACTTTTCCAAGGTCATAATCGCAGAACTGATTAAATTACAACTAAAGTTAAAAGAACTAAAACAAAATTGTGACACTTAAAATAAATTTAAAGCAAACGCTAAGATAAATTATCACATAAATTTGCAGATAACTAAATTATGTATATATTATGTGTATTATGAAATTTTACATTCAAGGCATTTTTTTGCTGCCGAGATTAAAACGGATATTTTGAATCTTCCAGGTCAAGTGAATTGCTTTGGCGTGTTTTTTTAATAACACAGGACGAGAGCATTTTTTACGTTAATAAAAATTTTATGAAAATACCGAAAATAAAAAATTTTGGAAAATTTGAAAATTGATATTTTTAAAAATGTTCAAAACTTTGAAAGTTTTGAAATCTGTAAATATTGTTAGAACTTAGAAATATATGAAAACATGTTTTGGCAATTTTGAAAATTAAACATTTTCACATTTTCAAAAATGTTTGGACCAACCCTTTTTTTAAACGTTAAAGTTTTTGTACATTTTTTATATTTACAAACTATCAAGAATTTTGACTAAGTAATTACAAGATTTTTAAACAATTTCAAAATGTTGATAAAGTTTTAAGAATATTGTAATTTTGGAAATTTATGGAAATGTTGAAAATTTTCAAAATCTTGATAAAATCTTTGATCATTTTGAAATTATTTGAAATTTTTGAATTACATATTAAATATTTTGGATTATAAGAATTTTAAAAAAAGTTACATTTTTTGAATGTTTGAAATTTTTCGGTTTTTAGAATTTTCTAACTGCACACAATATTTATCTACAACTTATTTTATAATTTGGTGATGTTCGTTCTTTTTTGCGTTTTCCAATTAAACTGTTCAATTAACGACCAAAAGGAAATCTCCCACTGATGTTTTACCAATGCAAAGTTGTTTTTATTGTAGCTTAACACCTTCATACCGATGTTTCAGCTAATAAAATGTAGTACATATTTTACATCTCGACTCAGCTTAATTTATTACTTTTTCACAAGAAGTTACCGAAGATCACGCGGGGCGTAGACCACGAGTTCGGCTAGTAATAAAATAAAACCGTATCTGTTGAAATTAAGAAGTTATTAAGGTTGGGGGAATTTTAGATTAAAGAAGCTGTTACAAGATCAGATGGCTAAAAAAAAATATATTTATAGAAATGGCGACAGCGTAAGTCAAATGAAATGTGTTTTTTTCCATATCTCAGAAAATGCAGATACGTCGTTTCGTCAAAACACGACAGTGCTATAAACAATGTAATTGCAGAAACAGACACCACCTCGTTGTAGCACTAGCTCGGAAACACTGGCAAGTCAAACACAGTTTCACTCTATGCTTCAGGTTTTGTAATATCTTTCACACGTTTCAGATAAATTTGTTAACCTGCGCTAGCTAGTTTTGGAGAATTTCATACGCGCGGCGTGCTCTTGAAATAATAGTCTTACTAGCATTCGTTAATAATCAATTTATTTTGTATTACTTGTAATATTTTGTAAACGGAACGGGCGAGTAAAATTATCCAAACTTAACTAGCACGATTTAATACTCTACTTAAGTTTATCACAGAAAACAATGCGGCCACGCCATTTGTACTTAGAATGTCAGACACAATCAATTTACGACGTATTTTTAATTAACGCATTGTATTGAAAGTGACCGTGGTTTTTTGACAGCTCTACCGTAGCTACGATCTTAACTAGTCGCCTTTGTCGCTAACAAACACAGTCGTGGCAACAAGTAATTTTATCGTTATTTTATCGTGGTGTTATCGTTTATTGGAAGCCACTTGTGGTTTTTTTATACTTTTTAAATAAAATGTGTGCGATATAGTCTATAATAATATTACTTGCGGATTAGTCAACATTTTCTGAATTCTCTGGTAGATTGCATTGTGATTGAAAACAACTGCCATGACACCAAGTTTATTCAAATTAATCCTTTCGAGGTTATTAATACCATATGTTCAAATAAAAAATATGTAAGAATTGACCATGGAAAATAAAATTACTGTCTTGCAATGTTTTAGAATTTAAAGAAACAAAACATAATAATGTCACTTATAGTTATTTAAGTATCAAGGAATGTAAGGACGTAATAACATCCGAGGTAGTCGAATACGAGCTGAGGCGGAGCCGAAGCTTGTCGCCTGCCGAGGATGTTATTAGTCGATACATTCCGTGTTACTTATTAAATTTTTCACGCTACCGGCAATGTAAGTAGGCCTACAGGTAGAAATTTAATCATATTTTTAAAAGTTCGTTTTGACAGCTGTCATCGGAATTATTTTTTAAAAGCTCCATTATTCTAAGTTGTCTGTGCTTGTTACCATATCAACGAACAGTTAAAATCAACATTATTTTCCTAGGAATGTAAGTGACACTATTAAGTTCCGTCGTCAAGGGTAACTAGTACACGTATGTTATCAGCCACTTACGATCCCTGTAGCTATGGATGTAAGGCCTACTTACACTGCCGGTAGCGTGAAAAAAATCTAAAGTTGTTGGATTAAGTTTCTCATTCGGTGCGTTTGGGATTCTGATCTGGAGTACTCCATACAGAAACTACTCCAAATCAGAATTCTGAACGTACCCATTGCACGTAAGTAAATTTTGTAATTTGTAGTGACACTGCCATAGTGATGACCGTTAATAAAAAATTCTAAAGCATGCAGCAACATAAACTTGATTTTCCATGGCCAACCCTTATGTATTTTTATTTGAATATGTGGTATAAAACCAATTAACTTACAAACAATATTAATCTAAACCAAAACAATATTATAACGCTTCAGCAAATTCTAACGCAGGCGACAAGAAACAAATTATCTGGCAGCATAGTTAAATTATGCACCTATTATGCTAATTACAAAGAATTTTGTAATTAACGCATTTTTAACTTCCAAGATTAAATACGTACGTTATTTTTAATCTTCCTGTCCAGGTAAAGTGCTTGTGGGTGTCGAACAAACAACCATTTCGCGATTTTTCCGAATGCTTTTGTACGTACTTGTGCCCTACTTACAGGGAATTGTGTAGGAGTAAATCCGCAGCACGGTGCGCTAAATACCTTCGACGTTGAAGAACATCCTTGTTTAGGGTTTACACACATTCATAATTATTTTTGATTAAATTAAAAGTAAAAAATTACACGCTTTTGATACATCATTGGTTTGTTTACTAATTATCTTCATTAACAGAGGTGGAAGTTGCTACCTGGTTTGATTTACTCGCCAACGTAACAGAATTGTAAAGTGAAAACGATCAATGTTAACAGTAAAAATAAGACAATTAAATACCAATTAAAAATAACAAGGATGTTTTCAAATCGTGAACAAAAAACGGCGTAGGTTTTTTATTTCTTTTTGTAGCAGGCTGCTGAATTCCGGTGTTTAATTTTTTATTCTTCAAATAGATCTGTGCAACGGTAGAAATAACAAAGAGAAGATAAATAAAACGAAAATTCTGCTCGGAGAAGAATTCCTGCCCAAACAAAAAAATACGTTGTTCATTTTCCGGCATACCCTTTATTGTGTTTTCGCGGTTGTAATATTTTCAATAATACGAGCGATGCAGCAATCCGGAAGAAGATTAATTCAAAATTAGGCCTTCGTGCAACGAATGATTACGCCCTAAATAAAATACAGTTTTCAACTTTTCCGCTTTAAAAGCCAGAACTAAACTTCTATTAATCTTTATTTAACCTAGGCACTTATCTCTGTGCAAGAACAAAGCAATTTAGGGACGAAATGACTTTTTAAAGGGATAGCTAACCTTGTTTAAGACAACGAGCGTTGCACGTTCCTAACTTATCCTGTAATAAAAATTGGACACGAATAATAAGGTGTGCGAAAGAGGTGTAAGGATTTCTTTTAAAAACCGATATATCATCTTTAGCGGGAGAAACTTTCCAACGCTGACGGTTCAAGTTAACTTACAGTTTCTGAATAATATCATCTTTTGATATATTACTGAACGAGTAGCTTCGCTAAAGTACGATAATATTAGAATTGGCAGTTATGAGAATTTGATTAAAAGTTTCAAACAGGTACTCAATCTCTTATATTTCATTATATCGAGATGTTTTTAACTTTTTTGACTTTCTTTCGACACGTCGATCATCTTTAAATTTTATCAGATAACCTGGAAACTTTCAAGGAGTTCTTGGCGAGACCTTTATAAGTCTAGGGACGGTGGCTTCAGAAATCTAGATGTAAATATTTTTAAAATGTAAAGGACAACAGCGCAATAAAACCCTTTGCAGCCGATAAAATTCCGGGCGAGATTGCCATAACAGAACCACTGACGACAACTTGGCGAAACGTACAAAATTTTTCTTCCCGAGAAAAATATTGCCGTACGATAATCCCACGTCTAAGTTCTTTCGAATCAATTCGTTTCGGCTCTGAAAGTTGAATATTTTATACAAACAGTTCTTTTTTACGAAAAAAAGTAAACTTTTATTTCAAGTAGAGCTAATGTTCAAAACATTATGTATGCAGTCGAAAGTCTGAAAAGTTTCCTTTTGACGTGAAAAGCAACAGCAGGTTGTCGGAAGCAACTGTACCCTGTTCTGCCCTTCTGCATCAAATAAAAACAAGAAGTAATTTTATTTTAATTAGCTCTTCACTGCTCCCACTTTGCCGTGCTTCTGTCATTATTGTGTTATTAAATTGAATAAATTATTAGGCGAATCCTCCACAAGGACTTAAAATCTAATAAAAGTAAACTGTAGTTTCGCATCATTGTGTCGTCGTCTGAGCCTCTTGTTTCACAAACTTTTAAGACCATTCATACACTAATTCCCTAAAACAGCAAAAGATTTTCTGTGCAACAATACGACCTACACGTCAATTCATTCGAGTATAACTCGTTACTGGTGTCGCCGATTTAATTGTCGGAATTGCGGGCATGAATAATATTACCAATAGACGTCGCGGTGCTTTCTAACTCATAAAGTGTTTAATTACTCAGAAATTGGTGTTTAAGGAGCACTGTTATGTGTTATGTCGCAATAATCATTAATAGACATAAATTAAACTACCGCACTGAATAGAGAACACGCAGAACATTGCAACGTGCCTACGATTCGCGCATTAATTGTCGTAATTACATTAGCTGCAGGTAAATTTCATTTTCTGTGCATAAATGTGATTCTAAATACGCCAGATTCCCCTCTAGTGCTTTTGCATATTTCGCCACTAATTTTACTACGTTATAATTACAATTCTGGTAGGTATTTAACTGCCACTAACAACTTATTATTACCGCTTGTCTGACACTTAATGTAAAATTACTGCTTGTAGACTTTAGTCTTCATATTTTTCATTTAGGAATCGCTTTAGGCTTTTCGTAAAGGCGCCCCTAAACGATCAATATTATTGATGCAATATATTGTCTCAATATTATTGAGAAAATATGGTACCCCTCAGACGGCTCAATATAACTGTGCAATATTGCTCAGTATGTGTTTGGGATCGACTGGGTCAACATGCCAATAAGTCATACAGAATTAAGTTGTCTAGCCATTGCTTTAGTTTTTTGTGGAAAAAAACGAAACAGGCGCTGGATGAAGGGATGGTACAAGAAAAGATGCCAATATAGTCACGAAAATCTACTAAAGGACTTACGATTAAGCGAACCGAATGATTTTAAGAACTTTCTGAGAATGGATGCTGATATATTTGATGATTTACTAAGAATAGTTAGTCCTATGATTACAAAAACTTCTACTGCCATGCGAGAACCAATCTCACCAAAGGAACGTTTGTCAGTAACCTTGCGGTACTTGGCCACTGGGAACACATTCGAGGATCTAAAATTTATTAGTGCTATATCACCAAAGTATTAGCTGTATTGTATTGGAGACATGTGAAGTATTAATTCACTTCCTAAAGAACTATATAAAGGTAAGTAATTAATTTAATTGTGCATTGAAGTTTATTAAGAATAATCAACGAGTAGTATTTATTGATGATTATTAAAAAAGTTTATACACAAATAGTTTACAAGATAAAATATAAAGATGCATACCGTACACAAAATTACATGGTTATTTAAAGGATGAAAGCAAAGTTGCGGCTGAGGTTGGTTCCATCTGGTAATTGTTTTGTGCAAGTTGCATGGGAGTAACACTAGTCAGTTGTGTCCATTGATAGTCATCGACAATGGAGGAGCTTGTACTCTGGTGCGAATGTCGATAGTTGTATGGAGTAGATGATCTACTCATAATAATTGAGCTTGGTGCATTTATTGCAACAGAATTACGATTTAATGTTCCCATTTGACCTTCAAATAAAATGTCTTTTATAGCTTTCTTAGCAAAGATTTGTTGCAACGGCTCCATCTTCTGCAGTACCATTGCCCAGGTGCTAGTTAACTGTTGGTACTCATTTTCGGGTTCGCTCAATCGTTTACAAGCCAGAGCTACAAGTTCTTCCTGTGGATTGACTTTATCTTTTTTTCCCTTCTTTTTTGGTGGCTCCCAAACACTCGGGGTATCATTCTGGAAAAAACAGTGGAAATAGTTAATTATTATCAACTGTTTCGTTAAACGGAAATTAACATAATGTTGTTTTTAGCTGCCTAACACGCCTAACGAGTGGACAAAAATGGGTTTGAGAAGCGATGGAACTTCCCTCATTGCCTGGGTGCGATAGACGGAAAACATATCGCAATAAAGAAACCTCCAAATACAGGATCGTTCTACTATAATTACAAGAACTTTTTCAGTATAGTGATGATGGCAGTTTTTGGCCCACAGTATGAGTTTCTAATGGTTGATGTCGGTATTAACGGACGGATTTCGGATGGAGGAGTGATAAGCTATACGACATTCGGACAAAAATTAAATAACAACAGTCCTGGACTTCCTGAACCTGGAAGGTTACCGGACAGTCCAAGGACACTTCCATTTGTATTCGTTGGAGACGATGCATTTGCCATGAGTGAAAACTTATTGAAGCCGTACGCCCAAACAGAATTAACTCAACAACGGCGAATTTTTAATTATCGACTCAGTTGAGCGCGCCGCATTGTTGAAAATGCATTGGCAATCTAGCTGCTCGATTCGCTGTGGTTCAAAGGCCCATTTTACTATCACCAGAAAAAACTCAAATAGTTGTTCTAGCTTGCTGCTACCTACACAACTATTTAAGAAGGAATATATCAAGTACATATCTCTCTCAAGGCTCAGCGGATATAGAAAATCTTGAAACTGGGGATATAATTAACGGGTCTTGGAGGTCAAATGATCAATTAGTAAATTTGCAAAATAGCTACAGCAGGAATCCATCAGATCGTGCAAAACAGATCAGGGACAGCTACTGCGCATACTTTAACAAAGAAGGGAAGGTTCTGTGGCAACATAATTTTATTTGAAATATCTATAATATTCAAGCCTATCCATTTTTTCATATGTATTTTATTAAATGTAAAAAGTGCTTAATAAATTACTTACATTTATTGATGCATCGACATTAATATTTTCTCCATCTCTCTCTCTGTGTCTACGGTACTAATTGATTGAGCTGGAGTTTCTTGATCCTGCAGAAAAAGCATTTCACTGAAATACCATAACGTAGATTCGTACACGTCTTCAGTTCCAGTGCCAGTTGGCTTTGAAGCTGAAATTTTCTAAAATTTGTTCCTAAGGAATTGATCTTCTTCTTCACATCTTCTCTATCAGCTTCTGGGTATTTTTCCCGGTATTTTACAAGAAGAAGGTCATACGCGTCATTTTTTTTTCTGCCGGTCCATCTTTGACTTTCCATAGGACAGGTAAATCTCTATAACATCTTGTAACTTCGATTATAAACTGCCTCTCATCAACTTTCGACGTAGCACGTTTATCACTAGGCATGTTGATGTACACTTTAACGAACTAGTTACTTAAACAATCAGCGACAGACTGGCAGAATATTGCGCAATACTACGAAACTACCCTTACACTGTTCAATATATTGACGAACCTTCAATAAAAATCAAACTTATTTTGATTTCTTCAATATATTGCGCAATTCGTCAATATGTAACTTAAACGGTCAATAATATTGTGCAATAACAGATATTGTGCAATATTATTGATCGTTTAGGGGCGCCTTAAGTTGTACAAAGAATCTTACAACATTATTAACATCACCAACAAAAGTTATAAAAATAATTGTAAGGAGCTTTTTGGTTCAAAATCAACCCGCTGAAAACAAATTCAAAGTTTAATTAATTACGCTTCAATTTTCTGCAAATTAAGAGCACATAACCTAAATGCGTACAAAACGGAAATGTAGCATCGCTAAGAAGGCTAAAACACTAAAAGAATGTTTCGGTGACCTCGGCCACTATTATCCTTCTAGCCAATATTTCTCGTCTAGTGTTCACTATTTTTGACATCAATTTCAATAACGAATTTCGCTAATTTGGTTAAATTGGCAAAGGCAATAAATTACAAGATGTAAGGTGTGCTACGCGAGTAAATATAAAATCAATATCTTCTCACTTAAAGTGTATGTTTCACAAATATTACTTGAAATGTTAAATCTTCAGTAATATAGAATGTCGTACAAAATAGTTTGAAATATTTTAATTATTGTTCCACTCACATGTCATCAGACCAATTACAATGCTAGACTTTGGAGTTTTCTATCAATTAAAACACGGATAAGTGAATAAAAATCGATAATTTTGTCGCATCATTGACAACTGAAATCATGTGGCTAACAAACACGTGTTGCCTCACGATTGAGTTTGATAATTTTTAATTTAGGAGTAAGATCTTTAAGAGTATATCACAAAAACATTAACTCACTTATTTACTGTTACATACTAACACGTTGTATTAATTATTACAAAATCTAAACTTATTGACATTCTATAACATTTAAATAAATTCATTACATAGTCCAACGCTGATAATACGCTACTTTTTTTAAATAGATTATCACAATAATCCTAGGTGTGATTGGCAAACAGTCTGAAAATAAACACCTATTGATTGTTATAATGTGAGTGGATTAAACGCGGTATTTTTTTATTTATGACGTTGCCATAGCGATTGGTTATAGATAATGTCATATTTTTGCAAATAAAATGTAAAATTCCTGGTAAGTTCTTTGAAATAATAATGCTGAATAATACACTCGATCACAATTGTGATTTGTAGTGCAAAAACTGCGGAAACAATCGTGGCCACTAGTGGTATTATACAGGTTGTTTGTAAATCGCTTTACATTTTTGCAAAACTAGCATATAACTTTAGCTATTTAATGAAACACCCTATATACATTTAGATATTTGGAATCAGCGCTAAATATACTTTATAGTGGTACACTTAAAACGAATTTTTAGAGTGCATAATTTTTTAGATTATTAACAATATATTTTGTTAAAGTAGGCCATGACTAATGCAAAATCACTAACTGCCCAGGAAGTGCAAAACAAGTGGCTTTTTAAAACTGCACCACAGACGAACTACCCCACTGAACTTTATTAAACTATGTGAAAACGTAAGTTTTTTAATGGAACCGTATGAGTTGCACTAGATAGTTGAAAACTTCAATAAAATAGCTTTACAATAATATGCCATACTTCTCTCTGAAGAAAACTTTAGATTAGTATTCTACACATGCTGTTCCTAGAACCCCACTAAGGATTTTCGACGTTTTAAAAATGTAGGCATTTGGGTTTAAAAATCGGTATGAACCTGTTAAATGACAATAGGAACAATCTTTCATTGAGAAGGCACACCTAGGAGGTTTTCTTTTGGTCGTCCAGCTCAACAGTTTTCAAGTCAAAATGTTTTTAATATTTCATAAAACTTCCCAAAATTTTTTAGATTGCAATTTATTTTAATTATCAAAATTTTCAATATTTATTTTTGTGAATTTTTCAAATTTATTAAAAATTAATAGAATGTTTCAAAAAACTTTTCCAATTTTAATTTCTAAAAATTTTAAATTTTTTAATATATTAAGAAATTTCAAAAATTTGTGAATTTTTAAAATGATTTTCATAAACGTTCTTCAAAATAAGAAAACTTTCAATATTTTCAAATTATAAAAAATTCAAAATTTTAGAAACATTTCGTATGGTAATTATTCAAAAGTTTCTAAACTTACAAAAGGATCAATATTTCAATAATTTTCAAAAATGTTTCAATTTGCAATGATTTTTTAAAATATTAAATATTATTCAAAATTTTAAAGAATTTTCAAAATTTCCAGAAAGTTTCAACATTATAAAAAATATTCTAATATTAATTTTTTAAATATTCAAATTTTATCAAAAATTACATAAATTTTCAAAATTTTGTAAATTTTAATACCTTTCAAAAAAAATTTTAATGCTTTGAAAATAATGAAAACTATTAAAACAGCCATATAATTTTAAAATTATTCAATATTTTAGTTATTACTAGTGTTACCCCAGCACACAATGCACTGACAGACAGCGTTGACAGAACCGGCGAAATGTCAAGTCACGTGATGCATTAGTTCCAATAATGACACGCGACGTTATTGTAGATAGCGCCCCAAGTGACGCGCGTCTAGTCGACCTTCATATTTAACACGTTGACTTTTTTTTTGTTAAAATACTAAAAATTGATATAGGAGACTAGCCTGATATTAAAAAAGTGAAATTATGATTTAGATCTGCTGGATACTTCCGTGAGTTGTTATCGATGCACGCGGCGCCTCTCGTGACCGGCTTTATTTTTCTGTTTGTAAAACTGAATTAAACATTTTTTTATGTCGATGTTATGGCACACACTTAATTTTGTATTTAGCGTTATAGAAATAAATAAAATACTTTTCTTATTCACACCCTCCAGTTATGTATATTATTATACAATAGTTACCAATTTCACTGTTACAGAATAATTTTAAATTTTATTAGGAATTATTTTTAAGACACCCTGTTAAAACCAACTGTAATTACTTTCTATTCTTGAAAAATAAACATTTTTCGTTTAATGATGTAATTTCTGTATACTCAATAAAAGCAACTGGAACTTGCAAAAATTTGTAGAGCGAAGAACTAACCAAAACTGCGAAGGCCAAGTATGAAGAAATGCTCCTGGTGCCTCTCTCGACAAGATTCCTATGTATAAGAACGTAAACGTGAGTTGTTTTCAAACCATACGGCTTCATAGACAAATATGTACATGAGTTAGATTTGACTCACGGGGCTCCCTGGCAAATTACATGCATGAGTTGTATTTAACTCATATGGCAGTCAACGTGATATTACAAATTAAAATAATTATTATTAAAAAATCGACGTAGAATAAAAATATAAAAATGTTTCATGTTCCATCTGTGGATAGAGACCTTTCATTTTAAAAAAAATGGTCCAAATTGGTGAAGCGGTAGCCGCTGGAGGAACCGGAGAAAAAAACCCTTTGTGTTTTTATATATGTATGGATTAAAATGTTTCAAAATTAACATAAATTATCAGTTATCGAGAACTTTAAACTATTTTTTATTTCCATAAAATTATCAAAATTTTCGAAACATCTAAGAAAAATTTTCAAAAATTTGCATAAATGCGAGTAAGGTCCCGTGGCGGTTCCCGACAGCTTTTTGAATAATGAAGCGCTAAAGCCAAAATTTTCAAAGCGTCGTAGCAGGAGCCATTTTAAACTAAAAGTGTTGAAAAAAACGTTGGATTGTTGTTCAGACTCCATTTACAAATTTACAAAATTTAATTTCTGAATTAAATGCTAGAAAAACAGGTCTAACCTTAACTTTCGATTTTGAAAAGCGTATTTTCCTAATATAATTTAGATACTTCCACATCTAAAGTTTTACCAAGAGCCGCTTATCCGTTCAAAATCAGTTTTGAGTACCTCGAAGTGCTAATTATGTTTCCATAAAAATCTAGATATCGAAAATTTTCAGCAATTAATGCTTCCATATACTGAAAGCAAACATAGAAACATAGCTTTTTCCTAGTATGTAGGACGAAACATTGGTTTTGAGAAGAAACGGAATTTTAGAGTCTGCGATGTACATTTTAGCAAAGATATGAAATTTCAGGAACATCATAACAAGACGAATCTAAAATTTAATAGTTTGTCTACTTTACATTTACCAGAACATCTTCAGTTACCTGGGACATCTTCAAATAATTTCGATGCTCCCCAAATTTTACCTGAGCTGGAAATACTAAGAAGCCCACCACCAAAAATTTTGAAAATGAAAAATTCCCCTAAAGCACCCATTTTTCGCAGAGACTTGTGAAGAAAATTAAGTTTATTAAAAGAGATTAAAGTAAGAAGGAAACAGCAATTAAGTCCAAAGGCTAGAAAATTATATCAAATAGCCACTGGTTTAAGGAAAACTGCGAGGAAGTTAGATAGGGATAATGCCAGCAACATCAAAAGAGTAAAAGAAGCAGCAAAAGTGACAGTTTCAGACTTATTCAAAAATAAAATTAATTTAACAACATTCAATTTTATTAAGTCTCAGTTAAGAATGCAAAGCAAAAAAAGAATACACTCCCCCAACTGTAAAAAACTGGATTTCAACTCTGCAAGGCTTCAAATGCATATGGAAGAAACTAAACAGTGTAGGATACGATTGTTTTTGTCCGAGAAGTTTAAACCAAGATCCCGTTGAAAATTTCTTCGGATGTATTCGTAGTCATGGGTTCTGTAATATCAACCCTACATGTAATGCTTTTATAGCTTCCTTTAAAAGCTTACTCATCAATAACTTCACGTCATCACATTCACCAGGAGCGAATTGTGAAGAAGACGATTGTGACGGTGCTTTGGACTCCCTTAAGCAGTTTGTCTGTAAGTCTCGTGTAGATGTAGAAGATGATGAAAATATGGATGCTGAAGACATAATTGCGTTCTTTTGTTTATTAATATTTTTGTTAATTTTTATATTCATACATGGACTAAAAATATAAATAATATTTTGAAAAGTTTAGATTTAAGAAACATTAATGATAATGTAAAAAAGATAGCTTCAGATAGGTATAAAAAGTTTAAAATTAAGACACAAACAATCAGAAATTTGAAGCAGCTACAATAGGTTATTTAAAACATTAATTTTTGCTCTCAGGTAGTTCTAGAGACTTTAGACATGTTAGTAGCTTTTTTTAAATTTCAATTTAAATTTATTCGCTTATGTTGAATTTTGAAAAACCCTGTATATAATGTACAATAATCCATTGACGTATTTTTTCTCAACGAAATTATTTTTTTGTTGTAGTTCTGCTGTAATCAGTGATGTGGGTTGTCTAGAAAATATTAAATCAGAACCTGATTAATGAATCAGTTTTTGTTTATGTTAACGACTCTCCTCAAAACAACAAGCTAAGCTAAAGCTCTTTGTTGTCTACATATTTAAGGTGTTCCCCTATTCTCAGATGGGTAATTTTATAAGCAGGAAAGTTTCAGTAAAAACCTTGGGCAAATTTTCCTAAAAATTTTCCAATTCAGAATATATTCTTCAGAAAATGTCACCCCACATCACTGAATGTAATATTATGTAATCTTAGCTGAACTGATATGGACATGTGTTTGTTGAAAGACCCTGTAATAACACCAGTAACTGTATTGTACAAATTTAACTTATTTCGTAGGTCCTCATTTATAATTTTTTTTATATGGAATTAAAACGCTTTATTTCTGATATATTTGTAGTTTTACTAATACATTTAAATGGTATAATTTTACCTACAATTTGAATTTCCCGCTATATAATGTTTAGCGCCATTTGCGATCTTAGTCAGTACTATTTCATGTATTGTAGTATGTTTATAGAGTTTCCTATCTATATAAACGTATTTTATTATTTATCTATGATTAAATTCGTCAGTTTTTTTCTGGTTTAATGGAACTATCGTATCCTTCGTAGTTTTACAATTCGATAAGAAGGCAATTTTACTCAAATACTGACTTTTCATAAAAGCTAATTTAAAATGACAATTATCTAGGTAATTATTAAATTTTCCATTAAAATGCATTTTTAAATTGCCAACCAAGAAACGAGGAAAATCACTTTGCAAACTTCAAGTTTCAACTTCATAACTACTACGAAGTGTTCTATTAATTTCACGTAAAATGCTTTCACGAAGTAAATATTATAAAGATTGCTAAAAATAGCCTCAATTAGCACAGTAAATGTACCTCAATCAACGTTAATTTCTCTGTTTGCAAACAATTACACTGATTAAAAAACATGCAACCTTAATTGAATAAATTTTCATTACTACCCTTTTTATTTAAAATGTAATTTGGAAATGATGCGGCAAATCCGTTAACCTCATTCCGAATAAGGTGAGAGACTTTGTTTTACTATAAACACGGAAACAAGGCAGTTATAGTTGTTTTATGGCAACGGAACTTTATAATAGTCCACACTCTGCCATGTTAATTAATATTAAAATTGTAAGTATCTAACGCCAACAAGATGTACGGTATAGAGCCGGTTTATAATAATATCAAAAAGCGGAACCCCGAGACATATTCTGTGCCATAAATGAGCTTACTGTGCACGCATATTTGTGTGTGTATTTCGCAGCCGTTTTCCCCTACGTTCATTCCGATATCTTTTTCCCGCTTTCCCATAAGTTTGGCGTTAAGTATATTTAATAAAATGTGTATAGGAAAACACTCGCAGCCTGTAAGCCCGCTTCTGGCGCGGTGGCGTACGTAAACAGACTTTATGTTTCCATAAAATGTTCTCCATGCGAATATATTGCACACTTAGACGCGCACGAATCTGCTAGTCTCATAAATCTAGCGAAATGATGTCTAGTTTAAAATCCGACTTAATATTAATAACGTATAGATATAGATATAGACAACGACAAAATTCCTTCATTTAGCACAAAAGCGTTCGTCAGAGCTCACTGCAGAAATTAATTTTGCTTCATCATGCATTAATGAACTGAAAACTAGAGACAACTTCAACTGCATAAATGGAATCGTTTAAAGATTGAGAAGTTTTCCACTCCTAGGGAAAAACGAAACCAAAGAAGTCTTTTATAAATAACTTATAAATTTTAACAATTTGTGACTTCGCTGCTGAAGAATATAACTTTGTAATTGAACAACTTGAAGAATTTTGGAAAATTCAACAATACTAACGCCAAAAGATCTGTTGCAATCTACAACACCTCAAATGTTTAATTCCGCGCAATTTTGCGTGACCATTAGCTGTGAAGCACGTATGTCACTTGACATTTCAGCAACAGGTGCTTAGATGTCTTGGAGAATTTTTATGGGCGTAAAAGAGCCTTTCTGATTACGTTTTATAGCACAACCTATATTGTACCAGCAATTGTAATATTACAGGAAGTAAAACAAAGTCTTTTCCACGAAGCAGGAAAATTTATTATAAAATTACATTCATTACTGCTTATAATGGAATACTTAGAAGAATAAACTTCCGAGTGCGGTTCCTAAGAGGTTTATTTTAATAAAATACATCCGTTTGCTTATCAATCATACTTATTCAGTTTCCAGTTTATGGTTCTGAAAACGACGCTAAAAATACAAAATCAATAGCAATAAATAAAAAGTTATTGAATCCATATTTCAAGGAGGCCAGCATAAAAGGATTTTGAAAAGAAGTTGAGTAACTTTTTTGTGGTGTAGTTGAATAGCTTATATTGATGATTTTTTCCATTTTTATTCCCTTTTTATATAGTCATAAAAGCGGTAGACACATAACAATAATTGAAGTTTGAAGTTTTGATAAATCAGTAAGGCAGAAAGCCAAGTTTGGTTTTCCCGCTTATGTTATTTAATAAAATTCTGCGTATTTTCCTGGTAATAAAATCTAAATTATCAAAATTGTGTATGTTGCATAATTGTATTCAGGTAATCAAAAATGTCAAAAAGTTTCTAATTTGATATATTTGTAAAATGAGTAGATTATTGAATAATGGTTAAATATGTTACATTCTCTGACAGCATATTTAACTAAATGAAACTATCTGGATTACAGTGAATAATAAAATATTCCATTTATTGTTGCTGAAATTTTAGAATATATTTAATTATGATACCATTGAAATTTAAATAATTGTTTCAAGCTTAAAATGACAATCTTTTGTATTAAAACGATGTTGCTGCAATTTTGCTTATATAAAAATTTGCATAGTATTTGGAATAAAAATAAATAACATTTTTTGGATATGTACAATGTACATAAATCAATAGGTGAATTGTTTTCTGTAAACTTGATTAACACAAATTTTATGATTGTTTTTTAATCGTAAAAATAAACGTAAAATGTCAACACTGAATTAAATAAGTAGATACCAGCAGAACCCGTGCCCCCCTCCCCAATGAACGTTTGCTCCGCTGGTCGGTCTCAAGCATGAAAGCTGCTCGCGGAAAGTAATTTTCGTAGATAAAACCGCAAAAAAGATCGGAAAAAAAGCCTGTAAAAAACATCTCCGAACTCCGAATTGAACGCTAACCTCGTCAAAGAAGCGGAAAAAAAGTATAAAAACGAAAAACCCTTGTAAAATTATTAAGAAAAATCTTTAAAAAAATTCGAGGAAAAAAAGTTAGTTAAACCGTTAAACACAGCATTTTTTCTCATTTCCAGAGCAGTGTCTTAACGCACATTTTCAGAATATTTTTGAAACTAGTAGATACGCACCAAAAAATTTTGTTAGATATTTCTGTATATTTTCCATATGAAATGCAGTATTGCAACCAAATACTGCACACTATGGAATTCTGTTTCTATGGTATAACGTAGCGAATTTGTGATTTCTGGTGTGATCAGCGCCTAAATATGTGTGTTTTGGTAGTGGGGGTCTCCCACCACTAAAAGCTAAAACGGAAGAAAGGGCTCTGCGTTTAATATATAGATGATTCAAATATTTTTTATTAATAGTGACTGTTTATGAAGTAAACAAGAAAGAAATAAATGATTGAAAATTAAATACGCGATTATGGCATGCACGAGTAAAAACTTATTTCTGAGAAACATCAGATAACGTATTTGTAGAAAACGTATTTTTGGTGGTAACAGTTTCCATTTTTTTCTTAATTTTTTTAATTTTTCATTGCTTGAATAATTTGGTAATAATGTTTTGTTTTTACCCATTTCTAAGTACGGAATGGAGTGAGTGTTAGCATGACCAGCTAATTTCTTCTCCCACACTTGTTTTGGCTAAATGTGAAACTGTTGCTGTTTTAGTTGAACAGTTTATCTTAATTTTTTTTGTTATTTGGTATTAATACCAATCATTTCAGCAGACGATCACCTATAGGTAACTTTTTCAAATACCCTTCAGAATTTCTACTTTTACAGTTTTTCTTTCCAGCATTTGGGATTAAAATATTCTATTGTAATAGATTACGTTCTCCTTTCTAACAGTATTTAAACAATCTTGCAAAAAAGTAATTTGGAATTTTAATTGTCAAAAAAAGGAAAGTTGAAGTGTTCTTTTTAAGTGGACTTTCCCATACTAGTTATTAATATTTACCGCATTTGCAAAAATGTAAATTTTATAACTATAACGTGGTAAAGTGCATTCATTCGTCCTCCATTACAAACATACTTCAATCTTTATTACAGCTCAGTCAGTCGTTTATCGTGAGGTCAGCAAAGAAGATGCCATCTCTTGTTGCTTATACTAATTTATCTAAGTACGACGAGCCGATCCCTTCAACGACCCGGTACTAATTCATACTCTAAAATAATTATAAAAATTTTTAAAATACAAATAATTGAAAAACAGAATTAGGTCCCCTAAAAAATATAACAATAATATCATATAATAAAAACAAAATCAAAATATGGAAACTAACGTTTGTGTCAATCTATCTTAATGTTGTTAATGTAATTCGTGCTACTTTTTAAATAAGCGGGAGGTAAATTTTATTCAAAACTTTGAAACTCTGTTTTCTTCTGTGTTATAGAATGTAGCATAAACTAAATGACGTAACGTCATCGCAATTTGTCTGAAGAAGCTGTACGAGTGGAACTGTGAGAGTAAAACCAAGTACATTTGCAATCTTTGGAGTTGCTTTAATGCTACCTTAAAATTTGGTTTATGTTTTGATTACCTGAAGAAGAGACAACCAATAAAATGTAAGTCTGTGCTTTATTTTACTAGTTGATGTTTACAGTGCTGTAAGATTGTGGCATATAATAGCGAATTTTGTGTTTGATGCGATGTTTCGCATTTTTTTAAAAACCTTAACTATAACTACAATTTTCAATGTACTTTTTGATTTAAAATTTCATCAAAATCGGTCCAGCACTTTCGCCTTTAAAGGCATCGCACACCCTACCACACACCCATACACACCTACACACTCCCCACCCATCCACAGACATACATCTTTAAATACTACATTTTTTTAGGTTCCTTGAGCCCCAAAATGTGCATTTCCTTAAAAAATAAGATTTCTAAAATTTTCTTAAAATCAATACTTATTTATACCGAAGGTATAGAAACGTAAACATTCTGTAAAACGGAAATAAAACATAATGTAGATAATAGAACTTTATGGGAATTGAACCCGGAATCTTTGAATTGGTGAGTTAGTGCCCTGCATCAAGAGCACTCCCACCGTGATTTGCTCTTATTTCGTGAATATTAAGACGAGTATGTAATGTGATAAAATTCTCCAGACAACCTACTTTCTAACCAAGTTACAACACGATAAAGAATTCTATAGCCCGTACTCCGTGAAATACCCTATATATAAAATAAATTCTCTTTTCGGTGGTATAAGCAGCAAAAATTTAAAGCTTGACATAGCGTAATGTACTGCCTGAAAAGATATAAACCAAGTTAGATTCTTTCAAAATCAAGAATATCTGCAACTGCTTTGCTTTAACAAAAAGTATGCAAAATAGGTACAAAATGAGATGCATTTATCCCAGCACACCCAGAGATGCATCCTGAATAGAACGTTGCTGCGGAATCTGTTTTACGTGTGCATTGACACAAACGTCAGAGACATTCCGTCGCAAATCCCTCAACGCCTTTACACTCTCGCAGCTCTCTATGTTATAATAAAATTAAGCATGAAGGGCGAATTATAAATTTAATCAAGAATGTTTACCGGTGCAGTTTTGCTATAACACGAGATAAGCACCAAATCTCTAATATATGAGAAGTACTTATCTTTTTATGAAAGATAAAAATCCTTGCATGTGGTTTTGAAGTCCCAGCAATATGGTTTTATGAGGGGATATTATAGTGATTTATTTTTCGCATTTTATTGAATAATAGGTATTTGGCGGAGTCGGTTACTTCTGAGCCACTTTAGACAACCGTCCTCAAGGTGGCTATAATTCAAATCCATAGTCGATACTTCTTCGACCACTCGGTTTCCTTTGCCTTTTAGCTCTCAATTCGAAATAATATGATATAGCCCTTATACACAACCCTCTCGAAGTTTATGGAGTTATTTTGAACTTCAGA
Source organism: Ctenicera cuprea (assembly GCA_958336395.1). Lineage (NCBI taxonomy): Eukaryota > Metazoa > Arthropoda > Insecta > Coleoptera > Elateridae > Ctenicera > Ctenicera cuprea. The sequence goes on from OY284488.1 coordinate 47,765,764, forward strand.
CGGTTTTATTCAGAACAATAAACAGGTAACGAGTACTAATAAAATGAAATAAAATTTGTGCAATTCTAAAAATATTTGTGCGAGTTACAGAGAAATACTGTGTGTTGTTGATTGTCAATAAAATCAAAATCGTTCATTAAAAATTTAATTACATTACGTGGGTAGATACAACAATGCAACTAAAGACAATAAACGGGACATTTACAAATGTCAACACTAAAATATGAACTGCGACAAAAATAAATTTAAATTAAACACAACAAAAGTAAAATATTGGTATAATTGAAGCTAGATAATGATGATCATTATTTGACATTCTGTAACAGCATTTCCAGTTAGGACAAACAAATTTCTCCTTAGTATCCGTTTGTAAGTTTTTTTTCACATTGAATAATATTGCTAGTTAATTAAACAAGAATCGACATGAAAGTCGATCAAATGTTTACTTGTGAATACCTCAAATGCTTGAACGTTTTAAGTTGACTATTGCGGTAGCTTCTAGTTATTTACGAGAGCGAGCGTAATGTGGCGCTGCACTGGTATACAAATTTCCTAGATTTGAATTCGTTGACACTTACATAACTACTCCCTTGTAATGCAACACCTACGTTAAACTGCAGATCCTCTGTACATGTGTTTCACTTAACACGCGCTAACACATGCACAGAAGAGATAAGTAGCCAACGCGCCTGGTAACAGATATGGCACTCTAAGAAGTAGTGATGGGTATAATAGAATGATTTCAATAATGGAGTGATTGTTTTTCGAATGATTTTAATAATTTGTTCGGAATATTCATTCGTATCCAAAAAGCGCGCAACTCTAAACAATATATCAAAGCTCAGCCAATTTACTACTACTGTATGTTATATTGCAAACCTCGCTCTCATTAGTGGCGCCTATACTTTGGTTTTGCCTATACGGGCCACTGGACCAAATTCACGAGTCCCAGTCTGTACAAAAATAAAAAAATTTAAAATAGCTATGCAATAAGTTATATCCTAGATAGGCAAAAGTTAAAATGAGAAGCTTAATCAACCATCCATCTAAACAGCAGGGGTATAAAAGGGGTATTAGAGATGTACAAAGTTGGCCCAAGCCTTGGAACCGGCCCGGCCCGGCCCGGCAAGAGACCGGACCGGACCGGCCCGGCCCGACAAGAGACCGGGCCGGGCTCAGTTGAAATAGTGATAATTATAGCCGGGCCGGCTATAATTATCACTATTTCAACTGAGCTGAAACTTTATTAAATTAACTAGTCAGCGGGATAGGGTTGGGCCGGAGCGAATAGGGCTAAAGAGCGGGCCAGACCGGACCGAACCGGGCCGATTGGGTCCCTAGGGTTACGCGAGTCCGGACTTGAAAGGACTGATTAAGGTACTCAAAATAAGCGGTTGATTTTGAAGACGAAGATTTTGATAAACTTCAGTGCTGGTTTGAAAATAGAAACAGCTACCCGCGTCTAGCAAATTTAAGCAAATATATTTTTTTAATATCAGCACTCAGCAATCCTAGCAAAACTACATTTTCAATGTTGGGGCGAGTGCTCGAGAAACGACGCACCCGATTGAATCCATCTAATGTAAGTAGTTTATTGATTCTAAAATCTTCAATATCAAGTGAATTATTGTTAAAATTAATAAAGCATTTAATGATAAACTGTGTTTGGGCCAAATTACGTACTTTGAGCTAGTTAGGGCCGGGCCAATCTATGTCACTCTGGGCCAGATCGGGCCAAACTTGGCTAAAACGGGCCAGATAGGTATCAGATCGGGCCGGGTCGAGCTGCATAACATTTCTCAAGCTGCACTCGGGCGGGCTTGGGCCGTAAATTTTTATACAGTGTACAATTCCAGGATGTACCCTAATACATTTTAGTAAAATCACATCATTCACTTGTTTATCATAAGATTTAAAAAAAAATATTATCCAACACTTCAAAATCACTAAACAGATCACCTTGAAATTTGCTTTTCCAAGGTCGTACGGCTTATTACTACTATAAAAAGTATTACTGTTGGATGATGCAAAGTGATTCAATAAACTATTTGAATTGGTAGTGCTAACTGGGCATCGATAAATAAAAAAGTGTTGTATGGCAATCTGCTTGGTTTAACAGCATCAGAAAAGCCATTAGATTTAAGTTGGAAAAACAACGTTAATAAGCCACTAATTATGACAGTCTGTGTGTACATAACCATCAAAAGCGGCACTACAAAAAATTATTAATTTAGATATAACATTCAGTTATATTAGTTATATAAACAAGGTTTTAAAACTGTATTTTAGGTATAAAGAGCAGCCGAAACTGAAAAGAATTACGAACCGTTTTGTCACCAAAACGCCCCGAAATGAACGTTTAATCGTAACCCCATAAATCAATGTCAACGTTAAGGGAAGACCTAGCAGGGGAAAAAGTAAATGGATAAAGAATAATAGTTAATTAAATTACCTACAACAATTAATCTCTGTCCCAGGTACTCTGAATGTTTATTCTATTGAGGACATCCCCTGCTTTAATGGAATATTGACAGTTCAATTATTTGCTTTACACGAAAAAACAATGTCAACGCTCAGATAAAAAGGGGAGCCACGGAGTTTCAATGCAGGAATTTCCCCCTGTTACGAATTAATATTCTTAAGATGTCTTTTGGTAGTCTATTAACTCCTAATTTAAACAGCACACACGAACAGACGCCAAGTATGTTGCTTATGGAACAAAGAAGGTCACGTCATGTTTTGTTCCTTTGTTTAGGGCAAATTATCTGCGAACATAGCGGCATTCACTAATTCTCGCGGGTGATCCTTTAATCTAGTTCATGTAGATATTCTGTCGCTCATTTTCGTGGGATTGGCTGCTGAAACACACGCTATATCGTACATTATTAACAAGCCGTTTTTACAGGGATTTTACAAATAACTTTTGTTTTATTCAATTTTCAATCAAGAGATATCCGCTACACTAATAACACAAGCAAACGGGTAGTAGCATAGAAGCTTAACGCAAATTGTTAAAAAATACAAAAAAATTATACGTTGTTTTGAAACGAAAATTAGTATTCAAAAAAACATTTAAGCCAACATAGACAATTAATTAAGAGGTAAAACGAATTTCATTGATGTTCTCAATCTGTGAGTCATTTCTGGGTCACTTGGAAGAAAACTAGTTATAATAAAGTGTTAATATTGTAATAAAGCAAGAAACAGTTTACTAACTAATTAACAAACATTATTTAATGAAAGACAATTTTAATAAAACCTTGACATATCACCACCAACTTCTCAAGAGTGGATAAAATCAACTGTTGTCGCAAATTATAACAAAATTATTTTAATTAACTAAGTACTTTGTAATTGAATAAAGTGAATTAAAATCTGCCAAGATTGTTTTCTTGAGGAATCTTAAGCGAAAGCGTAATTAATATCTTCACTGTTCGTTCGTACAGAAAGAATAAATGATAAATGCGTTTCGAATATGCGTTGTCAACCTTTGGGCAAGCAAAAATCAAAACGAATATCATGAAATAGGTTTGAGAAACAAAACAGACTGAAAAAGGGTGACCCAATAGTATGGAATACTTCCAATTCTTTTTTAATATTAAAGAATAGCAGAAACCGTGGCGTACGTCTCACGTATTTTTTGATAACTTCTTTTAAACATGCTAGCTTTTGAAATTAAGTGCCCTACCCCAACGTGTATGGGGCGCCAAGTGTAAAGTGAAAATTTGCTATGCATTTCATGATATTTAAGGCAATTTGTCCCAATATTTATTAAATATACACACATTTAGCTAAATGCTTCTTATTTTACCCGTACGGGGTTGCTAGTCCCCCATCGGGCGCCTCCCCAGGTGGCGGATAGGGGAATGCCCGTCAGATATGACGGGTACCGAGGAAATAAAATACTCGGGGCGGACCAAAACTAGCAGTTAAGTCCCAACAGCAAGCTTAACAGAAGAGTTGAACTTGGTGGAAGAGGCACTTCAGCTGGGAAGAGAACCAGGCCCAACCCAGGGATGTGGGTGAAGACCTCAACGGTCGTATGAGCGGAAGAGGCAACCTTCCTGACGAGGGCTAATAAGTTCATCAGGAGGCTAGACATCGAGCCTAAAGGTGGCAGCCCCACCAGGTGTCTTACTCTTCAGCATGCCAGTAACATGCTCAGAGGACAACCTAACTACTAAAAAGTCTCATATTTTTGAAAGCCGGACGGATTGCACCATGCCGAACACAGCGCGAAAACGGAATAGAAGATTAGGACGAGAAGGAATAGTCAAAATAGGAGTATGGAACGTTAGAGGACTTAGATACAAAGAGTTAGAACTAGAAAAAGAATTAATTGACAAAGACATAGATGTAGCCATATTTGCAGAAACGAAGAAAAAACTCCAAGGCTCGATAGAATTAGAGCATTATATACTACTATACAGTGGAGTCCCTGCTGATCAACACGCAGCGGCTGGAGTAGCAATCCTCATAAATAAAAAATGGAAAAACAACATCGACGAATATACATTTGTAAATGAAAGATTAATCGTAATTCGATATAAAACACTAAGAGGATATACGACCGTAATAGGCGGCTATAGCCCCGAAGAAGGCCGTGTAAGAGATACACAGGAATTCTATGAAACCCTACAAACGACTCTAAATAAAGTTAACAAGAACGACAGCATCATTATCGCGGGAGATTTAAACGCAAGGGTAGGTAATACACCAATAGAAAATATCATGGGACCACATGGAGAAGAAACCCTAAATAGTAATGGAGAACAATTAATTGAATTTAGCACTTTAAACAATTTCAGAATAACAAATACGTACTACCCACACAAAAACATTCACAAATTTACGTGGAGTGCAAGAGGTAGACAATCCATAATTGATTATGTGCTAGTAAACAAAAAATTATCAAACCTTGTGCAAGACACAAGAGTTTATCGAGGTCCTGATATAAACACAGACCACTTCTTACTGACATCTAAAATAACTTTACCCTCTAGGTGGAAGAAACAACCTACAACAAATAAATCTCAAGAGCAGACCTTTAAAGTCCACCTACTGCAAGATGAAAGTATCAGATTACTATACCAAAATAGAATATTATTATACCTCCAGCAAAAAGCGGTCAGCAGAAATATAAATCAAGAATGGCAAGAGATCAAACACCTAATAATTCGAGCCGCTACAGAAGCTCTAGGAACAAGAACTAAGAGGATCAACAGCAAAGGACTAAAAATTTGGAATGAGGAGATAGAGCGACATATACAAAACAAGAAAAAAGCGTATCTGAAGTACCTAAATACAAAAACAGATAAAGATAGAACAGAATACAATTACAGAAACGCAATAGTAAGAAGAGAGGTTCGAAAAATTAAGCGAGAAAGCTGGAGAAAATATATAAGTGACATTGAACACGACATTCATGGCAGACAAGATAAAGCCTATAAAATATTACGGTATCTCAATAATAATGAAAGAGACAACATAAGACTCAACATAATCAGTGAAGAAACATGGCTAGCCCACTATAAACACCTATGGACACAACAAACAAAGGAACAAGAGGCTACACAAACATTCATAAACGAACATGTAGACCCTATTACAATGGATGAATTCCTCATAGCGCTGCACCACGCTAAAAATAAAAAGTCGCCTGGTACGGACAAAATAAATATAGAGCTTATAAAATACGCTCCGGCCGCGCTACACATGCAACTACTAGATTTCATAAACATATGCTGGCGTTTTGGTCATATACCAGAGAACTGGAAAATAGCTTCAATAACATCTATATTCAAACGCGGCGACCGCAAAGACTGTAACAATTACAGGGGAATCAGCCTACTTAATACTTGTTATAAATTATATGCCACTATCTTGACAAGACGGTTGAACATAATAACAGAAACAATCCTATCGGAAACACAACATGGATTTAGAAAAGGTAGATCATGCTCAGACTGCATCTTTACCATTACGCAAATGATTGAAAAAAGGAGAGAATTTAACCTACCTACTTATATAGCCTTCATAGACTACAAAAAGGCTTTTGATAAAGTGAATAGAAATCAACTTTGGAAAATTATGTTAAATAAAGGCATACCACAACATCTCATCAAAGTATTTCAAAACATATATGAGGAAAATAAAATTACTATCAACACAAGAAACGGAAGGAAGGAAAGAAAAATCGAAACAATAAACTGCGGAGTACGACAAGGATGCCCTCTATCGCCGTCGCTTTTTAATATATACATAGACCAAGTCGTAGAAGACTGGAAAAACAAAATAAAAACACACTTTAAAATAAACAATATCGAAATCGACACTATTTTGTTTGCTGACGACCAAACAATCTTTGCAACCACAGAAGATAATCTACAATATGCGCTACACACATTAAATAAAATGTCAAAAAATACAATTTAGAAATTTCAACAAAAAAAACCAAAGTCCTAGCTTTCAAAGGTGAAGAACCAATACGAGCGAAAATTACTATAGATGATGAAACTATTGAACAAGTAAACTGTTTCAATTATTTGGGCTTTAACGTTACATACACAAACAGTAAAGATGTATATAATAAACTAAACAAATTCAGACAAATGTGCGGAACCATCAGAAGACATCTACGGCTAGTTAACAAAGATACAAAATTAAAATTTTATAAGGTAATGGCTGTCCCAGCGTTATTATACGGATCAGAAAATTGGACCCTCACGCTAAAAGAAAGAAACGCAATTAAATCTACTGAGATGAAGTTTCTAAGATGGGTAGCTGGATATACGCTACTAGACCATAAGAGGAATGAAGAGATACGCCAGGAGCTAAAAATTTTTAATTTATTAACAAAAATTGACCAATACAGACAAAACTGGAGGGAACATATATTAAGAATGGACGACTGTCGTATCACAAAACAACTACTACGTTACCGACCACGAGGGAAAAGAAGACTGGGACGACCAAAGAAACGTTGGAGTGAGCAATTTATATGAGATCGGAACAGACCACAACGGTTTAATCCTGGCAGATGATGATGATGATGATGATGATGCTTCTTATTTTAATAAATCGCTGTAGATTTAAATAAATTCTTAAACATTTGTTTTAAATATTTTCACATTTAATAAAGCATTAGAGATTTAAGTAAATCTTAAAACATTTACTTTAAATTTTCAAATATTTAGTAAATGTTTATGTATTTAGATAAATCTGCACATATTTGTCTTAAATCTGTCAATATTTAATAAATATTCGCAGATTTAAATAAATCTTTAACGATATAAATAAATCCTTACAGATTTAAATAAATATTTCAAATTTAATCCCAGCCTACATAGAAGACCAAAACCGTTGACACTGTTGGTAACGTTCAACAATTATGAACACGTTTTCCGTATTTCAAAAATTTGTACAATTAATGTTAGTTCAATCATCAATAACAACATATTTAACAACATAAACATTGCATAATTTATTATTCATGCAATGAAAGTTTCCTCAACATTCCCTTGAGTATGTAATTTTCAGTCGGTTTTGTTTAAGCGTCGAACGCTCCCACCATGACCCTGCCTTGCGCCTTACTACCGGTATAAACGGTCTTGGTGTCCTAAGTCGGCTGAGCTCACCAAGGTCAAATAAATATGACAGGTTAACATTAAATGTGCAGCTTAGAATTAAATGTTGAAACATTTATTTAAATCTGTAAGGATTTATTTATATCGGTAAAAATTTTTTTAAATCTGCTAATAATTATTAAATATTGAAGGCTTTAAAACAAATATGTGCAGATTTGGCTAAATGCATAAAGGTTCACTAAATATTTGAAAAATTAAAATAAATGTTTTAAGATTTATTTAAATCTCTAATGCTTTATTAAATATTGGAATATTTAAACCAAATGTTTAAGAATTTATTTAAATCTAGAATGATTTATTAAAATAAAAAGCATTTAGCTAAATGTGTGTATATATAATAAATATTGGGACAAATTGCCTTAAATACCGTAAAATGCACAGCAAATTTTCACTTTACACTTGGCGCCCCATAAACGTGACTGTAGTGACGTGACATTAGAACTGGCAAACATATAATAATAAATAAGGCGTCGCGTAAAGTTCCCGTTTTAGTAAATACAGGGTGTTGTATGTTCCAAAATTTTATTTTAAGGGGGTACGGGGCCCCCAAATGGTAGGCCCTTAAATCAGATTTTATTGAATACTTCAAAAAAACCTACCGATTAAAATTAAAATTGGTATGCTTGTATTATTTGCCAAGTTGCGTATTTCGGCTGCAATTCGATTTTTAAATTACCACCAAAGGCGTGCGTATGGGTAATGGGTAACATTTTTTCTAAAATAAATACGCACCCCACTGTTTTTTTTTTATTTTTTTGACAATTTGAAATTTACGTTTAAAAACACAATTTTGCAATTTTTACATACGTGCGGCCCTTATATAGTTATTCGCACTTGAATACAAATTGAAAAGATTTTCGTTTATAATTAATTTATTTCAACTAATAAAAGTTTTCTATTAAAACTATCAAAAACCCATTTTTCCGAAATACAACCATTGAAATTCATTTTCATTTTGCGTTTTATTGCTTTCTTTAAATAAGCTACAGAGATCTCAAGAGTAGGCATTTCTTTCAGTGACTGTTATTTAAAATTGCCATTTCAGTAGCGTAGAACCGGAATGAGGTGCCCCCTTTTTCAGAAATATTCAATACACCACTGAGATTTTAAACACTTAAACGACTTATTTGAAAACTTTAATTAATTTAGAAAAAAAATAGTATTATGTTTGTATCGTACGATGTGACCCCCTGATCAGTGGTTTGCGCCACCCCCCTTGAAAAATTCTGGTTCCGTCACTGAGTTCTTTATAATGAGTTAATAGTCTGTGCAAATCAGCGAAACTTGGACATTTTTCGTAGGTATCTTAAATATTATATTGTTGATACATTAGTCAACAACGGTTAAAAATTTTGGCATAAATGCAAATAACTCGAAACTCATTAATTTTAAACTTATTGCACATCACTATTTTTATACCTGGAAATAAAGTTAGAACCAAAAATGCTACAATGTACAAAGGGTTTTCTTTAAAAAAAATCAAATATTGGTTTTTAATATATTAGTCAATAAATATCAAAATTCTTGCAAAAATGCAAATAATTCTACCTTTAATTTTATTCTAATATCTAGAATCGAATTCAAAAATGTTATAATATACAAAGTGTTTAATTTAAAAAATATAAAGTAAGGTGAAACACCCACCATGATTAAAAATATTGTTTTATGCAGTATTTAATTACTAACAACTTTAATATGTAAACTGTTCCTCCATCTTTAATTTTACCAGAGCTAACGATTCACTTATTTCAAAGCGGAATGTTTAAAGCGTTTAGATATTTTCGCCCTCTACCCACATTATTAATACTCATTCAAAATACAACACTTAACTTCCTTTAACGTTCTATTTTTGTCGACATTTTCCACTTTTGTAATTTTTACGAGCTTTGTCCTTTGTCCTTTCGAAATATTTTGACACTTTTTTAAGCTTTCGTTATGTTTGTATTCAACCAAAGGTATAAAAATAGCTACTGCTTAATATTTGTACAATATAATTTATTTGAATAGACTATTTTTGGCAAAGGCCCTGTATTAGACAGACACATTTATGAATAAAGCGAATAAAATATGCATATTAACGAGAAGCGACAGTGAAGACAATAAGAAAGGGGACACATGAAAAAATTAGTGTCTAATTTTATTCCTTGACGTTGATTTATGTTGATATATTCAGTAAAATTTACCTCCATCACTTCGCCATAAAACCATATTACATATTTAGTTTTTCTTGGATTTGAACCCCTCCATATAATTTGCTAATTTAAACAAAACACAAAAGAAACAAGGTAAAATATGTTTAAAAAAATAGTGGACGTACCTTCTAAAGTAAACAGATGTTTTCCTAAAATTATTATTACAAAATAATAGTTATTTAAGTAACAAGGAATGTAAAGACGTAATAACGTTTGAGGTAGGTAAATACGAGCCGAGGCTTGTGGCCTGCCGAGAATGTTAATAGTCGATACATTCCGTGTTACTTATTAAATTTTTCACGCTACAGGTAGAAATTTAATCATATTTTTAAAATTTCGTTTTGACTGCTGTCATCGGAATTATTTTTTAAAAGCCCCATTATTCTAAGTTGCCTGTGCTTGTTACCATATCAACGAACAGTTAAAATCAACATTTTAGTATTCTGTTTGAAATAAAATATTGGAATCTGTACCTTGTTGCTTTAATTATTATCCTAGGAATGTAAATGACACTATTAAGTTCTGTAGTCAAGGGCAAAAAGTAAACTAATGTTATTGGCCATTTTCATCTTTTGTAGCTATGAATGTATCGTCTATTTACCTTGCCTGTAGCGTGAAATAGTTATTTAAGTAAAAAGGAATGTAAAGACGTAATAACAATCGAGGTAGGTAAATACGAGCCGAGGCGAAGCCGAGGTTTGTGGCCTGCCGACAATGTTAATAGTCGATACATTCCATGTTACTTATTAAATTTTTCACGCTACAGGTAGAAATGTAATCATATTTTTAAAAGTTCGTTTTGACTGCTGTCATCTGAATTATTTTTTAAAAGCCCCATTATTCTAAGTTGCCTGTGCTTGTTTGAAATAAAATATTGGAATCTGTACCTTGTTGCTTTAATTATTATCCTAGGAATCTAAATGACACTATTAAGTTCCGTAGTCAAGGGCAAAAAGTAAACGAATGTTATTGGCCATTTTCATCTTTTGTAGCTATGGATGTATCGTCTGTTTACATTGCCTGTAGCGTGAAAAATAAATAATCGATAAGTTAGACACGAAAATATTAATTTTAAAATTTTTCAAAAGTAATGTAAGTTCCCAAATTATTATCAAATTTCATGACTTTTTGTTAATTTCTGGTCTCTATCAATCCGTGGCCTGCAACACCGCTAATTTAGTAGGCATCTGCTATTTTCGCAATTGTTTTCGGCAATATTCCATGGGCAAATCGCAGGCATAAGGGTCCCGTATTTCACGAACGTAGTCCTAAAAAACAATAGCAAACAAAGCGCTTTATTAACAAATGTTAGCCGCTGTTCAGCAGTAAATTTCACATTAAACAAGATAAACGTATACATCAGCATGTAGTTTTCAAAGTATAATTTACTTAATTTTAGTGGAGTTACATTCGCGAGCTACCATAAAAGTAAAATAAATAAATGCGCTAGACTAAATTGGTTATTCAACTTATTTTCTACAAAACGGTCTTCATGGCTTTGTCTTGGCACCGCTTTGAAACTAATAACCAACAGCTCCGCGTTGCTTTCCTCGTTTATTTTTCGATGCAGTTTTAATTCAACGTCCTAGAAAATATTAAAGTCGAGGTGTGTGTTTTAATACCTCTCTCGGAATTGCAATGCGGACTTTCTTTACATTTGCCAGGGAGAGAGAAATGTAAACAAGTAACAAAACCGTAGTGAAGATAAAATATGTGTTCTGTTTCAGAAGCAGTTGCAAATTTAAGACAATTTGCTTAGATTTAAAAATGGATATGTAGAGTGCGGCACAGAGAAACTTGTTAGACGAATATACAATTGCTGTATAGATCAGCGGTACGGCTACAATAAGTGATTTCAGTGTGTCCACGGAAATCATTTTAATAAAAAATAATAATAAAAAAAATACGTAAAAATTTTATAATTGCTGTCAGTTGACAAATACCAATCTGAAAGCAGCAATGAGGCTTACGTTATGACGTCTACAACATGGTTTAATACATTTCATGGTAATGCACCTGCGAGCTACTCCGCTACTGGCTACATTGACGTCGGCATCTAAATACTTACACATATAAGTACAGGGTGCGTCAACTAAAGTGTTACAAACTGATATCTCCAAAACTATAAAATATTGAGCAACGAACTCTTTTATGATTTAATGGAACGGAATGGAGCGTATTGTAGGCTAATAGTGAGTTTTGAAAAACTCCCCCCTTTTAAGAAATGGGGGGGGGGGGGGGGGGGCAACTTGAAAATTTTAAATAAAACGATATTAAATTTTCAATGCTTTTTTATTATCCGCATCAAAATAGGTACAGCTTATTTTTTCCAGATTTTTTGAAAAACGTTTAATGCTTTTAAAAATAAGAGGATGAAATTCTGTAAGCGTTAAACCGCTTTCAGAATATTTTTTTAGTTTGAATGTGTCTACTAAAAATAAGCAAGTAGAATTAGATCAAGCAAATTTTAATAAGAGTGGCAAATGTACGTTGACAACCCTTAATAAATAGCGGGAGGGCTGAAATTTTGTACATGTTTCATTCTAATTAAATTTTGCTTGATTTAATTTCTTTGCTTATTACTTTTAGTCGGCACATTTAAATTTAAAAAAACATAGGTTCCGCTATTTAATATTTATAGTCTGTACCTATTTTGATGCAGATACTGAAAAAATATTAAAAATTTTATATCATCACATTTAAAACTTTTAAGTTAGTGTTCCCCCTTCCCTAAAAATAAGAGGGCGTTTCAAAACTCACTAATAGCCTGCCCCATAAAACCATGGAAAACTTTGTTGCTCAATCTTTTATAGTTGTGGAGATATCGGCTTGTAACGCTTTATTTGCCGCACCGTGTATAGATGGAAAAGTATGGTGATGCTGTTTGGGGATCGTAAACATATTAATTGGAAAACAAAACACGTTATTTATACAATTTTATATAATATTTCACCCTAAATATTCTTTAGTTAACAGACCTTTAGAGTTCCACCGGTTAAAAGTAGGACGAGTTCTCTGCTATTTCTTCGTCTGGGTTTCTCTAGTCGTTTACTAGAAAAAAAAACTGTTAGATAATAAAGCTAAACTTGCAAGTAAAATTGTGAATTATCTATTACATAAATAGCAGCAATTATGCATGTTTAATTATATTATAACGGCGACTTCCGTTTCATATTCACGTAACGGTACTTGAAAAAAGTGTTTATAAACAAACGCATTTGCACGGAAAAGGTAGTTTATCTACAAAGACCGAAACGAACAATATAGCGAATAAAATGAAGCAACGCGGAAGCTCTTTCAAGGGCTCCAACCAACTCTGGATTGAACTAACAAACGGTTCAAAGCGAAGCAACTCTATGTTCCCCTTCAAGAACGAAGCAACGGCTACACCAGGTCTTGGTAAAGTCCTCCAGCACCGTTAACCCCTTCCACTTTCGACCAGTTCGTCAAATTTTTTTTATGCGTGTATGACGTCTTTGCGTACTGAATCAACTGACTTAATTTACGCATAAAAAAACAGTTAACAGACCTTCTATTTTTCCTGCGCAAGCCCCTTTATTCTTTTTCAATAGCTTGTTAATGAAAACCTTGTTTGTTTTCCATGAGAAATGTTCTCTTTGAGGGTTAGCGGGCGTTAGCTTCACTTCTCACATCAGAAATTGTCCTGGTAAAATTTTCTCTGGAGATGAAGTGCATACACTGCAGTTGTTCGACGCCCAAGTAAAGCTGTAGGTCCCCACTGTCCTGTACTACTTTAAGCACCACGCAGGACAGAAGGTAAGACGATATACTACACCTCGAAACACCACAAGAAAAAGAAGGTAGGTAGTTGATTGGGTCAAACAAGAGCTTCTTGTTATCTCCCCCCCCCCCGGATAGTATTATAAAGAGGCCCTACAAAACTCGTTTTTTCTTTAAACAATTCCATAAGCATTAACTCTTCTTCATCTAGAGCGCATAAACAATTACAATTGTAAACAGCTTCACCAGCATTTTCCTGTCGGTGAACCAGGTTGATAAGATCGGAACAAAAAGAACTGATGAAGAGTGCTCTAGCCAGATACTATGCCGTATATTCGCTATAAAGCCGCTAGAGACTGGCCAAATATTCTGTATTTGACCAATGACCAATACCACTATTCTGTAAATCCCAAATATTTATTATAAAGAAAGAAGCCAAAAAATAATTAATATTGTTTATGTTTTGGGCGTTAAAATGTGCGATTTTCGATATTTTAATTGTTTTATTATTTAAAGAGCGAGGGTGCATCAAGAGTAGATTGAGAGTAATATAATGTGTTGTACTAGAGCATGACTTAAGGCGAATATTGCGTTATAATGGAATGCTGTGACATTTGAAGTGGGTGAGAGATGCTTTCTTATACAACGTTGCATTTAAAAGCAGTTCATATCTTCAATTGTCTTGCTATTTTGCGAACCTAAATACATGAAAAGGATAATGAGATGCATTGAAAATGGTTTTCAATTTTTTTTGACATGAGGAATGTTTTTAGGTAGTTTTGGGAGTTTGTAATGAAAATATGTTTTATGCAAATTGCGTCCGGCCATAGCGCACTTAGTCAATTGCATCCGTTAAATAATTAACATTTGAAATGTAAAACGAGTTACGAATACAACTGGAACTAGTACAAATTAATTCGATTTAGAATAGCATTAAAATTAATTGATCTGCCGTGCAGAATAAAAGAAACTAGCGGAACCCGTAGGCTATGCCCCACACCTGTTTAAAATAATAAATCAACTACTTAACTTGCTAGTGTAGCGGACCGTGGATGGTAATCATAGTTTTATGAATTTTATGGAGATTGCTTTAATTGTATATAAATGTGACGTTTTTACAATTTTTTTTGCCAAAATTAGGGAGAAGGGGGAACATTACCCACCCTAAATACTTATGGAACTGAAAATTAAGATCAAAATTTTCTAGTACTAATACTCATGAGCTGTTTAGCCGTAACAGAAACTTTTTATCGTTCACCGCCTACTAAAAAGAGAGGCATAAAAATTTACGTTTACAAAAATTTATAGTAGGCGTAGCAGAGAAATTAGTGGACTGGGACACAAAACAAATAGTAGCCCATCCCTAGCTCTATGAGCTAACAAATTTTACAAAAATTGTGTGGCCACTTTTTAGGTAATAGTTTTTTGGCTATGACCAAACTTTTGAAAATATGTTCGCTTCATAGTTTACATTTGTAAAAAAAATCTTTTTGTTTAGTAACATTGTATTTCTGTAGGGATATTGTAATACCAAAATTAACTCCGATCCGTCAATTCGTTTTTGAGTAAATAGGCATAAAGATGAAAATTTACTGACACCATCGCGGCAGCCATTTTAAAGTTAGTACTCGGAAAAACTTTAGATTTGTGTTAACGCTCTCTATTGTATTTTGTTCTTACATTTATGAAATACTTTTTGTAGCAGAAATACTACCAAAAACATGCCTAGCTTCCGCTTCCAGTTCCAATTTATGGAAAAAAACTTAATAGCTCGAGAACTTTTTGTTATACTTAAATACGCCAAATTTTATTCAAATCGGTCTAATAGTTCCCGAAATTTCGCGTTACACACACGCACACATATACAAACCGTCATAACATTTTCACGATCAAAATACATGTCCACGGGAAGTATGGGAAAGTAGCAGCTAGTTGCTTTCAAGGAGAGCTTGTAATGTACACGCAGCAGTTTTTTTACGCAAACATTTATGTTATGGCTACTTGAGTTTTCAGTATTTAGTTCAATGGAGTATCGTACATTTGTTTATTTTGTAAAATGGCTATGAAAAAACCTTTGTTGGGGCAGTTCTCCTGCAGCTTTTGTGTTATTATGGTGGGACAGTTACGAAATTATTATATAGATTATTAGATTTTCCTGTAATTTAGGAATTGTTGCTTATCCTATTTTCACAAGTATTTTTGTTTTAATGTTTTACGCGCAAACGGCAAATGTGCTAAAGTGCTTCTAGCCCTCGTCGACCAGCACACCGTGACACTACAAATAAAAGCACCTGCATATCGTAATATATTTAGAAACCGACATATTGAAAATCGTTTAATTAGTATATTACGAGTTGTGTTGATAAATATATGAGTATGACTGAAATTATACGATAAGTAATAGTTATTTAAGTATCAAGGAATGTAAGGACGTAATATCATCCGAGGTAGGCGAATGCGAGCTGAGGCGGAGCCGAAGCTTGTCGCCTGCCGAGGATGTTATTAGTCGATACATTCCGTGTTACTTATTAAATTTTTACCGCTACCGGCAATGTAAGTACCTACAGGTAGAAATTTAATCATATTTTTAAAAGTTCGTTTTGACAGCTGTCATCGGAATTATTTTTTAAAAGCCCCATTATTCTAAGTTGTCTGTGCTTGTTACTATATCAACGAACAGTTAAAATCAACATTATTTTCCTAGGGATGTAAGTGACACTATTAAGTTCCGTCGTCAAGGGTAACTAGTACACGAATGTTATCAGCCATTTACGATCCCTGTAGCTATGGATGTAAGGCCTACTTACATTGCCGGTAGCGTGAAAAAGCAATAATTGGACAAATACACAATTACCATGCGAACAGAATAAATAAGCAGCAAGAGCAAAATTACAGTAATAACAAAATAACAATAGGTGTGCAGCAAGAGCTAAATAATACATGATAATGTGATCACAATGAATAAAAAGAAATAATTATATTTGATTCATGAAGAAGCAGGTGCTAAACATTCGATTTATATCATCCTAATAGGAACGGCAACATATAATTAGTAAATCGGGTTAGACCTAAATATTCATCGGCCGTGTTTTGGTCATAAATTGATTAAATTTTGACGAAGACAGATATGCACGTATTCAACTAAGCTTTAAACCAATGTATTTCGGTACCTCACACTAGTACGGGAGCTGAATATTAATTTTTCCTAGGTAATAACGTCTGTCTGTCTGTATTTTTACCTTCCTCGCCATACGAAATATTGCTATAGAAGAAGGTGTTGCGATCGTCATGTAGGATTTGGAGCAAATGCGATCATTCCGCGAGCTTTTTTCGCTTTAGACTTACTGGACGATATATGAGTTACACCAAAAGAAAGGTACTTTTATGCCAAACATTTTCAACCTAAACATTTTGATTAATAAACAGGTTTTAGGGCCCGGGGAGACCGATAAAACGGACGCTGCAATGGTGTTTTTGTGTGTCACTTTACAGTTAGGCTTAACGCAGATATCTCAAATTTGGCTCAAAGATTGATAATTCCACTGGAGTGAAGCGGCTTTCGGCTTCAAAATTGATATGAGCATGTTAAATGACCATAGGAACAACTTTCCATTAATAAAACACCACTAAAAGGTTTCTCTTTGCTCAGATACTGGATTCCTATTTCAACTTAAAAAAAACTATTTCCGATAAGACTAGCATACGAAGTCATTATTAATAAAGCTCAAGAACATACATTTAATAAACTAGGAAATTGTTTAACAAGGCCTATATTTTCATATGGATAATTATATGCAGCATTTTCTAGAGTTCGAAGACTTTCATATGTGAAAATTAAAATTGAAGACAATT
Organism: Ctenicera cuprea; assembly: GCA_958336395.1. NCBI lineage: Eukaryota > Metazoa > Arthropoda > Insecta > Coleoptera > Elateridae > Ctenicera > Ctenicera cuprea. The sequence continues at coordinate 47,783,195 of OY284488.1, forward strand.
TAAAGGAAAAGTAGGTATATTTACTAAAAATATTGTATCGAATGAAATAACAGAATTATAATTTCAATACATTAATGTTAATGATTATTAGATTAAATGGTTATTGTTTACATTTATGTACAAGATTATAAAAAAAAACTACATACTTTGATGTTTATTATAGAATTTACGTGTAAAAGACTTAAGTAGTTTCGATAATTTTAAGATAGGTATCGTTACATTAAATTTTAGTTATATTTATTTATTTATACATAATTTTAAACCACTTAAAAAAGCGCGAGGCGTAGTTCACGGGATTAGCTAGTATGTTGTAAAAAGCCATGTTCATTGATTTAATAGTATGAAAATAAGTTATAGGGTAGCAGTATTTATATAGAACTGCACATTCAAAAATTGGAGATATTACGTTATTATCTACGACAAAGATGATGTATTATAATTCAAGTATTCGAAAGCTCATAAATGAAATTGTATTTGCCAAAATGATGCCGATTGAGCGCTGATACGCGAGAAAGTGTAATGGCAATCATTGTCAATTGCCATCTTATTTGTTCTTTTTCAGCGGAGGCGATCTGGATGTAAACAAGATAGCGTTGCCCCATCATCTGTCATATATCGAGCGGCCAGTGATGTGATTACCAGGGCGAAGGGCCCCGCTCCGGCTCGGGCACAAGTGGCTTATTATATTCCATCCGCATCTCTTATGAATTCTGCTATCCATCATTTCTGGTAGTCTCCTCGTTGGCAAATCGTCAAATCGAGCGCTGAGGGTCACGTAATCTGATCTCAGACTTCCGGTCGGGAATCAGAACGTCCGTTCTATCATTTTGATTGAATTCCTCATCATTCCCGTATTTCCAATATAATACTTCCCGTTCTACAATTTTGTTTTGTTGTTTGACCCCCACGCGCCTACTTCCTCAGACAAAGCTCGCGTTATCGGTTTTATTCCAAACACCAAAATGAAAAGCCCCTCTTTTATTATTTATAACCAGTTCCAAACGAAATAAACGATGATGATCAGAACGATGACCACTTGCTATGACATCCTGAATAATGAGGCTGTGTACAGTGTACATCTATATTGAATAATAATAATAGTAGATCTCGTTTCAAACTAACCAATAATTGAATTATGTAATTATTTCATTACGTAGTAGTCGAGTATGATTGAGTACATCACTGCTTTGGTTTGTGTGAGGTTTATTGTTTAAACATGTGCTGTATTTAATATCTTCTGTTACTGACAGAGTATTAGTTACATCATATTGTAGTTGTTAGGAATACAATTAGCCATCGCTTTTAACACAATACGGCCGTAGTTTATTTTAATTCAATGCTCGGTTATAAGCGGAAAGATCCCACTTGGATACTAGGTAACAGGTGTATACAGCCCGACAACCCAACAAACTCTAAGTGTGCAAACTGTTAACGTGGTGTACGAGTTATTCAAGTGTCGGAATTCACCTAATGCTGTAGGTCCCCTTTATCTGCAATGCTATGCACAAATTACGCAGAAGGCAGACCAAGTCATAGGCAGCGTTTGTTGTAGAAAAAAACATTAATTATTTTATTATACATGTTTTGAACCTCCAGCAACCTAAAAACGTAGTTTTTAAAAAACGTCTGTCTGTGAGTATAGATACGTGTGCCAACTAAATCCTAAATTTGTTATTCAAAAAAAAATAGAGAAGTCCCCCTTCTCTATTTTTTTGAATGACAAATTTAGAATTTAGTTGGTTTAGTAGTTTTGCTAAATATAAGATTTTCGACAAACTAGAATTAGACTTTTTTCTACTACTCAAGATGCGTAATGCTTCTTAAGCTGAAGTTATTTATTGTTTCCCGCTCAACAGATGAAAGGGTACCAATTTTGATTTTCAAAAAATTCATAGAAGATGCCACAGTGGAAATATGGTATTCAGCAATAAGCTATACGAGTACAAAGTTTAAAAAAACGTATGGCCAGTTTTTAGGAATTATTATTTTGATAATTTCAAACATTTGGAATTTGCATTTTCCGCAGTAGCCCCACCGAGTATAAAATTATTTAAACTAACATTCGATTTTGGTTCTAACAGATGATGCGTGAGAAAAATTTCTTTATCGGACCCCGTTTAATAGATAAAAGAGACCCATTTTCGATGTCAAAAAACTCACAGTGAAATTATAGTTTTCAGCAAAAAATCAAACTTTAGCCAATCTTCGGTAGTAGCCTACAAACTTTAAAAAGAATCGTGGGGACATTTTATTAAAAGATTTCTAAATTTTTCGATCGTTTTCAGATTTTTAAGATTAATTTTGTTTCATCGTATACTACCCACAAAAGGCTGTCAAGCAAGTTGTAGTCAATCTCAATCAGATAACTACTTTTTAAGTAAATGGGCGTTGAAGTCGAGATTTTCAAAAAATTGTAGCACCCGCCATTTTAAAGCTACAGTGTTCGGTAAAAAAGTTTTCGATTTGCTTTAAGTTCTCTCAGATACTGTGCTAGATATTTAAATAAATTTGTTGTGGAAAACGCTACCGAATAAACATATTTAACTTCCGCTTTCGCATTTTTTTGTAAAGCTTATCTAAAACTACAATTTTCGATATACCTCTTCATTTAAAATTTTATCAAAATCGGTCCAGTACCTTTGCCTTTAGAAACGTCACCCAGACACCCACCGACAAACCTACCCACCCACACACCTAGCCACCCACCCAAAAGACAAATAGCAGATCTACAAAGGGAATGAGCAGGTCCCGTACCATGAATGGAAGACAGATGGAGAAGTACCTATTAGTTTGGAGACCATAGGAATAGAGAAAAAGTATTAGGAGACCATAGACCAGACTGATGGATGACATGAGGAAGGTAGCTGGAACAAGATGCTAGCAACGAGCACAAAAGAGGGAAGCACAGAAATATCCGTATATGGGGAAAAATTACTAGAAGAAAGGAACAAGAAAAATATATTAAATTGATATCTCTATCCAGTGGATTAGCTTTGAAACAAGATGCGTTTTCTTGATTCCCCCAGTATAAACAAAAATATACAAAAATTTATTACACATTTACTTAGATTTTTTCCAGAACAGTTATCAGATATTTAACTAATATAAGTTAACATCGTTAAATGTATGTAAAGGTATAAAAAATATCAATATTTCCTTTTTTAAAGTCGTTGCAAAGTCACGCATGTGTATGTATTCTAAGCATCCCTCTTTTGAGGGGTTCTTTGTGCGTACCTATGCCTGCCGTATTAAAAGTACAAAAGCTTTCAACACGTTATGTTTTGTATTCGATGAAAGAAAGTTAATAAAATAGATTAATTCCACGCCTTCCTTCATGTGGAATCTGCTGAAACCTAATCATCTCGTAAATACACTGTAAAAGGAATATCGAAACTCACGCTTGACAACTGGAAGCTCGAAAGACGGGAATGTCTGTAAGCTGAATCTCTTACGGTATTCGCACATCAACCTACATAACGTCTACTAGAATGTCAGACATGCGAATTGGAAGAAACTTAACTTCAGAGATTATATTCAGAATGGAGTAAAAACACCCTACATAAAAGCAGAGTTCTGAAAAAAGTATCGGATGGTATTTTATTTTATTTAACGTATTCAATACAACGTTAAAACATTTTCAAACTTAAAAATGTACGCTTGTTCAACTTAACAAAGAAAAAGTGTACATTTACTAGGAATTTCAATTGCAAATTCTCTAGATAATTTCGAATACAGGCATCCATATTTTGGTTCTGATCAGTTTTATCAGATCCTGCTTTTCTAAAGAATCTCACTAAGTTTATATTATCACTTTTATATGAAAGCTTTAGTATCATATGTTTTATATTATTACTATTATGCAGCTATGTTCTCGGTGCAGTAGTAAGAGTAGAAAAATGTTATTGTAGTCAATGTTGGGGCGTAGCACATTAATAATAATACAGTGTTTTTCTTTTGGTTTTCCTCTTTTCTCAAAACTATTTCCTATCTCTATTAAACAGAGTGCTGTGTTTGTCAAACAATTTCCTATTTTGGCAGAAGCGTTTCCTTATTTGTCAAATCAATTTCACATTATTATTAAATCATAATGAATGCTGAAAGAAGACAAAACACCAAAATCTCCAACGAGGTACGTGCTCTTATTATCAGAGCAATGAACGGTGGTAGTTCGGCAGTCCAAATAGGACGGCAATTTACTGTTTTGCCAGACACTGTAAGAAAAATTTACCGGGCGTACAAAATAACCAACGAGGTGAATAAGAGAAGTGTTGGGCATCGCCACAAAAAAATTACTCAAGAGGAGCAAGAAGAAATCTGCAATTTTATTGATGAGGATTGCACCATGACACTAAAACAAATAGAAACCAAATTGTTGGAGCAAAATCCACAACTAGAGGTAACCTTATCGACCATTGAAAGAGCGATAAAGGAATTTCACTATTCTGTAAAACGCATTTCCTTTGTGCCAGAAAGGCGTAACACCCCAGATACTGTCAAAAGTAGGTTTGACTATGCTGTTCAATATAACAGAATAATGATTGACAGAAAAAAATATTTTTCATTGATGAATTTGGAATTCAAGTAAATTCTAGAAGATCATATGGAAGATCACAGAAAAATAATGGAGCGAACAAAGTCAAGGCCCAATTAAGAGGCCGTAGAACACTTTGGAGAATTCTTGACAACTTTTATTGGCCACTTAGGCAAAGATCATATACGAGGCGCATATTTTGTAATGGACAACGTCAGATTTCATAGAACGGACGAAATTAAACAACTGATAAGAGCTCATGGACATGTTCTAGTATTTCTGCCCCCGTACAGTCCTTTTTTAAATCCCATTGAAGAACTGTTTATCCAATGGAAAAATAACATAAAGAGAAGTCAGTCCACGGATGAACAACAACTGTATGCTCAAATTCATAATGCTTGTGATGCTATAACGCAAGAACATTGCCAAAATTATGTTCGACATATGGAGACATATTTGGGAGATTTTGAACTAATTATAAAACATTTTTTATAAGTATTGTGTTAGTATTAGCACAGATAAGGTTAACACTACAGATATACGGTAAATATGTGAGCTATCGGCAGCTTGTTTTATATGATTAATAATCTGCAAAAAGATGGCGCTACAATGACAATTTATAATTAAGTCACAGATGACTGTAATTGAGCAGATTACTTAGCACATATTCAAACCAAAAGTTAGACAGCCATCTGCCATGCTTAATTGTCAAATCGCAATTTCTCGTAAATAATTAATATTGAAGCCAATTCTACTTAAATTATATTCATGATGTGACAGATGCACTCAAATCCCCGATAAAACAGTTTCCAACACATTTCAACAGTAATAAACAAATAGCGATAGCAGCGCCCTAAAATTGGTCTGGTGCGTTGTAGCCAAACTAATGCTAATTTCGTCTCCAAATATGAGCGGACATTTTGTATAAAGGGTCATATATCTGTAGTGTTAACCTTATCTGTGGTATTAGTATAGTTAGTATTGTTGTTATCCTCTTCTTTTTCTGATAAAATTGTGTCTTCAACTGTTTGTGTTCTTGTTTATTAAAATTTTAAAAAAGGAATAAAATCGTTTGCAATAACGTAAAAGAGTTTTCAAATAGTGAATTTCATTTAACATATTAATGTCAAAGTGACGTAAATATAAAATACTTTTGAGAAATAGTGAAATACTATTGACAAAAGAGGAAAACCAAAAGAAAAACACTGTAAGATACTTTTGAATATATGATAAGTAACAATGTTTAAAGTATAGGAAAGTCCAGGCGAAGTGCTTTGCTTATTTTGTATCTAAAGAAAGTTGTCACTGTGAAAATTCGCTATCTGAAACAATTTGGTTTTCTTGAAACTTATTTTACGAAAACCTCACTTTTAATGACCTTGTTAGTGTTCTATTTTATAAAAATTTTTTTCTAAAATATTCGTGAAATTGCGGCTATCTGTAAATGGTCTCTTCCACTTTTAATTACCTTCATGACAGTCTAATGTTTAAGAACTTTATGTTTGAGTATTTGATTAACGCAATAGAATAGAAGTTTCTGCTGCTATTTAGAAGGAATACGCCATAACGAAATTTTTAAACCTCTCTCACATATTAGAGCTTCGCTGTTAGTATTTACATTATCGATATTTCTTAATTTCTAGAAAACTGTAAGCAACTATTTCAATATTTAAACGTGTTTAAGTGCATACAGAATAACACTTTAAACATAGTTTGGTTAAAGACCAATTTCCAAGTAAATCATGCCGAATTGTTTTTCTAGCAGTCCACATTAGATGTTTAATTAGTTTAACTGCACCGGTAAATATTTAATGTGTGCGTTGCAATCTGGAAATTGCAACTGCCGGATCTGTTTTATGACTTTATGTGTTCATGTTATTTTCCCATATATTCAATGCAATTAGAGCTAATTGAACTATTTGTTGATAATTTCACCTATTTGTATTCTGAGAATAATTCATTTGATGATGGAATAGCTTTTTGTTGTGTATATATTAATGGATGTATTGTAGTTAAAATACATATTGTACTGCGGTAGGAAATGTAAAATTAATTTGGTTAACACCGACATTTGACATAAATTTTCATTCGTTAATGATCTGCTTCAGCTACCTGAGGTCGTTGGCAATAATAAAATAATAATTTAATTAGAAAATCGCCCACGGATACGCTGAATTATTCAACACAGCGTAATGAAGGTTTATTATTGGATTTTCAATAGAGCAGGCATTCTAGGTGTGTAGTTCCAAGCACAGAGGGCTTCGTCACCTAAATCCCACCTGTCAGTATGATTCATAATGCTCTTGTCACTAATGCACTTGCTGTCAGAACGCCGATCCGTCTTTCGACTTTACCGGCTTACCATATTAAACACACATCTGGCCCAACAACCAACCCATTTTACTTCCCCGAATCGCTCTGTTGTTACAATTTAACTTGTTGAGTGTATCTCCGTAACACTTATCCACCTAAGTGGAGGAAATATTTTCAACATCAAGGAAATCTCAAGGAAAGGAACGGGAGTAATGCAAGAATGCTTCTCCAAAACAGGTCACGTTCAGTTGAAAATATTATGATGATGATAGCTTTTCTGACACTAAGGTGTGCGCTTATGAATTTCATGTTACATAAGAGTTGACGTAATGAAATTTTACGCAGTAGAATCGGAGAAAAACGTCGTGAAAAATTGACTCCAGCGAGTTCGCGTCAAACTCAGACAGCGTTGATATTGCGACTGAGAAACATCAAACTGTTCGCATAAATAAAAATTTATCGAAGTACAGGTAAAGTAAACAGAATCGTTCCGGGTCGAATAGTGAGTTATTTTGAAACCTTTATACATTTATCATCGGAGCAATGAACTCGAATTTGTTTAGGAATCGAAGCAACCAATTACATTAATACCGTTATAATTATTCCAAGTCCAATCCTATTAGTAAGTTCTAATAATACAAACACGGTTGATATAAAGACCCTGTTCTTGTAGAAAGAAATATTTTTTGGTTCCAATTTCCTGGGTTTTGCAGTTTTTTATGATCAATTTAAAAACAAATTGGCTTTATTATGTGCTAGAAAGTTCCTGGTTATGTAAGCTATGTTTCCTAAAGGACGTCTTATTGTTGTGTACGTAACTGCACTATAAACATGAGAATATGACATTAGCTTGTAATAAACCACAGTATTACGTTTGACAATACCGCTGTCTACTGTTGCAGCCAAAAACTTCTGTGGAAATGTAAGTCGTGAACGCGTTAAAGCTAACAAAATCAGGCAACAGCCTACTTGACAACATTTTTTTAACAATCAAACCTATTATGACAAAAATGTAGCCTTCATAATTATGTAAAGTAGTACGCACAATGGGCCCCACAATGTGGCCTAAGTGCTGTAAGACCTGAAATACAACAAACAACATCAAATTGAACAAACTACCATGTTTCCATAGTTTCAGTTAACTATGAGCTGGAAATATGTGCTTCTTCGGCTTAATTGAGTTGTTGGAAACTATCAGCTGCAAGCACTAATAGTGCAAAATCTTTCCTAAATTTGAATACCTCGTCTGTGGCTCAAGAACAAAAAGTTTCTTAATTAACGGACCTTTGTTTTTTTTTTGGTATTTTTGTGTTATTCAAATGTTCTTTTATCAAACATTCTTTTAACAAACACTGTTTATAAACAAATTCTTCAAAGTTTCGGCAGTTTTACTTTCTCATAGTTGAGAATGTATTGTACACCTCGAAAAACATTTGTGACGGAACTATGAGATTTAAAGTTTATAACAGTTCGAATGAATTCTTGAAAATTCTACATCGGTGTGTATATGTATTTAGTAAGCGCTCACGCGCGTGCAGGCGCGTTTATAATGTATGTATACAGGATGTATCAAATTGTGGGTTAACTATTGGGATCTTGCTTATTTGAATTTATACGAACGACGATTAAATGATAGAAAAATTGTGAAATTTTGTGTCTACTAATAACCCAAAAAAATAAAACTACCGTGCATCATTTTTGAAAGAACTGAGAAAAACTAAAATTTAATTTTTTGTTTTCGGCTATGCCTCATTTGTCATTTATATTACATATTGCTAGTTACCGAATTATTAGAACAATTTTTTATGCTAAATTTAATTTTTTTATCGGATTTGGTATAACTGCTACCATTGTTGGTTTTCGATTGTCAACTTTTTGTTTTATTATGTATGGGGCGTTAAGTGTAAAGTGAAAATTTACTGTGCATTTCACGGTATTTAAGGTAATTTGTCCCAATATTGATTATATATACACACATTTAGCTAAATATTTTTTATTTTAATAAATTGGATTTAAATAAATCTTTAAACATTTGGTTTAAATATTCCAACATTCAATAAAGCATTAGAGATTTGAATAAATCTTATAACATTTACTTTAAATTTTCAAATATTTAGTAAATCTTTATGTATTTAGATAAATCTGCACATATTTGTTTTATATCTTTCAATATTTAATAAATATTCGCAGGTTTAAATAAATCTTTACCGATATAAATAAATCCTTACAGATTTAAATAAATATTTCAACATTTAATTTTAAGCTGTCATATTTAACGTTAACTTGTCATATTTATTTGACCTCGGTAAACCCAGCCTACATAGAAGACCAAGACATTATTCTGATTTCAACGATGTGTCACACTTTGCATTTTGTTTAAATTTTGAGCATTTTATTACAGAAAATAAAAATTTTATAAGCGTGCCATGGAAAGTCTACGTAATTTAATTTTTCGCATTTTTGACAGTATTGTGACACATTACTGTTATCTAAATCGTACAGTAACGAGCCACTTTACAGTATAGCAACCATCTGTCATTAAAACACAATGCTTATTTACATGGTGTTACTATTATAAATTTTAAAAACACAATTATTGAAATGGGAAAATGTTACATTGCCCGATCTTACTACGCCAACCTGTTGTTGAAAACTGGTTTGTTCCAATACGATTTCTGAACCATCTTCTCCGATTGCTTCTGGTTGTGCTTGACCAAATATCTTTTTTGACGTTTTCACCTTATTGGCAATGCTATTAGATTTTGCTATACCACTTAATCTGCCTACTATTTTCTTTTGGTTTTTGAAAAGGCTAAATAATTTTTTATTAAATATTTTCAAAATTTAACACGTAATGTGCCACGTAAGGTCAACGCGGCTTCGCATGAATTTTGGCCCCATAGGCTGCGTGGTACCAATGTGGTCTCACATGCTCCACTGCTAGTTTCGGCCTTGTGATTCCGTGTTGGTCACTCCAAGCGGTGTCAAACATACAGAATAGTCAAATAGGTGGCCTAACGTTCCCGGAACAGCATTTGGCCGCCTTGGAAGTGTAACCACAGTGACACCACACGACCCATAAATTGCGATGCACTTATATTGAATATTGAAAATTATACTTTTTCGTTTATTCAAAAACTATGTACATTTTATGAAAACAAATAAAGTAATACAAAGAAACTAACTATATTTTGTGAAAAAAAAATATATATTGTGGAAAATATCTAAACAACACCTTGGTCTTGCGTGGCCATTTATGTATTCGGAGGACCTTGTGGCCAGGCAAGACTAATGTGTCGCCACAACTTTGACTTTGATTTTTTGGCCTAATTTTGATGTTTTGACAAGAAACCTCAAAGGGCGCTGTACCAAATATCATTTTGCATATAAATATGCACAATTTTTGTGATGGCCCCTGGGACCCCACTTTCGGTTACTATGGTGGCACATTACGTGTTAATGAAAATACGAAAAAATAGTATACGCACTACGTCAGAAAAGTGATTTTACTTAACTCGTACGTCATTTAAGTTAACTTGCCAAACTCGTGTAGTAAAATTTCACTTTTCTATACTTGGTACGTAATACATTTGTGTTTAAAGAAAAACTATAGTAAGCAGTGCAGGTTCTTAAGTTTTTACAAAAACAATTGAATGCCAAACATACACAATTCACTGAAAATTCCGCATGCAGTTTTTATAATTGCAGCTGACATAACAAATTGGAATAACAAGTTAAATAAACAGATAATACTCGAACTGCAATATGCAAACCATTATTAAATAAAGGTTCAAATGGCAACCCACATTACAACACACATTTAACACCTTTGTAAAACTTGCTCACAAACTCATCCAGAATGAACTCGTGGAATTAATAGAAATTTATGTAATCTGTGTTATTCATTTGTTTTTGTAAAAGATAACAACCTGCTGCCTACGTTAAAAACAAAACTTTCCGAAATTATCACAGATGATTGATGTATCTAAACATCTATGTAAATAAAAATAGTAGTTTGTTCCAATCCACAATTTCTGTTCTTTCAGAAACTAAGCTAGATAGCTCCAATTTCTTTTTCGATTATTTGCCGGCATAAAATTTCACAACTTTTCTCCCATTTAACCGTCGTCGTATCTCTTCAAATAAGCGAGATCCCAATAGTTAACACGCAATTTGATACATCCTGTATGTGTATATGTCGCTGTTGGGTCAATGATAATAACAGTCTCAATACGGAAGTTCAAGTTGGACATATGAGTGTACTTCGTTACATAAAACAGAATTTTAAAAATTTGAGCAAAGAGGCTAATAGGGAATTTTTTCAGAACCCTCCAGCTTTAAAATGGCAGCCGCTACTATATTGGACCGCCCTTTAGCCCTGTATATTATTCAAGGCAATTGCTATTGTTTTAATTTTCATGGTATTGTAAACTGGTGACAGAATAATTAGCTGAAGAAGCGAACGCTGTGTGTTTACGAGTCGTAAAGTAACAGATATTATGGACCATAATATCTCACTTTACGACTCGTAATGGTAAGGTTAACTTCAGTATCCGCATACATTCATAGGAACTGTAAACGATATGTATAATAAATTCTTAAAATTTAAAATAAAAACATCTGCTGATGGTTGTATAACATCTTGTGATTGTTATGCTAAATAATAACACTCACGTAAATAATTATAAACTATTTATTGCTAACAAAACAAAACAAATGTACAGACAATTTAAAGACACAGAATAATTATACGCACGAAATCAGTTGCGTTCGTAAAGCCATCACTCACTGTACTGAACAAGGGTAGCGCGCGCCGGAAACCCTTAGTCCACCAGGGTTGGTTTACAGCTTCCCCATTGGTTGCTTCGTACGGTAGCATTTCCGTAGAATCTTCTAGAATGTTCTAGAAGGATTTATGCTACCGCGAAATTTCAAAGCTGGGAACCGGTACAATCTTAAGGATCTCATTTTAAGCATGGTTGTTTAATAGTTGTAACAGCTTTGTAATGCCTTAGAACGTGTTCTCACACGTATTTGTCAAGTATGCAAACTAAGCTGGCTATACCATGATATTAACGTTATTGTAAACTATGGGAGGCCAAGCCAGCTTCGCAGATTGTTTGTTAGATTTTAACTAAGGCGAAATAGGCACCACAGTTTTAGAGAAATATGTTTATTTGAAGGTTAATTCTCTTTTCAAGGCCAACGACAAACTTGCAAGATAGCTAACACCCACTTGCATCAGGCCTTTCCCACGTTTAGCTCTATAAAAGCAACATGTTTTTTTTTAGAGAAGGGCCATTCTTCAAACACCTGTGCAGACAGATTCTTGATGCAGAGCGTGAGATTTATACTTGTCTGGTTGCGGGCATTTCCCTTGATCAGCAACTGAGGTTGATCTTGTCTACTCGGAGACATTCTCTCGTAAGGTTTATTCTTGGCTGCTGGTAGGTATTCCCTTCGCTTAGCGCTTATGGTTAATACTTAGATGCTCGTAAGCGTTCTTTTTGCTCAACGCTTAAAGTTTATCTTTAGCTACTTAAAGGGCCGTCGCTCAGCGCTTGAAGTTACATATTTGGCTGCTTGTGGCCATTTTCCCTGCTCACGGCTGGGAGTGTAGTTTTGTCTACTCGTGGGCATTCCACTCGTCTAGCGCTTGAGGTTTATTTTTGGCTGCTTGTAAGTAGCCCCTTGCTCGCTCGCCGCTTTCGGATTATATTTGGCTTACAATGAGCACTCCCATTGCTCAGTGCTTGAAGTTTGTGTTGGCTGCTCGTTGACGTTCCCCACGCCCCGCGCTTGAGGTTTAGACTTGGCTACTCGTGGGCATTCCCATCTTAAAGTTTATCCTTGGCGGCTGGTGGGTATACCTTTGCTCAGCGCTTAAGTTTTATACTTAGGTGCTCGTCAGCATTCCCTTTGCTCAACGCTTAAAGTTTTTCTTTGGTTACTCGTAGGCCCTTCGCTCAGCGCTTGAAGTTGCATATTTGGCTGCTTGTGGCCATTTCCCTCGCTCAAGGCTTGAAGTTTATTCTTGACTGCTCGAGAGCATTTCTTTTGCCCATCGGTTTGGGTTTATACTTGGCTAAACGTGAGCACTTCCTTTGCTAAGCGCTTGATGTTTATTTTTACCTGCTTGTGCACATTCCTTCGCTCAGCGCTTGGGGTTTATTCTTGGCTGCTGGTGGGTATCCTCTCGCTCAGCGCTTGAGGTTTATCTTGGCTGCTCGTGGCCATTCCCCTCACTCAACTCTTAAAGTTTATCCTTGGCTACTCATGGGCATTTCCTTTGTTTAGTGCTTCAGGTTTATCTTTGGTTACTCGTGAGCATTCCCCTTCCCAGTGCATGAGTTTCACCTTGTTTGCACGCGTGCGTTACACGACCTGGAACACGCTATTGGTTGTATTATTTAGGTGAGTAATTATTTCTCCATGGGCTTTCTGCTTTTTGGCTGACATTTTTTCGTGTTTTTTTAATTCTAAGTTAGTTCTCCCCCAAAAAAATTACGTTTTTTAAATGAAAACCTATTCGGTTGCTACTACCCTCTAAGTGCGAGAGAGCACTATCTGCACATCAGGAGCATTTTGCCTTATATAGTAACTCTTACGCTAGAGCTCATACTTACATGAGCAGAATGGTGTCACAGTTTCTAAAAAAATTGAGTCTTGTTATTAGTTGCAGAAAAGTAAAATAGGTAACGCAAAGATGTTATGAAAATAAAAGAAACTGTCCAAATCAAAAAATTTTAAATCATCTCTTCCTCAACACCTCGAAATATGATAACTAGTTTTCGGAGCTAGTCAATACAAAAAAGGATCATTGTAGTTTTTCCAAATTCCCCAATTTCTCCGTGACGCCATTACGAATTATTGAAGTTAATGCACTTATATTCAATATACTGCAAAGATAAAACCATCCGTGTTTAATCTATATTGCTTATCAGAAACAATAAAACAAAATTTTATACTTGCGTTGTAGATACAGTAATATATCCATTCCCCTTCCTGTATTCGGTCGACAAATATTTTATATTTTAGTCTTTGGTGCTCTTTAATCTCTAACAATTTGTATTACCTTAGGAACTTATAAAAGGCTTACACTACAGTTATAACAAACGCTCTCAGTATGTTTCTGACCACCGACAGTCAACACCCACTTTGCATGCGTACCTGAGGCGTTGCTCTCGCGAATGGTATTAAACTTCTGCATCAATTTCTTTAACTAAGTTTTGTTAAAGTTTCTACAGTGTAGCATAACCTAAACTAGACAGCGTTTAAAAGTTGCAGACTTTGTGCTGTACTAGCCGTTGACATAAATTGTTTTCGGTCACACTCGCAAGTAAGTAATAATACCTTTTTCGTTAAAATGCAGAAAGAAAAATTGTAGGTTCTGTCCATAAGGCACGAAAGTAGAACATTTCTAGTTTTTTTTAGATGATTAAGGTATTTATTTGCATGCAACTGTTTCTACAATGTAATGTAGTCAGCAGTGTATCCGTGTAAAAGAAACAATTTTTCGATGATAAAATTGCTAACGATACAAAAATTATTTTGCTTTTCTATTTTTTTAGTGTTAATGAAAACAAGATGACATAAGCAGTATTTGTAGAGTTTATGTTAACGGAAATTTTAATTTAATTAAGATAAAATTGGTATATTCCATATAAATTATTTCGTTGCGTATATTTATAATGCAATATTCCGTGTTTACACAACCCATCAATTCAGTGTATATCGCGACGTTCTGGGGTGGCCATGGCCACGGAGTTGCCGCAGTGCCTGCCCAATGCCACTCATCACTGTCCGGCAGTGTTTAGTTCTCCACACAGTGACGTATTGTTGGCACGTAATAACGAAGCTCGTGCCACGACGCCCCATCTTTGTTCAATAATGCAGGGAAATACAAGAAAAAAGGACAGGAAAACCCAGTGCGATTATTTCTTATTGTGTTCGCTATTAGGCCACCGGGTTTTCCATAATTGCAATCATCAAACACTACGTCTGTTGTATTCGTTTTATCCAAGTTTGTCTTTAGTCTTTGTTCGAGCAGCCCTTTTTGCGCCATTTTCCAAAATGCTTCTGCCAGCAAGGAAAAACATTCTTTATGTTTACAATTCTAAACTCCTGAAAAAGAGCATTAATCAGAGATGCCTTTGGTAATCTTTTAAGTACGATGAAGGCACTAATTTTAAAGAATTTAATCCTTTTAAGACCTTAACCACGACACCTTCTGGTATCAATTAATTCAGTTTGGTTCATTAAAATTTACGCAATCATTACGTCAAATAAAATTTCTCAAATGCAATGCAGTTATTTAACCAGGTTAGTGGGGCGTCAAAGGGTGCATTTTTAACGTAGACGTATAATCAGAATTAAAGCCAACTTTGTATGCAGCGCTGCAGCGAATAAACAAGTTCCAATTACGTTGGTGCTAATATGAGTAATGCATTTTTCATGTACCGCAGCACTTTCCTTTCGACGGGAATAACGCTGTAATTTGACAAGTAAATTTAAGAAATAAGAATTCCATCAGGAAAAAGCTAACGTAGCGTCGTGAGATTATATAGATCTGAAAAGCTTGTCGTATCCACTTCAGACAATTTATTAGTTGCATAAACATAAATTTTGCTGGTCTACTTCATATACTAATTAGTTAATTAATTAATGTTAACTATTCAAGTCTCAAATTGTTTCAAAGAGATAAATATGGTTGATATGAGAAATAAGCATAATTGAATTAAGTTAAATTCCACTATTGATAGAAAAATTTACTATTCACGGACAATTTTAGACTTTGCGATAATTGTTAGTGACAGTTTGAAAAATGTTAAGTTTTAGGAAAAATGGAAAAAGAAAAACAGTATAACGTGTAGGAGTTTTAAAATATGTTTTTCACGCCGACCGGGCCAACTGGAAGGTGGTGGTGCGCAAGCTGTCGATTGTATTCAGTTGATCTACAGGTATAACTCCCACCAAATTGCTGTTTGGAATTGAGCAGATAGGCAAATCTAACAATTCCCTTTTAAACCTAAATTAGAAGATGTTAGATATTTAGAAAATACTACGAATAAAGCTAATGAGAGAATTTTTGCCAATTAACAAGCAAACGCTGATTAATTGATTTAATAAGATTAATATTTGTATTAGATGATCGTGGTCGATTACGTGTCAGGCTGGCCGATCTGTGGTACAAATTTTAACCCTGCAGAGGTGGCGCTGAAATCTGACAGACTCCATCCCTCGAAAATTTTCAACCAAACTCGCAACTATTCACCTATAGCGTTGCACCTCGCGCTATCGTCCTCTCTTTAGTATTAATTTAACGTCGTAGGTCAGTGAGTTAGTTAATGTGCTCCAATTTTGAGAAAAATTCGAAAATAGTCTGCGAGACTACGCCACCATATATGTTTTATAAATAGTTTTGTTCGTTATAAGTATATTACATGTTTTCACAAATTACAACAAATTGTTCTGTAGGCTGTTTTTACATTAGTTCAAAATAGAGTATAATCTAGAACAACAGCGACTGTTACAGCTTCTTAAGGAAGTGCCGAGTGATGTAGAAGTTTATGATGACGACGCATCTGAAAATGAAGAGGATGTAGTAGAAACTCGCTCTAAAACTAGCGAAAGATAACAAAAAGCTGATAATTCTAAAGATGAAGATGCATCAAACATCATACAACCATAAGAACTCCTTGCTATGAAGCCAAAGATGGTACCAGATGGAAAAAACATTGTTCACCTCAAAACGTTAAAACACGATCCTGGAATATTATATGCCACCTCTGAAAGATAAAGATAGCTTGGAATACCAAAATACAAACACATAGTTTCTGAAAAATATAATAAAGAACGTGCTTTTAAACCAACCGATCAAGATTCGGGCACTGTTGGATGTTTTATATCTAGCTAGAATACTGAAAAATAGTAGACTAAATGTAGATGAATTATAGGATAGGGAAGCGTCAGGTGTGCAAACTTTAAGGCTTACTATGAGCAAGCAAAGATTCCTTTTCCTCTTGCGAAATCTCCAATTTGGTGATTTTGGCACAATGAACGAGATAAATTTGCATCAATTCGAGAGCTTATGTGGTGTTTGTTGAAAATTGCGAAAAACACTACTCAATTGAAGAAAATGCAACCATAGATGGACACTTTGCCGGATTCAGAGGTCGCTGTCCCTTTAGACAATATATATCCACCAAAACCAAGAAAGTATGATAAAAAGTGTTCCTATTAGTCGATTAGAGATGTATTATTACGGCAAATTTAGATGTGTATGTAGGTAATTAACGCAAAGGTTTTTTTTTTTTTGAAAAAAACGATACTTGTAGTGTTGTTAAAGAACCGCTGACAACAGGTTTCCATCCATCCCTTTAGTAGAAAATTGAAGTATGGTATAAAAAGGTTCCTATTAATCGTTTCAAAGATGTATTATACGGTAAATTAAGATGTGTAAGTAGGTAAGCAGCCCAAAGGTCTCCTCGTTTTGTAAAAAATTACACTTGTAACATTGCTAAACGTCGGGCTTTGCCTATATTTGGCACAACAAGAAATAACCGCTAACAACTGGTTTACATGCATTCCTTCAGTAGAAAAAATATTGAGAGATCACAAAGTGACCTAGAGTAGGTACCATCAAAAAGAATATAAGGGAATTGCTCGATATATTTAAAGAAACCAAATCTCGACCAATAACATTCAGTATATTTGACTAGAAAGAGAATATGACCATAGTGTCATATGTACCAAAATAAGGCAAAAATACCGAGTCTTCATAACAGCTATACAATTGAACCAGAAACTGGTAACAAACATAAACCAGAGATAATAACGTACTATGACAGTACAAAAGGGGGCGTAGATACCGTAGACGAACTTTGTTCCTGGTATAGCGTAGGCCGCAATACCAGACGCTGGCCAGTAGTAATTTTGGTACAGTTTGATAAATATTGCAGAGATAAATAGCCAAGTAATTTATACACCAAATCATCTAAACTCAGCAGATGTCATAATAAAAAGACAGTTTTTGAAACAATTAAGGTTGGCGTTGATAGATAATTTGAAACCACGCGCAGAACTAGCCAATTTACCACAAAGACATCGACTCGAACATCTACTGATAATAACGCTCGATTAGTGGTTGCAGAAGGTGGACGAGAATATTGCGTAGAATGCAAAAATAAAAACAAATCTATGTCTGATGCATACAAAAGTTTGGTGCGCGCTTTGCACTAACACCCATATTGATGCCCTGTAGTGAAAGGTTTGCTACTTTTTAAACAAATTAGCAGAATAGTTTTGTTACAAAGACTTGTTTTTGTAAAAAAAATATTTTGACTTTAAGAATCACAACAGTTTATAATATTTACTATACTTTTATTAATAACAAATATTTGTGGGTATGTAACTGCTAATATGTACCTTAGTAAACATCATTTTGAATGCATTAATGAGTTTTTATTTAATACTTTTCAAAATAAAAATTATGAAACATCAAAAATAATTGTTTTAAAAAAAGGCGCCACCACCGCAAGGTTAAATTTGTATTTCGCGCCAGAGCTACTGGGAGCTGGTGGCGCTCATGGTGTCGATTGTATTTACATGTACGCATGATCTCGGCGGTTGTACAATACGGAAACGAAATAAAGCCGTTACGTTCTGACATTGTTACTTTATTTTGTTTTATTATGTAAAAAGCCCCCTTTAACTTAAGTTAGGTTAGGTTAGGAATTTTTTAGATTATTTAAATAATTATAACTGCTTGATTGCGTAAAAAATTATGGTTATGAAATCAACACCATTGCACACTTTGCTAACGCGAGAAAACCAAACTATTTCCTTTTACTCAAAAACGTTATATTTTTCGTAATAATCTGAAACTGACCAAGTTATTTATCTTGTGTGTGGATCACTCTTACTTTTTGGAGAAAAATGGTTCTTGCTTCAGTTTCAGCGTGGTCCTGTAGAAAATTTATCACTTTTTCGTTGCCCCCGTGTAATGGTATCGAATGTAATCACTGTAGCAATTGAACCACTGTAACAATAATTAATATTTCGCTCGCAAAAGGATTACCTCCATATAACATAACACACGATTAATTTAGCTCGAAGCTAGAATGTTTTAACGAACAAACGAGCACATACACGTAGAGGAATTCTAGTTTAGAGTTGTAAATGTGTACGTTCGTTACCTTTGTGTTGTCCATTTCTAATTGGCGACATGAAAGCATCCAATTGTACAAGTTTTCCCTTATTAAGTATAAGGCGTGGTGAATGGTGTAAGTTGGGTAAGGTGGTGTGTGTGGCGGACACTTGCCGCAGTGGTGCTGTAATCGATACTTGGCGTGACAGCCCGCCAGCTAAAATAAATACGTAAACATGTAACAACTATCACCAAATCAAGCTTTTTTATACATATTATTGAACCAAACTTTTAGTATTTTTGTAATAATTGTAGCCGCTATGTATTTAATAAAATTGACGTTATTCGTTGGTAAAATTTAGTTTGAATCGTGCTGAATTTTAACGAAAAATTTACGAAACAATAACAAGTTTACAGGATATTAATTTAACTTGGTTCTAAAAGTACATAAATATAAACTTAGAATGGTAATATTAAAATTTTATTCGTTTGAAATTGAGAAATATGGGAGCCTTAAGAACAATAAAACGACCGTAAAGACGCATAGCAGTTACCTGGAGTTATTATAGAAAATATAATGTTTGAGAGGTCACGTTTGAAGTATCAACTCAGTTTATAGCTAAATGATTTAATGCAACACTAATGTTTACTACTGGGCGATTCAGAACTACGTTTAAATATAAATTACTTCAGTGTAAGCATTAGTTGTCTTATTTAAGAAGACTTTAGTAAATGGCTTGGTTAAATCTTCAAAACCAGGAATTACAGAACAATTAAGTCAAATCCGTCAGTTTACAAATAAATAACTTATTTGGGTATGCCACCATTTCCATGATTGTGGTTAGCTATTTTGCCTTGATTTATCTTACACGTGGATGGGAATGCACTTTAGCTGCTTATAGAAGTGATGATTTACCTTCTCATATTTCACAAGCTAAGTGCTTTTTTGCATTTAAAGCATTTTATAAACATACAACCAGAGCAGAGTTTGTTGAAATACAAGCTGGTCCATTATAACTTAGCAGCTTTAGGCGCTCACGCGGTATGAGATAAAATAATAAGAATACTTACACTTTCTTGTTAGGAGGAGTATACATATATTAAAACCAACATGTCCTAACGAATATGCTTTAATAACTGCCTGTTCCCAACCATCACGACATCGTGTTCCCCTTTCAGCTACACAATTCCAAAAACTCATAACATTCAACATAAATTTAAAAGAACCATAACATTGAATATGAATGATCTAAATATAGGGTTCCTTCGGGTCCTGGACGTGATTCTGTCGAGTTTGGTATCAAATGTGTGAGAGTAACCTCTAACATTCTATTAAACTAACAAACGTTCTAAAAAAATGTTCGTAAATATCCATACATATATAAAAGCTCAAAGGGTTTTTTTCTCCGGTTCCTCCAGCGGCTACCGCTTTACCAATTTGGACCATTTTTTTTTAAATGAAAGGTCTCTATCCTCAGATGGAACATGAAACATTTTTATATTTTTATTCTACGTCGATTTTTCAATAATAATTATTTTAATTTTTAATATATATGAAAGTCTGCTAGACGCGCTTCACTTGAGGCGACATCTATACTAACGCCGCGTCTCCCTTATGGAACTAATGCATCACGTGACTTATTATTTAGCCGGTTCTGTCAACGCTGTCTGTCAGTGCATTGTGCGCTGGGCTAACACTGGTACTGTCTGAAGCTACAAACTCATAAATAAAATTAGGATGCTCTAATATTGCTGTTTTAAACACTACCAAAACGATTCATTTTTTTCTTCTTCCCTATTTCTCTTTCAATTCTTCTTTCAGCCTATTATTCCCCCACTACTGTCGTTGTCTTATCGCCTTGTTTCACCTTTTTTCTTCTGATTTACATTTTGCTTCTTTTCTGTTTTCTTTTTCTTCTTTACCACCCATTTCTTCCTTATTCTCTACTGTATCCTTCTTTTTAAAATACCTTTTTTCATTATTGGATTTCTTCTTTTAATCGTTCTTGTTCTTGATTAAATATCTGTTCGTTTTCGGTCGAATCGTTTTTCATGCGATTTGCACGTTCGTACAATGGTTTTCTTACTTCTATGCACTCTTTTTTTCCAATAACATTGTCATTTCTTCTCCCATTTTCTTTTGACATGATTCAACAGCGAACGTCCGCGACGCGGTTTAAAGCTCATCAGCCTGCAGCTTTGTGGAGAACGTCAACACAACGGCAACTCTAAGTGCACCCAACGAATTTTGGTAAAGATATAAAAGCGCCAGTCCCTTTGTGTACGCTCCAGCCAATCACGGGTTCAAAGAGCGTGGTCCGACAATACTACAAATTAAACTTCTTATCTCGCTCCTCTTCTCTCAGCACCACAACCACAATCGGTCTCACTCTCTCAAGACATTCTGAAAATTGCTAATATAGAAAAAAAATAGCAAAATTCAACCTGAGGTTTACAAAACCGCAGGAATAATGCTGACAGAGAACTCGTTACCCATGTGGCAACGATAGAGAGTAAAACCAAACGCAAAACCGCAAAAAGTCAGTTTATTTTTGAGATTGAATAACCTCGATCATAAGATATAAGCTTGACAACGATGGAGCTCTAATCTACGGTCACCAGATCAAGCTTCAGCCGGTGGTCACTAGCTCTACCCACCGATCGAGTTCTAGATTCCGGTCACCGGAACCATCCGCATCATATTTTCTTCTATATACTTTATATTTTGCATTTGTTAAATGTTTACTCACCAAATCTTATTCTTCATACAAACACATACGGAAAAGTTAAGTACTCCTGTTGAAAGTCGTTAAGCCTAACCGCTTTTCAAATAATTAAGTTTTTGAGAAAAATCAAGTTTCCATGAAGGTCTCAGCGTTTACTGGAAATGGAAAAATAATTTGTACATACTTTCAGGTTAAGTCTTACACATCAAAACAATAAAAAAAAGTCCTGATAAACATATGACCAAGAACGCTTCCTTACGGAGTTACAGCCTTTGGAAGAAGCAACAGAAAGGGTATTGAAGGGTGTAACTTCGTAAGAAGCGTTTCCGAAGCCATGTTTTTTGGAACTTTTTTTATTGTTATGGTATGTAGATTTAATACTCTTAAAGTTTGTGGAAACTATTTGAACATCTAGAGAAAATAGTTTATGGCAACCCGATTTTACAAAAACATTGAATTATCCCGAAAATTATTAACTATTTGATTTAGCAACTTTCAACAAGAGTGCTTATTTTGATCTAAAATGTTTAAAAGAAAATATTATGTACCTCCCTGCCATATGCCACTTAGTGGCAGATGGCACTTATTCAAACAACCATTAGTAGCAATACTAAGCTACGTAAATGAGTAATGCGCAGATGTAACATTTCAACATTTTAGTACATCTACTGCGAAAATTGTTGACGAGAAAGTTCTTATACGTACTGTTCCATCACCAGAAGGCTGTAACTTCATAACTAAACGTTTCAGGATCTATGTCTATCAAAACTGGCACGTTTGCAGATGATACTGTTGTCTTAGCTGTCCATTAAGACCCAGTAATAGCGTCTGCAAACCTTCAGGACCATCTCTTCCAAATAGAGGAATGCCTTACAAGATGGAATATAAAAATAAACGAAAGCAAGTCACAACATATAACCTTCACATTAAAAAAAGAAAAATGTCCCCCAGTGTACATTAACAACACAGAAATACCATCTACAACCAGTGTCAGATACTTGGGATTGCACCTTGACACTAAACTTAATTGGAGAGAACACCTAAGTAAGAAAAGAAAGCAGATAGATCTGAAAATGAGAGAACTGTATTGGTTGATCGGGAGAAACTCACGAATGTCATTAGAGAACAAAATTCTAATTTACAAAGCAGTAATTATCCCAATCTGGACCTATGGTATCGAGCTGTGGGGTTGCGCTAGCAAGTCCAGCATAGCCATAATCCAACGAGCGCAATCGAAAATTATAAGAGCAATAGCTAATGCTCCATGGTATGTAACTAACCAGGTGATACATCAAGACCTTTGTATCCCAACAGTCCAAGAGACAATTCAAAAGAGAAGCCAAAAACATCACCAGAAACTAGAAACACACACCAATATTGTATTACGGCCACTAGTGCAAGAGAGAAACAACAGAAGACTGAAAAGAAAATGGCCAGTAGACCTGATATGAGGGGTGTAGAAGAGGTATTTTCAATGGAGAAGCCTCATCCGGACATAGAGAGACCTTAACCAGTCTCCCAGCCAGCTAAATAGCTTATAGAATGTAATTCTGATTGCTGTAATAAATAAAATTAAAAAAAATTGTTTTCAAATTTTGCAACCATCCTGGAAGTGAGTCCCACAAGTTATGAATCACGCTTTACATTGTATGTACTTTTATTTTTTTCTACATTCGCAGTATCTTCTTCTTTTTGTCTGGTTGTTGTTTTTTCAAATATTTTCTTTCTTCTTCTTCTTATTGTTAGGACGATGTCCTGCTTTCTCCATTTTTGCCTCGTTTCAATAAATGGGGTGGAATGACTCATTATAGGTCTTGAGATGCTGATGTCCAGCTCTCCTGCCATCGTTTGGGAGGTCTTCCTACGTTTCATTTTGAATTGGGTTTCTCTGACTTTGCCATCTTGCCAATCTGTCTTCTCCTACTCTGTCGAACTCCGCCATAGACGGTCACAAGCCCGGTTTGTGAAAGGAGGAGGGTTCATGGGTCAGGCTAGCACCCTACCCATGGTAAAAACTTATAACGCCCAAAGAACCACTAAAGCCTCGGAAGCAGGACTGATTACACGGACAAAAAAAAACTATTTTCTCGTTACTCTTTTTCCTCATTCTTAGCTTTTTCCTCTTTAATTCTTTCCTTCTTTCTTATTCTTTGCGTGATTTTCCGTTTTTCATCAATGTTGTTTTAGATGTGTTTTACGTTATTTCAATGTGTTTCTTACTACATTACTTCTCTTTTCTATAACCTTCCTCCTTGATCTATTATGTTTGTTTTGTTCTGTTTTCGTTCCAATTTCCTTTTATTCATATTTTTTCATATTTCGCCATATATTTTGTTTTTTTTTCTGACACAGTTTCTTACAATAACTTTTTGGAATCTTGAAGATTTCTACCACCTCCGTCTATTTGCTTCTTTCTTCTACACATACGTATTGTGATTCGTATTCCGCAACCAACTCTATATTTCTCAAACGATACTTGTATGTCAGTGGGGAGCACATCATCATATTCCTTACAAGCATGTTATTACAACTTTACTACAATATTCCATTTGTATTACAAATGATTTGCTTTAATCTCTTTCCGTTCATAATTCTCATTCGAGAATCGTTTATATATAATTGAATGAACCTTGATCAAGCAAAGTCAAGTGAAACAACGAAGAAAATTGATATGAAACACTTTTAGGTGCAACGAGGCATGATTAAATGGTTTAGTTGAAATAGATTTTGAAATTTCTGCTGAACTTTCCAGCTTGGTTTGTGATTAAAAGTAACAAGGGTAAATAAATTCAAAAAACCATTATCCTCCAGGTGAATATCTTGCGGCTACGGATCTTAATTTACTTTTGACGCTGACGAAATTGTAGTGCGAAATGATTCGAAGTGTTGTCGAGTAGCGGTAAGCAATTAAGCATAGATTGCTTCATCATCGATTTCAAAAGGACGAGGGTACGTACAGCGCCTTCTCTTTTCTTTCCGGCCGGATCTAATATACGCTTGGAGTGTCAATGAAAACGGAAATCTATATTCTCTGTCCTTCTCTAGTCTTATTTGACGCTTAGGAGCGAGTATTCTCGGCAAAATAGCCATAAATTTTATTGAATTTCTGTCCTATTAAATTTGCAATTGCATACAGACAATTTATAAAACAGCAGATGTTCGTTCTCTATTGTCCTCTTTGGCGCTCGCGAGTTGTACGCCTGATCAACAATTGGAAAAGTATATTATTACAATTTTCCTGTTACTTTCACATGGGGTGTAATATCGCTTCCTGTTAGTGAAAAATTGCGCACGGAGTTTTATTTCCGGGCATATTACAACACGGGAACATTTTAAAGTTCTTCGTCAAATAAATGTGTTTTGTATAATAGAATTTAGTATAACCAAATCAATTAATTATTAAATTAGGAACGTCAAAGCCGTATTTGTGCGGCTATATTTATTGCGGGGAGGATTCGTTTCCGCGCGAATTTCTACGGCCCCGAGCTAACAACACCACACAGATATCTCGCTCGCTTTTACAAAATTTAATACTTTGAAGAAACCCGTGTCAAATTTAATACATAATGCAAATCACAACCAAATTCATCTCCTTGTGGAATATAAAACAACAAAGATGGAAAGACTCGTCTACGTGAATTCGACCGAGTCTGTGAAAATTTCATTTTTATGTTAATTAATAGCCCCAAACGCAACTTCCAAATCCTACTCGACGCTATTCTGATTTTCACATTTGTATAAATTCAGAGTATAACTGGTTTCAGCAAAAAATCGCTTAGAAATTTGATTTCGTTCCGCATACAAGGGATTTTTGTTAATGGCCCTAGGAGCCTACAGGTGGCTCTTGGGCGACTGTCAATTTCGAGCCACCCTCGTATTTATTCGCAATCTTGACTGGATTACGACGTCGTTAAAATCCAGGGATAGAACTAGGAAGCCTGACGTGTGAAGTCATGTCATTTTTCCTACTTTTCCTGGGGAAGCTGTCTTGTCAACTAACCCCACATTCCGGTATTTGAATGAGTTTGCCTTGTGGTGCGGGTGGTCGATACCATCAAAGATGAACTTTATTAATGTTTTATACCCTTTAAGCATGTCAGTTTCTTTTGACAAAATACTTTGAAACATATCAATTACGAGTGCAATGTTTTGTTTGGTTTATGCCCAAAATTTACATCGCAAAAAGTATAATATGGTAAAACATTTTCTATTAATTTTTTTAAAACTTTTATGAAAAACGAAAACAGTTCAATTGGAAAATATTTCACTGAAAGAGGATTGTAATTTTTAATTTAAATGAGTAGTTTTACTTATAGGAATGACGCCCACTTCCTTAAAATAGTGTTAAACGTTTCGAATTTTGGAAGAAATGTCAAATTTAACATTGCTCAGAAAAAAGAAATTCAAGGATGGAGACGTGTCATCCATCGGTCCTGCTACTGTTGTCGTTTCGACCACGGTTGCACGTATCAGGGTTTTGGATTGGGCTGCTATAGTTGCTTTCTGCCAACAGCAGCACAGCCAGAGCCCTGAAGATGTTCCGTGCAACCGTAGACGAAACGATGACGCCGTTCTTCGTGGAGCGAAAAATGTCTTTAACAACGGTCGCGGAAACCTACAGCGTAAAGTAAATTAGAAGAACCTTTCTACCCGTAAGAAAATACAAGAGCTTTTGTTTAGGGGGTGTTTTTTGGTGTTTGTTTCCGTCAGGAAATTATTTTTACCGGGGAACGTTTTTATTGCATTATCGATTTACCGAGTTTGTTTTCTGACGATTTTTGTCGACAGGTGTCCTTTCCATCCACGTTTATTGCAACGACTTTGTTCTCGGACGTCTTTCAGGGGCGTTTTCTCCGTAAACCTAAAATAGCCCCCATAAGCAAAAGCAAAGTTAGGCGCTACTGATAGATTTAATAAACTTAATAAACCGGCCGCACATAACTCAATAAATTTATGATGTTTATTTTATGTAACTCAGTCGACATCATTTTAATTTGTGATCAAAATATTTTTGGTTATCGCGTTAAAGGTATTAGACTAGTACAGCACAACTTGATGCAAGTCAACGTAATTATTGGGGCCCGAGATTGAAAAGGCCCTAGTGCAGAAGTTTTTGTTTTTCATAAAAATAATAACAAATATAATGTAAATCGGCCAAAGTATTCAACGGAAGAAAATTATGTGAAGCAGTGAAGGCCTGACCGATGGCGCGATACGATGTTTCCTGCTGCGAGTTTGTTTTGGTAATGACTTCACCGGTATTAGCAGATTATGTTACAATAATGCAAACAAACAGTATATAGTACTCAAATGTGCTTAGCTGTATCAAAAATTGTGCTGGTCGCCTGCATATACAAATAAGCGCCTTATCAAATGGACGCATAAGTATGTCGGTTCTAGGAGCTGGGACACCTCACCTCTAAAAGGTGAAAAGGTGAGACAGGTGGAAAGGATCCGGATTTACTATACAGATTAAATTTTAAAAAGTGTCCATGAGGATAAGCAACCTTTTCTACACTATAAAAATTCATCTTTAGGTCTAGCAGTGTAATTTAAATATATAAATCACAAACTTATGATCTGAAAAAGTATACATTTCTGGGCTGTTGAATTTATGTGAAAACCCAGAACAAAAAAGTAAGACGTCAGTTTAATGATGACACATTTTTCTGTAGGGGAGGCAACCGTTATGTCAAAGATTAAATAGAATGACATGTCGAACACAATTTTTAATGCTATAAATTACAGAAAAACGATACTAATAAATTTTATCTTATCGAGGGATTAGTTCATGTTTTACAACCATTGACTGTGATATACTGTTCTCCGATTTACAAATCGAATAAATAAAAAAAATTAATCGATCGTCACATCAAGCACATATAGTATAATGATTTTATAAAACTGAATTCTGTATCATGATATTATTTCTTAGCTATGTTTTTTTCTAGTATAGAAAAGTATTGGTTCCGTAACAATTTTTGATTGGAAATACAAGATTTCAATTGGATTTCAACAGCGGGATATCTAAGGAGCAGCCATTGCAATTTTAATAAAACTTGGAAGGTAATACTAATTCGAAAAAGAAGATTTTGACAAATTCGGGAAAGTTTTTTTTAATAAATAATAATAAAAATAAACAGAATTTTGCAAATATGAAAACAGAATTCGATGGAAAACGAATCAATTGTTTTCCTCTGTAGGTCCAAAATGTCATAGGGAAAAGTGCTAATTGTTTATGAAATATTTACCCAAATTGAACAAGCTACAGAAAACCTAGTGGCGACATTAAAAGAACTTTTACAATAAATTCTAAAGGAAATATTTTAGCACACTCTTGACTTATTTTGTCTGGTTTACATTCCATTGATCAATAAGTCGCGTGCAGTTCTTTTCCTTTGGGTACTTAATGCAAATTGGTGTAGGAAAACGAGTCTGGAGTGTTCCCGACTTCATTTGTTTGTAAATAAATTTATGCGTTCTAATTTAACCGCAGTGAGAAATTTTTCACTTTGTCGTTGTACGAGTACGGAAAGGAAAACCTGCAGAAGTGTCTAACTGCAGCCAATTAAATAAATAAAACACTTAAATAGATCCAGTCTAGAGGATAGTTGGTCCGAGAACCAGTAATAAAACGGGGAAGAAAAACACCAGCTACGCGGTTGTAAACTTTCATTACGGGAACAGGAAAAAAGTAGAAGCTCTTCTATGGTTCCGTTTTATTATTCATTTTCAGCACGTATTCCGAAGTCTGGTTAGGCAGAATATGGGGGGCGCAGACGCCCGATACGGACGTGGATAAAAAGGCAACTTTCGTGAAATGTAGCCAAGCTGAATTACCCCAAACAAGGTTTTTGTTAGATACTAACAATTCGTTTTCCGAGATTGGATAACGATCTATACAACGGTTTGAAAATTTTATTAAAATTAAATAAGTAGAGGAGGGGATATTAAAGTTTCGTGCACGCAAAATTTTGTGTTGAAACACGAGCGTCTCGTGTGCCGCTGTAAAAAGTCACCTGTAAAGCCATAGTTTGAAATTTGTCGTCGATTTTAGTGACTCTTGTCACGCTACGCCGTAAATTGACTTTAATAAGTGACTTCAAAAGCATGTTGTATAAATCAGCGCTATGTATGCATGTATATGCACAATGTTATCTAAGGATGTGTCGTGGGATGAATGAAAGACGTATCAAACAATGCTTGTCACCTAACAGCTAACATGAATAATAATCTTTAATATGTTGCTTTTACCAACAATATGGTACAAATAACTTTTGGAGAAAAATGGAATGCCTTCAAACATTGCAAATAATGATAACACAAACAAGCGCCAAGAAAAAATAACACTCAACAGAAGTCCTTTTATAGAACGAGCGGAAAATAAAGTCTGAATCAACGCATAAAGAAATGTCGAAAACGGGGGTTTTATGAAACATTTGCACTCCAATGTTGAAAAACATGGTAGTTGCTGAACGCATTGACTACATAATCCGAGGAAATCGACCACTTCGTAATGAATAAACTATTTTTTTTTGTTTTAACGACGTTAGCGGTATCAGAATTTACTAAATGTAACATGCTGACATGTTTGTGGCAAAAAGGATTCGACATAAACACACTATGGTTCTTGTACGATGAAGCGACACACCACACTTCTTTGGGAATTTTTGAAAAATAGTATTTGTGCTAATCAACCCAATCCCTCGCAGAACTCCATAAAAAAATAGTAGAATAATACAACTTCATAGATGAAGATCTCAGTGGTTCGATTATAGACAGTATTGCAACCAAACTGTGGACATATTGAACATTAAATTTACAGTACTATTTTCGAAATAATGTTTTGCTAGGGTTGTTGATTTGTCACCTGTGTTGAATAATTTTAAACAAAATCGTTCAGCGCCTCGTGGTCTTAGCTGTATAATTACCATACTAAAGCGGTTCTTCCTCCATCTGCGCTGTTGATTCGAGTTTTATTAGCTTAAGTTATACATCACCCATTCGGAATGCGGCTATAACAGGTCAAACATTTTTAAGTCAACTTCAAATAAGAACTTGCCATAGGTCCAAGTTTGGGTCCAAGGGAGCTCCCGTTTCGAAATCGACCATCATCACATTTTTTTAATTCAAACATAGCTAGAGTGGTGCTGGTGACGCATGGAAAAACCGTAAAAAAATCGTAACATTTTTAATCTACACGGCGGCGTCAAAATTCTTCGAGTCGAATCGGGGCGACTTCGTCGTTTTCGACTGACGTCGGAAATAAAATTGCAGGAATCGAGAGAACTCGACTCGCGGTTTGGGCCGTTGTACGAATTTCGGTTGTTAACGTTTCTGTACGACCGTCAGAGGATACCAAACTTTTTTTCCTGTGGCTAAGCCCCAATTCGGTTATGGGAACAAAACCGACGTTTTTCGACGCGCGCTGGAACCGAACATAACGCTTTATAGCAGAAATGAAAGTCGTACATTTTTTGGACTGTTTTTGGCAGAGAGAAACGAAAACCTAAATTATTCATTGCAAAGCCTTCGGACTTGGGAAACATTTAACACCGACCCCTGACTAACATATCCGAACGGCAAGCCGATCGGTGTACCTATTCATGAAGGGCAATGAAATCATGTGAAGCACGGACAACGTCATTTTTTAAAATAAATAACGAATTGAATGATCTAACGATCTCTTATAATACAAATCGATCCCGAATGTATTTCTTTACTGCAAATCGGCTTCCAAACCAAATCTTCCAATCTGGAAAGCCTCGGTGGAAGTAGCAACCAATAGAACACACTTTGCTTAATAATCCATACATATATAAAAGCTCAAAGGGTTTCTTTCTCCGGTTCCTCCAGCGGCTACCGCTTCACCAATTTGGACCATTTTTTTTTCAATGAAAATCTCTATCCACAGATGGAACATGAAACATT
Organism: Ctenicera cuprea; assembly: GCA_958336395.1. Lineage (NCBI taxonomy): Eukaryota > Metazoa > Arthropoda > Insecta > Coleoptera > Elateridae > Ctenicera > Ctenicera cuprea. The sequence continues at coordinate 47,813,844 of OY284488.1, forward strand.
TTTATATTTTTATTCTACGTCGATTTTCAATAATAATTATTTTAATTTATAATATATATGAAAGTCTGCTAAACGCGCTTTACTTGAGGCGACATCTACACCAACGTCGCGTCTCCCTTATGGAACTAATGCATCACGTGACTTTTCATTTAGCCGGTTCTGCAACGCTTAGTCTGTCAGTGCATTGTGCATTTTCAAAATCGTATACTGTCACGCTTGTGACTGTCTAAATTGTATTGAATGGGCAGCTACTACATCTTCCTGCTACAAAGACAACGCTTGTTTGTAACCAACGGCTTCTTTAAAGCTTTGCCATCATCATGGAGTTCTCTTGTACGTTACTACTATTACTGTATCTCATGTAAGTGTGAAGTTTTGTGCAAGCTCTTGGACAAGTTTTAATAATTAAATGTCATTAGTCTATAGCGTGTCATTGTATGGTGCGGGCGCTAGGCGTAAGCACGAGACTGCACTGCAGGTTGGCTGCCAATCACCTCAGCTGCCAAATTTCACCAAGTGTGGCAACACCGCGCGTAGCACAGGAAGCGTTAAAGAACCTTTCCCACCTGCGCAAGCCTATTCTCGCAAAGCCCACCCAACATATCCCCACCGGGTACAGTAGTGGTTTAGCGTAATGTTGAATTGTATAACTCCAACTTACACGTGTATCCGCATTCTGTGCCGCCATTTTTTTTTAGTTTTATTTTAGTAATAATTATAGAGAAGCTGTTAATGATAGCTTGTTATTATTGATATTAAAATGAGACATAGTACAAGGATAGTGTTGTCTACCATACACCACTTGCGGCTCGTGGCATGGCATAGTAAGACGACAATTTATAAAAGTATGTGAAAAATGCGCCGCAGGCAATTTTTTTTTAAAGTGGACGTGGGTTTTTTCAACGTGTTTTTAGAGCATATGAAATTTTAAGCTATCTTTAAAAAAAATGCAAAGTTTTACATTTTTTCAGGAGTAAAATTTCAAATTTAAACAGTAAAGTGACAGGTAATAACTGATTTGTCCCTTTAAACTTTATTTTGTGCTTTTAATACGCTCACCTAAATTAATTTGTTTAAAAATAAAATCCATGTGCCTTTCTTTCTAATGTAAGTACAAAATGATCACTAGTTCATTAAAGGTTGAAATAATAGTTGAAAGTTCTTTTTTCGGTTAAACACATTGCTAAAGCACACAGCCTACTTTACTGCTTTCTAACAAAAGTTTTTATTCTCTTTATGGTTTGAAACATTTTCCACTCTCTGCCGACGTCAATGGCGGTCCTCGGGTTTTAAACATTATTTTAACATCATAATTCAAATTATTTGGTTTAATTAACTGAATCCCACTGTTTATCAAATATTCTGGCGATTAATTTAAAACAATAAGACACTTACAGCTACAACGCAACGAGAATTTATTAAGTCAACACGTCTACATTCGTTAGTGGTCTGAACTATTCTCCTTTCGGAATTATGTTTGTGGGTGATCGAAACTTTTCCAGTTCCCATTAAACGTTTGTTATGTCTTCGGTATGCCAAACTGCTGCGATAAGGTGATAGCGGTCAGCGGTGAAACTCGCTATAACACAAGGCAGTTGTATTTAGTGGCCCCATTTGCCTTTTGAAACGCGATCTGAATCAACCATGCTCTGGCAGTCAGTTATTGTATCCGTAAGACGTCGCATTTTGACATGCCCAGGCTACCTGCTGTTCCAAAAACATTTGTTCTATTTGGAATAATTTATGCTGACACGTGCTACTAACGATCAACAAAAGTTGCTTTTTTTATTTTTAATTGTATAAAATTTATAAACAGTAATAATAGAAAAAACGTGCGGAATCGTTACAAATAGCTGGAAGGGCAGTGCCCCATTGGCCTCCCTGTACCAGCCGCCACTGTGTATTATAATAATTACTAGTGTTACCCCAGCACACAATGCACTGACAGTCAGCGTTGACAGAACCGGCGAAATGTCAAGTCACGTGATGCATTAGTTCAAACAATGACACGCGACGTTATTGTAGATGGCGCCCCAAGTGACGCGCGTCTAGCCAACCTTCATATATATTATAAATTAAAATAATTATTATTAAAAAATCGACGTAGAATAAAAATATAAAAATGTTTCATGTTCCATCTGTGGATAGAGACCTTTCATTGAAAAAAAAATGGTCCAAATTGGTGAAGCAGTAGCCGCTGGAGGAAGGGGAGAAAAAACCCTTTGTGCTTTTATATATGTATGGATATGGATTCTCAAAATTTGAAAGCTCTTCGTTTCAAGAAGTTTAGTAACGCACTCTAACACAATAACAGTCTTTCACAAACTTTTAATTCTGAATTAATTTTTCAAACAGTTTATGAATATTTTGAAGCATTTGTTTGAATTAAGAAACTGCACACACGCTAACTCTGTTTCTCTTTATTTCCCACATCTCCGTCCAACGCTAAAACATAAAAATCTTCTTAATGTATTTTTTACAAGTGTTCTAAATTAAAAGGTAATCGTATTTACCATTTGCCAAAACGGCTCACCGCATAGTTTGCGTATACAAACACACACGCGTACCCACATAATTGAGTGTTTGCGTAACTATAAATTTTAATGTATAATTTATCAGCTTTTCAGAACCTCTTTTTCAACTTTTTATCAAAATGAAGGATAAAAGGATCATTTAGGAAATGTTTAAAAAGGATCGCCACGTTGGTGGTGACCTTTTCGCAGTTTAAATTTTAGAGTTTACCCTACCTCCAGTAATTCGTCACGTATTAAAATGAAGTTGTGCCGGTCTAATTCAATTTCGTAGGTGAACTGAAGTTAAATTAAGTAATTTTAGCATTATGCGCTAGTAGAAACTATAAAATCTAGTTATTAATTTAGTTAACAATCATTGTTATTCTACACTAACTTTCTAGCCGCATCGCAGCAAAGTTTTGCAGTAATATCATTACAGTCATATACGGTTCCGCTTGATTTCCCAGAGTTTAATCAAACCAAACTAGAAACTCAATACGATTTTACGTACTTGAGCTCGGTGAACTTAATAAGTGTATTGTTTCATATTTATCATTACCCAAGTAAACTTTTGCGTGTAATTAATCTACGAACTTAATAATTCATAAGTTTTTTTGTTACGAACATTAACACAACACGTTTGCTACAATTTCGTTTAAAATTTCCAACCAAAAGTTTGCATGACAGTACCGCCGGAATCATTTTTAGCGTGCCCCGCTAGAGCGTTATGTGGAAATTGACTTTTTATAGCAGTCTTAAAATGCTAGATATAAAAAATTACTTGCTCTTCATAAAACCCATGGTAATTGAGATATTTTGGGTTTTATAGTTGCGATTTCGTTTCAGCTACATTAATAAAACTTGAAGTATTTCCTAAATTAATTTTGGGCATCAAATAAATAAATATTGAAAAGCAAACAAAAGTAATAAAAAAAATCTTCCTTTTGACATATTATTATAATTTCTACTTTCCTATATTTAAGTATTGATTTCATAAAAAAATTGCCAATAATATTTTGTTGGAAATACATGTTTTTAACCTCCAGACAGCTAAAAAGTCTGTGTGTGGGTGGAGGCGTGGATGGGTGGGTATGTGGGTGCATGATAATAATTGAACGGATAGTCGGATTTCAATGAGCGTTGGAATCTGGAGGTATATCAAACATTTGCCCACAAAATAAACTTAGAAAAAATTCGAAACTAGAAGCAGAAATTAGGCATATTTTTTGATAACATTTTTTTGCTAACCCAAGTTTTATTAATTTGAAAACTTTAGGGCAAATCCAACGCCTTCTATCCGAACATTCTAGCTGTAAAATAGCGGCCGCTACGAATTTTTGAAAAGTTTGATTTTATCGCTATATTACTCAAAAACCGATTGCCAGATCGCGTTCAAATATTTTATCGTAATAGCCCTTTAGAAACACAATTTTACTGTGCACAACAATTTTCAAAAAATTGAAAGCTATAAAGTTAAAGAAATTTTCCAAAATTTCAGAAAGTTTCAAAAAAATATTGTCCAAAAACTGGCAATACGATCTTTTTTTAATTTTGTAAGCTCATAGAGACAAAAATGGGCTACTACTTGGTTAGTGGCCCAACACGTAAATTTCTTTTTGGCGCCTTCTATGACTATTTGAAAATTCACTTTAACGTCTATTTACTCAAACCCGATCGGGATGGAGTTTTATATTGAAAATCCTTACAGATACACAATGTTACAAGTTACTAAAATTTTTGAAAATACTAAAACTGTGAAACGAAAAAAGTATCAAAATTTTGACTTTTTCAAAAAAAACGTACTGCTCAAAAACTCGCGATACGATTTCTTTTTAACTTTGTGAGCCTATAGAGCTAGAGATGAGTTACAAGTTCTTTTCTATCCCAGTTCGCTAATTCTTTTGCGACGTCTTCTATGAATTTTTGAAAATCTAAAATTTATACCTCTTGACTTAATAAACGGAAGACGATAAAGAAATTCTGTTTAGGTTAGTGCTCATGGGTAATAGTAGAAGATGATTCGCCACTTAATATTTAGATACAGCAATATTTAGGGGGGTTAATTTTTTCTCTCCCGCCCTAATTTTACAACAATAAAGACGACAACTCAAAATTGCTTCATCTGAACAGATTCAATTTTTTTTTCAATAAAATAGAGATAGTTGATAACATGACAAGTAAAGGTGTTGAAAAAAATAGGTAAAATCTGTAGACAATAGTGGACGGACCCCTGCTATTACGATACTAATCATACAGTTATTTCCCATATTTTAATATTTTTTGGTGCCTATTTAGCTGCCTATTTTGCATATTAAAAGCCTATAATCTATTTTTGATGTCTTTTTCCCTGCCTATTTTGGACATTTTTAGTGCTTAGAAATCCGGGCCAAAATGATAAATAACAATATCTATAGTATACGAAAGTCCAGGCGAGATGCTTCGCTCATTTTTTTGTTCTGTTTAGTGTAAGATTGATGCGAAGCGACTTTTATTACGCATTGATTCTCAACGCTTGGTTTCACAATTATTCCCCAGGATTTTTTAACGCAACTTTGTTTTCTAATTGTGGCTAACAAAAGCAGTCGCAACCAAAATTACGCATATAGAAGTACAAAATAAAACGGAATATAATCCACTGTAAACATGTAAATTGATGAAAAGCGTAATTTTAGTTAAAAAGCCACAAATGTACATAAAATAACCTGGAACTAATTTCAGCCTGATAGAGTGCCCTCTTAATTGCTATTTGATGTGGATTTTTGTTGCTATATAATTTTTCATTGTGCAGTGATGGTTTGTACAAGTGTAATTGTATTAAAATTACGTAGGAAGCCAAATGTTTGGGCAATATCACCAGTGCTTGTAATAATCGTTGTTTAACAAGTTTTTGGTCTAATTAAAAGAAATTTTGTGTATAAACTACACCTTGAATTTTTAAATTACTTGATTTACAAAAAAGTATTATTTGCAATGACAGTTTGGAGGAATATTTTGTTACATAATAATAATTTCTGAAAGAAAGTAAGCCGCACTGGAAACAATGGACACCAGTTACGTTTCTGAGTTTGAATTTCCTTTACTGCAGACCGTTGCAGACTGCGTAAATACAAGCTTCCCTTAGACATCGCTCTAAAACCGTACAGGAATAGCTATAAATATACTTTATCCGGAAAATATTCCGTCAGATAAGTTACACCAAACGTATACTATGTATTGGACAAACACAAAAGTCAATATCACGACATCAGACAGATGCACATTGGGGCACTGCGACGCCCTCCAACGCCCTCTGGCGCAAAAATTTTAAATGGCAAGGTAAGCCGAATGATGATAAGCTATATTTTTTAGATTTTATTAAGTTTAATAACAGTGTCAACAGGTTTGATCTTATTTATTGAAAATTAAATGTAGAAAACATGAAAATACATGAAATTATCTAAGCAACTCTTCGAAAGGTGCGCTTTCAACTTCCTAGCAGGAAAAACTAAGCGAAAAACTTCTCTTGGACTTTCCTATACTTAAGGAATTGTGACATCATATTTACAAAAATATTTATATGTTACCGCACTGACAGTGACTATAGATCGCACTACTTTTAGCGCTTTAGAGGGAGCGTGCGGTTCTTTGGTGACATCATAGCCGTGGGTACAGTCGGTTTCATGCTCTACTGTAGCTAACGCAATTTTTGTGAAAAAGAAAAAAACACTGATTTTTTTGCAAAACGGTTCGGCGAGATGAAAGATTATAAGAGAGCAAAAAAAAGAAAAAGGTCAGCTAAAACTTGGCTTTTATTGAATCCTTATGGAAATGTTTCTCGGGGTTCGAAGCCAATTAATAAAACGAAACAAGTTTACATTGGTTTATTTTAGATCAAGAATGGCCGCAGCTTAGTGGTAAGTGGGAGAATTTCCAATGCAGCGAGTCCGAGTTCGACTCCCGGCCCCATCGTTTTCCCTCGCAAGGCAACAAGGAACCACCGAGGTAGATTTTTTCCCAGAAAAACTTCTTCGGAAAAGAAGTGCATGCACTCACTTTCTGTGGTTCGGAGCCCACGTTAAATTATAGGTCCTCTATGTCTGTGCCAAATATCTAGATAGAGAAATCGCTAATGCCTTAAATAGGGTATGGCGCTAGAGCAGAAGAAGATTTTAGATCAACCACAAACAATCTTAGCACAATTTAAAATAAGTTACATATTAAATCCGGATCTCTTCCACCTGCCGCAACTTTTAGTGGTCAAAGGCTCCAGGCTCCCACTACGAAAACTCACATCTTTAAGAAAGCATTATATAAAAACCACTTTCATTTGTACAGCGGACCGATATAATACTCCACAAAAATTATGAATCCAAGATTTTGACGGAAATACATGTGTTGGACCTCCACAAACTCAAAAAAATGTCTTTGAAAAATGTCTTTGAAAAATGTTTTTTAAAAATGTATGTGGATATGTGAGTATGTGTGTCTGTGGGTGTGACGCCTCATAACCCCAGAACCGATAGTCCAATTTCGCTGAGCTGCGGAATGCGGAGGTAGTTCAAAAATGAACGGACAAAATATGCTTTTGAAGAACCGAACTAGCAGCGGGAGTTGCAAGCTTTTTGGTAACTCTGTTTTTCAGAAACGAAATTTCAAAAATTGAATAACTGAATCTGATAGAAAACCTTGTAATGCGAATGCTTTATTTTAGGAGGTACTAAATTAGCATGACAAATTTGATTATAACGTCTTTTTACTTGAAAACGAGTTCACAGATAAGGATTGAGTTTGGTACTATAGTAGCCTTAGGGTAGCAAAATGTTAACATTTCCAAAAAGTTTCAAAATTTTAAGAAAATTTAAACATTTTTTAAATTTTCAAAAATTGTTGAAACATTTTTAATATTATTGAAATTTTCAAAAATATTCTAATTTTCAATAATTTTAAAATAATTTCTAAATTATCAAAACATTTTTAAAAATTTTAACATTATAAAATTTCTAGACCTGTAAATCAATATTTTAATTTTCTATTTTAAAATTTTTAAAGTTTTATGAATCTTCTACATTTTTATAGAACTATTAAAAGCGTAAAACAATTTAAAATTTTAAGATTTCCTAAAATTTTCCAAATTTTCGAATTTAAAAAAACTTTTAATAAATGCGAGGCAGGTCGCGTGTCGGTTGCCTGACAGCTTTTTTATTTGAGTTTGACACAAGTTAGTAGAGGGGATATACTGTATGTTTTGTTTTAGAAGCAGCAAAAACAAAAATTCTAAAAACATACCTACCATTTAAAGCAAAAAATATGATATTTTGTGACATAGCGTGCAATGCACAACTATTAAAAGCAGTACTTTTTCTTACTTACTTTTCATATTTATAATTTCATTAATTAAGTTAAATTTGTTTTGTAACTTCACATCACTTAAGAGTTGGTGCAATCAAGGCACAAATTTCGCTCCATTATTTTTAACTTGAATTAATTTTAGTTCTTTGTTGCTTTTACTAGGTGCTGTGAGCGTGGAAATGAGCAAGAAAGCGAGTATGAAAATGATATTGGCTTATTTGAAAGTTTTTCGCAACGTGTTTAGTTCTTTCTAGGTTAGATCATAAAATAAGTTCGGTGATTTAAAACGGCACATATCTTACGTCGAATCCAGTCTTCTTGATCACTAATTTATGCAGCGGTAAACCGTGCAGCAGAAACTGCTGTCGAAAGCAAACTTAGCGTTGATTTATTGCTTAGAAGCTGAAGTTCCATGAAACAGCTACCAACTTATATATTTTAGCGAAGTTTAGGCCCAAAGCATACGCTAAGTTATTTTTTCTTGGGAGTTCATTATGTATACCCGCGTAAGCTTATAACTTTTTGTCAATTTTAATTAAGAGAAGTGCCAATTACCCCTAGGAATTTATTTCTCCTTACAAACTTTAAGTAGGACACCGAGGTAAAAATAGTCGAGCAACGTTTCATGACTATAACCCATTTGATAAGTTGTCGAGTCGGTTATAAATCTAAATTTATGTTTGATTTTTCTGATCAAAATTCTGAAAAGTATGAATTTATGATGTTTAGTAAACATCTGCTAGACGAATAAAAATCTCGACGTCGCGATGTTTATTTCGCTTGGATACTCCTACAATACGAGGGCATTTAAAATTTTATAGCCCCGTTTTCTTTGAAAAGCTGCTAAAACGTGTTAGAATCAAGCTGGCCAGGACACAAGATAAATCGAGATCCCAGTAATAATGATATATGCGCGCGATCACGCCCCTTCAGATATTTCACTTCAACGGACGTAAAGGTAGGTGTCGGAGGAGATTTTGGATCTCTCATACCTACCAACTTTCACGAAATTACCGCAATAGCTCTTCTATCCATAGAAAAGATCCCCCTTTTTATCATGAACGTGAATATATTTTCCATACCTTCATATGTATAGGATGTAGAAGAAGAAAAGTACCAGCGAAAAAAGGAAAGTTAATTAAATGTAAATTAGATCTTAAACCTACACGAAGAAGGAAAAATACCTTATAAGGGTTTAGCTTAAAAAATAAAAAATTAATTAATCGTCGTCTGTGTACAGCCTACCTACTAAATATTTCATGTGGTAACTTTAAAGTTGCTAAACTAATTGAAAAACTCGAGGAAGAAAATAAAAGCCTTTAACCCGCATAGTATAAACGATGGTAGTAGATATTCGGAAGTTTGAAAAGTTCCTGCGTTTCCTGTAGTAAACAGCAGTTATAATTTAGAAATCAATACAAATATTAGACTTTGCAGAAGCGACCTGCTTTGAAATGCATACGATTTTATTTGTATGCGGGCTGTTTACTCAATCACGGAGTTTCAAGCTGGCGGAGAACTAGGAGCCTGGGAGAGAGAGTTTCTGCTTTTTGTTTTGGTTCTTACGAATCTGTATTTCCTATATTCTCATAACTAACTAAAATATTTACACAAAGTTTGCATAATATTTTACACTATCCTTGATGTTTAGTTTGAAACATGCAAACTAGTTGTACCGGTACAGGAATTCAGCTGAAATTTTCACACCAACGTGTATGCAATTGTAAATAAGGCCAGGAAACTTGCCTTACGGCAACAACAATGTTATTTTGAAAATACTAAAACTGTTTAATTAATTTTATGTAGTGATCACAAAGCCAAAATCAAAATTTCATTATATGCAGGGTGCTAATTTTAAGTATCCGAGCTTAATTTTAAGAAGTAGGCGACGCGCAGTTAATTATTTCTCTTACGACGACTGATCTGATCTTAATTTTCAAATGATTATCTGTATATAAAATACTTAATTACTTTAACAATATTTATTTATTTTAACCTTATACGTATTTCAGCATGTTTACATGCCATTGTCAAAGGTTATATGAAAAAGTAAACAGTTAGTGTTGTTATAGCAATAGAACTTGGTGACTTGATCACGGTAATCGTCTGCAGGTGACTTGATTTCTTTTTCCAAAATGTCCAGTAGAGGAGAATTTAAGAGATCAATTTGCTCATTCATTAACGGTACAGTTTTTAAATGTTTGTGAATTTCAAAAGCTTCTAGTATATCTAATTTACGTTTATCATCACAAAATTTATTGTTTTGAAGCAGTGTAATCTGTGTTGCCTACTTTTAAAAATTAAGGCTCATAATTTTAAAATCGGCACCCTGTATAATTTTTGCATATAACTTTTTATTATCACAGAAATTATTTGAATTTAGAAATACGACTATCTTTTGTAAACTTTTAGCAAACAGAATTATTTGTTATGGCCGCTAATAAATCAGCAGAATTCGGAAAAAAATTCAAGTAAAATGCAGCAAATCTAGTTTATGGTGAATTTGCAGTAGTTATTGTTTGGTGCCCATTGCACATAATCCCAATATTTTTTATAAAAATTAACACATTTTGAAACAAAATCAAGAAATTATAAAATGTTAAATTTGGCTTACAGTTATAAATTTTCAAAGAATACAAATTAAAATTCTTGTAAGAAAATTTTTGTTAGGTAATAATGTCTGTGAACCAAGTAACTCATCTGATTTAGTGAGGAGCGGTTAATTACGAGACAAGTCTTAGCAAACTGGTAAAATTGGCAAACTTCGTAAAATGGCGTTTCAGTGTTCTGTTACATTTTCAATTGTATTAAATTTGTTTGATTCTACTTCAGTTTTGATTATGGTTACTAGTATTTCTTTGATGATGTGTCAATATTATGTACGAAACAAGATTTTTTAAGAAAGAATTGTTTTTAAGAAAAAAACTAGGAAAAAATTGCAGTTGAAGTTTCTTCATAGATAAACATTTTTATTACTTTCTCGAAAGAAGTTCTTCCTAAAAAAATATTTCTCTCGTGAATAATGTTCACCTAAAAAAGAATTTCTCGCTTGAAAAACATTCTCTCAGAAAAAAGTTTTCCTCTTGAAATAAGGCAACTCTAAAAATATTTCTCATTATTAAAAATGTCTCTCAGAATCACGGTTTCTGTATGACACAAAGAGATGGTCTGGCCGGTCGCGGTGCTTGAAATAGCGGTACAATCATTTCAATGTAAAGCTGGAACGCGCGCAAAAGGTGGTTGTGCCTAGTGGTAAATTACACCTAAAACCGGCACTGCAAAAACTATAGAACAGTGAGCAACATTTTTTTTAATTTACCACTGTGACATTCTGTGTATATTCAAGTGCAACAAGATTATTTTTTTATAATTTAAATATGCCTACTAAAAATAAACAAACAAAATTAGTTCAAGCAAAATGCAATAAGAGTGTAAAATGTAGTTGACAACCCCAAATAACCCTGCAAATAATAAAAAACGTAACGAGATTACTTTTTTTTTATTTGAATGTATCTAGGTTGCTTGTTTTTAGTAGGTATATTTAAAATTAAAAAAATATATTTTTTTACACTTTTGACTAATTTACTTATAACAAAGACAGAAGTTTTTTGTGTTCAAAGTGCGTTAAATATTTATATTTATGTATAATCGGCCACCTAACGAGTTACTTTTTCTGAATAGAGTCGAAAAGCTTATACAGTCGAAAAACGAAAATAAATTTAAATGTACTAATTAGAAACTTGTGATTTGGCAAAGTAAGTTCTAATAACTAATGTCATAAACAACTTATGTTGACAGTCAATGATTACTTACTAAAAGCTGAAATGTAAGGAACACGACCATTTCTACTACCAAACGTTTGAGTACACATAGCAGTCACGAAAGCTGTCATTTAAGAACACTATTTTATGGTGTGTTTGCTACACATTAATTTGTAGCAGTCAAAACAAAAAAGGGAAAAGCCGTATTTCACAGCAGACACTACAAATTTTCCAACTTGCGAAGTCATTTGTAAACATCTGATATATAACCGAAGTTGTGTAACAATTAAAGGGTGATCAAGTAAATACACACTTCAACTTGTTTCCGATAGACTTTTACCTTAAGTGATTAAATTATCGGTTTCTTGTTTAAACACCCCAAGGCTCTCCTGATTTACCTTCTCCGGGAAAAATTAAACGCGCCTGCTTGAATCTGCAGCAAAATTGGATATTAATTACAAATTAATGCTTCAATCGTTTTAAAGCAACTCTAATTGGCAAGCGAATGTCACCGTTTAATTAGACTACTTAAAGGTATTTAGCTCTGAAATTATGAAATTAGTCGAATGCTATTAATTATAAGTCGATACACATTTTTCTGTATAAAAGATTATAATGATTCTAATGTATAAAGAATTAAAATAATAACTGATTACTTCACATTGCTGCAGTATAATAAAGTTGGTGCGAAACCACTACTTAGCGCAATTGCTAGAAATGCAGTTATTTCCTAAGGAAGTTCGTTAAAATGAAAAGATCAACAAAACAAAGTACTTTTCCTGTTCTTGTTTTAATCGGTTAAAGTTTTCCGAAGCGAATACTGAAAACGTTTATTGCACTTGTCGAAGTTCCTACATTATACAAACCTTCGATTTATTTCCAGCTCTCTGGGAATCAGGAAACCGCGTCCATTTTCTCCCCGTGCATCAGGAAACCACGCTCTCGGAAAAAATCACATATTAATCTCAAACAGACTGTCTTATGAATCCACGTAGTTAAAGGAAATGGCGTCGGACAGCTTCGTAGCTGAACACCAGCTTTCAATTTCCGCCGAACACGCGGAGTGACATCGCCTTCTATTTCTTGTTACCAAAAGAAAATGCAGAATATTTCTGTCAATATAGGCATTTTCATTTGCTGCCATTTCCAAGAAAAATAATATTGCACGCTTCTTTAAGATAAGGTAAAGGAAAAAGCAAACATCCGAATTTATAGAATTACACGATCTAAGTTGCTTTAGAGTTTCTTCGGTCCGGTTGCTTTGTTATTTTTTCGTTCACTTTGTTCGAATATACTCGCTGTACTTTGAACGAAAATTTTTAGGCCCTTCGGCATTCATACAAAAGCCATCTAAACCAGCTTCGGTTCTCCGAAATGTTTTAGCGAAATTGAAATAAATGCTGCTGTCTTTGGCGGGACATCACAAAAAAATCTGTTTCAGATTGTTTTCTTGAAATCTGAAATCCGCGGATATCTAAAAGTCGTAACTAAAAAATAGTAACCGAAACCAATCTTTGAATATTTTTTTGTGATTGGAACGTCGAAGCAATAATCTATTTAAAGAAAAATTTTATTGTTTTTCGACTAAACATCGAAAAGTATTTGGTTTTAAATTTTCGTTTCAGAGAAAGCTGAAAACAGAATATAGAAAAGGAGCATTTAAGTTAAATAAAACAGAAGAGTGGGAAATTAAGTGGAAAAGAGAGATTCGATGTCGGAGTTTAATGCTTGTTTATGTTTGTTTCGACATAAATACATTTATAGATCTCGAAAATATCGAAAGACAATATAAAAGTATAGCAATCTCTTACACGCGGTATCAGGAAGTTTACAACTTGGGAATTTTCTCGCGGGACTCGACATAAGTCTTTCATTTTCTCTCAAAACACGGCAGTAAACATCAGCGATTGAAAGCTCCTTTGTTCTCTTACAGCTAATTTACTTTATTGTAGGTTTGTTCTCTCTGTTGAATTTTCTTCCTTATTATTTTATTACTGTTGCATTCCTGAGAAGGCCTTCCCGTAGGGTGCGAACGCGACAGAATATTAATTACTAATACGTCGAAAGCTTGTAGGATTTGAAAAGGTGAAAGTTCCTTAGCTCATAAGTTGTGCCCGGGTTCGGTGGATTAACCCGGAGTCATTTTGGTCGTCCGGGTGTCCTTTACTAACACCACCAACTATGTTAGAGCCGTTAAACTCCAGACATACACTACCCAACTGAGCCCTGCTACCGCATTGTTTCTAGTTTCAAACTTGCACCACTTTTGATCTCAAAATCTATTCGTGTACTCCAGCAACATTTTCGGTTCTGCTTTAGTTCTCTAACTACTTCTTCTCTGCTCATTTCGATTGCCAACGCTTACAGCAAATTTATTCGGTAGAAAACGTTGGTTAAATTTAACACTTTGATCTTTTGATGGTTAATAAAAATATTTTGAATTGATTGTGTAGTAGGCACGTGGTGAAACATTATTAATAAATACAATACAACTGTATTGTAAACTCCTAAAGATAACCGACATGGTTGAAACTCGAATCGAGTAAATAAAAACCAACAAATTGTGAAACAATTACCAAGCGTTTTAATTTATTAATAAACTATTAATTTTTAATAGTTAAATATTGGTTAATAAAAAGCTTAAATTTCTCCACAATTTCGGTACAACAAAGAAATACAATAAATATTGTAATTGTCAAAAAATCTGGATTTTATAAAACTACTACCAAAGATTGTAATAAAACGTATATTGGCCAAACCAATCATACCTGAATAACTAAAACTGTTTTTATTTCTCTTTTAAACCCGAATCCATAAATTATTGATGGATAAATTATCACTTCAGATAAGATTAAGTGTCTTTAAATGTTAATGCGACGCTAGGTCTCTAAAAAAATTGTTTTCCCGCATCTGTAACGGGAGTTATACGTGCGGTGGCAGCTCTTGGTTTTAAACTAGATGCAATAAAAGGTAACAAATTGTAGTCACGTCTTCCCGGCACCTTGTATCAAAGTAACACATCGAAGCGAAGAAGAAGAAAACGAAGGCATTTCCCAGGAACAAGGGGAAAACTAGAGCGGCGAATTGACAAGGAGGTGAATTTAATCTACAGCTCGTGATCTGCTGAATTACAATGTACTCCTTCAATTATAGTCCTTTATCTAGCCAACAAGGGAATTTCGGAGAGACAACAGATAAAGCGAGGACCAACACGGGGTGGTGGTATGATAAAGTGAAAATTGCGAAGGAAATCTCGGATTGTCGTTTTAAGTAAAGATGCGGAAACGTATTAATAATCCTTACGCTTCTACCCAAAAACTCTCAAAGGACTATTGTTAAAAATCTTTCATTTTATTCGTTGAATTATGGTCGGATGGTACGTTCGTCACAATCCCCGAAGACAATAACAAAATCTTTGCTTTCTTTGGGCTGTCGCAGTCATTTTTCATGCTGAACAATAGCCTCGTACAAATAAAAATTTCGAAGCTGAACGTACCTAGACGGTTAAGAAATAGTTAATACATTGTTATTTTGCCCTTACAAGAACTCTTACAATTTATTATAAAAATCTAAAGGTTGCCTTCAAATACCCGTACTAGAAAATTGCATATGTTACCATAAGCATTAACAGATACATTTTTTTACATGCTTAAGAATATAAAAACCTAGTTAAAAGACATTTTTACAGAATATGTACAACAAGAATCGACATGTAGGTCAATGCAAACAAAGACACGTACTTATAGTTGTTTTAAACGAGGAAGGCATTCAATACCTTCAGAAATTCGTTTTTCAAAGGTTAGTTTCGGAATAAAACTTCTGAAAATATAATTTTTTGTAACAATTTTTGAAACCGCTGGGTTTTAATAGTTGAGCACTAGAGGTGTTTTTCAAAGGAGAAAAAAATTGTCTTATAGCATAGGTAGGTAACTTCAGCTTTAGCAAGAGGAGTATGTGTCGCAACATATTTGCAAATTTTATTGCTTGTTGATTGATGGTGCACACTAGAGGGCGGTTTTTAAAAATAATGAAGCGTGACATTTTAAGAAGCGCTTATATTTTAGAGAACGGGTTTATTTAATGGGTTTTTTAATAGTAACGTTTTTAATAAACGAATATTTCTCCATTTGCTTAGCAATTGTTTTACTTTCGTAAGTATTGTGTCAGTATTGTGATCTTAAAAAATTTCGATTCTAAGATTTTCACTGAAGTACTTGATTTAAAACCTTGCTCTGTGTAAGTGTGTAACGCGAAATCTCAAGAACTACTGAACCAATTTTAACAAAACTTGATATACCTAAATACAACGAAAATTCATCGGGTCAAGAATGTTTTTTTACGATCTGGAACAGAGTGCTAAAACAAATCAATAGGTTTTTCTCGATCAATGGGTCTTATTTTCCAAATACAAAATTTATTATTTAAAACAAAATTTTTTTTTGTTACAATGTATACCTACTCATGACGCGTTTCATAAGTACATTGTAAGCATACTGTAATCGACAAAATTTACTATTTAGAATAGAATGTGTAACGTAAGTAGAAGCAAGTTAGAGTTGTTGCACTGTAGTAATCAGATTTTTACTGGGGATGTGAACCGAAAAAAAAATATCGTTTTGGTTTTTAGTTACAGTTTACTGCTACTAAAAATTTCTGTTTCGGTTACGGTTACCAGTATCTTTTTGTTTTTTTAAAATGAAAATCAAAGAAAATTCTCGAAACGATTGTGGGAAAAATTATGCCATGGAATTAAACAAAATGTTGAAGTTATCACGACAAATGGGCGGCATTAAAAAAGCTTTCGGTTTTGTCAAATGATAAAAAAACTAACTGCTGAACGGTTCAATCAAAAATAAAGTAGAAATCTTCGGCTTTATTCAAACACCAGACCACGTCGTAGTCTTTTAGTTAAATCCGTCTTTTCACGAAATGTCCAGATAACTTTTAAGAATAAATAAAAAAAAACTGAAATGAAAACTCAAAAACATGCTAAAGCGTCATCAACAAAACGAAACATTTGAAATTCCCAAACATTTAAAATCTGCATCTTTACTGAATTCTCTTAAATTCACCATTATTAGACTTTTGGAATGAGAAATAAAGTCATCTGGACGCAGATATAGAAAATCAAGATCAAGTTATAAAAATTTATTGTTCCTATAGCAACACCAACTGTTTACTTTTAATCTTGCCTCTGAAAATGACATGTCAACATGTCGAAATACGTATAAGGCTATAACTAAAATAAAAAAACCTGTTACAGTTAAGAATTGTTTTATTTACAATGAATTAAAATGAACTTCAACAAAGTAAAGCTCGAACTTATTAATAAAAGAATACTAATAGTTCAAACAATCGTTTTAAGGGTTTAACAATTGTTTTCGTTATTTTTAGTTTCAAGGGCTT
Organism: Ctenicera cuprea; assembly: GCA_958336395.1. Lineage (NCBI taxonomy): Eukaryota > Metazoa > Arthropoda > Insecta > Coleoptera > Elateridae > Ctenicera > Ctenicera cuprea. Next base: position 47,830,852 of record OY284488.1, read on the forward strand.
GAAGGCACTAGGGAGTGGTAGTTTAAAACAAAAAATTGTTTTCGACATATCCAACAACGTTCATTGTGTGTAAGGAGATTGTACTGAGAGCAATTTGGGGTTAATACACTAACAATTGAATGGTTCCTAACATTTTTAGGTCTTTTGCAGTTTGTTTGTCTTATATATTTTAAGCAACTTTAGTTAACGTATTCTAACAGGTTAAACTTCTAAAATAGATTTAAAAAAACTCATATACATACCTCTGAATCAATCGATATTTACTAATTTCAAAGTTTTTTAACTATATCAGAAAAACACATAAAGTGTAGGCTACTTTACGTTGCTTTAAAAACACCATTAATAAATACTATCTAGATACAGTGAAATGCTGTCAGTACGCTACCGTATGAAAATACGCATAAGTGGCAAATATATGAGGAACAAAAGAATAAATATAGAAGATTGGCAAAAATATGAAAAATGAAGCTAAGTTAATTTTTGCCGAAAAGAGTTTAAAACATAAAAGATTAATTTGAAATTAAAAAGTTTAACACGCCGATATTTAATAAGACTTGCAAACACCGTCGTTGATGAATGAATGTTCTCCCTTAAAATTTCAAAATTAACTTAAACAATTTCTTAATAGATTGTCAGCAACTTACGGGGGACTCATTTCATCTACATCGATTTATTCGCTCATCTCGGCCTGCTAAATTTAGAAAAGCTATTGTTAATTCACAAGTGAATATTAATTCCTTCTGCATTAATTTACTTTACTTCCATCCCAGAGCTTCACGTTATAATTTTCTCTTGTTCACTATTCCTTACATAATATAAATTAGATGGATATTGATAGGGGCGCACTGCGCAAGTTTTATGGGCAAATTTATGTACTCTTGCTTTTTTAATTAACTCTCAAGATATACTCATCAAATTTCTAATTAATAATTTAATAAGAAGTAAATTTAGTAATGGATAAAGTACGTTTTATTATTAAATGTACAGACGTGTTGCAGGCAAACTGGTGACGCCGATTTTTGGGTCAACATTGATTGCAAGCTGTTTTGATTTCCGGAAATAAAATTCAAATTTAAGATTCACTATACCGTTCTTTAGCATAAGACAAAAGTAAGTTATTTTTCGGTTATTATACATAGCGAACAAAAAAACTGTACAAAGAGAGCGGTGTAAAATATTTCCCGTGTCTTTGAATCTGAAATATCATTAATCTGAAATTAAAGACAGATACTGCAAATTTTGTATCAATCCGAGATATGCGTAATAATTAAGTTCTCTTTTGCTCGCTCTGTATCATGCAACCTTTGGCAAGAAATTAAAACCAACCTATAAATTGTTTTGGGTCTGATTTAAAAGCTAATTGTAGCCCAGATTGAAATTCCAACGCATACAATTACAACCACCACAACATTATCTACTGTGTGTAATCTGTCGTAAAGTTTCACTCCTGTTAAGATTAAGTTTATGCTAACATTAATAAAAAGTCGAATTAAATTTTGTCACTTAAAAGGCGCTGTAAAAATTCCTCGTGTTAATGGTCTTGATTAGAATTTTTACGATATCAAGGGGTGTTGAATTAAGGACATCTTTCTTTACATCCGTCACAGTTTTAAAACTAAAAATAGAGAATACCTTATTAAAAAATTTGTAAGCACATAAATTTTACAAATTGGTTCAAGTTTAACAAACCCTCAAATAGTAAAACATAATAAGCGGGTAATGTTCATATTGCATGTTTAAATGAAATTACATTTATCACTGTTAAATGACATTTAGATAAAAGGCGAGTATTTTATGTTTTGGTGCATGTACAATTATTGATAACACAGTTGGTTGTAGATTTCTTTTAATTTGAAAATTAATTTTCGGAAACGACAAACAAACGGCCGCTAACAGTTTCAATAAATAACGTTACTGGTAGAAAAGAATCTAATAATCCAAGAAGTATTATATCTAGTCCGCTCAAGAGTACACGGTGTAAACGGAGTCTGTTAATGTTTTATTCCCCGCTCTCACGTTTCGGGTCTCAAGAGGCTCGGCCTACAGCCTTTGTTTCCTTTATACTACGATTCTCTTTTCATATCTCCTTTCATACATCTTCCACGATATTTTGTAGGCCAAGAAAACTGACATTTAAGGGTGCGTTTCTTTTATTTATTTACCTATAAAAGTTGGAGTAAATTTTTAATTCGTATAAACGCAAAAATTCAAATTCTAGCATAAAAGCTGCACAAGATCTCCTCGTCTTGCCGGATATAACCTATAATTGAATAACTTTCAAACAACCATTTTGAAAGTTATGAGGAACGCGGAGAAAGCACAAAAGTGCCTCAGGGATCCGCAGTAGGACCTTTGCTCTTTAAATATTTCTTTAATAATCAATAATTTGTGCTAATACGACCCTCATAGGTACTGTTCAAACGTAGTATAATGCGGAACATAAAACAGGCGCCCTTTCGCCTCGGGATCCCCGAAAAGGTCCTTTGTTGTTCAAGATCACTTCATACGTGCCCTTTTATTGTTGTTATTGCAGTTCGGATCGATTCTGTATAAAGTCTACCGTACACGAGATTGGCATGGCGCGCCCCATGGCTATATGCGAGGTCCTTTTTACTTTTGAATAAGTTCGACAGCTCCTTCATCTTGTTGCGCGGAAATTATAAAGGATAATTGAGTTTTCTTGTACTCTAAGAGGGAATTTGATATAATTCGCCTAGGTGAACCAAAGCAAGCGATGATTTAATTAAAGCTCAGTGTTTGTGTAACGCCCTGGGTTGATCCGGCAGTCAAATTCAGTTTACAGTGCTTTGATCAGAGCTCGTTACCGGTCCTTGTTTGCTCACACACTAGAGTTTGACCACATCTTGTGCCTTGTTCGAATTCGAATACAAATTTGCATGCAATGACGGGGTAATAAATGCAACCGGCTTCCGACAATGAGGTTTATCTGAGAGAGGACCCTTAAGACTAATAATCCTCGGGGCGCCCCATTTGCCTGATGCATTAATTAGTGTTGCATAGAATGCATTAGCATTAACACAAAGCTCTACCCTCCTATTTTTGCTTCTTTGTAATTGAATGCAAAATTTTGGATTTGCAAAAACAAATTGGGGATCTCTTTAGACAATCTTGGCGGGTATGAAACTCTCGCCCTTAGCCTAAATAAGCTGTTATGTAAGTATTAACAGCCACAGGGGCCTCACCTGTGTATTTAGCAACATTTACCTGTTACACAGTCTTGTGTAAATATGTATTCGTGTTGTTTGTACGTAATTTTTTTTCGATTAAGAATGAACACATTATATTTAGGTTTTACCTCAAAAAAAAATTAGACAAGGTAATTTAACCACGGTTTTTACGTTCACAAGATTTCCTTCAAGCTGAAATTTATATAATCCCCTTCCATAAGGTCCATAAGGAAAGGAAGGGCCATCATAAAGTTATTTCGGGAGTTCACGCACTCGAGCTATTAAACTCGCGGAATGAAACAAGTTGTTTTTGGTGCTGAACAAGTGGGATTTGTAATGTCGCAAAGTTTGCCCATAGAACTAAAAATTGTCTAACTAAGGGAGCATTAGAAATGTAAATTATATTACTATTACACAGCTGAGCTGTAGACAGAAATTAATATGTCCTACTTGTGTATGCAAAATGTTTTGAGTAAGCAACGATTAGTGCACATAACTGTTTGTCTTAAAATTGCTATCAGTTGTGATTTTTCCGTTAAGAATAAAACAGAATGGTTTCTTCTTCTTATTGGTTTTGACATTTTTTGGAATTTTTTCATGTGTTAATTCTTCGAACGTTTAACACGCTTTTAGTTATGTATTCTCTTATTGTCTCTCCGTTGTACATGCTCCTTTCACATTCTTCTCAATTATCTCGCCCATTTAACGGTGTCTTCTGTTCCGCATATATCCTTTACCGCTTCATTTCTGATTCTATCATGTAACGATTTCCTGCTGGGGTGCACAATATTTTCGTTTCGTTTGTTCTTAGTACATTTTTGGTTTTTCTTGTTGCTGCAGTAGTGGTAATTTGTCTTTATAGAACTACGGACTATATATCAATGTTTTTTATTTCTTCATAAAGAATCTGTCATGATACTTAAAATTGAAACTCTTTTTATCGTTTCTCTAAAAACATCAAGATACAGAATATAAATCCGTTACTTTCACTTTGGACACAAAAGTTTTGTAAGTTGTAGGTGATGGTTTTACATCGTAGAGGTGCTATAAATAGTGAAATGCGTTGTCTTGTCTGTTAAGATGCTCATGTTATGCTCTTCTGTTATGTAGTTTAAATCAGTTTAGGAAGCTTTGAATGTTGGTTTTGGTTTAGGATTTACAACAGCAATTCCGAAAAAAAGACGAGCAAAAAAAAACGCGAAAAATGGCATCAAAAAAGGCTAGAAAAAAAAATAAAGAATAAAAATCCAATAGAAATGTCCAAAGATGTGTTGGGAAACTGATAAATAAATACTCTTGTCTTATTACTGTAACAACGCAATTACTGGAATCAACCTTAAGAGCACTTTCAAATATTTTGTAACGAGACAATCTGGCTGCAACAGTTTTAAAAAATATAAATATTTGTTTTGTTGCTTTGGTTTCAAGAAAACGCGCTGGTGGCGCTTTAAGTGGATTCTAACCCGCAGAGTGACCGCGCATCTTCGGAGAAGCTCGACCTCTAACCAACCTCCCTCCAACTTTATTTAGGTATAAAACCCGACGACGGGTCCAAAATTACACCGAGAGAGGTGGCTCCGCGGTTAACGCGTCCGCCTTTCGCTCGGGAGCCCTGGATTCGATTCCCGGCCCGGCTGACTATCTTGGCTCAGGTTTTTTCGCAGTTTTTCTGAGCCAAAAGATGATTACTAAAACAGTATATTCCGCAGAAAAACCTCCTTTATCCAATTTCCCTGTTCAACCCCATCCATACTAGTCTTTCTCGGCTGATGAGGGGCTTAGGACTCCGGTGCGGAGCCCGAAAGGCCCCCTATAAGGGCCCGCCCCTGCATGGGGAACACCAATTTTCCCCCAAACGTATTAATTATATTTTGGGAATTATTCGTTCAGAATTATTCATAATAAGAACTCCGAACCATAACAATCCTTCTTCTTTAAAGAACCAGATTTAAATTCAAACATTCAATACACAAAGATTGTAAGTGTAAGTCAGCGTCATTTAATTTTCCATCTACCACTATATTTCGTATTGATTTTAACATTTTATCTATGCCTAGTCTGTAAAAGTAACTTTTTATTATTGCAAGTAGGTCCTTTGCAAGAGAGCATTGCAAAGTAGAAGGTAGCAGTAAGCTATGGCATGCACATCTTAAAGTATTGCATCCAGTTTTGCACCCATATTTTTTCAAAACAGCAATTTTCCTATACTTCAGGTAATGCTGACCGAATCCGCCTCCACACATCTTCCTGAAGTTCTCAACCCCAAGCCGCTGGTGACGAGAGATACATATTAATATTGCTTGCCTGACCCCATACCTGCCCAGCTTCATAAGCTGCTCTACGAGTATGCTGCGTCGCTAGGGTAGCCGAAGTCGGAGGTATCAGGTGAAGTGGTTTTCTGTCGCAATAGTACGTAGTATATCTCCTGAAATTAACTGTACTTCAGGATTTCTAATAGCTGTAGATGCTTCCGTAGCTTCATCAACAAAATGCCAGGCAAGTTTTACTATTTCCCAACAAATATACTATAAGGTTCACAACAATTGTTTATTTTCGATTCACCACTTCTTGTCGACAAAATAATAATTCTACCCCTTCCAAAAATTCAATATTTAATTTTACGTATATATTTTAATGAAATACCGGCGTGCTTTGTCCGCGATTAGGCCAGCGTGTGTTAGTTAAAACAGCGGCATCAGCTCCACGTTTTATTTGAAAGTCCACTTAGATCATTCTTATTGGAATAATAGGAAGGTATAAATGCCGTTCTTACGAAAATGTTTTCGTAATGAATTTAATATAAGATAGACTTCTAGCCTTTGAGTATTGAATTGTTTGTCCTTTATTTTTCATATCTTAAGAAATGATGATGCAAGTGGTGTGTCTAATAACGAAGGCTGCATAGGCCTATTAGAAGGTGCCGCGTCGCAAGTGAATGTTCCCAGCGCTCACTACAGACGCACCAAGGAAACTGTAAAATCTGAAAATGTAGTGGTCTAACAACCATCATCACATATGCGCCTATTATAATAATCGATGCGTGCAGACCTGGCTTGTAGCTTGCAGAACTAAATCTTGTAGTCGTCCTGTGTGTAGACTTTTCTATAGTCTTTTGTGATGTGGCCGTCACCAAAATTTTTTGAAAAAATGCTGGTATATTTTCTGATTAGGCAGTTTATTTCATATTTAATCAATTCGTTGTACTCCGTATCTTAGGAAGAATTTTCGGCTTCCCTTTGTAAACTTAACTTTGTCATGAGGAGTTTTATATTATTCACAATTCGTGTTTCAAGAGTTTCTTGTGCTACCTTAGTAATATCGCATTTATTTTTGTTTGGGCATAATTCGACAGGAAAAATAAGGTTTAACGGAAACCGCAGGTAAGAAGGGTTAGTTGCTGAGAAGAATCATTGGGTAAAATACATTATACTGCTCTATAAAAAATGGGATCAGAAATAGAAAATTAAAGAAGAGAAAGGTGTAGGTATTCGGCGAATAGAAAAACATAAAAAATAATGGTTAGAAAACAAATTGATATTGTCATTGAAGCAAATTTGTTTGAACAAAAAATTGTTTAGATAAATAATAGCTTTGATCTATTTTGTCTTTTATATCAGCAGTTGACAAATCAGTTTGAATTTTTTTAATTTCGCTTTTTCTGGTGAAAACAATTTCTGGTTGACAAACGAGTGCAAACAAGTAAACCATCAAACAATCTTTCGTTACATGCGCCAGAAAAGAGCTTATTGAAAACGGTGTAACTATGATTGCAGGTATAATAAAAAGTTAATTATAATACACTCGCTGACAACATTAACAATTTACAGGACTGGTAATGGTCATGTCGCATGTCTAAACGATATTTACCATTGTCCTGGTGCTGTTCTATGTGACAATTTAGATCACAGTTATTTTAATGAAACGTAATACCGCGTAATATTTCGCTCTTATCGTTTACAAAGGTGGAATAAAAGATGCACAAAGCGAAGGTGGTAAAAATGTTTTGCTCGCTTTATATATAACATTTTAGTAAGTTGTTACAGTTCTCTAAGGGGTGCACGAACAGGAAAACAGCAGAGAATTCCGAGCTTTAAAAGCTCCGAAAACTTAACCTGGCACCAAGCAATATCGAGGCTTCGCCTGCAACCGACTAATAATATGTATATTAGTGTATTTCGTATAATTAATGACGTCGCCCGTCACTCGAAAACTTAGTTAAAAGAGTAATATCTTTTAAAAAGCTACGAAATTGCTTTTAAAACTTGTTAAAACTTTGTAATTAGGTAATTGAAAACGCCTACTAAGACGATAAACTAACAAAGATATTCGCGACCAAAAACCTCGCGCTTCCTACTCTATTTGACCCACAGGAAGTTGTGCGACACAAAAAATGTTTTTGAAGGGTCTCCTCTCTAAGTCTAGATTTCGTAAAAAAAACTTAAGAGTTATATTAAACCCTTTTTGCCGCAATCGTTTAACTTTAAATGTAGCAGAGGTTTCTGACGGTGAAACTTGGAAATAAAATATATTTCACTCGGAATGGAAAAGTCGGCAATAAAATCAAAATATTGGCTGACCAATGTGGGAAAACAATCTTAAATTTTGTCCGAAGCAATAACATATTTCAAACTGAGGTCGCTGTAATGTAATTGGAATTTCGAATAGAATTTATTTTGAGAGAAATAAAAGGTATCACGAAGAATCTTTTAATTTTACTAATGGCATTTCGATGCGCTATTTGCATTTAACATCCTATTTATTTCGCGTCGTTCAATATGCATAAAGAGGCAAAAACACATAGCAAAATATGGGTTAAAAGATAACATGTGTGTAATTTACATCATTTATATATTTTTGAAAGCCCTTTAAGGCTATAAAGCGCAATCTCGTTTAAAATAAATTTACGGGTTAAAGCTTCGTATACACTAAAATAAAACCGTCAGAATATGCAATTTTTCTCGATTTGGGAAAAATTTTAAACAATCTTGACTCGTTTCCAACAACAAGTTTAAAGCAAGAATTTGAATCGTTAATCTAACTCAAATTATTCCGACTATCACAATTTCCATTAATTAATTTAACGCGGGGTCCCTTCCTGGTCACTACGGAGGATAATTTACTTATCAGCAGGACTAATTGTGTTAGTGGATCTATCCGAATACCCTCTGGACAGCACAGACACAACTACTCGTGCATGCAAACGAACAACCCGTCTGAAATAGGAACCCGACACAGGTAGTCACAACGAAAACGCCATTGAGGACTTTGAAGTCTCTTAATGAGGATATCGTCATTTCGTCCTGGTAATTTCGAAGATAATGTGTTCTGTATTTGCCCTACGGTATTGACCTAATTATAATGTTTTGAAGCTATCTTGTTACTGTTAATAACAACCAGAATTGACTTGCTTAGTTCTCTGGCTTTATAGCATGCACCATAAACAATTTAAACAAGTAATACAGCAGAAAACTAAAAGCAACAACACAATTATGTTTCGATTCTAGACCACTTTAAAAATTTAAATAAATTATGCAAAGTTGCATTAGAAGGCACTTTCACATAATATAAAAGCAACTCTTTGTTCCTCAGGAAATCAAATTGTATAAATGTGAAATTATCAAATGAGAAATCCATTTTCTGACATGATTGACGTATTTAAGAATAAACTCACGTACTAAAAAATCAAGAAGGAAGATTTTTCTACCATGTTAAATGCACTAGAAGCAGAAGTAATTTGTCAAGCAAATGGGACGTACATGTTCTTTGAATCTCAAGTATGGAAATCACTGAAGCTATAAATGTTAAACAGAAAGTCATATATAAAATGGGTTTATACAGATGAGAATTGGCCATAATTTTGTAAAAAAAAGAAGTGAATTGTCTCATAATAATCTTAAAATGGAAAAATATCTGGCATCGGTTTTATTAGAAATATAAGAAAGTGTCATATGCCAACTTATGGTTGTATGCCCATTATTCTTCTTAAAGACGTTGAAAGCCTAATTGTGTATTTTTTTTTAAATCATATTAGTTTACCCTAAAAGATTTAAATATAATTTCCTAATCAGTGTTTCTCAACCCTTCCTTCACGTAAACAGCCTAATGCTATTTACACTTCCCACGTATAGCGCTTTTAAGTTACTTTTGACATTTTAAGAGAAATAACTAATGCATGGTAAATGTTGGTATAACTTTACAACAACTTGTAAATGCCAGGTATTAAATTTCGTTGTATTAAAACAGTTGGACTATTGAACGAAAATTTCCAAACACAAAGCCCAGAAATTTCTATTTGAAAACCCTCTAAAATGTAAAACCAAGTAAAAAAGTTAGTAACAGCTAAAAAGTAGACGGCTTTGAGTATACTACAGTAACAACACAAAAAGCTTGTTTGCCACAGGCCGCCAAAATTAGCATTTTGCAATCTTTGACAACTTTTTGATCTTCTCTTCCACAGGTCGGGACCGTGTGCTCAATTGGTAAGGCATCAAACCATTTGTTACGGCACACTAGAAAATTAGTTTTCCAGGGGCCAGAAGGTTGCAAAATTATTTAAACCAATTTTGGCAGTGGACAACTACTCCATTGAAGGTATAAAACAATTTTTGTTGGTAGCCTTCGCATGTGTCAGCAAGGAAACGGCAAACTTTTATTTATTTTTTCACAGTTCCTTCCCGAAATCGGTTAGGAGTATGAGAATGGTACCAAACTGATATGTGTTAGATCCAAATACACCGCGGTTTTTCTAAAAAAGCGGTAAATTTGCAGGAGCGGCAAAAATGAAAAAATTAAATAAAAATGAAATTTCTACTTCTGTTTAGGTGAAAAATTATTTGTTCTGAACAACACGCGCATTGTACCTATGATAAATATTATTGTATAATACCCACACACAGATTTAGACATGCTTCAAAGGCGCCCATAAAAGAATATATCCGGTCTTTCTTTGGTTTTTTTTATAGCGTTCGCAGCGGCACGCTTCTATAGCGCCTCATCCTGTAACAAGTGCAACACTCTTGATTTTTTAGAAGAAAAAAACTAAGTTCATGTTAAATTTGCCGACGTTTTCCAATTCGGGTATGCAATGATAATAAATTTTTCATAACATAAAATTTTGTATTCAATTAAATTTACCATCGTGCGGCTCTTTCAAGAGCAGTCGGTCTAAATAGATGTATACTTTTCCATTGTATCTGTTAAAATTCTATTTATAATATAAATTTCCATACGTAATCTACAATAGGTTTCTTTGGCATGTGCGTATGTTTCAGTTAACTGATTTCTGAATTTCTGCAGGTAATTAAACACCAACCATATTCACTAAAGCGGCGGATGGGCCTCAAACGGCCTCCAACCACCCAGTTTATCACCTAGGCAAATTAACAACTCAAAATGTCACCCAAACGCAGTGGCTTGCACGCAGGAAAATTTACAGTAACGGACAGGGAGCGTAGATCCCATTTCAGACGACGCGCTGTCTCTTAGGTGTTTGGCACCCATATACTGAGAGTAAGTTAACACTCCGCTTGTAAAATCACTCACCCAATTTTCCTTGGTTCAAATTAAGAACTTCAACCTCTTGAGAAGAGGTGGACGTAGCAAGTTAAAACCAACCGCATCAGAGATAAAAAGGAACGAACGCCAAAACATATATTTCCGTCAAAATCTCAAATTCAAACATTTTCATGAAATCAATACTTTGCGGTAGAGAATAGTAAAACGCAGTAGGTTAAGATTACATTGTTGGGGTAATCCTGTATTCTATAAATTAAATTTTTAATTGGCTTAACATAACACGACGACGAATTCTTACATCTCAAGAAAGCCTGTTTACTAGTTTCAGCGAATGTTAATGTAGCAATCAAGTAGAGCGGCGCGACACGCTCCGGCATGTTTTGCATCTCAACAGTATCAAGCTAGCGTATGGCCACGGCCACAGCTTTAGCTTGTCTATATATATAATAAATTCGTAACTGTCTCAACTTTACGCGACGAGAGCTGTGCGCTTATTTCGACAAAGCTTATTTATTAGTTTGTTGGAAGCAAATGTCAATGCGTCAGTCAACAGCTTACGTATTTTTTTAAAAAGTTACCACTAAAACCGTGAGATGTAGGCCACAGGTTCAGTTAGTTTGACTTAAATTCTGCCAACTTCTCCTGACTTAATCATAGAAAGTTGCCGTTTGTTCTGCACATAGCAGCGATTGTTTCCACACATTTTGCATTACATTACCTGCTAGAAACACGTTTCTTTGAACAAAAAATGTTTGCCAAAGGAAATCAGAGAGACCTACGCTATTAATTTAATACAGACAATCAAACTGAAACCAAACCTGTCGGTTGATGCACAAACACCATTGATGACTATGACAGCGGAATTGTCAGCATAGCCAACAAACAATGGCTAGCGCCGCAATTCGCTTCCCACAAAACAATGAACAAACTAGAAGTAGAAATTCTACAGAAACGAAAAAATGGTCGTTTCACAAAGGTACAGAAAAGTTTTGACACTCTCTGCTTATTTCTTTTTAAAATCTGTACTTATCAGACGTATTATCTCTTCACATAAATAAATATAAATCCTTCACTTTTATAGAATTAGTTAAAAGCCTTAAAAATATTAAAACCTTTTCTTTTTCGAGAAAAACATAAAAGTCGGGGAAGCAATTTAAAGAAAAACAGAGAATTTTATTTAAAAACTTAATCAGAAAGACCTCAAGAAAATATTCGCAGAGCACTTAAATCTAAATGGTGCTTAATAAAATCTAAATCTGTTAAAACTAAAGCTTCTTCGAAAAAAATCGTGGTATTTATCACGTAAACAATGGTTGCGGAAACCTTGATTCAAGTCCTGAAACTACCTTTCATGTCTTAGGTGAATACATCACAAGTTGGTTCATTAAACATTCACAATCACCAGCCATTACCTTAACATGTTGAAGCTGAGATCTACGTTAAGCACTGAAAATCCGATGTAAATAGGAAAACCGCAATATGTAAGTACAAAATCTTTCAGTGCTTTGATGCAATCTGACGCGAGTAGTTGAAATTGACATGAAAGCGCATAAACCCACACCAAGGGATAAATAATATTTGCAAGAGATGTAGGCAGCGCATCGGCTTCAAAATACACGTTTAGTGTGACAATATTGATGCTAAGCTTGCATTTAAGCTGCTGCAGTGAACTGGTACACAACAGAACATACACATAACACGAGAAGATACACATTTGGAGCTGTGAATGACATGCCTGACATACGACCAATACCTACGGGCTCTGTCGATACCCCTCGGTGTGCGAATATCTCTGCTTCTGCTGTAAAATACCACAATGACGCCTCTCAAAGTCCATTACTTCTAGTATATATCAATACTTTTTGTCTTTTTGTTCCACTTTTGGATTTAAGATGCGAGCATTAAGTGCATTGAAGAACTTAAATCGAATTTATATCCGCTTCTAGAGCGGCAATAAAATTTAATGCACATATTTAATCTTAACTAGATTTTATTATTTTCTGCATGACATAAGTAACACGTAAAAGTTTAACTATTTTAATTATTTAAAACGTACTTGAAAAAAAGCAGCAAATGTCTGCGCTTGAGGACGACCTTGTGAATGTACATTCATTGCTTTTCCAAGTTTTGCGCTTTTGTGTTTCAGTTGTAAAATGCGTGTGAAACTTTGTAATTTATATGGCATGATGAAAATTAAAACATCAGGGGTAATTTTTTTACTATAAACACTTTTGCTTGGTATAAGCCCACATTTTTCCACTCTACAAATTTTTTAATCAAAATAAATGAAAGAGGGTTAGGACATAGAATAGCTTTTAAAAACCGTTGGCAAATTTTTAAAACATTGTGGAAAAGGGTTTCTATAATAAATGTGCTACGAAAATTTACAATAACAATATGTAGATATTGATGTTAAACGTACAATAACATTCTCTTGTTATGTGGGTTAATTTAATAATAACAGATTCAATTTATATAAGAAAAAACTAAAAATTCATTCACACAAAAAGACTTAAAGTGAAATCCTGGTGATATTGTCACTAACTTAAAATTAATACCTGTTATTTAACAATGATAAGTTTAATTAATATAATAATAATGACGTGCGTTTCCGCCGAATTAATCTCTTTTTAAACTAAGTTCTCGTACTTCATTTCTAAGATGTAAACGAATTCTATAAAATAATCTCAATTTAAATTGTCTACCTTCATTTTAGTTATGTTTGATGCGTCTATGTTGGCTTACCAAAGCGCCAGTTTTCATTTTCTGTGATGCTGGTTTTCAAGTATGTTTATTGTTTTATTTGAAATATAAAAAAGTTTAATCTCAACAAAAAACGTTATTAACCTTATGATTTCTTATATTTTTACACTAAAAAGATTATGGTTGATTTGTTTTTAATTGCAGCAGATTTACAATGAAATTTTTTTAATTGTAAATATAATTTTCAAAATTATAAGGAAGGGAATAGTTCGATACTTGGGAAAACTGAAACTAAATAATTAACTTTTTAAAACAAAACGACTTCAAATAGAAACACAAAAGTGATATAATTTAACTAAAAAGCAAAAAATAAATGTTTTTTATACAACAATTTAATACTTATTTGTTGTTCCGTTTAATGTAATTAAAAAATTATTGTTTATTTATAATTATTAATTGTTTTATAATTCTGAAGTCGGTACCAAGTAAAACATAAAAATTCGAATCTAGTTTGTTATTGTAGCAAGGTATATAATTTTTATGTTTTACTTAACACCGACTTCAAAATTATAAAACAATTAATAATTATAAAATAAACAATAATTTCTTAATTACATTAAACGGAAAAACAAATAAGTATTAAATTGTTGTATAAAAAACATTTATTTTTTGCTTTTTAGTTAACTTATGTTACTTTTGTGTTTTTATTTGAAGTCGTTCTTTTTAAAGTTAATTATTTTAGAATTTTAAGTGATGGGTAGACCTAGTAAGAATGCTTCTCGAATGAGGGAACGACGGCTAGTTGAAACGGAAAATGAAATACGGAAACACTAAAAAGGCGGTTAAAAAATAGATTTTTAGGAGTTTCCTGGTGTATCTTCGAAATTCAAGCTCCAATACCAATGAAATTACAATGGGACCACCTTAAAAGTATACTGAACCCAACGCAAAAAGAATCATTAAAATCGGTTCACAAACAAAGAAGTTATGCCCGAACATACATCAAAAAATGTATACAGACGAATTGAGAACATCCTCCTTTTTTTGAAGTCGGTTAAAAAAAATAAATGTGTGCCGAACACGCAAGTTCTAACTTCTTAACGTTTTCTACGGAAAGACTGTTTTGAATTCTATGATTTAACAGAAAACGAAAACGGTTTTAATTACAATTCCAGTATTTTAATCATTTTTCAAATATTAATTTAAAAAGTTCAAACAGACATGGATGGATCGTTGCATATGAGAGGGACTGAAATGCTGCAGTAAAAGCAATTGTAAAGATTGTAACAATTTATAGTTCAGTAAGGTTAGTCCGAAGATCCTGATTTAAAAACAAAATTTATAAAAAAAAACAAATTTCTTGCATGAATTGCAACAATGTACGAAGTTGTTTCTTTCAAAAGCAAATCGTAAGCAGGTGTCAAATCTTCCTATATGATGTCTGTATTTCTAGAAATGACCTGATTTTTTGTTTAGAATCTAATCTTCTTGAATTTATGTATAACCACTATTTAACAAAGTTTATAGAACGTAGAAAGCTCTATCCAACTACCTAAAAATATAAATAGTGCTCCACTAAAAAACAAACGAGTTGACACATTAGAATTTAAAGTATTTGCGCCGCAACAAACACCCCGTATAACCGAATTAAACTCTAAACTATCTGGGGAATAAAAACTAGTATTGACTAACAGTTAACGAAAAAAGTTCTAAACCTTCGGAAATGTGGCGTGTGCAGGTTTTATCAGTGACATCTGTAAATGTAATTTTTTAAGTGGAATAACTTGG
The DNA here is from genome assembly GCA_958336395.1 of Ctenicera cuprea. Lineage (NCBI taxonomy): Eukaryota > Metazoa > Arthropoda > Insecta > Coleoptera > Elateridae > Ctenicera > Ctenicera cuprea. The sequence continues at coordinate 47,846,046 of OY284488.1, forward strand.
GACCCCCGCAGAAAAACTTTAAAAACAAAAGTACGTCATAGATTCAATTTGAACGGCCAATAATAATATCGAAAAATATAAAGCGTTCACATTCAAAAAACAAGTTTGGTATGCTCCTCTAATGTAGAACACCCTGTATAAACGGAAATAATTTTAGAACGTGTACCAATTGTCAAGTAGCGCATTTGTGTGATATCGTTTTGAAAACTTCGTTAACAAAGGAGTTATCAGAGTTTCGCATCGTTGGGACACCCAGTATATGTATTATTACTTTCCGTGTTATATTAATAATTAAAGAAATTGTACAATTAACTAAATTTATTTTTATGTGTATACAGCTTAACGACCTATCAAGGTTTACGCCTCGATGTGGCACAGGAATTGGGGGGCGCTTTATTCGAAATTTATACCATGCAAATCATGACCGTATGTAAAGTATTTCCCACCATTTATTCTTAATTTTGTTCACTGCATGTATGTGTCAAAATCTACAAACACAACAGTTTATCGCTTAGTAAAAAGTCTACTACGTTGAAAGCAAAAAGTCATATTGGTAATTTCTTTGAGAAAAAACAATGTTTTGGGAAATAAAATTAGATTATAGACAGGTTCCATGCATCTGCGGTACAATTTGGTGTGTATCCCAACTTGCAAATTTGTCTCCGATGCCTTCTGTGAATTTTCGAAACTTGGAGTTTCAACGCCTATTTACTCAAAAATCAAGTTATCAGATCGGGATGAAATTTTATATTGGAAATGCCCTAAAGGTGCACGATATTACAGGCTACTAGAGCTTTTGGAACTAGGTACTAAAACGGTAAACAGAAAAAATAACAAAAATTTTACTGCTTCAAAAACATATTGCTCAAAAGCTGGCCATACTATTATTTTTTGATTTTATAGACTAATAATACTAGGGATGATTTACAATTTAGTTCAGATCCCACCTTGTCTGTGATGCCTTCTATGAATTTTTGAAAACGGAAATTTATGGAATTTTGCTAAATATACGGAAAATGATAAAAATTTCTGTTTAAGCTAAATTGCTCATGAGTGATAAGAGTCACAATTTAATTTTTAGGTGCAGCAATAGTTAGGTTAATAATTTTTTCCTCCCACCAAATTTTCGGTGGACGAATTTATCCTTCCAGTTTTGGTTTTCTTTAATTTCAAGCAATATTATTCCTAAAAATTCCAAAATCTTTACGTGGATACAGTCCGTACTTTTAAGTCGATTTGCGCAAGTTTAATAAGAATATTTTCTGCAAGTTGTAGTTGTAAGAATATTTTCTGCAACTACTTTTTTAAAGCCGATATTCTCGACGCAAACTATAGCTGTGTCCTTGGTAGAATAGTTCTGGTAGAGTTAGGTGAAATCGTAGTCATTATTGGCGCGTAAAACGTTGAAACAAAAATATTTTGGAATACATGATAAGTAACAATTTCTAAAGTACAGGAAAGTCCAGGCCAAGTGCTTTGCTCATTTTTAATAATAAACTTGAACAATTCATTTTTGTAGGAATTCGGACTTGGAATTGGAACTGATGTTTATAATAATTAAAAAACTTGTTTCGTAAAATATATTCTTTGAGGCTTTGGCGGTTTCTCGAACTGTCAATATTACAATTTACTTTCGGCTTAGACCGCGTCGTCATTTGGGAACTACGCCCAGCATAATCAGGTAAGGACCGACCTGTAGCTTGTCTGCCTTTACAAGCATTTGCTCTAGAAGTCTGAGCTATATTTGTTCGTAAGCCCTGCCTGCCTAAACAGGGCCGTGCCCGTAACTTATTTAAACCTTGGGGCGGACAAGGACTTGATCTTAATGTATTTTGTTTGCCAGGACAATAATACTTAATCGGCTGATGCCTGTTAGCTGTTTGTGACCCATACAAACTAACGTTTTGCAAGACATTGCAGCTTGCATCTTCAGAGTAGAACACTGCAATAGAACAAATATTGCTCAGACTTCTAGAGCAAATGCTTGTAAAGGCAGGCAAGCTACAGGTCGGTTCTTACCTGATCATGCTGGGTGTAGTTCCCAAATGACGACGCGGTCTAAGCCGAAAGTAAATTGTAATTATTTCGTAAAGTTAGGCGTAAAAAATTTACCCTAGCGTATTTTGTGGCAAAAACAAAAAAACAGTTATTTATTAAATTTTAAGAATTTCCAAACCAAAAATCCATAGGAGTTAGGTCAGGAGACCTAAGTTGATAGCTACAAGCGCCTAGAATAGCAAATTAAAAGAAAAGTGCCTTAGTTTATCCACAAACTTTATTTAGACAGATGTTTGCTTATTGCGAAAGTGTGGCTGCGTGCTTATATGTTATGTAGTGTGTGAACAGCATTAGAATTGTGGTGATTGATTTATTCTTGACAAAACCGTGTAGTTTAGAAGAGAATATTGCCGAGACGACATTTTCGTATTATTCGGGTATTATTGTAACAGGTCGATAATTCTCAACTAAATGTTCCTTCAAACTTTTATGAAATTACTTTGTATTGCATTACTATGTCAATAAAATTAAATATAATTTGAAATATTTTGTATACCAGTGAAAATGTAGTACAAAGATGTAGATTAGGTAGTTAATAAACTATTTTTTGTTGTGTTAATTAGGCTGTATAGTAAAGAAAAGCTGAAGATACTGCTAAACAAACAATAACCAATGAACGAACAGCCTGTAAAGTTTTTCCAGGCCGTAACGAACCGTAATAGTAGAAATGTTTAAAGAAGTGTAAAGCAGAATGTAAGTAGTGCACCCAGGCAGGGTTAAAATGGGGCACAAGATTGGAATGATCGTCACAAAAGCAGTTCACAAACAGGCCGTCCATTATTACGTCTGTATTGTTCTTTGATAAATGAATGTTTCCACAGACCGAGATAAAACCATCAAAGAAGAAAGGAGTAAAAACTTTGATAAAGTCCTTCGTGGCCAAATACCGAAAAACCGGGTGGGAGCAGATCAAACGAAACAAATGGAACAATTTATAACAAAAATCTGGGGAATTCTAGAGGTCGCATATTTCCCGGTCCCAACATCCGAGTCGATTTCAAAACCGAGAGAGTCCGCGACAAGTAACACATTTTGAAAAAGCGCGCGCGCCTCGATCGACAATGAGAGAAAAACGTTTTCATAATTTCGCAGAGTAAACAGGAAAAAGCAGACGTAAATTACGTGAAAGCTTCAAAACTCCATTATCGCGAGGGCTTTATCTTAAGGTTCGTTATCCCTGTGTGATCACAAACACGGCCTCTCCGCCCTGATGAGACAGACCGATCCACCGAGAATACCTAAACACTACTTGAAAATCCGCAAACACACACGAGGCTGTAGATTAAATTCACCCCCGAGTTTTCTTGTCGATTCGTCTCTTAGTTTGCCGTCATCATGTCGGAAACGTCGTTATCTTCACACTAGACGACGAGCCGATAGAATAGAAACGAGTTTAAGTGTGCATTCGGAATTTAACAAGCTAACGATATATAGAACCAAAAGAATTTAAACATGTACAAATTTCATAACAATTTGTTATTTATTAAATTCTTGTTTTTTAACACGTTTATATAGATATCGCATAATATGGTATGTTGATGTTAAATTATTTATTTATTTATGATCATAAAATACCACTCAAAACACATTTAGTGTACAGAGAATGAACAATGTCTAAATAACAAATCGGGAAGAAAATTGTTCTACGTGAAAGGAGTACAAATTAAATATTAACTACAAGGGAACTGTATAGAAGTAAAAAGGGAGGCCCGGAAGAAAGCCTTTCAAGTGGAAAGTTCATTAAATATGACAAGAATATTTAATTCTAAGTGTATACGCACTGTTTAATTTTGGAAATTTTAAACAAAGTTGTGAAATACAATGTTTATTATTGCACTTTTGTTAATAAGCTTTCTTTTAAATACCTACAACACAAGCAACAAATTTAATGCAAGATATATCAGCAATATCTTCCAACTAATGATGTTGTTTCAGCCAAAATACAGCTTGTATTTCGTAACAACCACATTTTAAAATTAGTTTTTCCAATAAACAAACCCTTAACTTTTTCTTGTTATAATTTCACAAAAACATGCCCCGTTATTTTTAAGTCTGAACCTGAAATACTGTTAGAACGAATAATAAACGTCATTAAAAAAACGTTTTCTTACGGAAAAAATAATTTTAGACAACGAAGCTACGTTTTAAATTAACCAAAAATTAATTTTAAGGCTTGAATTACTTTTTCAAAAGAAAGAGTTTTCTTTGTTGGCTACGCTTTCAATGTTCTTGTAATTAATATTAACATACGCGTATAGGATTAAAAAAGTACATGAAACTGCAAAGGTCTTGTTTTGTTTTAGCAAACAATAATAATATCAACGAAGCCTCACATTTTGATTAGTTTTTTTGCTACGGTATCCTTTCAAGATACCAACATTTTTCTTCAGTTTAAAACCAAATTGATAAATATTAGTAGCGGTTTGGTAAGAAAACATACTCGTATACCAAGGTTATTGACATTTTCCAAGCTATTTTTTAATATAAATATTACAGCGGAAAATATTATATATGTGGTGGTGCTTAATTATTTACTGAGGTTGCTGACATTTTTAAAGCTATTTTATATAACAATTTCTACAAAAGCCTAATAAATTTGTAATTCGTCACTGGGTAGTAAAAGCATGGTTGGTTTATTTGATTAAAAGCTTAAAGTAAACAAAGCGCCCCGTTATAAAACATTTTCAACATGGCAAAAAAATTTGTAATAAAGTGACGAGTATAAAGCGTGATTTAATTACCTGCTGTTTAGTCTTGCTTCCCGTTCTATTAAGCAAAATTTCAATGTGTAAACTCTGAAACAACAACACAAATAACACAAGGGTATTGTTTAGCTCCTGAACTTCGCTGCATTTTGTCAGAAAAATTTCATTTCGTACACGACATGATTAAAACTTAATTAAAACAAGCGCCCATCCTTCCCTCGCATGTGTATGGAGACACAGCTGTAAACCAAGGGAGTGTTATTTAAAAGTTTGAAATCATGAGCTACATAATTTAGTTTTTCAATTTTCATGAAGTAAATTTGTGGCGGAAACAAGCAACAAATTTATTTCATACTGCTCTTAAAATTAAACTCCGATTTGCTTTTAATAATTCCTAAAGTTTTGATTAGATTAAACATTTTAAAATTACAATACTTCTAGTAAATTCTAATGTCTAGTACATTTTACATCCGCTTATGTTACTATACTGCAGTTTCTAGAAAGTAAGTTGATAGTTTTATAAATTTCCAAATTTCGCACAAAAGCGAAAGAAATTTGAAATATTGTTTAATTTACACAACAACAAAAAAACAATTTTTTTGGTTAATACTTCCTCATCCACATATTAAATCCCTAACGGTTTGTCCACAACAAGCTAACGCGACAGGCATCTTTGCAAAACTTACTACTGTAACACGACAGCGGTGGGCCCTTGCACTTCAACTCAGTTTATTGCCTGTTTTCCGTAAACGTTTTGTTACTGTCAATACTGATGGTACAATTTGCTTATTTATGGCTTACTTTAATTGCGGCGGGTAGGAAATGTGTATTTATCGTGCTGATTTTATATAATTTTTTTTTTAAACTTACAACATTATTACAATATAATCAGAAACAACATTAATCGCTAGGACATTACTATTTGGCTCTTTTATTAACAAAACCAGCCTTTGCTTATAAATTTTAGAAAATAAAATAGCTACAAATTCCACACTTTATTGACCTGCATTATTGGGAGCTCGAAGAACAATAACAAACTTCGTGGTACAAAAACTGCTACGTGTACACTACTACCTCGCATTTACGAAGAACTATCTGAATCCGAACGCTTTTGCACTTTTTATTGTGACAGCGAAAATTTATGTTAACTAACTTACTCGCGAGTAATAAACTACAGAATTTAATTTTTAAGGTGGGGATTAACTTTTTTCTCCTCCCTAATTTTGACGAACAAATTTGTCAATATCGATTTAGATAGAATTCAAGCAATCTGTGTAAAATTCATGCAATTAGGACTACGATCCACGTTACGCTACCAACTTAAGCAGCTTATTTATTATTTAAACAAAGAGTGAGGCATAGCCCACAGCTTCCGCTAGATTAATATAATGTTTGTAAAAGCATTTTTTGAAACATTTAAGTTTTTACAGAATGAAAATGAATCCAAATTTACCTACATTGCTTACAAGATTATGTCACTTATTGAATTAAAAACGTTATTACACTTTATTGTATTATTAATAGTAGAATGCAAATGTTTAGTAGTAAGTAGTGCAAACATTATTCCGAAAAAGCTTCGTTACAGGGTTACAACCTCCTGAGATGACCCAGTATAATCTTTTTGTGTCGATAACTTTCGCAGTAATTCACTAAAATTTTAAAACTTTATAAGTGAATAGTAAGCCATGAGTGGTGTCTTATACGGGAAGGGGGGTATAATATTTGCTGTTTAATAGTTTAGATCGTATTCTCCATACTAAAATAAACAAAGAAAGCACTTATTGAAGCCGATAAACTCAGCAGTTTTAAAGATTTTGTTAAGATGCTAAAAGGTTTAACAAACTTTGGGAGTAAGTACTACACGTCATAAAAATAACCCCTATTAAAATGGGATCGGGTATGATTTCCTGCGGAGTTACAGCCTCTGCAAGAGGCAACCATGTTCCCGTTTTCGTAAGCTGTAACTCCGTAACAAAGCGTTTTAAGACCCATGTTTACACAAACTGTTTTCATTGTTTTGATGTGTAGAACGTACACTCCTAGCGTCTGTAAAAACTATTGGCGCATCTTTAGAAATCACTCGGTCCTTTCTGGCAAACTGATTTTACAAAAACATTGAATGATTACGATCACTGAACACCTTTTCTGCGTATTTTTCTACGATGAAAAAGATTTCATAATCAATACTTCAAAAACTGTAATCTTTTAAAATATTTATAAAAATAAGACAAATCAAGAGTTACAGTGAATACAAACCTGTGCACTAAGTTGATATAAACATAGGAATTGACTGGATATAAAAATAAAAAATTTCTTTGTATCGCAGTGGCGACAACCTCAATGTCATCTGTTTGATTGGTTGCTACAGGCTGTAGTTAAGTTTTGCTACAATAACAGGGCGGCCGTGTATCAACAGATCAGACAAGGATAATAATCAGATACGTTCGAGTTTGACAACGCAGGAATTTTAAACAAAAATCGGATTTATTCGCATGGAAACGGCTAAAATACACCACTTATCGATTATTGCCAAAATTGGACAGACCTACAAACATGTGAAACTACGTTTACGTAAAATTTTTAAACGCCTGGTTTTATAATGTTGATTGCACATATGTGACTGAGAACGGGTTTCTAACGAAACGTCTTCCTCGAGATGCAGTAAATTAATTCACTTTTCTAGACCATTTTCGTTGCAAGGGGACATCTTTTGACCGCGACCTAATTTAAACCTGCACAAAAGATTCGTTTTAATAGCTTCGATTATTAGGGCAAGCATTACAATTGCACGTAAAAGAAATTGCATATTCACTTCCCTTAATTATAAAACTAATTTCTTAAAAACAGAAAAACGTTCTATAAATTGAAATTCTCAAAAATTATGACTGCGCCTTGGCGTCCGGCGGGCGGCCTCAAACCAGGTCGCTTTCGAAACTCCGTCAGTAATCCAAAAAATACTTTGTTAAAGAAAAAACAATCATCCAATAGCCTCGCATAGACCGATAAATATGCAAAATAAAGCAATCGATTAAAACTAAAAATTAGACCATACCGAGACGCCAAAAAATGGGATATAATTCCAGCAATCCGATTCAGGCGATGATGCTGTCTAATGCTTAGCCCTAGCGTATTATACTTCAAGTTTTTTTAAACTTTTTTCCAGACTACTAGCATTTACCTACGCTTCCCCCCTCCGCAGGTACTGGATAAAACTACTATTATAAATTCAAGACATTTACAACAGCACTTTTCGGTAATACCCTTTAATAAACGTGGCAACCCCAAAAAATTACAAAGTTAAAAAAATCGCGTAGCCAGTTTTTGATCAACATTTCTTTGAAAATGTCCAAAAGTTGAAAATATTTTCGCTTTACATTTTGCATTGTACAAAAGTTCTCTTATATAGTAACATTACGTTTTCCTAGGGCTATTATAATTCTAAACTTGATCCCGATGTATGAACCCATTTCTGAGTAATTATCACGTTAAAATAAAAATTAACAAAACTCGTAACGGTTGCCATTTTGCAGCTAGTGTTCGAAAAAAAGATTTCAGTTTTTTGTAACGCTCTCTAACATAGTCTGTTCCTCAATTATTAAAGTTCTGTTTTTATGCAATTATGCAACACAAACGTATCTGACTGATGTGTCCGGTTCCACTTCACAAAGAAAGACTTTGTGGCACGATGAATTTGCGTTGTACCTAGGGATTCCAAATTTCCAGTATTCTTGAGATTTCGCATTACACACGCATACATATAAATCGGAATTTTTTTAAATCACTCTTTTGGATTCCTGGAGGTCCAAAACATGCATTTCCGTCAAAATCTCAGAAAAAAAATTTTTATGATCACAAAACATTCCCACACTGGTCGTATAGGAAAGAAAAAAGTAAAAGTTTTTGCAGTATGCATATTTTTATATTTTTGATCATTTTCCATCATTAACAATAATTCTTGAGGATTGTTTCATTATTGGTTCATTAAATAAGTTACACACTAAATTGGAGAAACAAATGTAAATACAATAAGTACGCAATGCAGAAGTTCCAAGATTTTAAAATTCTATTCAGTTCCTCGAGTTAAATTTATAAGGGCAGCAACGTCTACTTGATACGTCGTAAAAATGTAAAAATAATCAAATTATAAAAGGCGGTTGTTTCAAGGGATAATGCGTAACGAGAACACGCAGTAGCGATACCGCTAATAGCATTAGTGCTTAGGCAAAAACCGCTTGCATAATAATTACTTATTTCGCTAACCACAACATTACATAAGACCCTTACTTCATGGTATCGCTTAAGTTTGAATTAGCTTAAATCTGGTTATTGGTTTTACGTACAAAATTTAAGAACGTTTTTTTAAAAGCATGCGTAATAAAATAATTACGACTTACCAATTTTTGAAGTCTTCTAGAAAGTCTCTGCTGGTGCTGGTGCAAACGTAGTTTTGTACCAAATTTCACACACAAAACACTTCACATCACACAGTAGATGACCTGCACTAAAATAATTTTTAATTATAAGCACGCAAGCAAGTAGATACCCTCACCTTATTGCGAGCGTGTTTACACTTCACACCTGACCACCATATGTGAGATATCAGCAATAAAGATAATAAAAGCCAACAAAATGTGGAGTTTTTTGGAGGTTGCATTATTTCGTGGCATGTTTGAAAGCAGTTAAAGATAAGAGTTTTCAAAAACATTCAAGGTGATTTGTTCTTTATTTACAACTGAGAACAATTAGCCTGTTTGACTAAATTATTACCTTATTTTGTTTATAAAGACCGCTACTTATCCCGGCTCAACACACCGAGTTCAGTTTCACAGGTCTAGCATGCACCCCACCTCAAAAATCCCCACCTTAGCTATGTAATCAGACCCTCATAGCTTGAGATTGTTTAAAAATTCGACTAGTACAAGTTTCGGTCCAAGTCGGCGGAGTAGGAGGCAAGTGCTCAGCCCACTGAGCTCCTGCAACCGCCTCATATGTGATGATGCGTTGAAGAATGTAGACTATATAAACATCGTTATATAAAATTAGTTAAAAAACGACATTAAAATTGCCATCATAGATGATGCTAAAAAGGGGAAATGAAACAAAACTCCAATAATTATTATGACTTCATGTTATTTTTAAAATAAAATACATATAAGTTGAATTTAAGTATAGGATATCGAATTCAAACCGAATAACACAACAAACACTAGCATTTAGCTTGACCAACTCTAAATCTCATTTAAATTTCCTACGAATTTCGGCTTGAATTCCGTGATTATATTATTAATACCTTCTCTTAAATACTTAAAACTTACATTATATTATGTACATAATTTATATAATTCACATAAATTATCGAAACTTTTAACCATGAAAGCCAAACTGCTTTTCTGGCTCCTCCGACGTTTTTCTTGAAACACTTTTGCAGTATGTAAACCGATTTTTAAACTTACATAGAGTTTACATTTTACATTAATTAACAAATAATTGTATATATAGTACTCTCGATCACAGGGATTTTTTTAATATGTACACAAAGAAAACTTCAGCAAGTATTTATCGTAGGTTGAAAAACATGCACAGCTTCCGTCAAAATTTATGTCCAATATCACAAATTTAGAATTTAAAATCCATAAAAAGCGATTCAGGGTAACAAGTTTTTTTATAATTTTATTTTTTTGTTTAATAACACCGAACACTGAGTATGTTAGGGTAAGCGAACTTAAAAAATATTGTAAGTGAGCTAACTTACCTCTGAGAATTGAGTATTAATGGTGATTATTTTCGACCATAAATTAGTAAACAATTTCATTGAGACACATATTTTGACGCATTCTGTGGGTATATTTACACATATGTGTACGACAACTGTACATTTACAAATTCATAATGAACAATATGAAAAACTATTGATAAAAATTCCTTTAAAGTTTCATGAATTATTCAATATAATGAATGAAGACTAGATAATTTTTTATACACTTTGATTAACATCACATTTTAAATTAGCTTTATCTAATTATTTTTCATCGCCCGGTTCATGAAAACTTTAAAAATTAGTCTAACCTTGTGACGATATGATACAAAAAACACTTATGGAATATCGTTAGAGTCTTTCTGCGCCATCTAAAAGATTTTAAATTATTTTTTCTATTAACTCGAGCTAATATCGAACAGGTTAGTAACATGCAGAATCAATAAGGCGCAAACTTACAAATTAATATCAAGTGAAAAACCACTCACTAATCTGAGTCTCTGTTAACTTCCACGATAATTAATTTTTGCCGACAACGAATAAAAAAAAAAGTAAAAGCTTTTCGATAGCGCAGTAGTTGATAAGACGCATCAACGCCCATTTTTGGGTCAAGAAAGTACGACTAGAGTACGTTTTGATTGTTTTAAACATGTAGATCTTATCGTGGATATGCTATATACACATACTATTAAATTTCAAAAATATTAGAAGAAGCTAGTGAATTAAAAAATACTTAGTGCCATATGAAACTACCTAGCCCATACTGAAGAACAAGAAATGACAGAATTCCAATTTTCAAAAATATAATATTGATATATCTTTATCAGTCTATGCACCACAAAGTCACCCTTAAAAGGCAAAAAAACTAATATAAATTTAAATTTGCTCGAACATTAATAAAGCTTTTATATTTACAACAAAAAATAAAACAGTGAAAAATTTTTGAAAACCCACAAGTTAAAACATAAAATATGACGTCACAATAAGGAATGTACTTCTAAAAACCTTCGCAAAAACCAAGCACCCACTCATTTTAGTTTGTCTTTGGCTTTCACTTTGTATTCTTAAGGAGGGCAGCATAGTTACCTCAAAGATAGAACCAGGCCGACAAAGCAGCACAGCGCTAAAATAGACGCGCGTGGGAGGAAAGTAGTGTGACTTCCGGCTGCTGTAAAAACGAAAAAGGGCTTAGACAACTGTAAAAATCAACGTAAAGGAGCTGCGAGCAAACACTGAAAAGCTTGTAAAAGATAAAGAACCGAGAACTATTTCAAAAGTTCAGTATGCGTTTGAGTTACTTGCATGTGTGAAATTCGTGCAGTTAATCAACACCAACAACATTAAGCAATTAATAAAATTAAAATTAAGCAAAGCTTTAAGCACTCAAGCATTTCTTACAATTAAAATAGAATACATAGGAAAAAGGATTTTTTAATGAAGGCTCAGATTTCCATATTTTACTGGAAAAATGTAAAATTATAATCTAGATAAAATTCTTTAAATAAATACACTGACTCGTACTTCTCAAATTATATACAACTAATTTTTCAGTAAACTCCAAAAATGAAATAAGATTGGAGCTTTTACTATAAAATTCTCAGAGCTGTAAACGAAATCTTCCGTTAAATCATGTTAGACCCGAAATCCTTATTAAGAATTAAAGATTTTGTCAGCGAATAAAATGTGAGAAGAATCAAACAGCAACACAATCATTTTCGGATTTGCTTCGGAAAATTCGGATCTAACCTATCACTTTGAAATTTATTTCAAACGTTTGACCTTGAAAATAAATAGAAACATTTATATCACATTTAATTGTTTACGTATGTGGTAGTTCGTAAAAAAATACAAAATATTTGCTCTGTTGTTGCAGAAATCGAAAATTTTTTTTAACATTTTTTGTTCCTTTGTATAGGCACCTCGTGTGCATTTGATGAAACGTAACTAGTCTGTATTTATTTCGTACTTGCCTCTGATAATAACATTTGTTAACTAAATAACATCGTCGAATTCCCAAATCATTTACAATGATTTCATTTTCCGAAATTCTGTTTTAATTTGCCAATCAGTTGGATGTGGTTTATCAAAAGTATTTTGTTCATTATATTGAATTTTAATGTTGAATTATTAAAAGCGTTTGGAATTATTTTGGTTGTTAATTTGAATTTTTTACCGCAAATAATATTCAACCCGATATTTTTACTAGGTCTTCCATTATTCAATTATATTATATTTTTAAATTTTAGCTTCAAATTTCATTCTCATGCGTCAATAGGCAGGTAAAAAGCGTGGGGTGTTTATTTTCCTTGGCAGTCTCAGATTACCTCCAAAATAAATATAAATAAAGACAGTACATGGAACATGATAGCAACCCTTTTTTTGATTATTTAAGTGAAGCTTAATAACACAGCACTGTTGAGTTATTTTTGGCTTGATTTGTCTTGTCAACCTAAAATTACAATATATTTTTGCAATATTTTCCTAAGCAATGTAGCCGCAAATCTATTTATATAACTGAAATTTTTATTTTTAACGCCACTTCATTATTGTGTCTACAAACTTGAACAACTACATAACATGAAAAGTCAGGTTGAGTATCCTCTCTACAATAAAGGTTTTTTTTTAGAAATGTAAACAAACAAATTTCTCATTTTGAGAAAATATAAAAACAAATGGAATCTCATATGAGCACTAAACAATTAAATTAAATTCCTTACAAATTCCTTGATATCTTAAACGAAAATGTTTGTTCATTTTCAACCTTCACAATAACGTAGTTGAATTTAGCTTCATACCCGCCACAAAGAGATATTTAATATTGCAGAGGAAATTGGTAAAATGCCACTTGTGCTTTGTTGAGATTCTTACGCTGTTTTAGGCGTACACTTAGAAACTCGCAGGAAAAAGCTCAGATTCTTTATTAATTTTGAAGCAACCGTACTCAAACAACTGTTTACAAGACTGAACTTTTCAGAAAATTACCCTCTTGAAAATGTGTTTTAAGAAAACTGCAAAATAATGGGGTATTGACGTAAAATTAGACATACTGATTAGCTGTTTTATACACTTGAAGTTTCCTTGTGGTAAGATCCGTCTAAGTAAACGAAAGGATATTGAAAAGCCATCAACTGGAAATAGCTCTTGGTTTTATAGTTCTTAACTTTAATCAATTTTCGAACATGTAACAGTGCACCAGCCATAACGAGATGTGGTTAGTCGAACTATTAATTTTCGTATGAGGTAGTACACCTGACTACGTAACAAAGTGGTAAATAGCAGCGATTATCGCCGTACTTTCTCGCCTATCAGTGCATAGATAAAACAACTTGATCATACACCATTATTCTACGAGTTATTATTGTCAATTTTGTTGTTATGTACAAGATCATGTTCAAACATGGTGTAGCAACACAGAACGTTTGGTTTAATCAACAATGTCAGAAAAAGAAGCTCAGTCAATTTTGTTATTTAAATCACTTCACAAACTCAAATAAATGATCTATTTAATAATGTCATATCAATGCCACAAAATAATTTGTTGTTCTCCTGAAGCAATTGTATTATACTGCGTATGGAAAAGGTAAGGTCACCTCAAAGAACTTCGTATGAACACCTAAAAATGTGTTTCTTTTTTTTTCTTCATTGTTTTCTATTGCAATCCCACAATGGTTACCAAGCGGTGCCTCGACTAGCCAATTTTTTCAAATATCCCCAATATCTTAACCCCATCTAAGTCTTTCTCTCTGGCCTAATCTTTCCATTCTGTCTTCCGGGACGCCCAAAGCACTCACCCTGTAAGATACTGAACCAAACGCACAACGCTGACTTTGGTGATTTCAACTTAGTACCAACAACTTTCTTCGAGAGGTTCAAGGTAATTTTAATTAGGACCAAGCAGCACTGGGTAAGTGATGTCACGAGGTGCAGTTTTCGCTGGATCCTAAGATCCCCTCTGAAATGGCATTCCTGCTCACCGACAGAGGCTCGAAATTTTCCAAATCCTGTTTTGAGCACGTGAAGGAATCGTGGTGGCAGTGATAGACCTGTGCATAAAATGGTTGGTACGCACAGCTCACTCGATGAGTGAATCAGTAGAGATTTAGGTAATTTCCCTCACCAGTGGGACACAGTGGCCGTAGCCTAATGTTGGTTGATGGTAGCTTGTTCTTGTCTTTAAGAGTTTCGCTTATGAATCCTACTATTATTGGCACAACTGAGATTTTGTCTTCGATTTCCTTCGCCAAAGACAAGTATTTCTTAGTTTTTCCGTATTTTTTGTTGTAGGTTTGCGGCGTTCGGTATAGTTATGTCAACTAGGTATACATGTGTTTTTCCATCTTGTTTTGCACCCGTATAACTGTTGGTATGTTGTGTTGCATAGGGTGGTTTGTTATTTTTCAATTCTAATACAGTTGTTTGGCAATTTAATTTTTATGACTTTCTGGGGTTGGCATTTGTAGTATGGTTTATCGTTCATTGCTATGTTGTTACAATATATCTATTAGTAACTTACCTTTGCTACATTGTTGTGCTTTTTTGTGTATACGGCATGAGTTTTGGTTTCGGCTTGCAGAGTCTGCACTTATCGTTTTCCAGATCTCTTCTAATGTATTCCCTGTAGTATTTGGTATTTAAACTCTGGTGTTGAGTCCCCAGCATAGCCTTCAGCTTCTCCAAATAAAATTTTTCTTCTTCGTCATTCACAGGATGCTTTTCGCTGTATACATACTTGTTCTGGCATATTGGGATATCTACCGTGTAGCGGTTACTTCATTTTGGCTTGCTATTCGTTTTTTAAGGCCGTGGAATTTTAGAGTTGACAGTTTTTCATCTACTACTACTACTACTACTATACAATCATGAATGGTTGACCTGTTTATTTGTTCATAAAAGTATATAAGTATATAAGACTAAGATTGTCCGTATATCAGTAGTAAAGGTTGGTGATAGTACCTAGATATCTTCCTTTCTGAGATCTTGGTATATAGTCGATCGATTGCACTTTTGGGATAGTGTGCGTTATTTTAGTCGTTTGTGTTCTCACTATACCCTGCAATGTGTCGTTCTTTCGACTTTAGCTTTTGCCTGAAAAACGTATGCTATTGGCACAACGATTATTATTATTATTACTATTTAGTTAATCTCGTATTTCTACGTTTCCAATGTAACAAGTTCGACTTACATTAATTTGCAAGAACATACTACTGTCCCAGATGTTTACAGACTATGTGGTACGTGTTCAAAACAACAGACTTTTGTACTAGACTCAGTAAGTTTTATATCCAGTGCCAGTTGTTCCAGGGTATGCCACCGCGCCAGTCGCAGGTATGACGACTGGTAAGATTTGAATTATGTTTTGTTTTCAAATTCTTTTAACATCCATTGTCAATTCTTCCCAATTTTCTCCTTAATGGTATTTCGTATGATATTAGAGTTAAGAACAACAATATTTATGTGATAAAAAGATATTTTCTTCTTCTTCTTTTAACGTCAAAATGATATTAACTCTTTCAGATGTGTCATCGATCTTTCCCAATAAAATGTAGCTCTATTCCTTTCTCGAGTTGTCACACGTTAATACTTACAGTACTGTGCCTCCATATCTATTAACTCATATTTTTGTTTCAATTTATAATGAATAATACCGGCTTCATGGTCGTATTATGAGCATTATTGTTAGTTTTCATTCGCATGTTTTACCTGGTGTCTATTACGTTCATACGCACGATAGAAAGCGTAGAATAAGTACAGCTTCTCTGCATGGTATTTTTTTAGGTACTGTAACATTTCTTCTGTTTCTCAGGCCAACTTTTACACAATTTTATTTCTAGAGTTTTTCTCTTTTTCTTGTCATGTTGGTCCAGAAGAAACTCTTTTTTTTTCTCATTTTGCTCTATTTCATCTCAAAATTCTTTACAAGTCGTAACTTTAACTTTTTCCTCTTTCTCTATAACTACGTTTCGTATGTTTATGTATACATACGTACATAACCCGGTTCTCTTGTAAACTATTATCTGTTTGACTTTTACTTTTACAACATTGTACCTACTACCACTTTGTTCTATGATTTCTTGCATTAATTCTCGTCATTCCACAAATACAGTTCTATCCGTTGGTTCCCTCAAGTTCTTTCTTGCGGGGTCCTTTTTCTTTCATATTGTAGTTTCATTTTTTTGTAAATTTTCTCTGTATTTTCTACCCTTTTTTCTGGTTCATATTGTTCACTTACTTAGATGTCGACGGTTTGCACTTTAATTACGCCTGCGACTGTGAACATGCATATTATTGCAAAAAGAGTTCAAGATCGCTCAATATTGTCTTTCTAATCAGAGTTTGCTGTAGGACACAATTATGCTTCTTGGTGTTAAATATAATAGTTCGTTCGTAATCAGCGTTTTACGTTTCACTTCTGGGCACCGGCACTCTTCTCTGCCACGTACTCTCCTTAGCGCTAAGGTGGAGTACGGGAAACTTACAGTTTAACGTCGAATCCGAACGACTAAATTCCAGAGGTTTCAGGCATTAAGACTCCACGGCTGCCTAAACCGGATTGGGAAATGTGAGTGGCGGGTTGCAGCATAGATTTTTATTGCTGCATGGCTTCGGCGGAGAATCGAACCCTAGACCTTTAGCGTTAGAGGCTGAGCGCCCAACCTCTGAGCTACCGCCACTCATAATAATAAATATAATATTATCACCTTGAAAATGTAAAAATTTCTAAGTCATGTAAAGGTCACCCCAAAACGTTGTTTTATTAACTTTGTAGCGGTACATGATAATATTTTCCTGCAAATTTTTAGATCAGTTTGATGTCACCCAAAATAGTTTTATCCAAAGACTTTGCAACATCATACAATAATTTTTTCTATGCTTAAAATACTCGTACAAATACGACTTTTAAAATGCACGTTTAAGGATCCCCTCCGCCTCTCTGTGGTTTGGGTTGATCCACTGCTGAAAGGTTAATGCTTGTGAAACCGCTAATCTTCTCATCTTAACTTTCGACAATCCAGATTAAACTTTTCTGCCGTTCCATCTTAGTTCCCGAAAGCTGGATATGTGCTAAACGGGTTCCACACTCCCAACTCAGTAATATAAACAACAAATCTCTACGAAAACTATAAAAATAACGTTACAATGGGAAAGTGTTACGAGATTTAATAATAAATTTCTTAACATAATATTTCTTATCGTTACTCTGAGAAAAATCAAAAAATTTCGTATATTTTCTATATTACACACTTTGTCATTCAGTACTCGAGTAAGATTTTTCGGTGACATTTATCGCCAATCCGTCTCCGTCCACTAAACTTGCTAGCTATAATTTTAAATTTATGAGGTAAAAGTTTTGGTCGCCAGTTGCAGACGAGCAGATTACGAAGTCTGAAAAAAGTAAGAGCTAAGATGTCACAAGGGTCAGTCAAACCTCGCAAAGTATTTAAAAACCTTTCGGTTGAGTATCATGGCAGTAGAAACAAAGTCACACGTCAGTTTGGGAAAGTTACGATCCTCTGGTATTATCCTGCGTTGATAACATTGTCCTTGCTACGGCGAACACGTGTGTTGATAGTATCGCAGTCTAGGGTTGTCGAGCGATTCCCTTTCCCCTGCTTTAGATCCCGTGCATGTCGTAAATTCAGCAGGAAGTAGAGATGGTGCAGTGCAGGAAATTTATTTATGAATACTTTTGGCCTGCTTCCAGTAAAACATGTTACTCCGTGAATTTTTCAGTAGTCGTGTCTAGGGCATCATCAGATCAATATCAAATGTCCTTCCAAACGACAACCCTGGTGTTAAACTTGCCAACAACTGTTTTTCTTGTCCATTAATAATTTTTATTAACGTTCTCGAACATTAGGCCGATACTTCAAAAAAGTCGACAGTTGATTACTGGCGCAGTCATAAATTATATTGGGGTAGGATTATGTTAGGTTAGGGTTGGTTATGTCGCAGACAGGGGGCTAAGAGTTTTTTTAGTGCCGGCTATAAGTCCCCGTTGGACTTAATAGATTATGGTCATCTCTACTTTGCGGAAGCATTGTGCACTCGGAATAATGTACCTTCATCTGGAAATTTCGTGCGTTCCTAATGTAATACAATAAAATAAGGGTGATAAGGGAGCAAATGCCTGGGGTTAACAAACGATCTCTAAAGTTACTGCCTGCAGATGTTACAGCTCCAGCTAGGAATTTTTTTATTAAACAAAAGGCTTAAAAAATGTATTTTAGTAGTCCCATGAAGTTGTTTATGTAAGTTTGAATTGCATGTTTTCAGACTTTCAAGCTCGTGATCGTAATATAAAGAACCGTGTATTAATAAATCAGTGAGGTTGTTATACTGTACATCTAAAATTATAAACATAAATACAAGCACACGTAGTACGTTTAAATCTATTTACATTTACTCCAAATTACAACACAAAAAAGTTTCTGTTTTCCATGTATTATATTTTTTATTATAAAACTGTTGAAATAAATTTATCACTTCCATAGCAGCACTACGTCGAAGCAGCATTATTTTTCATATACGTTGTTCAAATACAAAATTCTGAATATAAGGGATCCGTTTCATAGCAACACATCTGCAGGGCTTTTCTCAGTTATCAAGGGTTTTATGTTTGTTCCTTTAATGTGCCAAATAATTATTCAAAACGAAAAAAACGAGCCTCCTGTCAACTGAAAGAATTCCAATAAAAGCTAAAAAAGAAGCTTCAAATTTTTCAACTTTAACGTGTATTGCTATTTATTTCCTTTTACAAATGCTTCTTCACTTTATGTTATTCGTTTGCTGCTTATCCAGCAGCGGAACTGAAGTGAAAGAAAACAGTTGCTCTTTTCCTCTTTTACTGTAAAAAGTTTGATGGAACTACATATTATACATATATAGATTTATTTCACGTTTATTTTCCTATTGTACCGGCATGTTAGCGTCGAAGTATTGAAATTCAGTAACTGTTTTAATACGTTTACCAACATTTATTATACTTTGTCACGTTATAAACTTCCATTAATTTGCACCAGTTCATATTTATTTTCAACACTGTTTTTGTTGCATGTTTATGAATAGATGTGCAACCTTTAATATAATTCACTAATTCATACGTTTTCCAAGCTTATGCATGAAATACATATTGATTTGCACTTGAATGCAGTGTTTCAAATAGGCTTTAGGTAAAAAAATAATTCAAACTCAAATTTAAATAAAAAACGTTTTGGGTTGATATTTTTCAGGTACTTATTAGGCATTGGTAAAAAATTACCATTTAGAATATTTTAATTTTTAATATTTCACGGAGTACTTGTTTATATAGGGTGTTTCACGGAGTGCGGCGCCATGTGATGTTAACTACGCTGTACTCCGATTAGGATCAAAACAGTTTATATTATTTCGAACATTACATGCATGTATTAATTATCCATGAAATAAGAACGAGTTACGTGTGTGGTATTGAGGTAGAGCACTCGCTTACCACCGCGAGGGACTCGGGTTCCATTGTCATACAATTCTCTTCTTTTTATATTATTTATCATATTTTGTTTATAGTCTTACGACATTCTAATGCGTGCTACATATATATTTTTTTATTACTCAAATATAATTTAAATAGTTTTTTTATAACGTTTTGAATTTTTACATTTCCATACATCTACTAGAACTAAGCAAAATTATGATTTCATGTAAATTTTCGAACCTCAGATATTAGCGGAAATACACGGTCTGGGGTCTGATAAAGTGAGTTTTAAAAATGTCTATCTGTGAATGAGTGGGTGCGCTCGTTACCCTATATCTCTGGAATACCTTGACCGAGTTCTATCTAATTTATTGCAGGGGGTAAAAGATCACCCTGCACTATATTTTACAGCAAAACTATTGAACCTACATGATAAAAAATTTGCAATACGAATAGTACGCGAGGAAATCAGTAAATATGTTTATACATTTTTTAGAGCTCCGGAAAGGGTAATTTTGAGGGCAGGCTAAGGATTTTCGAATACGAAGATAGTCGTACCTCTTTTAAAAGGTATTTTTAAACCCAACAACTTAAGAAAAAAGAAAACATCGATATCAATATCGCGTAAGCCATTTCAAAAAGGCGGCCAATTATATCAAAGAAGCGGATAATGCATAAACCTTATCCCAACCGCACATGAACTATTGTACCAAGAAAATAGGTAATAATCGTTAAAGTCCGTTAAACTAGCTTTGCAACATTGTATCAGATGAAGAGAAAAAATAAATGTTAGTACCCCCTCTCCTTTTCAAAAGCGCGAGAACTTTAAAAAATATTATCTCAAAAATCTTACATAGGACGAGGGCTCAAGCGATACCTCATTTTAAAGGTCCCATTAAACTGAATAATTATTGTATTTAAATTTTTTTCGATATCTCTAACCGTTACAAAATGGCGGCTCAATTAATAAAAATTAACTTCCTATTATCGCTTCCTCTACCGCATCTAAGGCCGTTAAACGGACATTTTTATGCTGATTTGTGAAGTCTATTCACATAACAATCAAATCCACGTGCGAGTGGGAGTTTGACAACTCAACATCGCACTCGCACTCAAACTTTATTGTACCTTTACTTTCCTGCCTCGACCACGCACACTTATTTTCCCCTTTCGACTAACAAGTTGTGACACCACTATAACCCGCCCCCCCATCTTACATTTAAAACAATTATAACACGGTAGACATTCTATTCTCCAAAAACGCTAATACACGCAACCCCACCGGGTATAATAAAATGTTAGTTCGATAGGATGTTTTTTCTTTTCTTTTCAGTTGCCGAGTTTAAAAATAACTTTAAAAATAGGTACTACTTGAACCACCTCCGTATTTCAAAATCTCCAGAAACCTCCTCGCCCCCTCCTCCCAAAATACCCTTTCCAGAGCATCAACAAATTTATAAATATTTTTAATAAATACCTCGGGTTCGATTTATATTACAAATTTTTTATTTCATTCATGTAGGTTCAATCGTTAAGCCCTAGAAGATAGTACGTGGGTGGTCTTCACACCCTGTATATGGAAGCTTTTTAGTTGCAGGCACTTCTTTGTAAAGTTTTTAAACGGAACCAGAAACGGAAATTACACCGTTTTGACAACTTTTTTTAATAAAGTATTTAGAATGATTTTTGGACCAAAACACAATATCTAATCAAACTGCAGCCGTAAGGTGGTTACCTTTTTTTCGTTAGTTAAACTTAACGCACTTGCTGTCACTCGCCGCGTCGTGTTAGCAAGTGCTGGTACAACATCGTATTGCACATGATATCGCAAGTTGAAATCCCTGCTGAGGCGTTACCTCCTATTAATACTTTGTTGTTTTTTTTTTAAACAGTTCCCCAGCATCACATAGTTTGGCCCCTCCCAAGTAGCACAAAATATTGCTATTATATGAATCAAATATCATTATAATATTTGTGAACTTTAAATATTATTATAATATAACATATATTAAACTAATATTTAAACTTGCTGTATAGCAAATATTTGTAAGTAATATTAAGTCATCGTTAATAGAATATTTTTCCACAATATTATCAACCAAAGTTGTAGAAAATATTACCTAAATATTACGCGCTGCTGCATGACAAATATTAGTTTCAAATATCAGAAAAATATTACTTACATCTTTTTTCAAAATATTACTATGATAAGGTAAACCAAATATTATTTAAATATTAATAACCAATATGAAATTAATATTAAAAGGTAATATTTAAGCAACATCACTCAGACATTTTTGTATAATATTACGGTGTTGAGATTTACATAATGTTATTTAAATATTATTACATAATATTTAACCAATATTTGCAGGTAATATTGAAAAAACATATCGTTGACATTTTCAGATAATATTAGGCTGTTGAGATTTACACAATGTTATTTAAATATTATAACACAATATTTAACCAATATTTGCAGGTAATATTGAAAAAACATAACTTTGACATTTTCAGATAATATTACGCTGTCAAGATTTACAGAATGTTATTTAAATATTATTAGATAATATTTAATCAATATTTGTAGGTAATATGGAAAAAACATATCGTTGACATTTTCAGATAATATTAGGCTGTTGATATTTACAAAATATTATTTATATATTATTACATAATATTTAACCAATATTTGCAGGTAATATTGAAAAAAGATAACTTTGACATTTTCAGATAATATTACGCTGTCAAGATTTACAGAATGTTATTTAAATATTATTAGATAATATTTAATCAATATTTGTAGGTAATATGGAAAAAACATATCGTTGACATTTTCAGATAATATCACGCTGTTGAGATTTACAAAATGTTATTTAAATCTTATTACATAATATTTGACCAATATTTGCAGGTAATATTGAAAAAACATAACTTTTACATGTTCAGATAATATTACTCAGTTCAGATTTGCAAAATGTTATTTAAATATTGTTGCATAATATTTAACCAATATTTGCAGGTAATATTGAAAAAAGATAACTTTGACATTTTCAGATAATATTACGCTGTCAAGATTTACAGAATGTTATTTAAATATTATTAGATAATATTTAATCAATATTTGTAGGTAATACGGAAAAAACATATCGTTGACATTTTCAGATAATATCACGCAGTTGAGATTTACAAAATGTTATTTAAATATTATTACATAATATTTGACCAATATTTGCAGGTAATATTGAAAAAACATAACTTTTACATGTTCAGATAATATTACTCAGTTCAGATTTGCAAAATGTTATTTAAATATTGTTGCATAATATTTAACCGATATTTGCAGGTAATATTAAAAAAACATAACTTTGACATTTTCAGATAATATTACTCTGTTGAGAATATACAAATTGTTTTTTTTAAATATTAATACATAAAATTTAACCCATATTTGCAGGTAACATTTTAAATATTGGAATGAGGATGTTTACTGATGAATTAAAAGACACAAGGGTCAGTTCCTCATGTTAATGTATCATTTCTTGCTTGCAGTACTTGGTGTACTGGTTTTAGAATCTTGATTTAAAAATAAAAATAAAACAAATACATTTTATA
This sequence comes from Ctenicera cuprea, assembly GCA_958336395.1. Taxonomy (NCBI): domain Eukaryota; kingdom Metazoa; phylum Arthropoda; class Insecta; order Coleoptera; family Elateridae; genus Ctenicera; species Ctenicera cuprea. The sequence goes on from OY284488.1 coordinate 47,869,630, forward strand.
TTTTGGATTTTTTCCCATGGCTAATTTTTCCTCTTTATTTTTTGCCTTGAACTGTTTTGCTTAAATTTTTCGTAGATGTTTTTCTTTGATTATTTAAACTAGATTCTAAAAATTTAAAGCCGTCCCGTTTATTCTACCGTATTAATTTCATAGTTTTGTCATTTTGAGGAAATTTATTTCAGTAATACTACTGGGTGGTAGTAATTTTATAAAAAATCTGTTTATGTACTGGTAATACGAAAGGTAGTTAAAAGAGATATTGGTCGGCTACGTTTCGAAGCATCGATGTCGGTTTTATGTAATTCTAGTACCTGGTGTATTTACTTTTCTGCCAATGGCCATCTTTGTCTACTGGATGGCTTGGTTTTAGAAAAGATAAGGTTAATATTTGTTGAAATATTTAGCTTATTTTTGTTAAATATTACAAAGAAATATTAGTTGTATATTAGGCTGTTATATGCGTACAGAGAAACAGTAGTAGAGCGAAAAGTTCTAATACAATAAGGAACGGAAAACCCACATAAATAAAAAAAAGTTTTTTTATCTTGCTAAACAAAAATTGATTTTCTTTAAAATTATTTTATTAAAATTTTTAAAACCAAAATTTATAATTGGCTAAATAAAGAGATGAAACTAAATAGCTTTATATTCTTATTTATAATTAAATCAATATTTACAAATGCAATTTGTGAAAGTTAGTTTTAAGGAAAATAATTTTTATAAAATACAATGGAGTGCGTGAAGAAGTTTGCAACTGGAAACGTAGGCATGATTATTTATTATAATATTCTTTTTAGTGTAGTGGAGTTAGTCTATTAAGAAACGAGATATAATATTATTGCTGGGCGTATTTTATTGTACGATTTGATATCATGTAGATGCTAGGATGCTTTTTAATAATAGAACAAAAAATAACCTTCTGTAAATATTTAAGGTAATGTATGATTCAAATACAATCGCCTAGCAATATCCCTGGCAACGTGCCGCCTACCTGAGCAGAAAAAAGGCTTTTACTTTTGGAAATGTTTCTAGGAAATTTCAGTTTTGGTCACAAAGTACCTGTTTACTCCCTACCTTTGCGGGTGGTGATTTAATCTACGGGGCTATGTTTTTGCGAATAACTTACAAGTGAGCTAGTGCTGCGAATAGGTAACTAGCGAGCAGAGTTCCTTCCCATAAGTGATAATTTGTTTTCTCGTTAGCGTTACATCTTTAAATAAGGTAAGTTAAGTTTACATTTTTTAGTAGTTTTGGTGTACCTATTTATTTATTTTTATATTTATAGGTCGAGATTCTCCATTTGGCAGGCGGTGAAAGCGCACATATTCCTACAAATGACCAAGTTATTGGCCAACGAAATGACTTTGCGATATTCCAGAATTTGCAATACGGGAAATTGCCATTTTGCCATTTGCACATTTTTAAAGCTATTGTTTGTATTTTGCTAGATTTTCTTAATCTGTTAACTAAAACAGCTTGTAGTTTTAGCTGTTACACGCAGACGTTTCGTAAGCACATCCGACACGAAAATGAAAAAGTCAGTGTAGGCATTCCTGGTCACTTCCAAATAGGTTGGTCTCATTTATTCATAAGTTAATCGGGACTTTCTTCACTTACATGTACAATTCCCTACCCAAGTTCATTTTTTTACTATGAATGTCGGAATGTAAGAAGAATGTGTCACGTAACTTTGTGAAACCATTCCCGAAAATAAACTAATTAATAGTTAATACTCGCGTACACAGTTAACTATATTATATTTTAATTTTCAGTGACACCACGGTTACGGACAGAGGCACGGGGAGATATATGTCAATTAATTGTAAATGTATATATAATGTAAAAAATGTATGTATAATAAACTACCAGGAAGGACGTTTTTGTTTTTTTAACATTGTGTGTACTTTATTTTCAAACACCATTAAACAAATATTTTTGACAAATATCATATAAATATTTTAAAAAAATATTAAGAAAATATTTTGAACAAATATTGTATACATCTTTAAATAAATATTATAGAAATGTTTTCTTCTAATATTAACGTAATATAAAAAAATGTTACATACAATATTTCCACAATGTAGTTTTAAAATATTAAAATAATATTTTCAAACATCATTAAACAAATATTTTTGACAAATATCATATAAATATATTTTTCAAATATTTAGCCAACATTTAGGTCAAATATTGTAAACATCTTTAAATTAATGTTTTAGAAGTGTTTCTTTTGAATATTAACGTAATATAAAGAAGTGTTACATTTAATATTTCTACAATGTAGTTTTGAAATATTAAAATAATATTTTCAAACACTATTAAACAAATATTTTTGACAAATATCATATAAATATATTTTTCAAATATTTAGCCAACATTTAGGTCAAATATTGTAAACATCTTTAAATTAATGTTTTAGAAGTGTTTCTTTTGAATATTAACGTAATATAAAGAAGTGTTACATTTAATATTTCTACAATGTAGTTTTGAAATATTAAAATAATATTTTCAAACACTATTAAACAAATATTTTTGACAAATATCATATAAATATATTTTTCAAATATTTAGCCAACATTTAGGTCAAATATTGTAAACATCTTTAAATTAATGTTTTAGAAGTGTTTCTTTTGAATATTAACGTAATATAAAGAAGTGTTACATTTAATATTTCTACAATGTAGTTTTGAAATATTAAAATAATATTTTCAAACACTATTAAACAAATATTTTTGACAAATATCATATAAATATATTTTTCAAATATTTAGCCAACATTTAGGTCAAATATTGTAAGCATCTTTAAATTAACGTTTTAGAAATGTTTCTTTTGAATATTAACGTAATATAAAGAAGTGTTACATTTAATATTTCTACAATGTAGTTTTGAAATATTTAAATAATATTTTGTGCTACTGGGGCTAGTATCTTTAAAAAAAAATTACGATTAATAAAACCGAAAAATGTATATAATGTGATGAATATATAAATGAATATTTTGTTTTAAAGGAGACACCAAAAAATTACGTTGCGTCTATAAATAAACAAAGTAAGGTAGTTATGTTACTAAACAATGAGGCCCGAGGAGACAGTAGCGGTAGCGACTATTGTACTAAAAGTTACGACAAGCGGGTAATCACTGCATGTGCATCCGAGTAATCGAATTTTGAACTATTCGAAGCTGAAGGTTTACCTTGTTTTTGCAGAGCGGCCAAAGAAAGACGATGAAAAGGAGGATTCATTTACCAGAGCATCAAGAAGCAAACGGGGAGTGTTTTTACTATTTTTACGTTATCGGAAGACATCCGATGATTTTATCTGAACGAATCATTCAATTAATACATTCATTCGATTATGGAAACTATTCGATTATGCCCATCAGTACCACTTTCACGTGATTTGCTATTATTTGATTGACATAACGACAAGTATGAAATGTGATGAAATTCTGTAGACAATTAGACAACCTACTTTGATTCAAATCAAGCTGCAACATAGCAGAACTGCTACGGGCCTTACTCTGTGAAACACCCTGTATAATGCTTGCATATTGTCCCTATATAATGTTGCATATTTTACAAAAATTGGTGCATAGTTTACGAATTTTTAGTGCATATGAATTCAAGCCTTGTTAATCACAGATGGTCATGTGTCTGTAATGAGTTATTCAAGTTATTATTAATTGTCAATCTTTAAATAATAATTACTGTACCTTTTGTATGTTGATAAAACATCAAGATAACTACAGTGTCTGCGATTTGTTGACTTAGTATCCGAATAAGTCATTATCTACCACGTCTTTACTTATACTTTTAGATGAATTAATTACAGTTTAATTGATCGATTTTCAAACAAATATACAGTAATTTTTAAAAGGCCTTTACGGCCAGAACTGAAAAGTAGTATAATATCTTCCTCGATCTGGGTTTGAAGCCGAGACGAACTGCTTTGTCAGCTTGTGATTTTCCCACTAAGCTATCGAAGACGGTAGACACAGCAGCAAAGCGTAGCGCTTTCAAAGCCAAAATTATTTGATATTTTTTCTGTAAATATCGGGTTCAAATCCCGACCAAGGAACATATTTTTTCACTATTTTTCAATTATGACTGTAAAGTCCAATAAAACATTCCCTTAATTTAGATTAACAGTAGTCAATTAACTTTAATGAATTCATGTTTTCATTAATCTTCAAACAGAGCATCAAATATTTAGTTTCGCAAATCGAACTTTATAAAAATTTAATATGACTTTGATTTTACGTATTTGTTATTAGGCGAGTCTACCTGTATTCGCACTTGTTTCAACGACAATTACTATACTCCCTAGACGTTTAAATATATCTTGTATACAAGAAATAAATTCCAAAACTCGATAATATGAAGGAAACTTGGTAAAGGTAGCATCAAAAGAAAAATTGGTGAAAGTATCACAAAGAGGTGCTATCGTATGCAACTAAAGAACTAATTACGACAAACATGCAACGCAATAAATATAGAAGTATTACCTTGAACCCTATCGGCTCTGGAACCAGCAGGAGCGACGGTTCCACGACTTTCAAGCACCGAGGCCCTCGGTGGTCTCTCGCCTTCCACAGATTCCTCGTTGCTTTTCCAATAAATCGTGGCAATCGTAGCGGAGCATTTGAGTTTCATGTCACCTCGACGAAAGTGTTTCTGCTTTACGGTAAATTCCAAGCCCAAAATGGAGGTCTCGAGTCCTTCGCGTCCCGTGATTATAGTTTCGGGTCCGCGCAAAAAACTCGGGTCCGCTTGTTCGCCGTTGATAAACCAGTTAAGAAGAGCCGCAGGTTTGGAACGGCCCGACGTGCAGTTTACTCGGACCGTGTCTCCAATTTGATAGCGAGGCTTTCCTCCGGTTATCCGAGGACCTTCCTCCGGGAGCGCTGTAAAAAGTGGGCACCGATTAACGGGAGCTTAACTCTGCCCTATTAGCGCTTATTTAACAAACACAAGGGCAGCTTTGTACGAAGTTTATTTTAAAGACGACTTTATTATTAGAGCTAAACAGGGAATGGGACGAACATCCGTGCGAATGATTTATTAACGTTCGGTAAGCTCGCTGTGGTGTACCTTATAATACCTACCCTTTCCGGGTTTCCACCCCGCATTCAAAACCAAATGTACAAAATGAAAATAAATGTACCTAATCTGCGAGGAAGAAAGTTTTCTTAGGTCAAAATATCGATGCACGAGAAATTTCACAAGTTAAGCTGAAGAAAAATACTGTTACCTGTATCCCGAGCGGTTGATTTATTTCAGCGAAAGGTCCGTTTCGTTTGATATCGATTAGCGAAGAAAATTGTAGCGCACAAATTACGAGCGATATATAACGGGGCGGTTAGAGTGGAGAAGTTGGCAGAATCGAAATTTACTCGAAAATTTAGATTCACAAAGAGATCCTCAAGCGCCTCGCATCCGCAACCATTAAAAGAATTCCTGGCGAAGTCGAAATGACATTGTTTCCCTCTCCTTTATTTAATCTAGCAGTATAAAGATACAGCGGTTGAAAGTTTGCGAGAATTCAGAGCTCCCACTTATTTAAGTTCGTTCCCAAAGATAAAAGTTAGATAACAGGAAGCAGCGGATAAGAAGAAGTAAGACAGGTAAAAAACCGCAGAAATTGAATTGCGGATGAACACTTCTTTTAACATAATTGAATAATCCCTTCCAAAAAGAGCAACTTTTTGAGATTCATTTCGCTGCCTCGCTACCACACTTTATTGTTTCACACTTTCTTCAACATACTTCATTGATTCTAATTAAAAGCGCCTTACTCGGAACTCCGACCGACTAAATTTCTTTCCGATTTAAATTCCTTATACGTAAATTCTTAATCGCACTCGAGTGGGAAAAATACAGAATTAATTTTAGTTTCTGCTGCCTAAAGTTTATGCAAAGAACTTCCTCCTATACACATAGATAAGGGTTCATTCCTTCGAGCAACAAGTATTTCTTTTATTTCCCTGAACAGCTACATATATTGTACAAACAAGACGGAACTATTTTGAAATTCACATACAAATAAACGTAGATTTCTTAGAGTACTTTACAATGAAAACAAGGTTGAAATCAACACTGGCCTTTAATGTACTTACAAAGATTACAAGTAATAGACAAATCTAAAATTATTCTGATCTCATAGAAAATTTATACAAAGTGAGTAGATTATTATCTAGTTTGATCTCAATATTAAAAATATCAAAGCTCAAAAAAAGCTGTCTGGTGTATCTTCGTATAAATAACAAGATATGTACGTATAATGATACAATTATTAAAATATCAATCCATCATAAAGGGTTGGAGGAAATATAAAATATCACAGGAAATATTCAGAAAACTGATATATTTATTATATATATAATATTACAGTGCATAAAAGCAAATAGACCATTAAAAATGAAATCAAAGAAAACTACATCATTAGTTTTCTTTTCTGTAAGAAGCTTCCTTTTCTCCGCTTTCGGGCAATTTCTTAGAAATAAAAATTCTCTTACGTATTGTAAAATATAAATATAGTAGTAGGTCACCAAAAGTACCAACTTCCTCTTATGTAGGGTCGGCTTCTTGAGTCGCAGCCAACTCATTTTCTTTTATCCGAGATTCTTTTCATAATTTATAGCTTCGCTACCCAATTTAATAGAAGCCCGCAACCTGCATTTTTCATTTATTTTGTTAAACTCTATTTGTGCAAATAAGTTCCCGCATTATGCTCGTATGGCAGTAGGGTTTCCTCCCTATGTTCCCGTTTAGGAATAATATATATCTTTATGATATGCGCGTCATCCGGAAGAGCATCGAAAATCAGAAAAGATGCGTATATGGATATCATAAAAAAATCACCACGATGATGCAACCTGTCGTAGTCCACATCGCTTAATATTTAACGCGTTTTTGTTGTGTAGAAAAAACGTTTTGCCATAAACTGTGGGGTATCTGTGTCAGCGGGCGGCAGTAAATGTCTTGTGTTCTTTAGTTACGAGCTTGAACAACGTATTGATCAGCCGATAAGTCGGTTAGAAACAATACCTCACCGCCTTCACCTTACATGGCCCATTTGTTGCCTTCGATAACCTAAGGATTATGGTGCGTCTGACACTAATCTAAATTTAAATTTATTTTCCGAGCAAATAAACGATTCTTCAATAAACAACCAAATCTTCTCGAACAAAATGTCAGAAAAATGAACCACACACTTCACCTGAGGCTCTTCAACCATAAAAATTGTATTCTGATACTGATAATACTCCTCATCAGAACTTTAAGACTGCACGCGCAAAGAAACTTTGATAAACTTACTTTGAAAAATGTTAAACACATTTCCATTTAGAAACGGGTCGTGTATTTTATTTACAAAAACAAAGTTTTATGAACCTAATGAGTATTTTATTTCAACAGGAAAATTTGCTATATTTTTTACCCTAAAAAAATACCAACTAAAACTGACACACTTAAAAATAAAAGCTTCATTAATTAAAGGTTTCGGTAAAAATTTACCGCTAAATTATCGGATTCGTTCAAAATAAAAATGCCAAAATACCTACTAAAATTTTGGTTAAATCTCACTTTAACAGCTTTCGATATATGGTCACCCTCGTACATCTCCCATGAGGGCGCGTGAACAGAGCTTCAATATTTTAACTCAAAATGTTTAGATTCACAAAAAAACAGGGTTAAAACAGGATACCCGTATATTTTTAAATTGCAGTCTTTTTTTAGATTTACACAATTCCTACCTTTAGATAAAATTATAATTTTAGAGTTAACACAGTCAAATTTTAAACCTTTAAACAAGAAATTCAAAATGCTTAAACGTAAAGCTGAATCATTTTTTCTTACGCCTATGTATCAGTGGCGGAACAAACACCCCCGCAAACCCCGCATTGCAGTGGGGCCCGCCAGCTAGGGAGCCCCAACGACCAACGTCTAAGAAACCTATAGGCAAAAAGCAAGATAATTTTTCACATTTCTCAACTTAAAAAAAATATTTTGATACACGATTTAGTTTTTTATATGATTCATTAGCTAGTAAGAAACTTAAACTGACGCCAGCACCAATATTTGTTTATTCTACGGTGCGAAAAACGCCAGCACCAATATTTGTTTAATATACGATGTGAAAAACTGGTCATAATACAAACAAAGCGTAATCAGTGCCTAAACAAAATAAATTCTGTATCGTATCTGATACTAGGGTGGTATGTTTTGAATTTAGTAATGGTATTTATATCTATTGAAAAAATCTAGAAAGCGTATTCTCTTCATCACTTCTGATTATTTTATACGATTTTACACATTAGTTTCGTTCGAGTGCTTTAAGAGTTTTAACACTGCACTGCAGGCAAACAAAATTTGAATGTTTATTAGTGTATTGTATTGCATATCTGAACGGTATTAATTATACCATCAGTAATTTACTGAATATAACGTATAGTTAGTGACCTTGGTGTTTGTATTAAACAAGTACGTAAAAATGGAAATCAAACATAAACATTGCCACAAAAACTCGCTGTTTTTGTAATATTTTTATTTTGTTGTTTATAATTTAAAAATATGTGTACATAAATTATGTGTAAACATCCGAAGGAGAAGTTGCAGTTAACAACTATATGGTGAATTCGAATTCAACCAGGATTGATTAATTTTATGTTGGTCAGTTTATAAATACCTACTAGGCCAGTAATATAAAAATAAAAATGAAATTGATGGGAGTAACTAAAAATAATTATAATACTTTGGATATAAGGGCCATGCGAGTTTCTTGCGAAAAGGCCTTGTCATATTTTGTTCAGCCACTGATAGGTATTATCACGTCCAGGACTAGGTAAAAATTAACCAATGACAAACCAATTTAGCAATGATTACTTACATAATATTCTTGCTTAAAACTTTGCATGTATCAGTTTAATTCTTAATTGACATTATTTTAGTACTTCGTACTAGCAAATACACCATCATCTATAATTATCATTTGTCATCACGCGAAGAACGGCTTAGCAGTGTATTCACTTGCATTCTCAGTTGGAAGGTGAGGCGGTAATGTGACATGCACGAACTGCTTACTGTTTTCTAGTCTAAAAGTTGGAATGATAAAAACAAATACGTAATGTGATAAAATTTTTTAACGTTTTTGTTTCTAACCAAACTTCACATGGTTAAAACGCTATTTGACGTTCTTCGTGAAACACCCTGTATACATCCCAAAGCTTTGCCACAACATGTTTGGGTATGATTTTATGATTCAATATAATTTTGATAGATTTTAATATGTATTAATCATTAAATTATGTCTAGTGTTATCATAAACTGTTCATTATAATAATAAAAATTAATAAAACAAACAAACAAATGTGATTGTTTCTTCATTTTCTTTCTTAGGCGTATTTCTGATCGCAGTGGCGCTCCTAGGTTTGTAGTTTGAGCAAACCTTAATTTCAATAACAATTTTTAAAATTTTGCTTAATATTAAAATTAGGTCTTCATCTTTTAATATACCACAAGTCTTGGAGGCGGAGGTGCCCTTTGGGAGCGCCACTGGATCATCGGCTAAGCACAGAAATTTTGCAGCCAGCCCCACCAACTGTAGGACCGACACTGAGTATTATAATAAGCATTGAAAAAAGCTATAATTTATTATATACTCGTAGGTAAAGAACTCAGCAGCTGTTTTTGGAATTTTATAGTGCATAAAAGTTTTTTCCCTACACTTTCGAAGGACACTAACTGTTAGGCGCGTTCCCCTTCCTCTAACATTCTCTAACATACACATACAAAACCCAAAACTGAACTTAAACCTTCTCAGCATTAGTTTGTATTTCTCGCAAATACTTTTTAAATTAATTTGAAAAAGCTACCTTGCAAACGACTAAAATAAGTAATTGTGTAATGGTTACGGCATTTTGTAATCATTAGTCACTCAAAGAAAAGCTGCATTTTAAATACCTACATTATTTTGTAAGCTCGGGTAATACTTAATGCTGTTATCCTACAATTACGAGTGCACCAACTGCCAAGGTCATACTCTCCATCCGACATGCAGCATTATATACACATGTCCAAGGTCACCCCGCATGGGAATGCAAACCGAGCGCATTTGGTGCAGCAGTCAGCGGCCTCAGAAGCTGCTCCACCACTCACCTTTAATGGTAATTTAAAAGTGATAATTATAATAGTTGCTAGATTATTTAAATATAAAGAAACAACTATCAAAAGTTCCCCAAAGTTTGGCAATAAATTAGAAACTCTGACAAAGAAATAATTTTGTAGGAAGTTAAATATACACTTCGAAAGAATTTAAAGTTCATTTCTTTAAGCAGTCAAAATTAGTGCACTTAAAAGTTCATTAGAGCGATGAACTAAAGTTCTGACAATAATTTTACAGCTCAATCATTAATCTTCTTGTTAACTATTCACTGCCTCATTGTACCTAACCGGAAAGCTCTTGGTTCACACACACGAATATATTTAACGTTTCGCTTTAAACTTAGTCAAACCCCAAATTACCCCACTAATTACAAAACTAGCAGGACGAATGTAGATATTTAAAACTAATAATAATTGCCATATCTAACTTTCTTTTAATAAAACACATAATCAACAGAACTTTCAAAAGACTTTCGCTGATTTGCTTCAAAACTTGTTAATATTTCAAAGATGGGAAACGTAGAAGCGTCTTGATTGGCACAAAATTCGAGAAGTCTACAAAACAAGAGGGCAGACTTGTGTAACCGAATTAATTAGAGTAGTCAGTGAGCGATTTAGTTGAGAAGTTTTGATGTTAATTATGAACTGCTCCGCATTTTCAAGAAGAAAGAACCAGAGTTTGTAAAAAATGAGAATGAAGATCTTTGCTATTTTACATTAAAATAGAGTCTAATTTCTGCTGCAGCTTCTCAACTTTTTTACTTGAACAATTTTGATTTTATGTATTTAAATTTAGATTTGCTGCCATTAAGCTTTCGGTCTGAGCGTGGTATTTTGAGTTTTGTAAAAGTGAACAGTTAACTTTGTACATTTACCTAGAAGTATTACATTATACAACCGAACGAGTTGTATTTGTTCATCCAACAGTATAAAAACAGAATTCCACGATATATTTACACAAAATGTGATGGTTTAATAAAAGAATTTAGAAAAAGTATGGCAAAATTACTACACAAAGTGAAAGCGAATGCAAATGTTTGCGTTAAGGTTCGTCATTAAAACGAAAATCCCTTGGAGGTTTTCCCTGGCTGGTTGTGTACTTACGTGAATAGCAAAACCGTAACGTAGATACGTGATGATTAGCTTGACAGGACTAAAAAGTGAAGTAGAAGCATTATGTTGTCCTAAAATTCCTTTGATACAATGGCGCGTCCCTTGGAAATTTCGCGAAATATTTAATGCTTTAATTTAAAAGCTAATCAAGTATGGGTGGAAAGTTTTCAAAGTGTGACAGATTAGTAAAGAGCTTTACGTATACCTATTAGACAGTGTTAATAAGTAAACGTAGCTTTGAGCGGCGTGAATAATGGGAAGTCCTGGCAGAAGCGTACACCAACCAGACAGGATTATGCAGGATTAACATAAGACACAGCACACAGCTTAGTGCCGCTGCTGTGGCAGTGAATAATTGCAGAACGGTTTTTCACTTCGCTGCCATCGAGATTTTTTAATCGTAATCTCTGGTGTCGTTTATTTTAAATGTAAATCTTACCCGCTCAGCTTTCACTCTGCGCGTAGCGGCTGCTGTGGCGGTTATTTTTTTTAAACTTCATAAAGACGGGTCGAAATAAATCTCGGGCAATAATTCGAGACCGTTTTTGGGGTATATCGAGTGGTTCAGGAAAAACAAGAAGAAAATTCTATTCAATTCCCTTAATTTCTTTTATAGCTCTCTTTATCAGTGCCCCGAGCACTTAATATGTAAAAAGGAGCATTAAATTAAAGAAAAATAGAAAACAAATAAAGCAGTTTAATACGGTGGAGTTAAATTAGTCGGTGGGGTGTAATGTGGAACGTGTCGCGATCGGTTTGGCGCCGAGCCGCGCGGTAATTACATTTAAGAAAATTGAAGCTCGTACTGCGGAAGTGGGGCAGTGCAGAATAGCTCCGGAAATAAGCTAACATTCCAGGATTGGAAAAGACGTCCCGCGGGAATAACTAGGACCGTTGTTAGGCCCGGTGCGCTATCGGCATTTTAACAATCAATGATTTCGCGATTTCTTTATTGAAATTGTTGATTTGATGCTGGAAACCGATCGACCTTCATTCAAATTCGATTACGAACGACCCGTTTCGTCAAAAGGATATCCATATCGATAGGCGCAATTGATTGCCGCCTCGGTACTGTTCGTGAATTCTAATTCTCTCTTTAAAAATGTAAAAGACTTCCTCAGTTCCCTAATTATCCGGCGATACTACAGCAAAGAACGTTTATTAATTCGGATTCTTAAATTATCTCGACAGATTGATGTGATTTGAATACGAAAAAGGAAGATGTCTATTGAAAGCATAGCGTTACGTATATCAACGTTCTTTATTCTAAAGTGGTTGCTGTTAATAAAATAAATAGTGGTATTTTACTCATTAAAAAAATATACTACAGCTTGTTAGAGTAAATTTAATTAAAAAGAATTATGGTGCAATTACGTTTAAGTAACTAGTTAGTATATAATATGTACTGTGATATAAACTTGTTTCTCCATTTCTATTGATCGACTTCCTACCATCGCCCACTACCCTCCCCAATTATTTTCCCACTACTTAACTTACTTCCACCATCCCTCACTCTCATACTTATCTGCTCCTCATTATACCCTCTTCCCTTCGGGGGAGCCTGTTAATACTAGAGGGCGCGCCCCCAGGCGGCGCATAGGGAACTGCCGTCTAGATATGGAGGGTAGGAGGGAAATAAAACACCTACCGCGGACCCACTGGATTTTGGGAATCTCATGGACACAAAGACGCATCGAAGAAGTTTTAAGACAAATTGGAACGGGGAGGGAATCAGCAGACTTTAAACGCGTAATACGCCATGAAAATTCAAAACAACACAATACAGAATGGAAGGAAAACTGACAAAAAAAGCGCAAGGAGGAAGGAAAAGAACATGGATAGGTACCATAAGGAATTGGTTGGGGTTGAGCAGAGAACCACTTATAGATGTAGATATGCCATGGCGATTGCTAACCGAAGAGGTTGTGACGCCACCCGGGGAAAAAGATACCTTCTTAGTCGTTTTCCATGCACTCACTTTCGACTTTCTCCCACCAACGTTCGCTTCAATACTCGTCCTCGACCTTTTTACTTGTTGTTTGTGGCACCTTCCCACTAACTCATAATTATCTCCCCCCTCCCCCCCCCCCACTAATACACACTCAACACTATAGTATTGACAAATTGTATGCCCTGATAGCATTCTACGTTGCCCAAATAAAATTATGTGATATAAATATAAATACTTAGTGCTATCGCATCAGTTAAATAAAACAATGGTTTTCGAAAATTATCTACTAGAGGGAAGCGGGACCAAACACGGCGCATTTAAACATGTACGCCCGATGATTAGTGTCATTAGATGCTGCTATCATTTAATCATTCTATATTTAGATATAAAAGTTTGTTTTTCATCATTTTGGTAAGTTGTTTTTCATTATTATGTACTAGAGGACAGCTGGTCTAAACACGGTGACTTCCAAATCTAAGCTATATGACTGACTAAAATTACTTGTTGATATGTATTGATTCAAGAAGTCTAAATACATTATGTTTTTCATTATTTGAAACATAATTGTTATTACATTTTGCGGTAATTACAACAGAGTTTAACTGTAACGTGTAAAATTTGGACATTTGATAAATATTATCTGTTGTCTCACAATAATTATCACCACATTTTGCCCTACTGGCTTCTAGCGGCTAACCCTTCAATGGTTATTACGTTTTACAATATTTTGTTATATTTTAATAGTAACGGTAACAACGTAAGACATTTGGGTTATTATTATCTTATCTGCTGTCACATAATAATTAAACAGCGCATTTGACCCTGCTGAGATCTAGCAGTTGAGATTTGTATTATGTTAGCTAACGGACTGAAACACAAACAACATCCTCGGAAGCTGCTCCTAGAGCCCCCACATCGAGCGTAAGTTTCCGGTTCGGATAAAACTAACGCAGCAGACTCCTCCTCGAGCTCTGCAGCGCCGTCTGCCCATTCTGGTGCGCCGCAGCGTCTAGAGAGAGCCACTAGGATCTGCCAGCCTCCTGCCCGTAGTCTGTTGGAACCGAGGAGCAGTTACCGAGAAGCTACGTCTCAGAGCCCTACGAACCGACCGATCCCGTAGAAAGGCGTGTGCTTTGTGAATTTAATTACCCCTAATCTGTTTGTTCCTGTATGATGTTATTAAAATATATTTTTTTTTAAATAAAATTTAAAAAAATGTTTAAACTTTTACAAATATTAGTTTCTTACTCAACTTCCTTTTACATGCCTGTCGCTTCCAATATTTTTACGCATGCTCGGGATTTCGGAAACAATCGACATAAAGAAAAGGAACAAGGCTAAATTTACCTTGAAAAAAATTACGGTTGGCCGCTCGCTATCTGCTCTTAATTTGAGATTGTTTGTGAAGTTTTTTACTTCAAATTTTAGTTAGCTTACAATTTCTTTTAATGGTCCCTTTCCTAAAGTAAGCAGCTCCAATTACATGAACGCGTGTACGATTTTACCCGAAATTATTTTGACAGAAACAGAAACTAACAATAATATCTTAACATAGCATGCTCCTAATTAAGCCTGAATAGAAATGCCAAGATTTGAAACAATTTTTAGATGTAGATAGACTTTATCAAATAAATCGGACGTAATTGGAGCTTGAAAATTATTTTATTTCATGCTTACAAATGTTGTTTTCCCGTGTACCTAAATAAATCTCATCAATCAAATTTAAACGTTAAACGACGCTTGCCTTTTGACTAATAATTAAATAGGAAAATAATAAGAAATTCCCTAAAGACGACCATTTAAGTAAACTTCATAAATTATTTAAACAAGACAAATCAATAATCCTTTTATTCGATTGTTGCTGGTATTACCTTAATTAAATTTAAGATTGTACCTCAGAAATTACTAAAATCTAGCTTTGTTAAATCTATTGCATTTTTATAAACACCACTTTTACGATATAACAAATATCTTTTCAATAGGGAGCACAAGTCATGTTCCCATAGAAAGCCGCAAAAAAAACCATAAAACAGACTCATGGGTTAAAAGCGCAACGGATAAATATAAGAAATTGTCTCTGAAAAAGCAGTCGGAGAGAAAGGTTGCTGGAAAAATGTTTTTTCAAAAGATGGAACCACACAAGAAAATAAGAAATAGCAAACCAGTTAGAAGAAAGATGGTTATTACATTTTATAACAATGAGAGATAATAAAATGCCAAAGAAAGTATGAGGGCGCCAAAGGCCCCATTGAAGCATTGTTCAGTATTGCTCAAATCAAACTTTGCTGTGATTTACCACAACTGACAATTCGATGACTCGAATTGTTCAATGCATTAACACGAAACTGTTAGTAACGTTAGCTAATCCCATAACCGTAAAAAGTATTTAAAACAGCTGTCGTTAAATGTTAGGTAGGACACATGTCATATGACAGAATAAATAATAAAGGCATGTGATACTCACCTACAACCATCATGTGTCCATGTTCCGTAACAGTTTGAAAAGAGGGCGCTTCGCCTGATACTTCGCATCTGTAAACGCCCGTGGTTGATAGCTGAACGGAAGACAATACTACTTGATTTTCAGTGGAGTTATGCATCTGTAATAAGAAAATGAGAAGTAGTTATAGAATAGTCAACAATGGCACAAGTTTGCTCAGCAAGTCGTTCTCGTTTAGAGTGCCAATTTAAGCGATAACTCGGATAAAGCCCTAGGAATATGTAATGTAGTAGTAGAAAACTGATAAAAAGTCGATATTCAATCTATTTCCAATTTCTGTCAATAGTGTGCCCCGGTGCAACCCCTAGGTGATATATCACTGAATTCTTGTAAGGCAGTCGCCTACGAAAATTGATCGCTGCATGTCGAAATGCTACTATCTAAATTTATAAACGTTCCATCAGGATTCGAGTTATTATGTTTCTAAATTCGGGAACGAAAACGTAGCCTTACAACGCAAAAAAACGTTACACAAACCATTTATAGGGGTTTCAAATATCATTAGAAATAATAAAGATATCTAACAAACCAAAAACGCTGAACTCACGACATTTATGCAAATTTAATGAAGTAAAATTTCAACAAGCATGTCACCCCTATCAGCTTTGTTTGTCACATTTTAAAACACGTTTTAGTAGAATGGCAGGCTACATTATTAATTTTTTCCGTTATGTTCTACTGATACAATCTCAGCAATAACTTCAAATATCATAACACTGTGTGAAGTACTTCTTTAGCGCCACTTTTCAGTTATTAGGTATTAAATCGCCTATGGGAGCAGAAGTATAAAATATTAAACTTGAAGTGATTTTACTCAAAGAATATCCGGACGACATCCGAGTCAGAACGTCAATTTCAAATGAAACGGATATAATTGAGTATGCATAATAAATTCTTGGCGGTTTGTGTATTTTTGTTTCTCTCATAAAATTGGGTCGAAATTATTTGATATTCTGATATCGTGCTACATTGCGTTCGGTTCGAGAAATAATATATTAAATATCTCTGCTGAGTTATTAAATGTCACGAATAGGGCGTAAAATAAAAGTCATTTAAAACTTTTGCAAGTTTTTGTTTTATACCTTCGGGTATAAGAGGTGAAAGATTAAACAAACAAACAAATAGTGTACTGCATACACGGGTAAATCAAAGGGTCAGCGAAAAATAAACAAAATTTAGAATTTGCCCTGCAGAACAGGATTATCGGGAACAATTAAAAGTCAATATGGTTGAGAGATGCACTATGGTTCAATTTGTAAAATAAACATATTCATTATTTTTCAGGAAAAATATCCGATATTATGCGGCTGTACCAATACTGTAACATTGTTCTATGGCTCTATTATTATTGAAGAGAGAAAGAGAAACGTTGACATTGGTAATTATCTACTGCATAACCTAAAATTATTACGAGAGCGCGGATTTCAAGCATTTTGCTTATGCACTATTATTGTAAGCAAATAAAAATCCTTTTGTATCTCCACGATTTATGAAAAATGTAATCATATGATCACCTTTGTTTCGATTATTTTTTCTATTTTGCTTATATTGCTTATTGTGCTTCTTATTTTGATTAATTTGCTCCTTAAATCGCCTATATGCGCTTATTTTTGATTTTATACAGCTAATTGGTGCTGGTTTTTTATAAAGAATTTCAGATTTGCAATTTTTAGTTTGAAAAATCTAATGTTAAAACATTAATCAGTTTACCATTTTTTGGTTCAAACGACTTAGCGAATAATCTCCTGCTAGACTAGTCAAACATCCCGCAGAGACACAAAAAGTGCGCTCGGGGAATCACCAAGTTCTGTGTTCTATCGAAAACCACACACAACAGTCTATCGCGTTTATTTGTAAAAAGGCTACAGCAAGTACCATTTAACCTTGCAAAAAAATGACGATAAGTTTAAAAGGCGAGAAGCCGTTACACTCTCAAGCAAAAGCAACGGGTTTTCATTACATTTCTAGTTTCTTTGCTGTATTTTTTATACGTAACCTAAATTATCGTTAATCCCTCCTCAAAGCAAACTGTTTCTAATCTTATGGCGCACGGCCTTTTAATTTGTCAAAAAATCCACCTTTTCTCGTAAACCATAAATAAATTGACTTTCACTTTTTAGTAGAGTGTACCACACTGTCCAACAGCCAATTAGAGCTAGTTTAAGTTACGACTACCGACGAAACAAAGCGTAAGTAGCCGAATCAAAGCCCACTAAAATTTGCACGGTTAGGTGGCACATGCTGTACAAACATTGTTTTGTTTTTTGTTAACGTCAGTAACCCGGAGCACCCCGTTGTGTTGTAATGTTTTGTGAATATATTTATTTTAAAATTATAAAATTCCTAAAGTGAAGAATAAATCCGTACCGGCAACTTGGCGTTAAGGAATTTTCTGAATTGGTTATTAAAAATAACAAAATATTTTGCAGAAGCTGCATGATAACTGTAAGTTACGCTTTTGTACAATTTTGTTTTATATCTCTGTTTTTTCTTAAACTTAAACAAAGTGTTTAAAATGTTTTTTCTTGTTTTAAAAGTTATTTTACGTTTATTTGTTTTGTTTATAATTTTTTCTGATTTATTGCCAAACTATGGAATTGATATTTCCATACTTTGGCAATAAATCAGAAAAAATTGCCAAAATTATGGACAAAACAAATAATTGTAAAATAATTTTTAAACAACAAAAAACATTTTAAACACTTTGTTTAATGCTAAAGAAAAAACAGACAATTTACTAAAATCAGCCATCTACAAATTAAATTGCTCGCACTGTAATTCGGTTTATATAGGACAAACAATTAGAAATTTTGATATTAGGTACAAGGAACACGTACCTTGTTACAAGTATAAACACCTCAATAAATCCAATTACGCTAAACACTTATTAGAACACAATCATTCAATGACATGCAATAACACTATAAAATGTTTACACCTTTGTGATGACAAACGTAAGTTGGATATACTGGAAGCATTTGAACTTCATAAACATTTTAAATCTGTACATTTAATGAATGAACAAATTGATCTCTTAAATTCACCGTTATTAGACGTTTTGGAATGAGAAATCAAGTCATCTGGACGCAGATATAGAAAACCAAGATCAAGTTATGAAGATTTATTGTTCCTATAGCAACACCAACTGCTTACTTTAAACCTTGCTTTTGATCATGACGTGTAAACAGGTTGAAATACGTATAATGCTAAAATAAAAAACCTGTTAAAGTCAAGAATTGTTTTATTTACAATAAATTTATAGATTAGCTGATTCCCAACCCAACTCTCATATTTACAATTTGCCTGTATCTTTAATATTAACAAAGCTATAGAAGAATTGCACACTATTGAGGCATTCTGTATACTGTATAGTCATCTTCAAGTGCCATAGTTTAAAAATCATTGAAGACTTCATATGTGAATGTATCAATATCCCTTTTCTACAGCTGACGCATTAATCTAGCTAGTACATATACTGATATTCTAGATAAAAAAGACCTACAGCTTAAGATGGAACTGAAAGCTCCACTGCTGCCACTATCATTTCTATTTCCAGAAAATTCGCGAAATGTATCCCGAAAACTATATTACGACCCGTTCCAAAATCGAGCTTAAAACCACCTACACTCGACTAACTGAGCTAAGACTGACTGCATACATTACAAAATTACCCGAGCCGCGTCGGTTAGCAAATTTAAAATAATTAGTTAAGATGATTTATATCGCATTACTATTTCATCATTTAAAATGGAGTTTAATGACACTTGCGTAAAAATAGTTTTTCCATTAAGATAATAAACTTGTTTGCACTTCATTATTAATAATTGAAATTTACAACAAAACCTTCCGACATCATGAAATCAACCTCGAACAAATTAACCGTATTCAACAACCGACGATACGCAATTGCAGTACAAATAGAAAACAATAACTGAAAATTGCTACCACAAAACAAAACCACATCATGTTGTGTATAAATACCACTGCTAGTCATTATTAACAAATCATACAATACAATTAAATTATACAGGGTGTTTGTTGCACTAGAGTACGAGCTATAACATTTCAATCATTGTAATTGCTGTGGTAACTTTATTAGAATGAAAATAGGTCTCACTACTCATAAAATAAGAGCATATCACGTGTTTGTTTGGGAGTGGGGGCCGTTTTGAGGTACAGAATTCGGTCACATGCGACGATCCTATAGGTTCAATTCTCATAAAATTGCTTTTTTTTTGTTCAAACTATATTTTATTTACTGAGTATACAATAAATATTTATTTATTTTAACCTTATACGTATTTCTACGCGTTTACATGCCATTATCACAGGTTGTATTAAAAAGGGAACAGTTAGTGTTGTTATGGCAACAATAGAAATTAGTGACTTGATGTCGGTACTCGTCTGCAAATGACTTAATTTCTTATTCCAAAGTGTCCAATAGAGGAGAATTTAAGAGATCAATTTGCTCATTCATTAACGGTACAGTTTTTAAGTGTTTGTGAATTTCAAAAGCTTCTAATATGTCTAATTTACGTTTATCATCGTAAACATTTTATAGTGTTATTAGATGTCATTAAATGATTGTGTTCTAGTAAGTATTTAGCGTAATTGGATTTATGTGGGTGTTTGTATTTGTAACAACGTACGTGTTCTTTATACCTAATATCAAAGTTTCTAATTGTCTGGCCTATATAAACCAAATTACAATGCGAACAATTTAATTTGTAAATGCCTGATTTTAGCAAATCGTCTGTTTTTGATTTTGCATTAAACAAAGTGTTTAAGATGTTTCTAGTTGTTTTAAAGCTTACTTTATATTTATTTGTTTTGTTTATAATTTTAGCATTTTTTTCTGATTTGTCACCAAAATATGGGATCGAAGCATATTTAATTGTATCGGATGAATTTGGGGTTTTCGGATACATTTTCTAAATCGCTAATTAGCTAGTTAACTAGTAATCTTTCCAAAAATTAAAAGATTGAATTAAAACAAACATTAGAAAATTTCCAGGTTTGTTTAAAAGCTTTTCAAACTCATCTTTTTTATGAAGTTTTTTAATATGATAGGAAAAACGTTTTAAAAAGTAATTTGGTAGCTGATAGTTATTGTATATTTAATGAGTTGAATGTTCATATAATATACAAATAGAAACAAATAACTTACTATCTGAAATATGGTCACTCAATGACGGTATTATATACCACAAATCTTGACGTTCATCAGTCTATAATCACAAAATGATCATTTACTAAAGCAAAACTACATAAATGGCAGCAATAAAACAAAAACCAAGCGCTGATACTCCACATCAATAAATTTCGCTTTCATAGCAGCTACGTAATTGAAAGCTAGCCTAAGTATAATTGATACACCACTGAAAACCCGAAATGGTCCTACATGTATTGATGTTTGCAGAAGAGGGTCCTTTTGAAATTGGGGATTAAGTGGGCGTGTAATACGCTGCGATAACGATAAACTTACCCGTGTCCTATGTACCTGGACCACTACGTAATTAACACATTTAATTATTCTACGGAAGTAAATTTAACTTGAATGTACCAATTATTAAAGTTCAGTACAGTTTGTTTTATCTGTGGAATTCCATATTTAACAGCCAGCAGATATAATGGTATTTCCGGGATAAATGTTCCCAAACATTAATAAAGCAGAAAATAAAATAAGCGGTGTTTTTCGAAAAAAATTACATTGCAAAAATAAACTAATGGCAAACAAGCTACGAAACTGGACAATTTTGTGCAATGTAACAAGTATTACAACTATTTCTACATTGGGGTAATTGTAATGTAATTAACGGCTGTGGGCCAACAAATAGTAAGCAGTGAGAGCTACACTAACATAGTCAATTGTACAAAACACAGAAATGATAAGAAAATACTTACGCATTCTAAATACTAGCGAAAAAAGATTAAAGTTTTTTTAACAAATTGTATAAAAATGTTATCTATTTAAAAAGCAAGCCATCAAAAATTAGAATAGAAAAAAATAGATAGCATAGACTATTCAAAAACTGAAAATTTTATACTTAGTTCCATTTTGTTGAGTACAACCGAAAAATAGAATTAAAACGTTGAGGTGATAAAATTATCGTAAAACGACTGAGTTAAATACATAGACAATACATAGTATGAATGATGTACTGTCAGTTATAATTATATTGAGTGAATCGGATTCGGAATCAAATGACTATTTCAGGGTGTCTACTCAATTTTGTTCTAAAACTGTTGTAAAAAAATACTAAATTGTGATAAAAAAAATCCTAAATAAATTTTTAGTACAAACTAATAGTTGCATTTTTGATTACTGGAAGATAAAGGCAAAACATCAAATCTGGGAGTTATACACAAGAATATGAGAACGTTTATTCGTTCTTTCCGTCACATATTCCAGTGTTTGTTAAATTTCTCATAAAGTACCATATCTTTTTACTTTTCTATACTTTCAACATAAAAAAGTAAAGTATTAATGAAAATTTTGAATTAGATATTTTGACGCAGAGTTGTTTTTAAAATTGACACTCTGTGGGTAGGTGTGTGAGCACGTGTGTGGTCCACCATAACTCCCGAACGGATGGTCCGATTATGATGGGCTTTAGAACGTAGAAGTATATCAAAAATTGACTAATAAAATAAGATTTTAAATAATTCGAAACCGAAAGTGGAAGCTAGACATGTTTCGTTGGTAGCAATTTCCTCGGAAACAAATGTCTTCTGAACGCGGAATCTGATAAAAGAGCTTACGGCAAATCCAAAGATTGTTTTGCAAAATTTCTAGCTATAAAATGGTACCCGCTACGCTTTATGGAAAATATTGAATTTAACGCCTTATTACTAAAGAAAAGTAGGCAGATCAGGATCAAATTTGGTATTATAATAGCTCCAGTAAAACATAAAGTTAATATGTACACAAAAATTTAAACAACACAAATTATAAAGTTACGCATTCTCTCAAAATTTTGAAAATTTCAAAAAATTCTAGCCTAAAAACCGGAAATAAAATTTTCTTTTAATTTTGTAGGCTAATAAAACCAAAGATGAGCTACACTTTTAAAATACGTGTTTTAAAATTAAAGGAACGACTCAATTCGATTTGTTTAATACTATGGCAACCAACAAGTTTGCTTATGAGAAAAGCTTCAGTTTTGTTTCTGTAAATAAAATATAAAAGTCCGGTAATGAATCCATTATCTCACTAGTGAGATAATGAACTTCATGACCTAACGCAAATGAATGACATAATAAGTCCTTATCCTAGCAGTCGTATATAAAATTTATTTAAATGCAAACTCTAATCATAACAAAAAAATGACAATAATAACATAATTACGTTCTTTTGATAAACACACGTTAGTGCTCGTACTTAAATATTATATTAAATACAAAGACTTATTCGTATTAAATATAGCAAATTTGAACAAATTGTTTGCTGTCAAGCAAAAACGAAAAAGAGAGAGAGGAAATCAAGAAGCATTCATCTTGAGTTAATGCAGAAGATCTGTTTAGTAAGCTTGATGAAAAGAATAATAAAGTTTTTAGAGTAATGCATTACCATATAATTACGATATCAAGCAGTGTCGAATGATAAATGAAGTAAAACAAAGCAGCCGCATAATGAGATGTCCTCGCGCGGTGGAAATTGAAAACTGACACCGAGTAAAGAAATGCTCTCCGCGACGTGTTTACACAAAAAATTAAATCGCAAATCTTTTAAATGGGATCTCCCTCGCGTTGCAGAGGAGTATTATGATAACACGGGGTTGTTAGGGAGAAATACTGCCTTAATATCTTAGCGCTGGTTGGCTCGGGATAACAATGCATCATATTCATAACGCCCTACTCCTATAAGCACATTACATGCCTCTATAATGGGTAAGTTCTATTGATATTACCGCTGTTCTAGCTAATGTACATATTACTGTTGTACGACTCGACATTCTCCGTTTCCTGCCCGATGATGGCCCCCTTTTAGTTGCCATTCGGTTTATAGGTTGCGCTATTGCAAAACTTCCCCCCAGCA
This sequence comes from Ctenicera cuprea, assembly GCA_958336395.1. NCBI lineage: Eukaryota > Metazoa > Arthropoda > Insecta > Coleoptera > Elateridae > Ctenicera > Ctenicera cuprea. The sequence goes on from OY284488.1 coordinate 47,893,395, forward strand.
AAATTTCTACGTTGAAGTTCTACGGTCAGTTAGGATAACACCCCTGGCTTTTATGCATTACCTCAGCTACATAATACCTAGCATGAAACCTAGGCTCGTTTACATAAATTATTGCTTAGTGAAAGTACTGACCAGCAAAACCAGAAACGCAGACAAATGTGTAATGAAGCGATGTGGTAACTAAATGCTAGCTGAAATTTCCTTGTATCATATGTTACAGAACATGTATACGAGTTATATTATATGTAAATCTTACACGATTTGCATGCGAAAGTTGTAATAGGTTAAATTTAAAATTCATGTTTTCTTGAAAAGCAGCGAAGAGCAAAAGAAGTGCATTATGTGCATGTGCATCATGTAACGATACGAGCATAACAAGTATAAATTATAATTAGAAACTTTAGATCACTTTCTTCATGTAACACCAAGCATTTCAAGCTATGCTCTAGTAGTAAAATTACTACAAGTACGAATGAAAAAAATCAACCCATAGCAATTTAACAGAGATAAGGTCTCATAATACAGCTGGTTTGTAAAAGAAGTCTCCGAAAATATATTAATAAATTTTACTATAATTACCTCAGTATTTTTAACTATTCTGTTAATTGGACTTATTATTTATATTATATTCATTACCAAGTATTATAAAAGGTTAAAACATTGTAGGAAACTCTCTGCTAAAATAACATTTTTTTGACATAATTCCAAAATTATAACCCAAAAATAATAATAAACCCTCTTTATGTTCTAATTATCATTTTTTTGCATCCATACCAAGAAGTTATGAGAGCTGATAACACTGATAACTACCCTACTAGGGTATTTGTCAGGGTAAACAGATTTTGATTGGTTCATGTGTCTATAATGCAGTGTTTTTATTGGCTCCAAATATGTATGGTCAATTGTCGAAATAAACTAAACAGATTAGACTGAAAAGCAGGAGGTCGCTTTTAAAAAATGGATATGTTACACATACAATCAGATCTGTCGGTTTCCAAAAACAAACTATTATTAACGATCATTTAGGTTACTCAAATAAACAGAGAAATTAACAAAATAAACAGAATAGCAAAAAAACAACAGACCGCTTTCCAAAAACAAACAGCTGTTTTATAAAAACGGCCGAATCCGTTTGTTTTTAAAACAGCCAGTTAGAAACGAACATTATAACTGTTCAGATAAACATCACCAATTTTCAAAATAATTGAATTAGACCAAAAAAGTGACTGATGGGTTCCCAAAAACAAACAGGTGTTTTGCAGCAACAACGAAATTTAAAACCTAAAACCAAATCTTATAAATAAACAGTTCGACTGTTCAATAAACAGCCCGGTTTAAAAAAACAGATCATACCAAATGACCAACAAATCGCTTGCCAAACACTTCGACTTACAGACAGTCTGTTCTGATTTAACGTTTGCATAAATGGGTCTATAAATTAGCGCTTAAAAACGTGCTAAATGTATAGAATTTAAACATATTATTATGCCCAGTAGAATTAGGCTTTCTGACGGAAAAAATTGAGAAAATGAAGAACATCAGAAGCTATCGCGTTTATTCGTTTATACGTGCTTCAACAATGGATACCAACTTCGGGAACTTAAGTAACATACATGTCCTCTGATATGATGTTGCAGAGTATCCAAAGGAAATTTAATGTGTGGAGGTAGGTGAAAAATAATATTGCAAATACAATAAATTATTTCAATTAATAAAAGAAAACCATATGTAAAGTGCAATAAGAGGTATTCGTGCCCAGTTAAACCATAGCACTCCTATTCTCCATAGGAAGAGAGGGGAAACCGTTAATGATCTTAACTGCATCTTATTTTCTTTCTTTTAACTTTCTGTGATTGCGTCATCGTCAGTTTCTGTTTAAGTTTTATCTCCATCACATATTGACAACTCGGTGGTGCTGGAACTGTCATCATCGATATCATATCTTCGACCAAGTCATCTTCTTCTTGATGAATATACCTCCTATTCAGACAGGACTCATCACCGAAATAAAAGCAAATTTGTGAAAAAGTTTTGAGCCAGTTTTTAAACATCTACAAGATGATCTACAACCTTCTTTAGAGAAACAAAAAAAAACCAAGAAATTATCATAAGCTGAAGCATCCAAGGATTGAACTGGGACTAGTAGTCGTAGTAGTAAATTTCCAACCCCAAAATACGATGTAACAGAATTTCACAGGGCATTGTGCATTACCATATAAATTTGTCTCTGTACGTTAGGTTAAATTACCAAAGTTGGCATTTATTATTGCAGCACTTCTAAACGAACAAACGCGACCGCTACTGATAGCGAAACCTCACTTTTACAAATAGAGCAATATTCGCCATGTTGCGCCTAAATTATGAATTTTGCGGAAAAAATAAATTACAATTTTTGTAGGACATATAATATATAATAAGATTTCTTTCACTTTGTACATAACCATATCTTACGTAGCTCTAACAGTTAAGAAGGTATAACACATAAATAACTAAAGTAAATAAATCAGCAATTGTAAGAAACTGATCAATCAAGAAGCATTATAAACACCTTTAATTCTCACAAAACGTTTTTTGCCTTAAATTTACATTTCGACTGCCAAGCAGTCATCATCAGTAGAAAACAAAACAGATGAACCACAACGAATCTGAAAATAACAGCAACGAAGTAGAAACGTCCATTTAATCCTGGTGAATGGGAAATCACGAATTTCCGACAGGTAAATCAGAATTTATAGTTTCGGAATTCCTGCCCCCGTCCTGCGTTTAATTTAAGTAATTAGGATTTGAGAATCAAACCCGAGTCTTGATTTAAAATATTGTTGTAAAATTTGTAAATAATCTATAATAATCTTTGCTAAAAATCGTGCAACAAGCCACTTAAATATTAAGTAGGTAGGAGAATTAATGCCAAAAACGATTAGTCTCATTGTTTTATGAATTTTTGGTAAACAATTCATTGAAATGCCTGTGGTATGAATTTTTGGTAAACAATAAAGTCTGGGTAATATGGGATTAGTGACTATTAACTTGTATTGCATATCTGAACTGATTAAATTTATGGAAGAGCAAGATTATACACGCGGAATAGCAAGATTTAATGGCTACTTCCCCTCATTGGTTAACCACATCCTACACAAAGCTAACAATACGGTTTAGACATTGTTTCTACAAAAAATAATTTATAACATTTTCTAGGTAGCACTGAAGACCCAGCATCAATTGAAGATCAACTAGCGTTTTGCCAAGTAAAATGTTCCACATGCTCCAAACACTATACAAATTGGATAAATTAAGAAGAAACGTGGCACACGTTTTAAGGAACACTTATCTGATTTGCGCTTCAACAATCATGCGCAGCACACATTTTATACTCAAAACATCCTACCCTACTGTCCGATTTAAAACTTTTATATTCTATAAAAAAAACAGCAGAGAAAGCAGATTTATCTACAAATTTCAAAACATTTTTAATAAAGACTCAAGTTTTATTTCAAATTACTCAATACTTAAATTTAACACAAGACGGGAGGGGAGAAATCCCGAAAGCATAAATTCACATCCACTTATCGGAAATTCGTGATTTGCTGTTCCCCAGGCTTAAAGGATGTTTTTACTTTGATAGTCTTGTTTTCAGATTCGTTGTGGTTTATCTCGTTTGTTTCTTCGGATGATGCCTGCTTATCAGCCAAAATGTACATTTAGAGCACAAAAAGTTCTTGTGAGAATTAAAGGGGTTTATTAGTTTTTCGTACTTGATATAACCAACTGCTTTTGGCCGCCATTTTTCTAAGATGGTAGCGCTACCTTACACTCTACATATTAAGACATTTAGTATATTACACAGAAGGTAACTAAATTTTTTACGAAAATCCGTTTCAATCCCATTGTTTTCCGCTAAAAAAAGTAATTCTACTGGGCATCTAGCGATAAACAAAATTTGCTGGTTGGTCTTACTTTTCTTTCTAATTGTAGTGAAATAGTACTATGCAAAAAATAGTTTGCTCTAACTTTAATTGGTATTAAAATTGGCACTATCAGCAAGACGGTTATAACATCAAAATTTGCGTTGTCCACAATCTGAACCCGGTGAAAATTGTAATACGTTCTAATTGTAAGTAAACCTCAAAATCAATATTTTAATAAACACCGACTGTACAATTGGATTATCTGTTTACTGAAAATCCCGAAAGTTATATTTGGACGAAACTGTTCAAACAAACGTGATAAATTAAAAAAAAAAAACTGGTAAATATTTCGTTTAATCTGAAGAGTAATTTTAACCATGCATATCATAAATAAAAATTGAGAAACATGAAATATCATTTGAAAGCTTAATGAAGTGCTCTGGGGGTGTTACCGTTGCTTTAGTGCCATAAAAGTATAGAAAATTGTCACTTTTATGAAAAGGGTCTGCGGTCAAGCACGACCGTAGCGAATCAAAGCACACGCGTGCAGATTACCTTCCGAAATCTGTCTACAAACACGAAAGAGCTTCTTAATAAAACAGTAATTTGAGTCAACGATGATCCCATTTAAAGAGGGGAAAATCGATTTGAAACGCAGTTTACGTTGACCTTTATACCTAATAACTTGGTATTTAGTAGCGTTATTAGCTGAAACATGGAAACTTTCCCTGAACTTACATCGACCGTGACTCCATTGAGTGGGAAGACCTGGACAGGTGGCGTATTGCGGGGTACGAACCGATAGAATTCATTTCCGTCCTTGTACCACTTGACGGAATACAACGTCTCACCGTCCAGGTCGAAGTGGCACTCGAGACGTGCGCTCTGGTTTCGCACCGCATGGCTTGGGATCCTGAGCTCTACAAGCCGCAAGGACATTCCGCCTGAAACAAGAATCCATTAATTAGACTTTGAAGCACAATCGAGTTGGTGTTGTATTAACACAAGCTTATCGCACACTTTGAGGAAGTTCCCGTCAGAACATCCGTCATAGCACACCTGCAGCTATTCCGTCAAAATACCTCACAGCTGACGTCAGAATCATTTTAGTATGAAACACTGTTTTGCCTATTCATGGTGGGTTTGAATCGATGTGCTATTTTAAATCACACCGTACTCAATTCAACGACCCACAATATCTTACTTCGTTGAAAAAAAAAGAGAATAAAAATTAAGAGCCAGGTCATGTTTATTCCAAGAGTATGGTTTAGGTGACTGTGATTGGCCGCCTATAATAAGAATCCGATAAAAAAATATTGATACACAAGTTTTGTCAAACTAAATAACATTGCACTACGTTTCACAAATAAGAGCTGACATACATGTACGTAGTAATATTCTATGACGGCAATAGAATGTCTATAATATACAACTCGAAAAATTTGAACGTATTATTTGTAACGTTTTTTTAAATAAAATCAGTATATCCCTGAAAAACAAATACCTAACAACGAAGTTGTAATCAATACAGCTTTCCTCCAAAATCGGTGATTTACTGCAAACAACTCCAATTCAAAATTGCAAAGCTTTAGATCAAAATTTTCTACGGATTGTTGATTTTATCAGACGAATTCTGACTCGCAATTTACGAAGCTTTCATCTTACAAATCATAACTTGTTTTTATTATCTTTAAGATACTGGAGCTACGCTGTCTTATTTTTTAAAGAAGTTTAAGGGGATATTAACTGCTCGAGCTTATTTTATTTAATAGAGAAAAGCTTCATAACTAATTCATCGCATTTTTGTGTGTCCGACAAAAAATATGATTTTTTTCTGTATGATCGTTTGATTATACGAGCGGGTATTGATAGGTACTTAGCCTACCATATAAAACGCCACAATATTTCAAAACAAAATTTTACTTATTCAACATAATCTCCTTCAAGACTTATACGTTTAGCAGAACGTTCATAAAGTAATTCTAAGCCATTTAAAAAAAATCTTTGTCTTGGTCTGCAAACCACTCCTCAACGGCACATATTGCTCCTTCATTTGTCGAAAATCTTTTACATTTCAAATGTTTTTTGAGTTTTGGGAACAAATAATAGTCTGACGGTGCTAAATACGGAGAAGAGCGCGAGTGGTCAATCAATTCAAAACCAATTTCATCAATTTTTTGCAGTGCAATCAACGACTTGTGAGCAGGAGCGTTGTCTTGCAAAAAGAGCAAGTTTTTCGCGGCGTTTTTCCACAATTTTCTTATGTAATTTAGTTAGCAACTCAGTATAATATGCTCCCGTGATAATTCTACCCCGTTCCAAATAATCTATCAGAATTATCCCATCTTTGTCGCAAAAATTGGTCTTCCAGGGCGGTGCTCATCTTTCACATCTGATCTTCCTCTTTTATATTCCGCAACCCAGTTTTTAATAGTGGCGTATGAAGGGCACTGATCAACCTCTATCATATCAGCAAAAATTTCTTTGCCCGATAACCCTTTCAAAAATAAATACTTAATAACTGACCGAAACTCGATTTTTTCAAATTCTATCTTTTTTCTCAGACATGCTATTTTCAAAAATTCACAGTTTGATCACCGTTCAACTTATGGATGTCAAACTTTGGCAACTTATTTATAAAACATCGTAACCGTAGCAACCATATTCAATTTTTGTTTACTAGAAACTTTCCAGGCTAACTAGATATCAATACCCCCTCGTAAAACAATGAGATGCTGCAAATATACAAAATGGGTAATTTTCCGATAAGCTTCTAAAATCCACAATTTTTTTCTAATATTCAGAAGCTCCCAAAATATTTCTGAAAATTTCTTTTAAAATAGCTTAATATAAATTCTACAAAAACATTTTAAAAATAACTGGCAATATTGAGAACGCATTATTAAAATTAATACATTCAGATTTGTCTCTACATAAAACCCTTCCCTCTTGTTGCTTCTACCTAGTTTAATATGTACAGCAGACGTTTCTATTTGAAATGAACAGGTGGGTGTATAAATTTCAACGCTATTCCGGAATTGCTATAAGTTAAATTGTGAAACATGTCCACCGTACCCAGACTCCAGAGATATTCTCGCAATGGCAAATGTCATGGGTTTATGTTGAATATATCTACTGTGGCTAATGTTAGAACTGTCAACAATTATAAATGTTGCTTTATTTTAAGAGCATTCTCACAGTAGTCTACTGGGATTTGAAAAGCTCAACGCCTTTTACAAAGAGTATTTTAGTATGGTTACAGCTTACTCGAAAATGAATATATTGCTGAATTTTGAATAAATTAAACATGTTCATTTTGTATTTTATAAGTTAGTGAAGTTTGTTAATACAAGATACGGCAATGGGTTGTGACGGATGAAAATTTCAAATGTTACGAAAATTTTGAAGAATTTAAAAATTCTCACAATTATCAAATATTTCAAAAGCAAAAAGTTTTGAAAATTTTTTACAATTTTCAAAAAGTTCAAAATTTTCGAAACTTACAAGATTTTTAACATTTGCAATATTGTAATTGTTTGTGTAAAGTATACGAAATTTTCAAACTTTTATTTTTCAATAATTTTCAAATCGTTTTTGCGTATTTGCAAAATTTAAACGCGTATTTTGAAAAATTTCGAAATTACCGTAATAGTTTTAATCCAAAAATAGTAACATAAATTGCGGCCGACAGTTACTGTGTTTTAAGCGAAATAGAAACTAATAATTAAGGAATCGGTCCCCATACTAAAAGCGTTTTCGCAAATTTATTGACAAATTCAAAACCATGTAAATATAATTATTGTTGATGGCTAGATTAGTTACACAACGGTTTTGACAGGGTGGCCACTTGAAACTGCTTTTCAAATTCCCTGACTTTTCCCTGACTGATAATCTTCAGTTTTCCCCGACTCATTTTTATGGTACAAAAGCCAATTTCAACTGTTTTTTGTTAAATAAAAATTGTAACCCAACATAAAAATTAGCAAAGTAAACTTAAATTACTTTATAGCAAATGTAAATTTTTCAACATCAAAATACATCTAAACTTTAAGGAAAAAACAAATGAAATAAATATAAAGGTAACAAAATTTTCGTTTTGCAGGCAAAAATGAAAATATTAAAATAATTGCATTGTACAGAATTTTCCCTGACTATTTCGTAAAATTCCTTGATTTTACGTTGAAATTGGTACAATTCCCTGATTTCCCTGACCAAAATAAAAAAATTCTAAATTCCCAGACTTTTCCCGGTTTTCCCTGTTTTCCAGAAAAGTGGCCACCCTGTTTGAAAATCATTGTAAAAGACTAGATGAGTATTGTCATTACGAGTATAAAAATAAGCAAAAGAAAACACGAAAAGCTAACAGATTTTTGGGCATTTTCCTTTCTATACATAGGTATACATACAATGTAAAAAAGATATTAGAATTGTTGGAACTGAATTTTCTTACGTAATCCGTATATTGATCTCGCCATGTGAACTTTTGTGTTCCTAAGAAAACGATGCGCTGACTACGCGGGGAGACAGGCATCATTTCCACCCGCTGCAAATACTCAGGTCGTCTAGAATATACGCCGAGGCACCGACCGTCGTTGCCTTTTATTTCTTCTCTTGGGAAAGAAACAGTGAAGCACCAATGGTGGTTCCCTTGAAAGCAAACCAATTTTTCCGGCAAATGCATCGCATTAATTAAAATAACAAATTAAGAAAATGAAACATTTCGACGTCGCTACTGCTGCCACAGCACTTTTAATCCTTACGCAAATAGACAAGAAAATTGATGAAGAAATCTAAAAAGCGTTTCCATTATTATTTTCATAACATAATTGAAAGTGCGACATTTTTCAGCTTCTAATTAAAATAATGCGTTTCTCTTCCATGACGCAAGGTTTGTTTATATTTATAAGCCGCCGGCTTTGGATGAAAGTACATTTAGATCGATTACAAATTGAAATCCTCTTTGGATACTTGGGAGGATAAACCGCTGAATAATATAAAGTTGTCCAAATGCTAGGGTAATGTAAACTGGAGTAGTAAAGCCGAGATGGCGCTAGAAGAACGAGGACTATGCGAGCAGAGTAAAGAAGCGCTTCCTGCAAGAAGATTAAAGGCAGCACAGTCCCTCCTTTTGCGTAACCCTATTTTCAGCATGAATATTTCCCTCTCAATGTTCCGATCTGTCTCCGTGGATTTACCATTAGAGTCGCTGAAAAAGACTGTTGATTCAGTCCGTAATAAGAATCAAACCCCAGCTTTTTCTCGTTACGTTTATTCAGATCATCCATCGAGGTAATCTTTTTATAAAATTTTATTTACCCATCTACTTTTCACATACCGGATTTATTTTATATGAACCCACATTTATCTTTTACAGTCAAATATAAAATTCCTCTTCAAATATAAAAAATAATCATACAATAAACGTTGATTGCGTCTGCAAGTTTTCAAATTATATACTTCTAATTAGTTATAGGTTTACTTTATATCCTCAATTGTCCAAAACTAAATTAATGTTTAGATAAATTGGACTATAACAAACAAACAATTTTACTATTGTTTTTTTTAAATTGTCTAGGTTTTACGTCAGTAGTAGTAGGAGTATTAATAGAAACTCGTCATCTCATTTTGATGATAAAATTACATTGTCTTTGATCAATATTAAACAGAGTTATAATCAGGTGCTATTAATAGCATACTCAACACAAACTTATTAATAAGGACCGGATTTATATGCATTTGCATAGTTCCTTGCTTAATAACTGTGGTTTTATGGATTTTCTTTGCGCTTTCACCGGATTACAATTAAAATTATTTTGCATATAAACGCATATTATAGCAGAAGTGCATATTTCACAATAAGAGCGTATTTCACTGTATATTGATCTATTTTCCTCATTTGCGCTATTTTTTTACGTAGGATTCTGTTTAACAAGTAAACGCTCACAAATTTCAAATTTAATTTCAATAATCGTACCAACAATCAAAGCTCTGAAAACGAAAGCGATACTTTGAAACAATTTGAGGAAAAATTGAAAACGTCAAGAAATTGCTCCAAAATGCACAGAGTGCGACTGCTAAGAAAAAGACCGTAACAAGTTAAATAATGTGTTAACAATAACAAACTTGTGATAAGCAAAAATAAGTTTTATGTGGCGTAACAATTAGCGTAAAAGAGTTGCCAAAGCATATGCCACTATGTGCCATTACACCCAGTGCCGGATTTACATTTTGTGTGGTTCTGGGCTATAAAATAAGTATGACGCCCTGCTTTTTAAAATTAACTTACTATGTGCATTTAGTAGCTGTAGAGAAGGAGGGCAAAAGGCCTGTCCCACCCTGTTGTTTTAGCAAAAATATTAAAAATTTTTCTGCAGTATATATATTTTTATTGTATAAGCTTTCTATATTACTATTATTAAGTCGCACTTTTATTACTTAAAAGAATACACACGAAAAACTTATTTTTAAAGAAATGCAAATTGCAAAGGCTCTCACGATTATAAGATTTGCTGGTAAAACAATAAACAAGACACTTGCTTGCCAGCTGCGCCACGTTTGCACTTACCTAACTTTAGGTAGTACGCATAGGCTTCCTAGATTACCGGCTATAACGTTACTACGTTTCTGTAATAACTTACCAATAGAGAATAATGGTATGTGCATTTGAAAGCTTAAACACAGTCGGACACACGCACACACACACACTCAGGTCTGTCTCTAATCAGGGCGTGGCCAGGTAGGGCTTACTATATTTACTTAATAATAAATTAATACAAAAATTGATTATCTCAGAACCAGGAAAAGCAAATATTTCTAAGAGTAACTTCATAAAAAATCGCAAGAAAAGGTGGCCGACGCATGACTTTTTGTACACACTAACACCGGGCAACGCTTTGGCGGTGCACGTGCTTGTACTGTGTTAATAATTAGCATTCGTCAGCGTCTTCCAGAATTTTCTAGAAACTATACAAAGATACATAAAAACTTGCAATTTTGAATATTAAATATTATAGGCATGTCATAAATGTTGATTATTTGTGTATAGTATTTGCTGTTACTCTGTATAGCGAGGAATCTTAAACAAGTCAAAACTTATTTTAAGCCCCCCCCCCCCCGCATTTACATAGCGAGCAAAATTTATGAAGAAAAAATGAGACCCAAAAATGAAGCCGAAGATCCTGACGTCCTGAGCTGCAGCCTTAGTAAGCCTATTGGTAAATCCGCCACACCATATAATTCAAAAAATAGCTCGTTTGCAATTTTATTACATAATCAAATTTTAATGCAACCGAGTATAATCTAGTTTAATTTGATGTCGCGTCATCATTGGTATATAACTAATAAGGTAATAGTGAATCCTAATATAAATAATGTTAAAACAAATCTTAGCGAATTCTATTTTTTTAAATAAAAAAAATTGCAATTCTTTTCTGCATATTCTGATTAGGTATTGTCGATTTTCTGTAAAAACCATACTTTCTTACAGGGTAGGTTGTTAGAACGATTTTTAACGTCCTTATTATAGCAGTAATAAGAACATTTATTAGGAGAAAGATTGTTTGTTGTGCTACTGTCCGTAGCCTAACATTATTGGTTTGATACAAAGCGTTTTGGTTAAATAAGACAGACTGCAACGTTTTATTTTAAATAGAACATCCTGTATATTCTTAATTTTTTTGCTCTTTACAACAATATATGGTTTTAAATGTGTCACTAATCGTTTCAAAAATAATTATTGTTTATCTTTTATGTTTTAAAAAATGGACATCCATTAAAAGCTGGAATCTAAAGAACGACAACCAATTTGGCAAATGTATTTTATGCTTTATATAAGTAGATATTGCATTGTTTGAAATTCAAATAGCCCGAAGAAGGTGTTGTTTCTAACTGATTTAATGAAGACGCTACAAAACAGTATCGCACTAACATCCATATTGCCATACAAAGAAGTAACAGTAAAAGTAATATTAAAATTTATGAATTTTAGTAAAATTGAAAAATAAACATTTTCTAAAGAAGGTAAGCAATGTCAAAATAGATTGAGATTTGTGCATCTTTAAAAATGTCTAAAATGCTTTTATTATTAATATTATTAAATAGATAAAACTCTAACAGTATCAATCATTGGCTAATTAATTTTGATGGTATTCTGGGGAAGTAAAAATGTTTCGGAAACCAATACTGCTAAAACAGAAATACTTTTGATATTCTCAAAAACACTAAAGTAATAAGAATTTAAAAAACATTTTTAAATATTTAACTGCTTGATTTTAAATTTAACAATTCGGTATTTAAAATCTTTGCATTATATTTTACTAAATACACAAAAATTTTATGGTTTAATGACAATGTTCTTTCAAGTAGCTTAATATTTTAACCAACAATTTAACAATTAAAAGCTGAATCCGTAATATTTACAAGCACCTCGTTTAAAACAATATTAATTAAAATACAAACGAGCATTTTCGTCAAAGAAAGAGCAACGGTCGTGGTATTCCACAACCTGAAGGTAAATAATTCCGAGGAAATTCTTGAGGAAATAGATGTCTTACTTTAACCCCTGAATTATTCAACAATTACGCTTAATGTCAAATTAATGGACATGATTTTTAACCAAATATTTGACTTGTTATTTTCCGTTGGCTTTTTGTCATGATTTATTGTATCTTGATTGTTCTATAGTCATTTATACGTAAATCAGATATATTGGAAGCATTTTAAATTCACGAACATTTAAAAACTGCACCTTTAATAAATGAGCAAATTGCTCTCTTTGAATTCACCCTTCTGGACGATTTAGAATGAGAAATAAAATCATCTGAAGACAGGGATAACCAGGATAAAATCACCAAGTTATATTATTCCTATGTCAACACCAACTCTTTACTTGTTAGTATTACCTTTGACAATGGCATGTAAACATGTCGAAACACGTATAAGGTTACAATAAATAATAATTTTGAAGTAAAAAAATTATTTTATTGAATACCAATATGAAGTTCAACGAAGTAAAGCTGGAACTTGTTAATAAATGTATGGGTATGTTTAATTTTAACACTTAATAATAAGACACGAAAATTTGGCTAGTAAGGTAAACTTATTTTAAATTATATAATAATTATTACGGGTGTCCCCGGATCGACAGCACTATAAGTGTAACGAGCAACTTTTTGTAAAATTGTAAAACAAAAATTTAGGCAAAAGTTTTTGCTCGCTTTTAGAATCAGATGGATGGAACAAGTTTTCGCGCTAATATTGTCAGAACAAAATAAATACAACCTATCCCTTTTAAATTTTTTTAAACATCAGTTATGAAGCATTTACAATTATTATGTACATTCTTATTTAATATTTATTTAAATCTATAAGAAAATATTTTAACTATTTTAATTATTCAAAATTTTAATTATTTAAAGGTTCAAGGAGGTGGACATTTTTTGGGGAATAATTTTCTGAAAATGTTCAAAATTGTAAGAACCCGCCATTTTTACAATTTTCATATTTCCCCATATATTTTTACATCACATAAAATTACTTATTAGGGGCTAATAAATGATAGTATAATTAGTATCGATTAGGTATTTTTGTTGAGTAATTTGAAATTAAAATCAACATTTTCAAAAATTCGTAGCGGGTTTCGTTTTGAAGATACAGCATTTGATTTGCCTTTAGAACATTATTAAACTTTGTTTTCAGTTCAGTTACTGTCACAAACCTTGCACAAAACTGCGACTAAAAAACTTTCAAATACCATCCAATTTTTACAAATCAAAACAAGAAGAAAAAAGAAAATGTAATATTGCTTCGACAGATCTGAAGCAAAAACTACATAAAACTTTTTCCAATATCACAAAATCTTGTTTATTATACCGATAGTACAGTCGAGTAGAGGACGTCTTCTGTTACAGGGTTGTTTATACTAATTACAACAAATCCATTACTTTTAAAACTTAATTTTAAAAAGTTCTATTATAAATTTTTGTAAATTTTGCTTGCTGGTTTGATTTACTTAACATTTGATTTTCATTGCTTTCATTAAAGCAATAAAATGTTTACTGGATTGAACAGCAACCTCATTAAACAAAAAGAGTTGTTGCCGTACACATTTTGCAACATAAAATCCCTAAAACGAATCCGTTGCGAAGCTTGCTTTTCATTTCATGTGTAACATTTTATATCAGAAAAAATCACCCCTGACAACTCGACACGTAGTAGGCGTGAAATAAAGAGCTCGGATTACCTTTTATTAAATAAATTGCCTTTACGTATGTTAACGTAAGTGTCCTTGACATTTTTCGACTCCGTAAAGCCTTGTGTCAATATCGTTACTGACAAATATCAGTTAATAAAAGGGTAGCCGGCGTCGGACACGGTCCCAGTTTCGATTTTAATCAAACGTACTTAGGGGGAGAGTTTGAAATTGGGATAGTGATTCGAAAATTTTGGCTGGATTAAAGTTCAGGGGAAAGATGACCTTTAATCTGTAGTTCGGCTGTGCAGGGAAGCCAGAGGTGAGCTCAGAAATGATCAATCCAGTCCACTTTCAATTAACTGGGATTAGTTGTTATCCAATCAGTGGCGAGTAAAACAACAGCGATCCCCTGGCGGTGTTAAAGTGAACTATGTAGGAGGGTTGCGGTCTTATTGGGAATACTAACTAGACTTTATAGTTGCTACCTTTGTTTTAGCATTCACCGCTATTTTATTAAACTTTAACAATGATAAATTGCGTCGGTTTCCTCGAAAGTTCGTTGAAATTGAGAATTTGTCTCTAATTTATCAAGTCGAATTGCGATTCTTTTCCAGTTCTTTAAAGTAAAATTTTTCTTGGGAAATAATGGAATTCAATGAAACTGCTTTGTGGAGTTGTCATGTTACTTCACATTTATTTCATCTTTATTTATTCTTTATCTTTATTTCCACCTCGATGCGCCTTTTCATGGCCGTACTCGTCAGATTTCTTATACGGTGCTTCCCTCTTTTCTAAGGTTGATTAATGTTCCACCGTTTATAAAATATTTTTATTTGCAGATAACTTCATTTTACGGATACACCCGTATGTTAAACATAGAAAAATTATATCCCACGCATCAATTAATTTTGATGGCGTATTTAATTACTACATTTACCTCCGGCTGCACGAACGACTGTCGTCTTTAACGGACTGTTAACTTTGACGGAGGGATTTTGAAACTGAGAATTTTGGCCTAAAATAAACTTATGGATGTAAAAACTCTTATTAATTGGTAGTTATTGTGGTCATAATGCATTTGGTCATTGTAATTTACTGCTAAATTAATTGTTAATAACAATTTTTATCATTTAAAAAATGCTCTGTCAAAGTTAACGGTCTGTTAAAGTTGACAGTCGTTTGTGCAACCGGCTGTTAATAAACTAGCCGAAATTAACCTGACCGTAGCGTAGCCTAAACCCAGCGGGTACCTCTGAACAAGGCGAACCTAGTTTGACTGTCGACCTCAGCGATCTCAAGTTTAGAAGGCCAAAAAAAGTTTCAAAGTTTACAGCGTATGCTTCACTACCCAAGGGTTTGGCTGAGAGTTTAGTTCGGAGTCTACCAAACCCGGTAGATCCCCTGTACCTAGAAATTATGGGCAACAACTTGGGGCACATTCGACGAGCAATTTACCCTAATTTTTAACAACAACATCAAGGTATCTTGTCAAATAAAAATAAATTTTTCCTTGGTGTTTCCGTAACTGAATCAGAGTAAACCAAACTTGTTTCCGGTTAGGTGCTACAATCTCTTTAAAAACTGTTCGTTATTTTACAAAGAAATAGGCTTTGGCTTTGAAATACTCATGCAATTATATATTAAACAAAATCTAAGTGACATAAACGTTACAATAAAGGATAAACCGAAAGCAACACAAAGGTCTGGACATTTTTACTGTTCCCCTCATAATTTGAAATTTAGAGCTTTGAAAAATTCCAATAGCGCAATGAAAGAGCGAAAAGTTAAACGAGGTAGAATATAAATGGAGTCTACCAAGCTTCAGTAACTTATGACCGAGGATTCTGACTCGAGTGAACAAAGCGATACGCTCTTCCAAATCAGTTATACAGATGTATGCATTGAGGAACAGATTGGATCGAAGGCTTTACATTTATCTTGATCCTGAATACGAAATGTGCATTCCCATTCGCATACCTCCCTACTTTTCCCTTTTATTTTACCAGGTAGTACTGTAGTAGCCTTGGTGTATTGTATATGGTAACTTAGCGACTTGGTTGCTATGTACATTAATATAAAAAACAATACAATTCATAAAAGATTTTGTATCGTGAACTTCATTAAAACTTTCTCCTCCAAATAGTGTTTTATTTAATAACTACGAACCCAAACATTACATTATTGGTGACCCCTCCGACAAGATTTGAACACGGAACCCTCCCGACGTGAGATTCCTGAGATTTTCAGAATTCAGAATTTCCAAACCTTCACAAGCCGCAACATTCAGCTGCTACATCGCCACAGACCTAGGATCTTCAAAACCCCACTGAATTACAAGATAAGTAACGTTTATTAAATATGGCTTTAAACCGTGTTTGTATTGACTTTCCCGAATTTAACATTCAGGACGTCGATTTGTTTTTTGTACTGCTAGATAAATTTTTCCAAGTTAATGCTATTGCAGACTCTGCAGCAAAATTTGATATATTGACTTTGAAGCTTCCCCATGAAGTATTAAGTAATATACGACGATTAGTCTTAAACAGACCTCAGCGAGCCCCATACGAAGCTTTAAAAGCTGAACTAATTCGTTTGTATAACAAACCACGGAATATTAAGATAATGTCACTTTTGACAGGTCTCAAGTTTGAAACGTCATGTAACGCACTTTTACAAGAAATTCTTAAACTTTCTCATGGTTTACAACTACCAGACGAGTTCCTTAAGAACCTACTGTTTTCAAAATTGCCTGATAATTTAAAAATACCCGCTGCTTTACTTGAAACAGATTTGGAACTTCACGAATATTCAAATAAGATCGATGAATTATTATCTGTTGTGCCGAACAATATTCCTTGTGCATCAGAGAATGATAGGTTTGATCGTCTATCTGAGGAAATCGCTAACATTAAAAATGAACTTCAAAACTCGCAACCAAAGTTCAGATCAAATTTTCCAAATAACTCTTTTGCACCATCACGATTACAAACACGTAATTTTAATCAACGTCAGTATTACAATCAAAATACACAACCTACTTCCACTCAGCAACTTAATTTTCCCAATAATAACACGCACAATTACCAAAATTTTCCAAATTTGTGTTATTACCATGAAAGATTCGGTAATAGAGCCGTTAGATGTGCCGGTCCCCCATGTTCTTTTAAAAAAAACTAAATTCGGCCGTGCCAACATCACCCAGTTGGCAAAATTTGGCTTTTCAAGGGTGCAATTTAATTTTTATTAAAGATGTATTTTCAAACATAAGTTTTTTAGTGGACAGCGGTTCAAACTACAGCTTGTTACCAAATGCCTTCTTCCACAACCACACAACACGCAATCCTGCCTCTTTGATTTCTTTATTGGCAGCCAACCAAACACAAATACAAACTTATGGTTCTAAAACACTAGCTTTGAAATTTGATTTTTCAAATCAACCAATTACTTGGAACTTTATTTTGGCAGATATTGCATTTCCAATTTTAGGGCTAGATTTTTTAAAATATCATAATTTAATGTTAGACTGTGCTGTGGGAAGAGTAGTTGACCGAGTTTCTGTTAATCGATCTATGATGTTCGACCCGGAAATTCGTGAGTCATCCGTTCTTCCACAGACCGGTGGTAATTCACCTGTTCAACAAACAACCCCTCCTACTTCAAACAAGTCACAAACAATTATAAAACATTTAAACGAATCATCTCAACATTTAAACAACTCTTCTCAACTTACAAACAAATCACAACCATTACTCCAGCCAACTTCATCACAATCAAACATCCAACCAATCTCTCAATCATCTCTCTCAAACACATCACAACTAATCACACATCCTAATCAACTTTCCAATCTTCTTTCTTCTGAACTTAACGACTACCAATCGCCTTCTACGGTAGAAGCAGATGTTAATGCTCAAGAAATTTCTTATAACTCACTCTCTTTACAATCTTTATCACCTGAACGCACTCTTTACTATAACCTTCTTCAACAATTTCCTGCTTTAACAGCGGAATTCGACATTAACACCCCTATTAAACATAATATAGTGCATCGTATAAAAACTAACGGTCCGCCAATTAGTGCAAAGTGTCGAAGACTTAATCCAACACAATTACTGTTTTTAGAAAAACATCTGCATGAACTGTTACGTGCTGGAATCATCGAGCAGGCAGACAGTCCTTGGAGTAGCCCAATACATATGGTATTAAAACCTGATGGCAGCTATCGTGTCTGTGGCGATTACAGGCAGCTGAATGCGGTGACAGTTCCGGATACCTATCCAATTCCCTTCATGCAAGACTTTACTCACAAAATATATGGATCTACAATATTTACTAAATTGGATTTAAAGAAAGCATACTTTCAAATTCCTTTGCATCCAGATGATATGGACAAAACCACAATTACCACGCCTCTTGGTGCATATCGTTACAAAAGACTTAATTTTGGCCTAAGAAACGCTCCTGCTTCCTGGTCCAGATTCGTCCAGAAGATTCTTACAGGGATGTATTACATTTATTTTTACCTCGACGATATATTAATTTTTAGTAAAACCGCGTCAGAGCATTTGCGTCATGTAAAAATGGTTTTTGAACGTCTGACTGAATACGGACTTTTGTTAAACGTTGATAAATGTGTTTTTGGGGTTAGTGAATTGGATTATTTGGGGCACAAGGTTTCATGTAATGGCATACTGCCACAAGACTCAAAAATTGAGGCGATAAAGAACTTTCCAATACCAAACGATCAAAAAAAATTGCGCAATTTCATAGGCTTAATAGGATATTTTCATAAACACATTAAGAACTGTGCAAAAATTTTGGCTCCGCTGAATTCTTTAGTTATTCCGGGTAAGGCTTCCACGAAACCAGTTGTTTTGCAAGGTAGGACGTTAGAAGCTTTTTATGAAGCCAAACAGGCACTTATTGAGGCCACACTTCTAGTACACCCGCAAGAAGGAGCTGAGATCAGTATTTCTTGTGATAGTTCCGGAGATGCTATTGCAGGCGTATTACAGCAACTACAAGATGGTTTATACAAACCTCTCGCATTCTGCAGTCGATCGCTTACGCCTACTGAAAGAAAATACAGCATTTTCTCACGCGAACTTTTGGCTATTTATTTCGCAATTAAAAAATTTCGATATTTTATAGAATATAGGACTTTTCACGTGTATACGGACCATAAACCGATTTGCTCAGCTATCAAAAGTTCGTGCGACACTTATTTACCACGAGAGTTTCGTCATTTAGAGTACATTTCTGCTTTCACCACGGATGTCCGATATTTAAAGGGAAGCGAAAATATTCCAGCAGACGCACTTACACGAGTTTCAGCAATTTTACCCGAATTGGTTGATTATGATGCAATTGCACATGCGCAGGTTCAAGATGAAGAATTATTACAACTTCAGTCGAATCAAAATTTTAATTTTGTCAAAGCACGTACACCAAACAATACGTCAATATGGATCGACACGAGTCGAGGATTGTCGCGACCTTACGTTCCATTGCCATTTCGTTTTGGAATTTTCCAGCGGTTGCATGGCATGGCTCATCAAGGCACTAGGACGATGCAGAAGCAGGTTGCTCGAAGGTTCTTGTGGACTGGTATGAGAAAAGACATTCGGGATTGGGTAAAGAGCTGTTCTAATTGTCAGCAGAATAAAATAACACGACACACAAAGACACCATTGCAACCTATAATCGAACCTGATAATCGTTTTGAACAAATTCATTTGGACATTATGACCCTTCCTCCTTCGAATGGTTTTAAATATCTACTAACAATAGTAGACCGTTTTTCACGTTGGCCCGAAGCAATTCCATTAAAGAGCACCACAACTGATATTATTATACAAGAACTTATCAATACTTGGATCAGCCGTTTTGGAGTTCCAAAGATTATTTCTACGGATAATGGTCCGCAATTTATTTCTGCAACGTGGGAAAATTTTTTGAAAACTTTGGGGATAAAACATATTAAGTGCAGTGTTCAACACGCACAGAGTCAGGGTTTGGTGGAAAGACTTAACCGTACGATTAAACAAGCAGTAAGAACGACGGGGATGAGCGACTGGATAGAGAGATTACCATGGATTTTATTGGCTTTGCGCTCAGCAATTAAAGAACAAGTTCAAGTGTCTCCTGCGGATATTCTATACGGAACACAATTGCGTCTGCCCGGAGATTTTTTTCAAGACGTAGACCTTGACGATCGCACCGAGTTAACACATTTTGTTTTTAAATTACGAAAACACATGCACAACGCCAAGTTCTTTTTCACTAAGATTTTTAATAATAGCAATACTTTCGTGGATCAGCAATTAAAATCGTGCTCACACGTATATGTACGCAACGACAGTCATACGCTAGGCTTAAAGCAGAATTATTTGGGTCCATTCAAAGTGATCTCTCGAACGGAAAAATATATGGTATTGGAGGGCTTCGGTAGAAATGGAATTGTTTCTCTAGATCGCCTCAAACCAGCTTTTTTTGTTTAAATATTTTTGTTTAGATATTATGTTCTTTTTATTTTTGCACATTTTTTTTCCCTTTTTGTTCTGCTTTTTTTTTAGTGAACTGAACTTTTTCGACTCTGCTCTTAGAACCCCAAGAATTGGACACCCACCTGAAAAAACTAGAAGCAACTTCAAGCTAATTTAATTCTCTATAATGTTCAATTAAAGTTACGTTACTTGTATTGTTTTTAAAAAAGATCAGAAGTTTTTGTAGCTAAGATAGCATGCGCTTCACGTTTGGTGCGTAGCTTTTTTTCTTCTGCAAAGGGGGGGGTATTAATGTAGTAGCCTTGGTGTATTGTATATGGTAACTTAGCGACTTGGTTGCTATGTACATTAATATAAAAAACAATACAATTCATAAAAGATTTTGTATCGTGAACTTCATTAAAACTTTCTCCTCCAAATAGTGTTTTATTTAATAACTACGAACCCAAACATTACAGTACTGCAAGACGCAGATACTTTATATAATTTCTGGAAAAGGATTTAACAAAACTTTCCGCAAATGGAAATCAGGTCACAAAGAAAACGTTGAGTTAGAACGTAGTTGCCCTCGACGTTATACATCGTTGGTTTCCACTCTGGTTTTTCTAGGATAAAAAGTTCTAGACTACCGCACAAGTTTTGTGTCAAAGACGATTTTTCAACTACAATTTAATGTTTAAAAAATGTTTTTAATTTCAAGAAAGACAAATATTAGGAGTAATGGGATTGGAGTTTCGCTTTTACTAAATTAACTGCAATTTTAATCATAGTAATTTACAAAAATGTAGTGTTTTTAAGTACGCTGTTTCTGGGTTTTCATTACCAAAGTAATTTTCATGAAAGCGTAGATCTAAAATAACAATGCTACCCATACATTATTTTTTTAAACAAAAATCTAATTGGCGAAATGGAACATTTTTCAAATATTTAGAATTTTACCAATGCAGTACAATTTACCGTTTGGAAGAAAAAAATCGTTTGGTAATGTTAACGACAGTTGCGTTTTTTCATAAAAATACTAATTCCATTTTTTGAACATTACCCTGACAAAATGAGACTTGCTGCTTTCAAATATTAGACTCTACGAACAACAAACATGTAAAATTATTTTGATTTATGAGAAACCTTTTATATAATAATTAAAACTTGTATGACTTTGCGTACCCTGGGATTAAAACGTTCAAGAATTTAGGAACAATTATGAGCGATCACTTCCCCTGAATTTCAAAAGCTTCTAGTATATCTAATTTACGTTTATCATCACAATAAATACTATAAAATGTTTACACTTTTGTGATGATAAACGTAAATTAGATATACTAGAAGCTTTTGAAATTCACAAACATTTAAAAACTGTACCGTTAATGAATGAGCAAATTAATCTCTTAAATTCTCCTTTATTAGATATTTTGGAGTAAGAAATCAAGTCATCTGCGGACGATTACCGAGATCAAGTCACCAAATTCTATTGTTATAACAACACTGTTTAGTTTCTATAACCTTTGACAATGGCATGTAAACATGCCGAAATACGTATAATGTTAAAATAAATAAATACTGTTGAAGAAAGTATTTTATATACATATAATCAATACAATTTGCAAGACCGTTAAAATCGTTTCAATAACGTTTGAAGTAGTGTTCGGCAAAGTGATTTCAAAAAACTATGTACGTAAATTGGGCGACGCAAAATGAAAACAAAAAGTAGAAAGTGTAGAAAAAGCAACAAACGAGTTAAAGTTTTTTCTTAATCAGGGGCTTAACAATGTAACCTCTATTGGCTATTTCATTAAATGCTGTTTAAGCATCACATATTCTTAAGGTGATGAAATAGTCAACAGGTCAAAAATATTTTTTTAAACATATTGTCGTGTCAAGTAACAAGTTATTTACTTGTATTTTTAATATTTTTGTTGCACATTATGTTCGTTTTTTGTTACATCATGCAGATAAGTCTTGTCAGTTCATAAATATCTTGGTTGATATAGTTGCTACGTTATATGGACCTTTATTGGGTAGCTCTTATTTATTTTGTTGCATTTTTTAGAAATATATTCAGGTGCTTCTGTAACGCAAAGTTTTATTTTTATCTCTTACTGGAAACGGCGGGGGAAAAGATTATAGGAGCCAGACCTGAGTATGGAACCCCAGGCCCCACAACTTCTAGTTACACCTTTGGGATTTATCCATCAATAGTAGTATAGCAAAGTAATAGAAAAGTAATAATACCTCTACATTGTTAACAGCTTTTGGTAGCTATGCGAATAAAGAATTTATTTATTGTAGACAATTTTCATGTTTAAGTTGGTAACCAAAGTAAACTAACTAAAATTAAATGTTTCTCTTTCTTCTGGTTTTTAAGTTAGACGAGGTCAAAAAGTCAAAATATCGTATTTGATCTTTTTCTTGTATTTTTTCTTCAGTGTACTAAAAGTAATAGGAAACTAAAAATAGCTGAATTTGTTAAAATACAACTTGGGAGAGACAGAGGTTTATTGAAGCTTTTCAATTATGTTTTCCGAAAATTACTGCGCTGGCAGCTAACTTGGTATAATCTATTAATAGTCAGGGGAGAAATACCCAAAATTAACACCGAACCCTGAATTATCCGTTATATGCATAACGGAGATGAATTCTGATTCACTAAATTCGAATTCCTGGAAGAAGGAGCTCTTAGGGATTTTGTAACATTCATCAAAATAAAAACAACTTTAAAAATTTAATCTTGACTACGAGTTAATTATTAAGTTTGTTAACTTATATTTTTTCTTAAAACTGTTACCTGTATTTTAATGGGTTATGCTGAGAGCTAGATCCATAAGTACCTGCGAGATGTAGAAAGTATAAACTAATACTTATAAGGCGACTATTTCTTTCTTGACAATTTTAATTTGAATGCACCAGTTCTAAATATTCCTTAATGAAATTTTCACTACAGCTTCTCGCAGGGTAAACGATTTAAAATGTAGCTTACATCAAGATATAGTTTCTTTCTTTTTAAGCTATTACAAGAACATTTGAGAATTAGAACATTTTAAGCTGCCCCTTAAATGTACAAATTAAAGTATAAGACATGCTTACTAATAAGTTTCTGATAGCAAGTTCAAGCATACAATTTTAGAAGGTTTTGATCCAGAAAAATGATACCGTCAAGGGACATTGTGCAATAAGGAGAAGCACCTACGAGCAGTCTATAAGATAAACCTCAAACAGTGGCTGAACATAAGGAAAAATAACATTGGGGGGTGACTCAAGAATAATGTCTCTCGCTCCCCCTTCGAATACTAGTCGAGGGCGCAATGAAAATATTTAAAGTTTTTGATTATTTGTAATTATATTCGAAATGTTCAAAAATATACAAACATTCATTTGAAACAATTTCAGTAATGTATTTTATTGTCTGCAAAACCAGTGAAATCAAACCGATACGTTGAATAATACTAAAAGCAAAACGGTTATTAATGACATATTATAAACATACAAGATACCCATAACAAAACGGTGCCAGTATACACTTCTAGTACTATTGTTTTCTTTTAATTTCATTATTTTATGTTTGCAAAGTTTTGGAAGTAAGATTCATATCGCGATTAATTAATTTGAATGAATGTACCGGCAATCAAAATTATTTGATTACTACCTTTTGTATTACTAAAATTATTATATAAGCCCACAAGCACTAAACTCAACTTTTGCTTTTATAGGACAAAACGTGGCAAATACCTGACTTAAAATGGAATGAGCCTTTTTGCACGTGAATCCTGAACAAAGAATTTGCAATTAACCTTTAAATAATCAAAATTTAGTGAAAACTCAGCGCCGTTGGTGTCAGCTAGAATTTAATAAAGCAACTAACTACAAAGCTGGTACAACTTCTTCAACCGTTTAAAAACAACATAATTTATAAAACTCTATGATGTTCAGGGTAATTTCCTGACTAGAAGATTACTTTGAAAACACGCGTTTTCACGTGGTGTGGTTTTTACAAAATAGTATTCAACTTTCATGTATAATAACTATATTCGTTAAGATAAATTCGCGTCTTCTAAATTAAACAATTTATTGAATAATAATAAATATTTTCTGTATCAATTACACGATTACTCGCAAGATCGTCAACGTAAAATTGCTTGAAAGAAGAAGTTTTTGTTTTAAGCAACTCTAACAATTCACAAACATAGTAAAAAGTTTACTATGTCGTCTTTTAAACTATTGAAATTTGCCACTTTATTTATTTGCCTTGATTGGTAGCTGGCGTTGTCTAAAACTATGACAGAATTACTGGGCCAATGCGGCAAGGAAGTATTTTCGATCCAGGATTGGAACAATTCCGCTGTCATATCTTCGTGATAATATAAACACGAATCGCGAACATTTTCAGCCGATATTTAAGGTCCACACTGTACTCACCCTTCGTCGGACCCGGAATGCAGCAAAATTACCCGTTTCCCCCTTGAAAGATGTACATCTATGTTACATTTATTAGAATCGTCGACCCAACCTTTGCAGATGATATTATGGGTGCGAGCTGTACCATATTTTATCTAAGTAGTTCTCTTCTCTATACTTTTTTATTGACCCTAGATATTCGCGTTCCTATACCTGCAGCCTCTTCGATTTCATAATTAATACGAGCTTGTTTATTGTTTGATTTTTAAAACATATACTTTTTAATAAATGTCCCTAATGTACTTATCAATCAATCAATATTAGCCCTTTTCCGCCCAGTGTTGGACATAGGCCTCCCTTAAATTTTTCCAACTTTCGCGATTTTCTGCAGTTCGTCGCCATCCAAATCCTGCCACTCTTTTCAAATCATCTGCCCATCTAGTTTGTGGACGTCCTCTGCTCCTTTTTCCTGTCCATGGCCGCCAGTTTTGTATTTCCTTGTTCCACCTTCCATCTGTTTGTCTCATTGTGTGTCCCGCCCATCTCCATTTTAGCGACGCTGTGTGTTCTATTACATCCACGATTTTAGTTTTTTGGCGAATATTTTCATTTCTAACTCTATCTGTTAATCTTATATTCAACATCTGTCGTTCCATCGCCCTTTGTGTTTTTGCTAATCTGTCGGTTATATTCTTCGTCAGCGTCCATGTCTGTGCTCCGTATGTTAGGACAGGTAACACACATTGATTGTATACTTGTCTCCTCAAATATAGTGGTATCTTCTGGTTCTTTAGAATCTGATGTTGTCTACCGAATGCTGACCAGC
Organism: Ctenicera cuprea; assembly: GCA_958336395.1. Taxonomy (NCBI): domain Eukaryota; kingdom Metazoa; phylum Arthropoda; class Insecta; order Coleoptera; family Elateridae; genus Ctenicera; species Ctenicera cuprea. The sequence continues at coordinate 47,919,213 of OY284488.1, forward strand.
CCAATCTTATACGTCTATCTATTTCTGCGGTTAAATTTTGCTTATCAGGTTTTATTAATTGACCTAAGTATATATATTCTTCAGTTTTTTCTATTACTATACCATTCAGTATGATGTTGCGATTGTCTTCTTGATTTGACATGATTTTAGTTTTCTGTATGTTCATTCTTAACCCTACTTTCTCTGACTGTATTTGAAGTTCTTCTATCATGGTCTGAAGTTCGTCGAAATTATCTGTTGTGAGTACAACATCGTCTGCGTATCTTAAGTTATTAAGCCTGCTTCCGTTGATGTTCACTCCTTTATGGTTCCAGTTTAGTGCTTTAAAAACATCTTCCAGGGCCGTGATAAACAATTTAGGGCTTATTGTATCTCCCTGTCTCACCCCTCTTTTAATTGGTATTGGCTCTGTATTTTCATGCATTCGAATTGTCATATTTGCTTGTTCATAGATTGAGTGGATTAATTGTGTGTACCTGTGATCTACTCTACTATTTCTAAGTGCGTTTTCTACCGCCCATAGTTCCACGCTGTCGAAAGCCTTTTCGTAATCTATGAAGGCTAAGTATAAAGGGAGATTATATTCGGTAGATTTCTCTATTAAAGTTCTTAAGGTAAGAAGATGATCACACGTACTATATCCCTTCCGGAATCCTGCTTGCTCGATAGATTGATAAAATTCTAATTTATTATTAATTCTACTTACGATGATCTTACTTAGTATTTTGTACATTTGTGATAGGAGTGATATGGGGCGATAGTTTTCTAGCTTCCTTTTATCCCCTTTTTTTGTACAGCAATACTGTTACGGAGGTATTCCAGTCTTTCGGTACCTTTCCTTCAGATATGCATTTATTTAATAATATTTTTAATGTTTGCAGTACCGGTTTTCCGCCCTCTTTCATTAGTTCTGCTAATATTCCATCCGGCCCGGGTGCTTTATTATTTTTCATACTTTGTATGTTTAATCTGATCTCCTCTTCGTCGATTTCTGGGATTTCTTCCGAGTTGACATTTTGAACTTTTCTTTGTAGCTGTTCTTTAATCTGCACTGGTGCTGTTTTCTTTTGTTCATATAAGTTTTTATAAAATTCTTCTGTAGCCTGAAGTATTTGATCTCTCTCGCTTATTTCATGACCGTTTTTATCAATACGACTCAATGTACTTATAGAACAGTCTAAACCCGTGTCGTCGTCGCTTAGTTTTTGGCGTAATGATTTAATCGTTGATGCCGTATTTTCCCTATACATGTCATACATTTTTCGTGGAACTAAATCTTCGTCATTCTTTTCTAATGTTCTTAATCGTACCGGTTTTTACGTTCGTGCACTCCAAACTTTACAATATTTCTTACCGTGGTGTAGAGCACTTTTGTTGTCAGAGTTAAAGAATAATAATCGCACAATTCAAATTACACGTGTTTAATAATTTTAAATTTTTAACAAAAATTTTTACCACATTACAACAGAGCGTAACAAACTTTCTCTTTTTCACAAAAAGCGGTATGAAGCGGTATGTGCGATCATTAATATTGAAGTTCATATGATAGTTCGACAGCACTTTGGATTTAGCAGAGGCAGAATTTAATCGTTTGTTTGAAACAGTCGATTTTGGTGAATGTAGCAATGTCCGAACCAAGTTTACCTCAAAAGCTTCTCTGCGGTACTTTGTTAGGCAAATAAATAAAGAGATCGATGTTTACGATAAGCAAATAAAATTTCTACAATAAAGACAAATTCATAGGCAAACTTAAGTGGCCGCCAAAACCAAGAATATTTAATATCAACCTGTATTAGTATGTGTATGTTAAACTTTCGTATTTTTCATCGTCGTGAAAAATTATTTTAACTGTTGGTACTGTTTTATTAACTCGAAAAAATATTTGAGTTTGCGTCTAGGTTGTTTTATATTAGTTAAACATGTCAGCAATTTATTCTCGCAATGTTCCCGTACGTGTTTATAATTGTTATTATTATTATTATTATTTTTATCCAAGCAGATTTTGTACGTTAATACAACAAGTTTTAGCAAGATATAACCAAGACCTTTATAAATATAGGAGTTATATAAATACATTTAAAATAAAAAACACAAGTTCTTCTACGGGATAATTACTGGAAGCTGTAAGGGGCTAAGAAGCAGAGTGACCTGAATAAGACTCGGAGAGTCCGCGTAGATATCGGACGGGAGCTGCCAGGTCCTGCTGGATCCCTAAAGGTCCTGCTGGATCCCTAAAAGGAGCGGGGTGCTGTGGGGATAAGATAGGAAGATTCCGTACCGGAAACTTACGCTCGTTCTGGAGGCAGGGCTCTAGAAAGAGCTTGATGTGTTGGTTTGCACCGGACCTATATCTTATGTTCGATTTGGGAACAGAACGCTCAGGGTTGGTATTTGGACTAAAAAGTTAAAATCGCATAATCTGAAAATATACTGCTTTTTCGAGTCTAATTGTGTGGTTTATATACGTTCTTGCACGTTTTCAGATGTGTAGCAATATCTACATAATACAAATAACAATGCACAAGTATACTTTATAGGTCGAAGGTATTATTCTGGTCCTTAGTTTTTAGAATTGCAAACCTTTTTACTACTATGTGAGAGAGAGCGAGAGTGAGACCGACTATAATTGCATCTACAGAGAAAGGCAGCGGTATGATCCGGCATGACCAAGGGTTTAGCGAAACAAGACATCGCCATTGTAAATGACCACGCCTCCCTTGACTCCGATTGGCAACGAAAGAGCAGTCAGATTCTCAACCTCATTTAGACAGTACAAATTGTAGATCTAAGGCTGGTTGAGAGCATACAATTTGTGCGTAATCGTAAATAATTAGGATTTACCGAATAGTGATTTTAGTCACTTGTCGAATACCGAGTATTCGGCTATTCTCTCACGGCCTAATAATAAATATATTAGCCACTATTATAAATTTTAATTATACCAATAAATTTTACGAAAGAATCGCAATTTTATATTGTTTTCGTGTAGTGCAAAAATGTCTTATATTCGCTGACTAAAACATATTCGTCTTATTCGCATATTTGGCAAACTGCAACATATCCCCGTTTCGGCCCACCGAACACTCGGTGTATCACTAAAAATAATGTTTTTCTACATTTGTTAACATTCAATTTTTTAAGGTACTGCCCTGATACCTACAAGAACCTTTCTAGGAAATATGCTTCCACCAAGTATTTAGATACCCAATAGGGAAACAATTTATTCTCACTATAACTCCTAAAGACATTACAATAAAGTGGATATTAAAGCTGTTTTGCAAGTGCACCTGCTGCATATAATGCAGAAACGATCCAAGCGCATATAATCCCACTGCAGACATCTTAAATATGTATTCATACAGTGGTCATACATTCTAAATAATTTCGAATATTCAACATGCAGCAGCGCTGGATGCGAGCATATATTCGAGTTTGCATTATTGATACTCAGAACTTGCTACAATATTTCATAATTTTAAGAAAACATTTTCTTGGAGAATAGTCCAAAATAAAATAAATCGGCAAACAAAAAGATTAGAAAAACCTAAAAACGAAAACCCTAAGTCTGCATTATTCCATCTTAGAAAGTCGGATAGTGGCGTGGAGGTGTTAAGTAGCTATGCATGTATGTTAAAATCGAATTGTGTACTACAATTTATCTTCAAAGGAGCGGAACCTGCTCGAACTCCGCAAAGATATGCTAATGGGTCCTATTCTATCGGCTTGGCGAGGTAACAACTGTATTTATATGCTTGTGTAGTGTACAAAAGAAAAGTTGTGTTCCCAAAAATTGACTGAATGTGGGATTAAATTATTAGTGGACCAGTTATCAAAGGCGCTTTATAACAGGTCACTCACATACCGTGTATAGATTCTTTATAGGGAAATAACCGACACTAAATCAGTATTAATGACCAATAACGTCATCCACACCCACAGTATCATAAATAATTGCAGACATAATTAAAATGCCCAATATTCATAAAGTTCAAATCCATTTTAAAATCGTTCATCAAAACATCCTGCAAACATGATATTAATTTGGTGTCAATATCATCAGATTGCGTAAATTATAGCCGCGACCATGATTTACAGTCCCAAAGGAGAGCATTAATCACTTATTCAGAAACAACCCCATCGCACTAATCGCATGTAAATGCTTTCTTGGATGTTCTATTTACATTGACTTATTAAAATAAGCAGGTTTGTACAAAAATGAAAACTGGAATTGATTAAATGGATTTGTTCCCTTTTGTTACTCCCGACACGTGCATTTTTCGAAAGTTAGATTTGTTTCTAGAGCAACTTTTAAAAGTTCACAGCAATGCATATGCTGCAGAATATTCTATGGATGTTGTACCATACATCAAGCTCAACCGCTGCGATATAAATCAAATTTGATTGGTGGAGCACATGTTAATTTCGGGCTTTTATTCTCATATAAATTGAATTCCACACTTATTGGAAATTGTAAATATTAAATTAAATTTCGTTAACCGTACAAAACAACGAATTTACATTTGCTAATAGGTTTAACCTTCCGAAAATCCATTAAATTCGTCAGCACTGCATATGGAAAACTCGTGTTATCGGAATCAAATAAAAAATATAGGTACACGTAAAATTTATTACAGAAATGCACTTTAAATTTCTTTAAATATTCATGCACCATTTATAAAGGAAACTACACAGTACGCACGGACCTCGCGAAATTCAATAGCTACATAATACATAGGAAGGATTTCAATAAAAGTTAATTCGTTAAAGGAATATTTAATTTCTAGATTTTCTCGACTATTCAATCTCTGCGCGATACTGTAGGATCACCTTTAAAGAAAAAAGTTCCTAAAGCAAGTTTAAATATTTAAATTTTAAATGCCGATTACCAAATTACATTAAAACATTTCAAACAGATCGTTGCGATATCGACATGCAACATAGCAACATTAAAAATTAGCGCTTTTTGTGGCGGAGTTGCTGCCTGCAGCTCTAATCGAAAACAATGAAAAATAAATGAGACTGGTAAATTACGCACTAAATAAGTAACCATGTGTCCGCAGAGCCAACATTGTGATGGCACGCAATACATTCCTGAAATCCTTTTGTCATTAAATGCCATTCATATAGATACTGTTTTGAAATGGGTACAGTTACAATAAAGTTTGATAATGTGGAATTTCCATTAAATTTTATTAAAGTTAATTGATACAATTAAATATTTCAATTAACTTCTGGTGTTAGGACTTGAAAAATCTTTCCAACATTTTTCATTTTGAGAAAGCTCCTGAAAACTTTAATGTTGAATAAATTTGCTTAAGAATTTCAAATCCAATTCTCATCAATCACTGAAAACGCTAATCGATAAAGAAGGTAAACTTAAAGTTTCCTTTGTTGGCCTATTTTAGTATACTAGCAAAAGCTTAACAAAACTAATATAATTAAATACAAATAATTACCAGTTTCAAGAATTCCATTCTTATTGTTTGAAATGCAAAACGGTTAAAACCCTTTTAAAAAACTTTTCATGGTAAGTGAATGTATATAACAGAATTACTAACTAAACATACGTTTACTAGAAAATATCCATTATTCCAAGACCGTGTTGCAAACATTTAAACTGAAGCAATGCCAATATTTAAGAGGTTGAGGGGGTTTTAATTAACGCCTGACAAAAAACCTTCGTACTGCCAAGCACTAAGCACTACAGGAAAGCACGCATTTCAGGGCTTTAAATCAAATCCTTGGGGTAAAAGAAAATGGGGATTTACTAAAAATTCAAATTCACGGAAGGAAGATTTCAGGATTTTAAAATGAAAACCCATTTGCTAAAAAAAATTTTAATTCACTGAGAATTCATTAAGATACAAAACCTAAACGATTGGAGCAACTGAAAAATAATTTTGTGAAGAACATGTATAATTAATTTAAATACACTGAGTGATTTAAAATTATGGTGAAAATGTTACCTGTGTAGAACGCTATAATTGAAGCGGCTTCTAGTTTCTCGTTGTCTCCTGTCTCTATTTGGCGTAGGATGCATCATTTTTGAGAAAAATGCTTTTAATTATTAAAAATACAAATTGCCATGGAAGCACACCAATGAGCGAAAATGAAGGTTAAATGAAAGTTAAATGTCAACCTGTATTTTTCCGAGTTTTAAATTGTTTTACTAAACATGAAATGTACATCTGCTTCTGCAACGTCTGGTAAATGTAACAACGCATTCGTATGTTAAACAACAGTAATGTTTAAAACAATGGGCGAAGCACGTCGCTTGTACCTTTCCATACTTTTTAAGTTTTAGATATTTTTCCCCTGATAAATAAAATTGTTTTGACAAAAATTAGAAAAAATAAAATTTAAAAAAACAACGCCCTAACGGGAATTTAAAACTTGCGGTAGCCTGTGCAATGCAATAGAAGGCATACCGTAGCTGTAAGCATAGTAGCAAGGACTAAACCCCACGGAAGCAAGATAAACCGCCGCCCTACGGATTTTGCACTTTCAATATCGCAACAAGAATCGCTGTAAATAGTTTAATTGAAAAGTTATAAAAAATATTCAAAACATGAAAATTGTAATTCATAACTAAAGCTAATTGATAAGTATAGTTAAAACCACGTAATTTACGGAAAACGCGTTGTTGATATTAACAAATTATTTATATTTTAAAAAATAAATGGTAGTTTTTAAATTATTGCTGTCTGTTTTTAATTTTTATATTGCCTAAATGCTTAATTATTTTTGCACTTCTAGTGCCTGAAGTTTTGAGCTCTTAATTAATAAGTAACAATATCTAAAGTATAGGAAAGTCCACGCGAAGTGCTTTACTCACTTTTTACTATTTTTTGAGTTACTTTTAGTTTCCATATCAAATGTAAAAATTGTTTGGTTGTGAAATATATACTTATATAGAACACTTTTGTAACTTATTTCTGACCTCGTTTTGCTTAAAATATGGGCACTGGGTCCTAAAATGTAATTTATTACTACCTACCTATTTCTTTTCCTAATTTTAATATTACCAGTGCCTAAAAATTCCAGCCCTAATTATAAATGCTGTTTCTAATAAAATTGTAATACTGTTCACTGTGCTTTTTTACTATAGGTATATTATATTAATTCAATGTTATTGAAAGAAATTAAAATATTATTACATAAAAATTAACAAATAAAAAAGGAGGGAAAGGCCTTCAATTTGTGCCCCTCTTACGCCGCTGTGTGTTATTCTAATACGCAAGGCGTCAGCTAAAAATGTTTAATGTTAATTATTGCAGAGTCGAGATAGTTCAGAGTTGCTTAACGATAACTTAACTTTGGCGGCAGTCAATGGTAAAAAGGATCCAGATTTAATATATTGAGAATAAATGATTTAAATCATGCAATCTCTGGATTAAAATAAGTTTTTAATTACCAATCTTGCTTTGCTATCGTAATCCGCCCGTATACATCAGACCTTTAAAATATAAAATGCAACGCTGACATGTTATTTAAATTCTTAGAAATAAATAAATTAACATATTTAAATCAGTAGACTGTTCTTTTGTACCATACAAAGACCAGTTAAATTGCAACTTCAAAAAAATAGTTTTAAATCAAAATAATCGATTTTTTGTTGCTTTAGAAAAATTGATTTCTTTGTACCCTGCTTAACGACAATTCTTGTATTTATTTTTTAAGCTTCTGTAACAAATTTGAAAAAAATCGAACCAACGCAACGGTTCCTAATATATCATAAATAAGCGAATTTAAGTCCCCCCCTCTTGAGGGGGCTTGTAGCTACCTCATATATTGATATAAAGCGAAACATTACATTTTTAGTGTAGTCCACATAGCAAACATCTTGAACTATAATTCTATATCACCCTGTATATGTTAAACACTATGCGTTTTACTAGTGCGAAAATGTATAATAAATTCACAACAGGAGTAAATAAAAATCTTAAAAAGACACCATCCATTTTTATTTTGACTTAATTAAATTTTATTCGGGGAAAGGGTATATTTCAGTTTTTACATCCAAGGCTTGTAAAAACGAGCATGAATAAAGCTTGAATATGTTAATAAAAACATATATTTTTTGCTAGTTTAAATAAAATGCCTAAAAAATGTTTAGGTCTACTGAAAACGCCCACATACAAAATATTACAAGTTTTTTTTAGCTGTAGAGCATTCGTATTTAAAATCCCCCATTAGCGAAGTTTTCAAAGCATATTAAATTTACTTTTTAAGAAAGCAAACAGAGAAGCTACTAAAAACCCTAACTGGGTTTAATATATATGAAAAATTGTTTAAAAAAATATTGATTGCATTTGAGGGTGCTATATATTTTTAACATTGTATCATAGATTTTGTATTACTTAGATTAGTTGAGCTCTAATTAAATTACAAGGCCATACCTTAAATGGCAAAAGGATGGTGCTTAAATATATAAGCTACTTAATACCAAATCAATATCTGTAACTGCATTTTATTGCTGATGTTAAAGCATAACATGCAATAAAACAGAGTTTATCGGTATCAAAACGGTGTATTTCGTTTTATGTAAACGGAAACACTACGACATAGAATAGAACAAATAACTTGGCAACAACAGAATAGCTTCTGCTTTAAATGCTGAATTATTGCATGATTAGAAAAGGAACATTCAGTCCTAAAATCTACTTACGCAAACTTATATTAATCGGCACGGTCGGGGGTTTAGAACATAACTAGTACTCCAAGTAACTTGCTTATCCTTGCACTCGAACACAATTGTTCGAGACAAAACTGTGATACGCTTTATAGTAACGATAATTTTGCAACGCCCAAGTTGCTACCAGTGCTGCAGTAAATTCCGAGTGCATCAGAAAAGGGAGTTGAGAGGGGAACTAAACCCGTTCTAATTTCCCTCATCTCGCAGAGGGTAAGAGTAACAACATTTTACTCAAACATCGTTTCTATGCCCGTCACGTGTAACGTCACGCCGGGTCACCGTAGAAAGAGGCTCAAGGATGCCTCAATTTGTACGCAGAGCAATCCTTACCCTTCCTGTTCACCTTAAATATAATATTTCCCAACGTCTCTTGGCAAATTGAATATTATATGTCTTGATATTCTGACGGCTCCTAGACTCTTTTGTGAAATTTGCAAAATTGCGTTAGAAATTGCCGAGACTTGCCTACCCTACACAACTCCAAAATCCACGTGAGATATATTTTTAACCCCCTAAGAGATTAGATTTTACTGGGGCGCCAGACCTGTGCCTCGTCAACTCTCTGACATATATGCGTACGACACAAAACAAAATTTCCTCGGTCTTTTATCGATAAATATACGTTGGTTCACGCAAAATGCTATAAAGATAAGTCGAGCAACAGAAAACGGCAGATTTTGCCAAGAAAATTTTTCGGTTGGTTTTGACGCTGTCGCAGTTAACTCAAATATCATTCATGTAAATTTTTTAATAATTAATGGTGCAATTAACAGTATGAGTTTGCATGTTTGTCTAAATCTGCCTATACTGTGCAATTTGACGTTGATGCGTATTTGTATACCACTATGCCTACATAAATTATAAGCTATACAGATCTGAAACGTTTGTGTTTACCAACAGTGACATCCTTAACATATTACACGTCCCAAACGATCTCCAGTAAAATGAGATGCTTAAAGCTTACATATTCACTTGTAAGAGTTTTGGTTTAACTTATGCGTAGGGCAACCAAATATATGCTCAGTACAAATGAAAATATTCTCTAAAAAATGAAAATGTGTCCTAAAAAATGTTAATTTTACATGAAAAATTGGCAAATATTTTTTAAGAACCGCTTAAAATTGTAAAGTGGTATAAACTAAAAAAACAACAATTAATTTATTGTAAATATTGTTTTTGCAATATATTAATACGAACTTCAACGAAGTAAAGCTAGAACTTATTAATAAAGAAAGAACAATTGTTTACATTATATGTAAATTATTTGATTAGTTCAATGCCAAAAAATAATTAAATTTACTTTAAAAATGGATGAAGCACTTTGCCTGTTCTTTTTCAAATTTCTAAATAGTAATTACGTTTATAAATCCAATCGCAGCGGTTATACCACCACTAACCAACAACTGTTTCGGGGCATTCAAATATAAATCCCTGTTAGTTCCTCATTACACGAAAAACAATCAGCAAATTATAAGCTACCTGCACAGAAATTCCATGGTTTTGTTCATAAGCAGATATCCGGTTAGTAGCATTACAGAGCGTAAAAAACTAGGGCACCTTTTAAGAGACAAAAATTTCTTTATCTGTCCGAAATTACTTTAAATAATATTTTCTAAAAATATTCTGATTTGTATCTATAAATTTGTGTTAGGCAAATTAATAAGTTGAAACCAAGTAATACTGAGAGAACTTTCCAATTTCTACTTTATGTCGGGTGATTCTGACGCACTACGTGTTTCGCAATCTACCTCGCGCATTCTCGATGGTCCTGGCCTGAAGCATTAGGCGCCTGGTCCAACACAGCTTACTCTTCCAAAAACAAAACGTTTCTTTTTTAATTGAGAAAATGTTCTTGAGGTTGAAGAAAAAATGGAAGCAAAAAATTGAGTGTAAGAGGAAAACTAAGCCCTCTAAATTTTGCTGCACCTAAAATAAAGTTGTAAATCTTATTCTACTATCAGTCATGAGCAACAGAACTTCAACACAAATGTTTTATCGTCCCCCGTTCATTAAATAAAGACATAAATTTTCGATTTTCCATTCATAGAACGCGTCCCAGGGAAACTACTGGAGTGGTACACGAATCAAATTGTTGCTTATCTCTAGCTTTATAAGCCTACAGAGTTTTGAATGAATCGCTTAGCCAATGTTTGCGCAATATTGTTTTGAAAAAACACTCTCACTTCACAGATTTAATTTGTACGGATGTTCTTTTACATATCAACCTTGTGAACTCCTAGGGCTATTCTAATATCTCATTTCACCACGATCTGTCTAGCCGTTTTTGAGTAATAAGGCATTAAAGTCACAATTTTCAAAAAAATTATAGCACACGCCAGTTTGAAGATTTTGTCTTAGTGCTTTCATAAAGTTCTACTTTTCAATTTTTAAATTTTATTTTTTTTACAATTACGTGCAACATATCCAATGGCTGTTTCCGGTGCCGGTTCGTAAAAAATTGTAAATTTTACACCTGAGGATTTTCGTTGTACCTACACATACTAATATTTTATTAAGATCGACCCAGTAGTTCCTAAGATATAGATATGAACCATAAACATATATTTACAGTTAGTTTTTGTAACTTACTGTTTTGGGTTTCTGGAGGTCCAAAATATATAATTGCGAAAAATCATTACGATAATTACCATTCATTTATGACATAATTTTGCTTAAAGTATAACTTTTTGGTTTCCAAAATGTAATTTAGTTCTACCTATTTACCGTCTTAGTTTTAAAAATATCTAGGGCTTAAAAATCTCAGCCTTCATAAATGGTGTTTGTAATAAAATTTTGTGCAGTGCTGTTTTAGTATTATATTAATTTTGTATTTTGTACTCACCTTGGTCCGATATTGTCTTGGTGTGTAAATTAGTTATTCTAAAGAACCAAATAATTTAGTCATTAACTAGGCTTAATACAAAGTAACTAAATTGCACAATATAACTCGCTATTCAGCTCAAAAGTTATAAGTAAACATGACCAAGTTTGGGCGCAGGTACATCTATGCAGTTAAAAGTCATTAGTTATTTAAAGGATAGATTTGAATACAACTTTCAGTGAGGGTGTACAAATACTTACCTGACCGATCTTCAGTCAGTCTTATTCAGTTTACAGAAATTAACCAACAGTCAATACTCAACAGCGCTTAGTTTATATCATTACCCTTCAAGTTTTTGCCTCGGGCAAGCCTGCCTCGGATACGTGTTAAATCCGTTTTGAGTTCATACATCGTTATGGGTTTTTTTTTCTGCATAATCTTTCTGTATTCATGTAAGTGTGATTTAATTGTAACCATGTATTTTAATCAACCAAAATATATTATTGGTAGAAGTTGTGTTTAATTCAGACATCATTACTTATGGGTATTATTACACAAACAAACCCATAGTGTGATATTTGGTAGAGGCGCCAGGCATCGATTGCGGTAACTCTAGAATTTAAAAAAAAAAACGGCACCTCTATCGTATATCACGCTACGTGTAACAAAGTATGAACCCAAAAGAGTTTTAACATGTATTCGATGAAGACTTGCCCGAGGCAGAGACTTGAAGGGTAATGATACAAACTAAAAAGCTACTAAGTACTGACTACTAATTCATTACTATAGACTGAACAAGAGTGACTGAAGATCTGTCAGGGATGTTCTTAAATACCCTCACAAGGTTGGTGATTGAACTTTATTCTTTAAACAACTCATGACTCTCCAAAGATGTACTTGCATCCAAACTTGGGCATGTTTGCTTATATTTTTTGAGCTGAATAAAACGTTATATTATGCAATTTGGTTTCGTTTTAGGCCTAATAAACGACTACTAAAATATTTGGTTCTTTAGGATAACTAAATTCAACATCGCGACCGTATTCTCAAACACGCAAGGCATCATCGATCTTAATATGTGTAACTAACAATTCATATTGATTATTTTGAAGTTAACTGCCGTTCAATATATGCGTGTCTCATTATTGCTTTCACTTGCACATATCTTAAGGAATGTCTTATTTTTCAGTCATGTTGTATGATACGATGTAATTGCGTATTGGAGTGACGTGTTCCGGAGTGTTCAGTAACAGTATAAGTAAATTTATACTATGGTTTAGTTCCGCTTATGCATCTGTCCACCTTAAAGATCGAATTGTAAATGATGAAGGCTACCAGCACATATCTAACCAGATCTTGCGCATGCAATTCTTTTTTATTGAAATCGAAAACTGTACTGGACAACTGGACAGACAAATATGCGCCCTATAAAATTGATGCGTATAGATGCGGCTGCAAGTAGCGGGTGCGCGGCGGCGGTCAATGGTGAGACATGTGGAAGGGATTCGGATTTAATACATAAAAGATTCCCCGGTCATTTATTGGAAAACTGATAAATATTTCTTTTGTGGGAAAACCTGAATTTTGGAGGTATTGAGTTCTTAGTAGAAAACTTGAAGTTGAAATTTTTAAGTGCACAGACACGTTGTCTTTGTTTTACGGTGCACGAAAGCACTAATATCATTGAAAAACTCGAACATGTAACTTTCAAGCACACTACCACGTCTTCCATACTGAAACGCACGAGTTGCATCTCAAAATACGCGAAACGTTACAGCTACAAAGTGCCAATGTGTTCTCTTTCTTGAGAAACTATACAACTACTTGCGTCTTTAAAGACGCATACTAAAATGTTCCAGCCTTCAGTTTTAAAATGCTTTCATGTGTTGAAAAATTTCAGGTTTTTATTCTGATGACCTTTAACTTTTAGGAAACAGTAAAGCATACGAAAATATGCTTTTTTACTGAAATTCGTGAGCTTTTAACATTTTAACAATTCAAATATTCTATGTGTGCTGTACTTCCACATAACCTGTAATTCTGTTAAATATATAAAAATATATAAAAAAACTACCCAAGCGTTTGCGTCTTTAAACATTGTACAAACGTCTCTTTTACAATGTAAATTACGATTTCGGTAGAAAAAAACTTCGGGGTGAGTTCTAAAAATTATTACTCTGAAAGATCTCTTAGTGAAAATAACTATAGCTCAGAAAAGGTTCTCGAAAACTGAAGTTAACCACGCATAAAAACGCCTCTTACTAAATCAGCCTCAACTTCCAACTTTAAGATATAGAAAAACTTATTTTACTGAAATGCCGGAACTTCTTCCTTTAAGGTAAATTGCTTTATTGAATTACGCTGAAAACACTTTTTGTACTGCAGTACTAGTCGTTCAACCTAACTAAGCTAATAGTTGCGCTATAAAACGCAGTAGGCGTTAAAATACCGGTATACACAATTTGGAACTTTGAACTTTTAACACATAAATCTTTTATTTACTGAAAATCTGAAACTTTTCACATTAAGAGGCACCAAAACGCCTCACTTACTAAAAATTTTAATTTCGAACTTTACTGAAAAGCCGAAGCTTATCACCTTAAGCTCAAAGTATCCCTTTTACTAAAAAAAAACTTCCGACTTTAAAGTACACAGAAATACTTCCTTAACTAAAAATCTTGTCGCTTTCTCTTTAAAGTGAATCAAAATTTCGCTCGTAATGAAAAACTTGAACTTGTAACACTAAAGCAGGATAAAGCTAAATTAAGTAACCGAGCTTAGAGGTTCCCCTAAGAATTATAGTAGTGGTTGGTTGGAAAATGGCAAAGTATAAAACACAATTCGTCACAGAACCAGACTTAGTTAGGTCGGGCAGCTTCGCTATATTGGCATCAAAGTACTAATCGTGAACGAAGTACGGTACATAAGTTTAATTTAACCACTCAGATTTCTCCGGCAAGTGAAGTATATAGAGTTCATCCCGGATGTAATTTTGGCACGCAAAGTCGCTTCCTTAAGGCTTATCCGAAAAGGCTTGTACCCGTAGAGGCAAATTAATAACAGATAGTTAAAGATAGTATGTGTGCGTGCAAGGCGCGAGTAATCCAGGGTTACAAAGTCATTCAACTTTTTAGTGCCGGGCCAGTTGGCAGCGTAGGGGATGATTACAACCTCACCCTCACTATCTCATGCCCCCCCGCAGCCGAGATTACAGCCCTTTATCCAGCAGCACCCGGCCGTTACACCATACGTTACCCTGGTTATTATATGATAGAGATATATTGCATCCGCATGTTTAGGGTGTACCGTGTTTCTACGTAATTTTGTAAAAAGTATGTGTATTTATGGGGCCACATTAGAGGAGGAGTTCTGATTTAATTTACTGCAAAAGGAGCTGCATATGTGAGGGCCATTTTTGAGAAATGGAACCATAACTCATCCCTGCTTCACACGATGCAGTTAATATCCCTCAAGGCACAAAAACTGTTTACGTAATCCCCAGGTAATCCAATTTTCAAAGCACACGGAAGATATACGCACATATTTGCAAGTTACTTTGTTGAAGGCAAATCCATCAATCATCGCTAACTCCCGCACCCAACTTTGCCTTCCACGTTCTATTATCATCTTTCCACCATTTTTGTCTAGATTGTAATCTGCTATACGAAAAAATATTTATAAATATAGCATTTTCACACGGAATCTCCCTTCCTCTCTACTGCGGTTGTTTAAATTCGTTTTGCAGAACTTTCTTCCAGACACCCAGACCATTCCTGTACGATTAGGTCATGCTGTCTTTAATTACCGCCGCCGTCTGAGAGAAAAACTACCGCAGCCAATTCGATAGTACAAAACCTATTTCTCTTAATTAAGCCATCTCTGTGGAATATCCAAAAGCTTAAGCTGCATGTAGTCATCATTAATATTTAACGAGCGAACAAAAAGTAGCAATCAAACATTTACAGTCAATCCCGATGAAAGGTATGTGATGAATGCGAGGGCTTACATTTTTTGTCACAGGATCTTTATTCCCTAGAACGCACGACCTGGGACAGCCATTTCTGCGCCGTCCATTAGTGCTTTCAAAAAACTCCCTTAAGCGTTAATAATTTTCCGGTGGAGCTTTCTGTTTTTCTATGCTTTTTGGCTGTTTAATCTACAAACGATTCTTCACCAACCCCAAATGCAAGTTTATACGAAACGTCATCCTTATAAAGTTTGTAAATATTTATGCATCTCTGGTTTAGTTGAAGGATCCAATTATATTTTGGTGCAGAAAGCGTGTAAATCACCGCTTGTTGCTTTTTCTGTGAGTCTCTGTTTGATTCAGGGAAAACATAGAATTCCAGACGCGAGTTCGTATAGTTTGAGACAAAATTAGAATTAATCCGAGCAAGTTTAATTTGCGGAAGTATAATCGAGTTGTTTTGTAACTAAACCTGCTCTGCTTCTTGCTTGTTGTTCTAGAAAACTCATTCCATACTGACGCCCACTTTTCTGCAACGTCAAGAAGGTAGACGAAATTACGCAGCTAAACATGACTAATTTCACAAGCGTCGCTCGATTTTTACCACGAAGCTCCCCGACTACAAAAACATGAAGCGAGCCCTTAAGACAGTATAAGCTCTAAAGAATAATGGAACAACGTTTATATATAAAATATCGTTCGATACAGAAAATGAACAAAGATGATATCTGACAACAAGCAACAGCCCCCCAAGCAGTAATCCAAACAAAATCGATTAATAAAAAGATGTTATATAATTCCCTACGGCACCGCAGTGTCATCTGTTGATTGCAAAGGGATTCGACCAAATTGAGATCAGATAGTGGTAGCGAGGGGTTGTTGACACGTGGGGCAAGCTGTGATGTATCACTGGGCTATTGACGATCAAATAGTGGACCCCTGGCGATACATCTCGATCTTAATTTTAGAACCCTCCACTTCATCCTACGGACAGTGCGTTCGCTCGCAAAAACAAAGGTTCGATTCTTAATAACAACCGCTCCCGGACGATCAACCCCTAATCAACGCCGACAAATGGGCGTGTACAGGATACTTAAAATCCTACTAAATTAACAACCTTACGAGATGTAAAACTTTAAGCAGGGTTGTAAATTCATTCCGTGACGTTATACAAAATCGATTTTAAACGAACAGGACCGGCTTCTTAAAACAGCCATTTGGCTCATCAACTAAACCGTTTAATAAATTACTAGAAATGATAAAACCTCGAAGATTAAAATCCAAACATCCCAAGGCATGCATAAAAGGCTTATTAAACCTTACCATACACAGCGTTTTCCAAAACTCTACTGCTTAATTTTAGAAGAGTTCATGCCTAATGTGAACGAGTAATGAGAGTAAAAAGGTAATTTAAGAAAACCAAATATCAGAAAGGTTATGCCATTTTTATCAAAAATTCTAGACACATTTCTAAAACATCCAACCACTCTATACAAAAACATAGTTTGTTGAATTTTTATGGTCAAACAAGTAGTATGTGATTTTGAATTAGAAGTTATTGCCGATCTCCCAAGAAGTTTACATGCAAGAAAAAATTTCTTTTTACAAACTATTGTGTTAATAAATACTAACCTAAACGTGAGATTAAACTAATGAAGCTCTAATGTATTGCGCCTCTTAAATAAATGGCACCTTCCTGATAGGTAAAAATGAAAAAGAAAAGTGATATTTATTTGGTGAAAGTACGCCTTTAATCTTCGCTATTTGTAAAGCTATTTTGAACTTAACTGTATAAATTCCTTCATAGTAATGGTCTTCTAATGCCTCGTTTTCACTTATCGATAACGACTATCGATAAAAGCGAGTCTTTTATTGGTCATTTGTTGTCGAACTCTACTTACCTTTTAGAATTATTTAACTAAGTTAGTAAGTACGAATGAAAGTCTTTATTGGTCATGAAATCAGCCTGTAATTCCTTTTTACGATGAGTTCCTCTGCCGAAAAGTGGTAGTAGAAAACCGAGTTTCCAAATCATTAGTTAGGCTTCGTTACCAACATTAAATTTTTGTAAAACTGTTCGACCCCATTTAAATTCGCATTGAACGAGCTTATCAGGGACGATAATATAAAAGTAAAATGTAATTGTAAAAAGGCATTGCCTAGTGCATGAGAGAATTGGCAGGTTGGACACAGATCAAAAACATCAGCTGTGCAAACGAGGGTAGATATGAAAACGACAGTGTGTGGTAATCAAATGTCGGGCAACGTCCATTCGCAGGTGATTAGTAGTCAGTGGAATGCATAAATACAGGCTTCTCTGTATGTGGGTTTTGTGTTACACGGGGCTTATATATCCGCCCGAGGCCATTTCGTGCAATTCAACGCAAAGAGGACCAATCTACTGCTAAATTTACAATTGATTTTATCCTGACAAAATTTTTCCAACTGGGAAAGTTATGGCCGCTTGGTGATGATTCTTTGTCAATTTACATTTTTGTATAGAAAATTTGATTACAAATTGGATATCACAAAACAGATTTGGGTATTTATTCAAAATTCAAATAACAGAACACAGCAAAATGCCAATTTCTAAGATTTCTTCTTCAATTCACGGGTTGGGCCATGTTCCTCTCGCTCTGCCTTGACTTCCGTTTGCTTCGGGGTGATATTTTTTTGCTTTCTACTGGTAATCCTTCTTCCTCTTATTTGTAGATGACGCGTTTTATTTTATGGCTTATTTAAAAAGCCATACATTTGCAGATTTTAGCCGTTGCTGTGCAGTCTTCCACAGCATTACTAAATGTGCGGCTTAACGCACTGAGCAGTTTGCAAAACTAGCTCGGCGCAAGAGTTCTCTAGAAATGGAATAGTTAAGATAAGGTTTAGTAAATAACAATTTCAGCAGAGTTTGCCGGCGCGCTCTACCGATAAATTTTGTGAGCGTTTCCGCTACGAAAAAATAAGGAACACAAAAGGTGTTGGTTTGTTACTTACTACACAAACATTCTATTGCAAATTTTGTTTACAATAAAAGTATGTACAAACCGTAATCACTATGTTACTTTGTGAGATTATGACTATGCCATCTCTATATAGCAGGGAGCTTAGTCTTAATTTTCTGTTTACTTCTAGTCCTTTTGCCTGTATACGAAATATTGATGAAATACAGCAACTCATATTCCTCCGTTTTAGTTGCGATACCTTTCGCTACTTTTTCAAGTGAAACGTCTTTGCCGGTAGGAGTAACCACGCTGAAACGGAATTGTCTTTGCTTATATAGGAAGCAAATAATAAGTATATCATACAAGAGATACGATTAATGATTATATTTGTCGCTTCCGTCACACAAATTTTTTTCGGTTTAGAACTAGTTAGACCGACATATTCTTCTAAAGTACGTTATTTTCTATACATAATGGCCATTTACATCCTTTTTTTTGTCTAGTACCGAACTTTTAAATTAATCAAAAAATGTCTGAATTGCCAATTTTCAAATTAAGCGTTTTTCAACAAATATAACATATTATCTCGAGAGGTATTTGGAATATCAACTTTTTTTTTTATTTTACAACCGGATATATCAGGGGTGTTTATGATCTTATTGTAATTCAAAAAAAAATTCGTTTTGTGTCCCAAGTAATTACCAATATTTTGCTTTCGATGTAAGCAAATTTTTACTCAGCGACAAACTTTTTATTTTTAGATTTTAACATATACATGCAACTAGTAAAATTAATAATAAAATTTTAGAAATATTTACAGCAAAAATAAATATCATATATAGCGATGATTCTGATGGTGTATATTTTTTATCGGTACTGTTATTTATTTATTTATTTATTTATTAAACTCCCCTCTCAAACAGGTACAAGCACCTTGTTACCTGAGAGTGTAACTTACTGCGACACGATTCCTACGGCCCACTAGAACATGACATAATAGTTTTTGTTTGCTGTTAAAAACACACTTTTAGTAAGAACACTCCAACAAGTTTCACTTAAAGCTTACGTGCTCGGCCCACATTTTTTTTTTTTGTGTATTACTATTTTGGGTGTCTTGGGAAATCTCTTTTTTTCCATAATGTTTCGTTATTCATTTTCTTTGCAGTTATTGAAATCTTTGTCTAAATTTGTAAATGTCATGTGAGTTTTGAGATTGAACTTTCTTTATTTTTCTATTACTCGCTTCAATGGCAATGCTACGTTTGTGCGTATCTTTCCTTTCCAAATGTCATTTGTTCTTCCGTTATTAAATCAATTATCTGCTATTGTTTTCAGTGTTATAATCTTTGTATATATGTATTTTGTAAGTGGCGTGGCGTGACTTTTGGAACACATTGATTAAAAAGCATTAAAAAATTGAAAAATGATAAAAAAGACACAAATTTTATTTTTTTAAAATGCAAACAATTAAAGTATATTTTAGTTGAATTAAGATACATTTACATAACTATAATTTAGAATATTTTATAAAAAAACAATTACGCAGTATTTAAAATACATTTCTAAATGCAAACCTTCGTAGAATGAAAAATTTTAATTAAAAATGCATATTTTTATGTAATACGATTTAAATCCTGCCAACAGTTTTTTAATGAATTTATTACTATTTGCTGTTGTTATAGCAAACAATGCGTTTCTCAATGTTGCTTGAGGTTAAGCTGCGGCTAAAAAGATCTTTCAACTTCAAAGGAAGTGATTGCATCAGCTGCACTGTGCACGTAATAAGTACATGTCTTACATTTCGACACAGCTTATTTATTATTATTTTTAAGTTGCCAAAAAGAAGCGTGAAGCGTAGCCCATGGGTGCAGCTAGTTGCTATAGTAAAACCCGACGACCGGTCATAACTTATAAGAAATTATAACGGATAATCCGATTACCCGTCGTTACGTTTATTTCCTAAAAATTGGAAATACTTTTAAACTTTCAAATGTTTCCTGTTTCGATAAAAATAATCTATTATGGTATAAAATGCAAGTTGTTGATATATAGAGGTAAGAAAACTAAGTATACGGATAAGTAAGTAATTCAATAAAGTCCAACTTTTCTGGGAAGCACAAGACAGATTTAAGTTAACTGTAAAAAGTTGGTGTAAAGTAATGAGAACCGTGTGTACGTCGTATGATTTCAAATCACGTTTGATAAAACTTGAAAATTTTCGCAAGTTATTGAAGACCTCGGAAAAGTTGACTGCGTGTTCAAGAAACTCAAGCATTAAGCTAAAACTCCATTTCGTCTTCTCATTAAAAGGCATATTTCCATTTGGCAATATAAAGGGCGCATTTTCATCTTAATTTTCGGGAACCTGGTGGGTATGAAATTACACCTTTACAAACTTAACCAAATATTATCTCCTCATCAACAGGGATAAATTATCCTGGATAATTGAAGCCTTAAGAGGGCGGTGAGTGCGGAATGCTTTATCTAATCAAAAAAGCGGTCGTTCATTTGGAATTAAACTGGATGCCTTCAAGTATTTATAAACCCCCAAAACGAAATTTCAGTCTCCCGTTATAAATATAAATGACACAGCCGTCCCAGGAGCGTTGTGAGGTATCATTTGCAAAACAAATTAAAGAGTTAGCATGATGCAGCACTTTAAGGATTAGCACTGTCCAGTCATACCGCATACCTACTTCTCCTTATTCCTTCTTGCTTTTCCGCTTCTTCCGAGCAATTTTAATAATCGTAATATAAGAGCGCTTCGATATTAAACTAAAAACTCGACGAGAAAGAACAGCCGACTACTTATCCTTAATTTATATACCAATCAGTATTAACATCGGATTCCATGCCACAAGGGAAAGGAAGAGCCGTGTAGTAGGTATATATTTATTTATGGACTCGTACAGACGTCCAACTCGAGTGTTAGTTTTTGCAGGTCGGCCACTTCAGAAAAGTGGAAAATAACCAGGACTCTGTTATTTATCTATCATCTGAAGACGCTATCTTTACGTGCTATTTTTTGCTATATTTAGCGAATACAATTTTTACCCTTAATTACACATCAACGTTACAACTAAACCAATAAAAAGTTATTTAAAAAATTGTTTGTGATTTAAAGGCCTTCTTTAAGAGTGGAAAAAATATTTGTTTAAGCTACAGTTGCCGAGGGGACCATGCTGAGGTACAAAAACACCCATAACCATAACGGGGATTTAAACCCCAGACCATCACCGGCCTAAAAAATATTACTTTTATTATTCTAGATTTAGCAAATGCAAAGTATTACTATTTGCAGTAAGTTATGAATTACAAAAGAAAACAGAAACGATGCCGGTGTATTTAAGATCTACGGAAAAACGAATGAAAGTGGTTGGGATAACTCCTTAAAGTCCTAGCAGAAGAATTTCGTTAAAAGGGTATGTTGACAGAAATCAGAAATTATTTGTGCATGAAGAACGATACATTAACACTCACATTGCAACTTAGAAAAACAAAAAAATTAATGGTGAAAATGAGTGAGAGGTAGTACAAACTTTGTGCTTTCATATCTAAACTTTTGTTTTACGGGCTAACCTTATTTCTCTGCGGTTGTGTGCTAGTGCAATTACAAATCCTTTGAACATGTATTGGTTAAGGTGTGTGCGAGCACACACGCATACACGCGGGTTTACTAAATTGATTTGTTAAATTCGTGTAATCCTCACAAAGCTATTTTATTTCCAAGATTTTTGAACTCTAACTGAATTGGAAGCTTAGAAACAGTGTGGGATTTTGTTACAAACAGATTTTATTACTTAACAAAAGCGAACTATCTGTTTATAACAATAGAATCCGATAGAAGTTAATCCTCATTAATTTATAAATGTTTCACTTAGTTCATAATTTGTAAATATGAGGAAGCGTTCTTCACCTGACCTTTAAATATTTGGTTATTTGGAATTTTTGTTCTTATCGGAGACAAATTTTACAATTTTTTCTGTTTACTGCACATACGCGATTTAAATTTTAGAAACATAATGAAGAAGCGACCTTCATTTTTATCTTAAATTTATTATTTATGTTTATTTTTAATATATATCTATTAAAGCTCATCTAATTTTAAATATTACTATTTATAAAAATTAACATAAAACTTAAAATAACTTTGATAATGGCAAGTTTCTACAATCACAGTTTCAAGTTACGTTACTGTTAGCGCTGATTACTTATGCTATCTTCACACACAGCAATGATTGTTCACTGAAATTACCTGAGAGTTTCCTCTGCGAATATTTGTGTGAATACAAAAGAAGAGAACTCGTATAGCAAACAAATTTTATGTTGTAAACTGTCAAGTATTTTAACAACTTACCCTTTGCCACTAAAATTAATGAGGTGATCACCATTATACAAACGATATTTGTATTATTCATTTCTCCGAATAAATACCGTAAAAGCACTTTAAATTGAAGTGGAAAACAGTAAAAGTATCACTGTTGCTTGTTATGAACTGCCATGTAGCATTCTGCAGCAATGATACAAATGATAATTTTTGTTATTCGTTATATTTTTAGTAATATCAGAAGGTTATATACCGAATTCATTTTAAACGCAATTTATGAAATATTAGATTATGAATTACTTCCTCGAATTATTTAAAGCGGAAAAGTACTGGAACAGTATCAAAAAATTAATTACATTGTTTAATTATACAGAGTGCCCATTTTAAAACTCCGAGCCTAATTTTTTTTAAATAGGCAACACACAATACAAGTCACTGCCGACTATTATTTTAAAACAAAATATTGCTATAATTAAGATCATGGCAATCATGTTTGCACAAACTTGACAGTTTACTAATCAAATTCGTTAAGCCACATTACTTGAACGGTGCAAAACAAAGATTATCGATCACCAATCTTTGGTGCAAAATGTATTCCAACGCTGACAAAGTGGACATGCTTCTAATTATGGGTAAATGTCGAAAAAATGCGAGTGCTGCCAGTACTTTGTATGCGCAACGCTTTCCAGGTAGACGAATTCCAACAGACAAAACATTTAGAATGCTTTTTCTGAATTTACAAGAGTATGATGGGCAATTTTCAATACCAAAAGTAAGGGCACGGCAAGTTACGGTTGAACATAACGAAGTAGCTGTAATTGAAATGGTTACGGATAATCCCCATACAAGTCATAGAGCGATTGCAAATGCCTTAAACATTAGCAAAGGTTCTGTTTTCAATATTCTTAAGGCGAACAAATTTCACCCCTACCATGTTTATACCATACACCATCTTGAAGATAGGGATTATGAGCATCGTGTTCAGTATTGTCAATTTCTTAGACGGCAATTAAACGGCAATGCGGAATTTTTAAGTATGGTATTATTGTGATGAAGCGAGGTCTTCAAACAGCGGCATGGTTAATCGACATAACTGCCACTATTACGCCCAAGACAATCCCCGCTGGATCAGGATAACTCATTTTCAGAGAATTTTTACTCTTTATGTGTGGTGGGGTATTATTGGCGATTTTGTAATAGGTCCACATTTCTTTAATGGAAATTTAGATGGTAAAATGTATCTAAATTTGTTAATTAATGAACTACCGGCTCTCCTCCAAACAGTTCCTCAAAACGTACGGAATAGCATGTGGTATTTAAATGATGGTGCACCTCCGCATTTTCATAGGGATGTGAGAAATTATCTTAACCAACGTTTTGAGGGACGCGTAATTGGACGAGGTGCATTGCATCCTTGGCCTGCCCGTAGTCCCGATTTGACTCCGCTAGACTTCTTTTTGTGGAACAAAGTAAAAAATGATGTCTATGAAGTGCCCATTCAAAATGAAGAACATCATAATTCAATGTTGCCGCTCTATCACACCGGAAATGTTAGCTCGTGTAAGAGGTTCGATGCGTAGAAGAATTATACTCTGCGAAAACGAAGGGGGAAGGCAATTTGAACACCTGCTTCGTTAGTATTTGTACTATGTTCCTATTAAATTATTGTAGTTATTGTTGTCAAATATTAAATTTGAGTTATTAAAGTAACCTTACATTTGTACTTAATCATTAGTAGATACATGTACTGTAAAACAACTCTGATCTCAATTTGAAAAAAATGGTAGAAATGCATAGTGATATAAGGGTTGCATTGTGTGTTGCCTATTTAAACAAATTTCGGCTTGGAGTTTTAAAATGGACACTCTGTATAAAGCCTTTTTGTATAAAACGACGTAGTTTTGCAGTCGTATTTTTTATACATTTTCGATCTGGTTATTTTCCTACACTTTCAATATAATACTGATCTTAGAGCAACTTCACAGCTTGTTTCTCAATCCTTCTAGATTCAAAATAGGGGCCACTACAATTTTTTTGCAAACTTTGACTTTAAAACCTTGTTACGCAAAAACCAGTTCTTGGATTGGCATTAAAACTTTATAGTGATTGTAAATATTAGCCCCAGGGGAACCCAACGTTAATATGCAGCACGAAATTTTTTGAAAAAAAAGTGGCACTTTTAAATGAAAAATATTTTTTCCACTACTAGCATTAAACGATATCATTATTTACTTTGTTTTAGAGCCAAGAAGATGAATTTCTTTCCTAGTGGTTACTAATATTTCATTATTAACTACTGGTTAATAATGAAAACAATTGCTACCAATCTTTAAATTCGCCATAAACTTTCATGTAAAAATCTTTTGATTTTACTGGTAATAACTGTTCACCAACACTTTCTGCACCTTCCCTGATTTCAGAAGGAGTGCAGTTTTCACTCAAATCATCAAAATTGGACATTTTATAACCACTATTATAAAATATATATTTTACATAAATGTCAATTGAAATTAACTATTCTCTTGTTTTCACGCAAGGCTACTTTATTTTTGTGCATATTTGCATTTGTAATTTTACTTTTTATTAATGTAAAATCAATTAATTATAAAAGGAATAAGGGTGCTAATAGTGGAAAAAGTAATATATAAACCACGGTAGAGAAGACTTATCAGCCTCGCAACTTATTGCTATATTGAATTAATTCTGCTCGGTTGAGAAAAATGTCTTCTCTACCTTGGTCTATAATATACTATTAATATTCTTGAAAATCTTAAAAACATATTGATATAAAACTGGCTACACAATTTTCTTTATATTTTGTAAGCTCACGGAGCTAAGCAGAAACAGCAATTTGGTTTAGTGTTTCTTACCAACCCGCTAATTCTTCTGTAACGCCCTCTATGAATTTTTTTAGTTTGAAAATTCAGACACCATTATTTAATAAACCGAGGACGGCAAAACATCTTTCTTTCCACTAAATTGCTTGAGTGATAGTAGTATAAACCCCCCCCCCCCCCCCCCCACACACACACACACAATTATGACCAGACGAATTTTTTCTGTGGTCTCTGGTTTTTCTTAATTCACAGATATCGTTTACCAGAATAGAATAAAAAAAATATCGTTTTTTTTCACAAAAAGCTTAGAAAAATTTCCATTCCGTGAAAAACCTTAATACACGGCCTATTTTACATTTATCTGAGGTTTGTTAACGGTATTCTATAGACCAATATTGCATGACAGAATTACACAGAACGAACTGCTATTAAAACCGGATGGTCTCTATGTCAGCTCTTTCCCTGTTTATAGCTAGCAACTGAAACAAATAAAAGATTCTCAAAAAGTTTAAACTATTATTTTTATTTGAAAGCTTTCTATAGTATATTCACGACATTTTAGTGTTGTACAACATGTTCTTATAATATAAGTGTGGTGCCATCTTATTAGTCACTGTTGGCGCGTAAAATGTTGTAACAGGAATACTTTTAAAAATATGATCAGTAACCATTTTTAAAGTACAAGAAATTCTATGCAAAGTCTTAAGGTCTTTGTTTTAGATACAGTATTACTAGTTTACTATATGGTGATACCATCTGATGAATTGATAGATATTGGTATTATAAAACAAAACAAAAATTACGTTAGCTGTACAATTTTCATAAATAAATTCGAAACAAACTTTTAATCATTTTAGTGTGGTTAAACGGTAAATATTTGAAATCTATTGCAAAACAAAAATCACATTTTGCAAATATTTTAACAGCACAAAATACGGATTATTCCAGCGTTCCATTTGAACTTCATATTTTCGAACAGTGTTGTTTACTTTCCATTCAGATAATAACAGTAAAATCACAAAGCATAAACTGTGCGAAGCGCTTGATATACAAAAATGTTAGCATATCCGGCTAAAACTTTCCAGGATGTTTTTGCGAGAGATTATGGATATCTGCACATTATAATGCAGGATATAACCGTGTCCATATGAATATAATATTTAAATATCAGGGGGCACTTTAATCGTGCTGTCACATTTAACCTCGCGTTGGGTTAAAACCTATCTGATGCAAATCCCCTCCGTATATTGGGGTGAGACCACCCACCCTCTGTCATACAACACTGACTCACAGGACGTGGCTGATTCACGAGACGGACGGGATTAAACAATTAATGTGCAGACACTCGTCAAAAATTGTTTGGTGACTAATAGCTCTCATGTTGGTTATAAAACGCTATTGTAAATTGTTGATCCAAAAACCCCAACAAAACATTCAATGGAAATAAAATAGAGAAATTCGATTCCTCTGAAGTTTAACTAACACATTAGGGTTAGTTTTAAGTTTCGTGTAACAAAGAGAAAATGTTGTGTTCTATTTATGTGTGAGTTTCGATCAAACAAAATATGAGGTTGAAAGGGCGTATTTTAATGACCAATAGTTCTAATTAGTTAAAATAAAAGGGCGTTTTAAAGCGCTATAAAAGCGATATGAAACGGAAGCAATAAAACGTATTTATAATTAAGGCAATCAATATTCACCTACCATTTCGATAAAAATACATGCTCTCTCGTATTACTCAACAGGGATTTTACGTTTTGCACGAGAACGTGGAAAATAGTCGTCACAAAATGATTTTTTAAAACGGAAATAAAACGGACAGACGCGTTTTTATCCGACAAATTCCATAAAATGTATGAGGCGTTATAAACTTTTTGCAAAAGAAATATTGTCGTTATAGAAGAGTGTATAGATAGAGGATGTCGATATCAGTAATAGACATGATGTATCGGTATTGAGTGAGAGAGGGTTGGTATTCGGACCCTTCTTAGAAAGCAGCAATGTGGATGTGATTGAGTTTAAGGATAGCAGTGAATGGCGACCGGAAGCAGTGCTCCGAGTTACCGGAAGTGTGATCGGATTTGTTAAACGGCAGAAGGGATTAGAGCGGATTCTAGGACTGGACCACGCTCCACTGCTCCAGAACTCAGCTTAGAGCTGATGGCCGCGTTCGGATTTAGTTTTATTACTGGAATTTCGATCTTTGAATCCCAGATTCCCTAATACCTCCCAATTCCACCAATTGAAGGACTTAAAAACAATTAAGCCCAAAGTTTTAAATCCCCCGAGACGTAATTCGCGCTCGCAAATACCACAGGCGAACCGACAAAAACAGCCTAGAGATCATATCTAAAGTAAATTGAAATCTAGACGTGCCCGAAATTACCCCTATCATTAAAACACATCTTAGAAGATCCAAACAAAGCTCTGTTTACAAACACAGACAAGTAAAATGTAATTTCTCTTAATCTCCCGTTTCTCGTAGTTTTACATTTAACTCATGTGAAAAATTTTGCCTTAAATTACATAACTACTATGCTATGTCTAATTGCTAAATCAATACGGACATTCAAGAACTTTTTATTACACCCATTTTTCTTTTATTTACAGGGACTTACAAATATCTATCATGGTGTTATAAAAAAGAAACCTTAACAGGATTTACTAACACGCAAAGTAATTAAACATGCATTAATTGAATTTTCCTTTAAAAAAAGTTCAAAAAACCGATTTATTTAAAACATTTCAGAAAGTTATTTGCGAAGGACAGTCTATTTTATGTTGAAATTAGGCAAAAGTCTTGATTTTTCTCTTGATTTACAGTAAAAACCTGATTTTCCTGCAGTAGTGTTAACATAATTTAAAAAAATTAAAAATTTTCAGATTGAATTTTTAAAACTGCCGCTTATAATACAATTTCTGCTAACGGTTTTTAAAATATCATTGAGGTACTTTTCTTATCCTTGTTAAATTCCAAGGAACGTAATATGGCTTATGATTAGGTGCAAGTGAGACCGCCACATACTGTCTTGTGAATAATTAATAAAAAACGCATAAACGTGATTATTTTTGCGTCTCTAATTGTATTGATTTTTTCTTGTCGAAAGTCATTCGTAAGTATGATTTTTGGTCATGGATATCCTGAAAAAGTCATGGATTCTAATTCTTGATAGTTAGCAGGAACCCTGTGAAAGGTTAAATCCAAACATAAATTATAGACGTTGTACTGAAAGGCACACGTCATCAAAAATTCATGTATGCTAAATTTCCTATTGCTGATCTAACCAAAAATCGATGTACAAAAGTGATTAACCATTTAGAGGGCCTGCTCTGTAAAGTTTCGGTTAATTTTTAACAGAGTGGTAATTTAAAGTACCATAACAGCGATTTGCGTCTATAGTAAAACCACTCCCGTGCAACAGCACTCTGTTAAAACTTACCAAGTTCTTTAAAATTTACCAAATACAGCACCCTTAACAAAATTAAAACTTTATCTTGGTTAATCTACTAAGTAATTAAAATAAATTCTTTTTCTAATAATTTCATGGATTTAATATTTGTCACATGCAAAGGATACATATTTGTCTAATTATCATATTCTATTATTAGAATTTTGTTTAACATTTCGCATCTTCATCTTAAAACAAATTCAAAGCATTTTTCATCTTCAAAAAATGTCCACTAGTTGCACTATTTAATAGAATACTACAGAGTTCATAATTACTCGAAAAAATTGTTTTGTCAGCACCGGGCTATAGTCTTATAAACATTTGCCTTTGGGTTAAAAGTACCAGGGTGTGGTATGCCCGACGAGAATAATGGAATTCATACATCACGTGACCAAATTGCAGCAGCTTTCGGCATTTATCCGTAGGATAGCACAGGCGATTTAACGTATGCAGCAACAGCTTTTTCTTGTGATTGCATACCTCTTGCGAGGTGTAGCATATCTACCCAACTCCTGTCCTGCGTGGGGCTCCGAACCACGGAAATGCACATCATTTCTAGAGAACATTGTATTACAACAATCTCCGTTGTGAAAAATGAAGTCCGCTAACACTCAAAAAGGGTTCTGCGAGCTATAGGCAACACAACTCACACCAGAGTACGTTGGTGTTTGTCCAAAACCTTCCAACGGAGCATACAGATTTAAAAAATCCGGGAATCGAATCCTAAGCAACTGGGCGAAAGTCCAGCAGCTAGACCGCTACACAATCCGCGGCTCGCCAGTTTGTATCGTATTTATTGGAATCACATCTTTCAAGTAAGTACAACTTAAGTAACATCGTTAATCGACGTAAATTGAACAATGATAATCATTGTAACATGGCCTACCTATGAAATTATAAGCTCTAATCAGCTGTGTTTAGTTGTCACTGCAAAATAAATAATCTTTTAATTTTGCATTTTCTTGGGAAAATGTTAAAATGACACTTCTCCACATAGTTGCACTACAGCGCAGGGGATAACCATTGATCTAGTTAGCTTTACCAAACTTTTAAAAAAGCCAATCAAAACTAAAACAATGATGAAAAACGCATATACAAACACTAGCGGCAGCGTGCGCTCTTCGTGCAAACCAAATGGCAAACTAAGAGCGCAGCAACCGCTAAGCAAGCTCTGACGTCACGGCTGAATGATTTATTGGGCAATGGATTTGTCCGAAGAGATGTAAAACTGTGAATCCGTGTGTGATAGATGTTTGCACTTCAAAGATTCCTACCTTGTAGACGATAGAATTGCCAGAAGTTTAGAAGCGTTAACAGCAGAAATAAGCTTCTCACTTAACAACTTCAAGAGATTTATTGATACAATACATCACAAAAAAGAAAATAAAAATAACTGCAATTTCTGTGTACAAAATAAAATATGGATTAAAACATGGTAAGTATAACAACAAGAAGCACATCCTTCATTTCCGACAAAACTAGGTGTCTGAAGCAGACAGTATTCGCAGTAAAAAAAAGTAATCCGAATACAAGGTGTTGTAACCACAACAGAACGACAATTACGCTAATTAAAATTTAGTTGGTAGAACGACCGCCCTCTGGTAGTTAGTTGACAACATCTGAAATCTCAAGGGCGGCAAGAGACGAATTCTACTTTTCGGGTAATTCTCTAATTTGTCCTTTATTGCGAAAAATTCGTTGTAGCTGTAAAATCGCGTTTTAATTTTTCATTTTATTACTCAAAGTAAAACGCTAAGACAAGGCACCTAAAACATCTTTCTTTCCAACAATTTAGCTTAGTATCGAAGACTAGCAAGAATCGAAGCTCCTCTGTGTTTTGATTCAAACGTTAAGTTTGGGAATTTTTCCAAGATATTCAGTGCATTACAACAAATAAAAGGAATTTAAAAACCAGATAGATTTGGTTTGCTATTTAAGAAAAAATTTTGTTTGTTAATCAATATAACAAATCCGTATCCTTTACAATAGTCTCAACTTTTAGTGGTGAGAGGCCCCCCACTACTACAACGCACATATTTACAATGTGTCCAATACACAGAACTTACATTCATTTGTAGAGTGGACCGCTACAGTAAGAAGCAAATTTAGGTTCACTGGAGTCGAACGGTTATTGTGGGGCTGTCCGCTTATAGGTACTTCGTATTGTTACAAACCTCGGCGGCTTACGGGCCTCGCTCTATTTCTCGGACTGTCCCAAACTGATTTTAACATCACCGTTTAGTCCCACCACTTGCGTGCACTTATGCCGAAGTCGTGGACCCCATAGAGTGACTTGAGCCGGTCTGGATTACAACTTGCCTTTGCGACGACCTTATAGTGTATTGAAGGTATTAACACCGGAACGAGTTATGCGCGGCTGCTTAATACACATAAACCTAATTGAAAAACATTTCATCAGTACCGCCTAACTTATGGGGGCCATTTTATTGTTTACGGTGGTAACACCTCCCGGGGCCTTTGTTCGAGCTTTTTTCAGTTTCCTTCATAATATTTTCTTTCGGGGGGCAGCCCTGAGTCCCCAAGACCGACTCACCGAAGGAAACATAAAGAACGGCGCGCGAGCGCCGCGTATGAAGATACCAAACAAAATCGGAGGCGTAGCCCACGGATTATGCTAGTAGTTAGTTAATCAATGTTGAAAACAAATCTGGTGTATTTTATTATTTTGCTTCAAGACAACTACGTCAATTTTTTCATGAAAGCAGAAACAATTTTGATGACCGAAATGTAACGGGAGTAATTATCAAATCTCTCGACAGAAGCTCTGCTAAGGAACCACCACATGTAGAAAATTGGTGGGTGGAAATAATCCCCAATGCCAGGAAATAATCCCCAATGCCATTACTTAGTAGATTTATAGATACCCCTCATACTACCACTAGATCAATTGTTCAAGAAATAGCATAAAGACAAAGATCGGTTGCAAGGGTAATAAATTATATAAAAGTATGAAATGTTATCAATTTAAAATAATTTTAAACTAAACGCTCGAAGCAACTGATTATAATGCGGCTTCATACAGCAAAACTCTTACGCTGTATTTGGCTTATTGAAAAAGCAGACTTTTTGGAGAATGGCGTATTAACGGACGTATTAACGTTGCGGAGGTACAACTATTTATCTAATTACACCTTATTTTTTTAAAAACTATTAAAATGCAATTTATTGCAAAATGTACCAATGTATTAAAAACGATTGATCAGCATATGCTTGTGCTTTATTTTATTTACATTAAAGTTGTTAAACATCTTAGTATTTGAGAAAAAAAGGTCTTTAACATGTTGGCCAGCCTGGTCACCAGACTTAAACTTTGCTTCAGTACATTTTTAATGTGTGGAAAAAATTTTAGATGTAGAATATTTTCTGCTCTAATACATCCACCTATACTTGCATAATAGATTTCTTATTATTATCGAATTTGTATTTTGAGCTATTGCAAATTCAATTAATGTTAGAAACAAATTCGTTTAATCTTATCTAAGAAATTTTGAAAGTTATTAATACCCAATTCTTGTACGTTAAGTTTTGTAAGTGAGTTTAACTGTTTTGCCCAGTATATTACCAATGCAGGATAACATTATTTCAAGTATACACGTTTACTTTGCATTCAGTTTACATTTGCAACATTTTAACTTTACACCATTGAAATAATAGTTCTCCAAGTTCATAGATGTGTAACTAAAGTGCAAAGCAAAGTCCTGTAAATGGAGATCCGAGTGTTTTGTGTCTTGAGAGAAACGTCGGGTCGCGGTTAAAACACCTTCGCTGTTCGTGCAAAGGGATGAAAAGATAAGAATTTGGGACTCAAGGTTATTTTTTGAGCGGAAACGCTTCTTTTACAAAAGTTTCGTGGCCGGAATGCTTTTTACCTAACCGTAATTTAAGTTTTACACCAGTAAGTGCAGTCTAAGGCTGTAGCGGATCCTTTTGATCTTCAGATTAAATTTGCAACAGCAGACATGGCGGCCTCATTCTTAACTGCTTTTATTTTCGAGCTGATACCAGAACGTACATCCAGCATACGTAACGGCGTTGTTTTTGCAAAATACACGTAGAATATGGAAACAAAGCCAGTAAAGTTTTTCCATTAACAATTTTGAGCTCAATCGTGCTGCCGCGTATTCTGCTCAAAAATACAGGCCCCATAAATTAAGGTGGCTAACTGTATTTAAAATTCAACCCTTGCGGTGGCTAATTAACCTCGACGTACTAATTTTTCTCTCTTTCTAATTTTCCCCGGCAGGGGTTCCGAAGAGAGCAACAAAGTAACCTTTGTTTTTCATATATTCGGCATAACCACGAAAGCATTTGTTAATTTGCATTTTAGCATTTATTTTGTTTTCTGCACGACTAATTGTGTAAATCATGTAAATCCGCTGTTTAATTGCCCGTGCTTGCATTGTAGAACACTACACAAATAAAAGGATTCCACGAACCGAGCCGACCCTGTTGTTCGCCTGGAGTGCCCGGAAGAAGTGTCGTTCCGACCGGAAGTTGTGTATTAATTAATGATACGGTTTTATTTTCTTCCGGAGCCATCCGTGTGAGTTATGGCTTCATTTTTTTTGTTCATGTATGGAAAATTGTGAGGCGCGATTTAAGAAAAATTGCCTCCTCTTACCTGAACCACCGCCACAACAGAATCGAGCTTTTTGCCAACGGATCAAGAATTTGTTAAACCAATGTCATAAAACCTGTCATTATTTTGCAATCTTGTGAAAGCACGTTGGATGTGTTCAATATAGCTCTTGTACATTGGGCTTTATTCTAACCCGCGGGATTGGGATCACTTAGGCTCTGTTCTCTCAAGTATTGGATTTATGTTGAAAACCGCACCAGGGGTATTTTTAACTTGGATTTGGGATACAGGATTGCTTTTGAAATCGCCTGGACAAGAGGGCTCTTCGCTAAACAACTCATTATTTTTAAATCAGATTAGATTGCAAAATGGGAAAATATTTCTTTACGAGAAAAGCCTCTTTGCGAAGAATTCTTCTGAAGGGTTTAAAAAGAACAACGTACCTAGCCTAAGCAATTTTATTACGCTGCAATATATCATGTAGTTTTATAAAATTCTAGCTTTTTCGGTGTTTAAGTTTGAACTGAGATTTCATATGCAGCGATATTTCTTCATATTTACATATCTCATAAACCTTGCCTTGATGCAAGGGGCGAGATATTTCATGCGATGCGGGCTGATCTAGCTTGTCGGAATAATACACTCATCATATCTTTCTCTCGCGCGAAAATATTCCAGTTTATTTAAATATTACAGAAATTTTTCTTCACTTTACTACTGTTTCGCTCTGTTTTATTTAGAACGTGTCTACTCTGCCAAATTAGAGTCGTTTAAGTTTTCTAGACGGCGACGGTTCCTTCTTAAAATTTGACGGCCACGTATCACACAACACATGTTCCACTTTACACGAGTCGTGTTTAAAAAAAGTGTGCTGTAAAACAGTTTTGTTGTAATAAAAATTTGTTTTCCCACTGCACAATCACCTTGCGCTCTAGCACAGAAACAACACGAACAATTTCGTGTTCCGTGTGCTTATATTCCATTGAGTTAAGGCCATAGAGCGAATAAATTAAGTAAATACCTTTATGGCAAATTACTACTAATTCAATTCAGTTTGGTAAATTTATGATGGGTACTAAAATGCCATTTTTCTTTACAAGTAAGAAAAGCGATAGAGTACCTATTCTTAAATGCAATATTATAGAGTAAAGAAATAAGAAAGAGAAGGAATTGCATACACCACTCAATGATCAAAAGCAGTTAACTGCATCGCTTCAAAACGTGGTGAATCACTGAAAATAACAAGTGTTGAAGCCGTGGAAATGCACACTCTAAAACGAGTGGCAAGAACAGCTTGAAGGAACAGAATAGGGTACGTAAAACACCAAATGAACATGAAAAGAACAATTAACACCTTTATTGGTTTAAATTATTTTATTTTGCAGACAAGATTATATTTTAAAAACATTTAACGTGAAGAAACAGAACAACATTTTAAAAAACGGATTCATTCAAGAATATTTCCAAAAATGGGAAGGATCTGGTCGGGCTGGAATACTTCGTCGAAACCTGGTGTAACCACTGCTTTTCCGTTGCGGTGACTTGCGGTATTCGGGATTTATTTAGCGTCTCATCTCGGGTGACTTTACTTTGACTATCGAGAGGAGATGAGATGTTTTTTTTAAGTTTACTTTACGAAAAAAAGTTCACGCCACAGTTCAATTTACGGAGTAACGTGATGAATTTAGTGATCCGTGCAATTAGTTATGCACATTACTTAACGTACTCTATCTACTATACGAAATTGTTGTCATGGAACCCATTTTCTTGGAATTTGTCATGGCCGGTGTATCGTGTACCGTCTGTATCGTGAAACATAACATAGAAGCATAGTATAATTAACTTTCTTGTTATTGAAGGCGTCAAACCGACTGAATTTTACGCAGATTTAGCTCACATTAGATTTGAATGGGCTAAGACTAACTGGGAGATTATTTGTGATAACTGCAACACGAGTCGTTCCTGCTGCCATTTCATATTTTTTGAAAAATAAATTAAATGTCGATTTTCACCAAATTATAAATTCGATTTTAAAATAACGTTCTAAGATTTATTTTACATCTTTTTTTATTATATCTCTACAAAATAATTACACTTTAATGTTGTTGATTTTAAAATAAATTAACAAAACCATGTATGTAAAAAATTTAGTCAATAATGGGTCAAGCAGAACGTATTATTGAAAAGCCTTTTTCTATAGTTAAGAGAACAAAGTGCATAAAAGGTAACTTTGGTTTAGTAGCAATTTAATAAAAAAAAAATTCTAAATTATATTCAAGACGAAACAAGACAGACAGACCCTTCATCTCCTCTTGCATCGAGCATCTCAATGAGACGAGATGGGCCTTCAGTGTAGCTTCGCCTGGCGGCAATACCATCAGGAA
The DNA here is from genome assembly GCA_958336395.1 of Ctenicera cuprea. NCBI lineage: Eukaryota > Metazoa > Arthropoda > Insecta > Coleoptera > Elateridae > Ctenicera > Ctenicera cuprea. The sequence continues at coordinate 47,955,235 of OY284488.1, forward strand.
GGCTTTGCTAAAACATGGTGTAGCCGCTGCTTTACGTTTGCAGGAGTTCGCGGTGCTGGGAAACTTGGCCAAAACGTGTTATAATCGGGGAGACGTGCAGAGAGAATAGAATTCGTTGACAACGAGCACGTCTCCCTTGACGCTGATTGGCTGTGAGTAGAGCACTGCTTAGTTTCTTATTATTTTTTGGCGTGAAGATGTAAGCCGAAAGGGGAGGGGGACAATGCAATTTTTTAAATCATCTTAGAATACTTTGGTACGGTGACGATTATAAGAAAAAAGACTTGCAAATGTTTATTACTAAGAGCTACTAAGCTAAAGAAAAATTGTCAAAAGACAATCAGAAAAACAATAACAGCAAAAAATGGAAACTAAGGATCGAAAAGCGTTCGGCAAATGAGTACATACAGGGTGATTTAAAACAATACCGACTAAATTTTAAAACTGGTAGTTGGACCAAAAAAAATATTTATGAAATAGTGGCGTCCAATCGCCCTTGCAGAACGTCTACAAAACGTGGACATAGCCCAAGCTGTTGTACAACACTCACGCGTATGTGTTTTTGCGGTGCCAGCCTTCCGGGCGCTAATCATACTGCGCGTACTTTAGCATTTCAAGCATAAAAAGAGAGAAATAAAGGTACTATTATCTCTTAATGAAACTAGAATTCCAAACGCAGGTATGTAAACCCTGCTTGACAACTATGATGAGAATTATGCAACCCAAATGACAGGTACGCGCAACTGTGACGGTTTATCTAGCCTCGTCTTACTTAGATCCTCTGCAACAATAGTTGTACAGGGCGTAACAAAAATAATGGGTTGGTTACACATAGACGTATTGTACTCACTGAACTGATCAGAAAAGTGAATGTAAACATGTGTCCTAAAATGCTTCTGAAGCGAGCTGGGACCCTCAGAAAAAGGCGAATGAAATTAAAGTTTCAATTAATATCTCAGACACCTTTTAATACAAAATAATGAAATTTGGCATAAGTCATTTTTATTTATAATTTTTGTAATGTTTGATTTCTTTAATTTATTGTAAATAAATAATAATTTTTTTTATCAATTTCAGTCAGTAATATAATTTCACCTTAGAAAATGCAACTATTTCTTTATTTTGTACTAATTTATTAACTTTGGATACAGAAATTAAAAATACTGAATAGCAACTAACTAATAACAAAACGTAGTTATTAAAGTTTTTATTCAATAATAGTTGTCATTTTTTTGTTAGCAGTTTAATTTTGATTTTTATTTGGACCAGCATTATTGTTTAAGAACTGTAAGAATTTCGTTTTGTTAATAGTTAGTAGTTAGTTGTTATCCACTATCTTTAAGTTTTCTGTATCCAAAGTTAATAAATAGGTACGAAATAAGGAAAAGTTTAATCTCGTTCTGAAGTAGAAAAATGTTTAAATCGATATGTTCTGGAAAACAGCTAGTCGTAAAAAAATAAGGGTATTAATTTTAGGTATTCTTTAACGTAGAACGATATTACTGACTTAGAGGTAGAGACACCAGAACACGTGCTATGCTATTGTCCTGCCCTCGCAACAATTAGAGTATCTATGCCGAAGAACTTCTGGCCTGAGATGGTCGACATCAGCAACACCCCAATCGCAAACATTCTCAAGTTAATTCACACAATTGGGTGGCTTGGGTGCTTCACGTGTTAGGGAGCTGCTGTGGAGGTAGCACAATGGTCCCGTCGTTTATGGCCTAAGCCAACACCACAGGTGGTGTTGCCTAAGCGCGCGTGTTTTCTCACTCTCCAATCCTAATCCAGAATTCAGATAGTAGCACTTACTGGAAGTAAACCGTATGCCAAATGTCTTTTCTTTATATTACAGGAGGTTTGAGATATTAATTAAAACTTAAGTCTTGGAAGAAGCTAAACAACAAACCCTTCAGTTTTCAATCAACCTATTTACCTTGCCTGCAATACTAACATAAAACAGTAAAAACAGTATGTGTACCTTAAAATAGTAAAGTAAGTTCACAAGATATTATTATTTTGCTCCTTACTATAAGTTAAATTATCTAATAAATTATAAGTATCAATTTTTACAAAGATGAACAGTATTATAGTACTCTTTTCAGCATTAGTTTTATTTATTTCTCATGCCTTTTTTTGGTAGCACACCAAAAAAGTATATTGCCTACATTAATAAAAATTTTCATCTCGGTTCTGGATTTCACTCTGGTTGTTAAAAAAATATGCAGGTATATCAATAACACGCTGCCGGCAGCTTATAACTAATGAATTTCATACGCAGGTAAACTGTAACAGCATAACATATAAATCAGAAAAAATATATCGTGGATTTAAAAAAAGCATTAGTAATTTTATCAGTAGTATTAGATTGTAGAAAGCTTCCGTATAAGCCAGCACAACACACAGAGACTTCAGTAACAATTTAATTTTTAACTGTTCAGTTTTTATGCGTGTCTGACATAGTGTTATAACCTAGATCTAAATTTAGATTAAAATGTGAAAATGTTGCTAATGGTATTGACTTGTTCAGATTCACGGTTTGTTTTGAATCTAATCTACATAATTTGCGTAGAATGTTTTATACGCACATAAACGAACAAGAAGAGTAGTTTTATTTAAGGTTAAACTCAACACTTTTGATGCTATATTCTACTAAATATTTATCAAGTTTGAATCTAGCTTTGTCTACCTACTTATTTATTTATTTCATATACATTATGTTGTATTCAATTATAAATATTATAGAAGATTATAAACCTAAAATCTAGAAATTTTTATAATTTATGTAGCATTAACTTCAGATATACAGGGGTATATAAATTGGCGAAAGAACTACACGTGGCGATGTTGGTCATAAAATTCTGAGTCGAAAATCTTAATACCAAAATATTGTACCATGCTTCCTGGGTATACACGGGATCTTCAAAGTTTCAAAATAAAGTCTTTTAATAAGTGTTTTAATTCATTATCTGTTGACAGAAAGAGCTGCAAATTAGAAGAAATAAAATTTGTAATAAATATTGTTTCATAGATGTTGTTTTTCAGCCCCAAAAGCGTGTTTTAAACATTTCTTCGTTGACTTATCATTGTAAAAAAAATACATATTGCAGCATTGTAAAACAATAATTATTCAAGAGTGATGCGACTCTAAATTACTTCTGTCTTGATAACGTCCAAGAGTGTCAAAATTTGTAATTGGACTTTTCTCGTAGTTATTAGTATTAATTATTATTATTTTCGTTTTCTCGTTTCGTTCACTAACAATGGATTTTACGTTCAATGATTATGCTGATGTTATGTACATGGTATCTGGTTTCTGTAATGGAAATGGCTACATGGCAGAACGTGAATATCGTGCACGTTATCTAAACCGGAGGCATCCTACAGCAAATGTTTTTCGAAGGCTGGACCAACGTCTTCGTGAAACTGGTTCATTTGTTCCAAGGAATGTAAACGCTCGCTGGTCGACCAAGGTAAAGGCGCACGGTACAACTGGAAGAGCAAATTTTAGATGCAGTACAAGAAGATTCCTCCGTCAGCACCCGGCAGTTAGCTACAACATTAAATATTCCCAGCAATAAGACCGTTGATTTAGTTCTAAAACAAAACCTTCATCCATATCATGTCACCAAAGTACAGCCCCTTTATGAAAATGATAACATAGCCCGATTGAATTTCTGCAACACGTGACAATGACGGCTTCTTGAGACGTATTCTTTGGAGCGATGAATGCCTGTTTACTAGAGATGGTGTGTTTAATACACATAATATTCACCATTGGGCTGACGAAAACCGCACGAATATCGAGAATATGATCACCAGAGAGGATTTTCCATTAATGTTTGGCTTGGCATAATAAACCATAGGGTTGTTGGACCAATTTATTTTCCGAATCGTCTTAATGCCGATGAATACCTCAATGTTTTAGAACAAGTAATTGACGAGATGCCGTTGCAGATAAGACACGAAATGTTATACATGCATGATGGAGCTCCTGCTCACTTTGCTCGTAATGTAAGAGAGTGGTTGGACGGACACTTGCCAAACGGATGGAAAGGTCGCGGCGGCCCTATCTTATGGCCCGCGAGATCCCCCGATTTCAATCCATTAAACTTTTTTGTTTGGGGTTTCATTAAAGGAAAAGTTTATGCTACGCCTCCACCAAATTCTGACGAAGTTGGGAATATAATTAATGCGGCTGTATTAGAAATCACCCCCCAAAAACTTGAACGAGTGATGCAAACTATACCACAAAGGTTACAACTGTGTTTGCAAACAGACGGTTTTCAGTTCGAACAATTACCTTAACTTTGTTCCAACATTCACGGAGTATTGCGATGTAACGGACATCCTTAGTTACCGTGCATTATAACAAAACACCTGTGGTGTGTGGATCCAATGTTGTCAAATGTACGTTCCTTTAAAATGGTTCCTGAGGACAGAGGAAGCATTGTCCAACAGTTTGGTATTAAGATTTTCGACTCAGAATTTTATGACCAACATCGCCACGTGTAGTTCTTTCACCAATTTATACACACCCTGTATAATTCAAATATTTTATTTATAAGAGATAGACAAAATGAGTTAATTTGCTGTTGTGACATTAGGTGCTAGCGCTGGTCATATATTACGATAATATTTTACGCCGGATTATTCACAGATAATACCGATAGTGGCGACGATGTTTTCGGCAATTTTTCCACTACAGATTACAAGTATTTATTTTGGCGAAAATTGATGAGAGTGCAAAACACGAGTGTCAAATTTCTTAAAAAGCCGGATGCAGCATTCGCTTATTAGGCATGATTATTGCAATGCATCTTTTATTTGCAGAATTATAACAGCAGCCATAAGCAGTTGCTATGGCAAATTAAATAAAAACTTACATCGAAAATTTATACGATTGAAAATCAATGCTGTAATTCTGATTTGATTAGTGAAAACCTCCAAAGTTGAACATTGTGATTAGTGTGGTGACATGCAAGTGCAATAATCCTTGAAGTTTGTTGATACGCATATTAATATTGAATATTGGAAATAATTGCTTTTATTGCAGCAAAACAGGTCTCAGCATAAAACCTAATTTTGCAAGTAATAATAAGCCATAAAAGTTTAAAAATGATTGATCTTTAACACCACACCAGCTATAAAAAAAGTAGAGAATGCACGTTGACTGATATGTTGTAAAATTTGTGCATGTTACGAATCTACATGACGTAGAGACTCGTACTCTGCGACATGTCACCATAATCCGCGGCGCTATTATTCAATGTTGAGTTTGTAATGCCTCTGACACGGTAACTCATGGCAGAGCCCGCTTATAGTCAAACCACTTTTTTTAGTGGATTTGCGGAAATATTCCCTCATTAAGTGGATTTAAATTTGGATGATGTAAAACTCGCTGCTGAATGCCTCCCTTTATTCGATGTATTCCAATTAAGAGAATCGATTGTCCCGACCCCGAAATAAGAGCGTCTTTAAATATGATACCCTGTTTACTTCCTAGTTTTAAAAACACTTTCAAAAGATAATAGCCACAATATTTTCCCTTAATTATAACCGTCTTGAAAGTAAGTGAAGCGTTCCTTTTTAAGGAAATTACGAGACAGTAAGAGGAGAACAAAAACTGATGTAAAGAGCATTATCATCTCCTACTTTTTCCCCGCAAAAAATATTTCATTATCGGTTATCCCACGAAGTAACAAAGCACTACTGGGGGCAAAAAGCGCTCGATTCTAAAACGCTCGTAGTTTACTTCAACATTACAAATACTCAGTGTTTATCAAGACATCGCAACTAATTTTACAGTTGGTTTCAATCTGAATTATTTATTGTAGCGTTGAATAATTCCCTTCCAGTAGCGCCATCTGTCTTCTAAATGTGTGCTAAAGTAGAGCACTGGTACGGCTCTTATTGCTCTCTTTAACTTTTACACCCGTATACTTATCAGCTAGACTAGACCTACATTTAACACGTAATAAGTTTGACTCTGTACTGCATAATTTACGAGGACTTTCAAAAGACACTTCCAAGTTTCAATTGGCTATAATCCTTGACGCTCGGAGAATCGCAAAAGCCCTCTTAGAAGTCTTAAGGGTCAAAGTTTATCGAATATATTGAAAAGTTCAAAAATTCGCTAAACAAGAATAATTTTATACTACGAAGTGCTTCTTTGTAAGTTTTGCTCCCACTAAAGTACTTCTCCTAAACAACAAAAACTTCAAAGTAGTCGGAATGGCTACTAGGAAAATTAAATCTGAAACCCGATGCGGTTTCCGCAAAAAAAGATCAAAGTAATGTTAATGTATTATGTAATTTTCAGTCGATCTGCTATTCATCAGTGAGCGGCTGAAACGAAGCACCAAAGCCATTGATGTCACGATGCATTTTGCGGCGCATTTGTTTTCCGTTGCAAGCTTTTTACAATTAAAAGCTGTAATGAGAGAAAAATAACGACACCGTAAGTTTGCATTGTACTCATATGTTAAATGGCACTCAAGTGCAGATAGTCGTAATCAGAATGCGGAAATGGAGGACACTTTTAAATTGCTTTTTGTAGCGCGCTGCTAAAAATACATTCGCATTATTGTCGCGTGATATTAACGGCGGAAAAATAAAGTTATAAGAGTTCCGCTACCAAGTTAACTAGCTTAGGTCAGAAAATTACTTTTGAAATGAGAGGAGCGAGTGTTTCTTTGTTAATTTAATTCCTTTGCGGTTTACCACTCAGAACAAGGTAAATTAAAATCAGATCCTTTATTGAAACAACTCCCATCTGTGAATTGAATTCCCTCAACACTTTGTAGGTAACCAATCGTTTGCACGTCCACAGGAATTCCAAGGATTAACGATCAATGGAATCGTATCTTGAGGTTTGTGTCTCTACCAAATTTAATATCTCTGGAGAAAGTGCAGGAAATTGTTAACGGATACGTGATCATGAATGATCTTTATTATACCGAATTTAAATGAATTTTCGTAAACAGTTACTCTGATATTATACAACAATCTTAATAACCACATTTTCAATATACATGGTATACGCTTTGTTTATTGCAGTTTCTGTAATTGCAAGCTTTAGGTCTACAACGAAAAAAATTCTGGCAAAACGAAAATAATGTAACGGAATCTAAAATTTACGTAAGAAAATAAGGTTTGTCACCAATTCTTACTTACGCTACCGAGTTGTTCATTAGAACTCTTTCCAATTTGCGTAAACTTATAGAGTGCGAAAGTTAAAACAAAGGCGTGTTCTTAGAGGTTGGGAACGTGGGTAGGGAGAGAACATTATGTTAGTAGTGCGGTTACACCGAAAAAAAAATGCTTTCTAAAACTAAAACATTTTTTATTAAGAGTTGTTTACTTTTTATATATATTTCTATTGAAGACACTGCAAAAGAGCTGTCGGGCAACCGCTACGAAACGTTCCATTTATTGGAATTTTTTAAAACTTTGAACATATTTCGAAAATTTTGATAATATAATGGAAAAATAGAACATTTTTAAAATTGTCTAACAAATTTCAAATATATTGTATACTTGATGTTTTTTGAAACCTTTGATTACGTACTACCTTTGATTATATACCTAAGGGTATAGTCAAAGGTACTACAAAATTTTTAAAATCTTTGAAATTACTAAAAATTATAAAAAATTTAATTTAAAAACCTTGAGTAGGTATTGTTGAAAATTTCGAAAATTTTTAAGAACCTCAAAATTCTTAAATTGTTGAAAATTCTAATTAGTTTTGAAAATTTATTAAAGATTATTGAAAATTTTGTAAATTTTTACCTACAAAATGGAAATTATGAAAATTTTGGCAGTTTTGATAATTAATAAAATTTTTTAAAAATTTTGATCTTTAAATACTTTGAAAAAATTAATAATAAAAAATAGTTCTAAAAATTTTGAAAAAACTTGAATAGTTTTTGCAATGTGTCAACATATTAAATAACTTTTCGTCGACATAAAATTAACGTACCATGTTTCTTTTTTCAATCTTTGTGTATAATTTGTTTTTTAAGTTTTTGGCTTCGTCGTCATACTGAGCAATATTTATCTTAATGCCAATACTTTTTTCTAAACCTGTCGATGCCAGCATGTAAGCAGCTGCGATTTCTTGTTTATTTACATTTTTTTTTAATAATTCATATTTTTCTGCCACTGTCAGTTTTACGTTTTCATTAATTATTATTTTCTCTTCTGATATTCTTGCTCTAACTTTAACTTTCTCTTAGTTTTAATTGCATTTTCTCTCGCTCTAAATTCTTCTCTTTCGCTTTTTTTTATTTTTCCTCCATACCTATGACTTATATGCATGATTAGAAGTTTTAAATAAATAAAACAGGCTCTTGTAAATTGAAAATTAATACAAATTGGTTAAAGAATCTTTAAAAGTGCGCATGCTCAAGCAATTACGCGCTTATAAGACGATTTAAAACGCGGCATGCGTTATTGTAAATTATAATGTCGGCGATTTCCATTTCAAAACAATTTTTAAGATTTTTGATCCAAGGCCCATTAAAAAAACACAAAAATAATCCAGGTTCGGTTTCAAAGTTTATATTTCAGCTTTCTAGGTAATTCTAACTCACAACATAAAAACTCCTTAAATAATAATAATAAAAAAACCGGCCCTGTTATTAAACCATGAGACACTCCATAATTGCTCAAGGTTGTCAAACTCTGAAATACGCAATCATTTCATATCAAATCTATTTTAGCATCAACATTATACATTTGGTGCCTAATTAATTCTGCAACCCTTACGGGACATCAACAAATGATAACGTCGGAAGTTTGGCCACAACAATAACTGCTCTTTGTACTTGTAATAAGTTCCTGTAGAATCCATTACACCTGCACCCTAAGGCTAAATCAATGTCTCACGCATACATGTTGGTCTGGTCTGAATCATTATACCAGCCTATTTTTCTGAAAGTTTTGTGGATGTGGAACCGGATATGGGGCGAGTGGTCTCGTGGCGGAAGGGCGGGTGGTGAGTGAGCAGCAATACACACCAAGGGTCGTGCCGGCATCACGCAAACTGGCGGTCACGCGCGGCCTGCAACCGACAGCTGCAGGACTGCAGCAGTGCGAATTTAAAAGCCGCATTTTAACTCAGTAACATAATTCAACGACGCCATTATTTCAAGCCGACAAAGATCATGATTAATTACAAAGATATGTTCGAACAAATAGGATTGCCCATCACCGCCGCCACCGCCCTTATAATCCAGTAAAGCGCCTGTATGTACATACGCACGGATTAAGGTGACCGAAATAACTTTAATTCTAGAAATGTGGCAAGAACCATTTTCGGTTAATTAACTTCACATAGGCAACCGACAACCACCGAGTTAATTTAATTAAATTTAATTCCAAACAGCTCTATTTCTACACGCATATGCTTCCCATAAGGCCAGAAAGGCAAGCGAATAACAAATCAAAGTTTATTCGTTTCCGCAATAAAAATTCCGACTTTCGTTGATTGTACACTAATTTGGGTAATAGTTTAAATAATTTTTTGTATGTATCCTCTTTTGCTTAAGTTTAGTTAAGGAACTATAATATACAGAGTAATTCAAAAGTCACGCAAATGGTTTATAAGGAATTTTAAATTAAAATTTTTCTGTATATTTCTGTATGTTCTTTAAATGTAATCATGATATAATTGGGAAACAACACTTAAAACTATACTTTACACTGTTTAAATACAGAACAACCCCAGTTAAGTTTTCAATAACAAACATAGGTAACATGTGTAAAAATGCTTACTTGCTTTTCGACTACTTGGGAGCATATGGCGCAGGTTGTTGACGGCATATGGTTGTGCTCATAACCTTAAGCGAATCTTCAATAATAAGACATTGTTATATATATATATTGGTGGTTTCTTTATTTAACTGCGATAAAAACAAATACGTACCTCGTTCCCTTGTGCGACATATAAACTGCTTTATTGTAAGAAAAAATAAAACTTCAGAAGCACAAGCAGCAAAAAATAACGTTTACATTACACAATGATTTAAGCGATAGCGATAAGTTCGTCTTAAATTTCGCTGCAATTATTCATTTTAGCGTACCTCAGTTTGCAGTCAAAACAGTGGTAAGATTTATTATATATATTTATATATATTTACATAAATTAAATAAGTTGTCCAATGATGCTAGCGAATTGACAAGTCCCAAGGTCAAAATAATATTTAATGTAGGGTTCTTTTTAATTTATCGGCAGTAGTAACATACCTAAGTTGTTATAATATTATGAAATAAAAATCAATGATATTCAGGGCCGGATTGGCCAATAAGCAGAGTAACAAACTGTTAACAGCTAAAAACGGCACGGGCCCAGAAATTAAAAAATTAAAATAAAAGTTGAGATATTAGTACTTTCGCCGAGGTTAAAAATTATTTGTACTAAACTCGATGCACTTAAATATTATTGTATAACATCCACACTCACATTTACTCGTGGACATGCTTCAAAGACGCCAATAAAAGAATATATATAATCCTTCTTCAGGATTTTTCTAAAGGGTGCCGCGGTATGAGGAGCCATGTGAGTCAATATTATTTATTAAATGGGAATTTTAAAGAGAGCATTTTTTTCAACGAAAAAGAAAAATATATAAATAATTTATTTAGAAAAAATTATTATTTCTTTTTTGACAACAGTTCTATTATAAATATATTTCTCTTATAAAAAAATGTCTCGGTTGAAACAAGGGCTCCCATAAACATATTTCTTTCTTGAACATTTTTATCCGAAAAGAATATTATTTTTTTTGAAAAACGTGTTCCCAATAAAAATTTCTCTTGTTGAAAAAGTCATAAAACTCGCAACCTCTAATAAATCGGTGGGGGGGGGGGATTGTGTACATTTTGGTCGCTAATTTTTTGTGAGTACATTTAAATTAAAAAAGACAACCTAATTTGTTAAAATCCAAAAGAAGAGAGCTGGTGCTAGGTTAAATCTAAACATAAAATACGTATATAGGTTGTATTCAAGGCCATACATCATCAAAAATTCACCCCTACTAAATTTCCTATTGCTGATCTAACCAAAAATCGATGTACAAAAGTGATTAAGAATTTAAAGGGTTTATTCTGCAAAGTTTAGGTTAATTTTTAACAAGGTGGTAATTTAAATTACCATAACAGCGATTTTCGTTTAAGCCCTCATACCAACAGCAACCGGTAAAAAAATCAACAGGTTTTACACTTTACCTTGGTCGATTAACTGACAAATTAAGAAAATAATAATTTTTTAATTTAATTTCATCGATTTAAAAGTCATGTCACATGCAAAGGGTGCACATATTTGTTTAATTTTCATATTCTATTATGCTTTTGTTAAACATTTCACATCTTCATTCGAAACTAATGTCAAAAATCTAAATTCATAACTGTCGAGTTTCACCATTTAATAGAATACTATAGATCTCATACTTAAAAATAATGTAGCTCATACATCGCATGTGCATAGCAGGACAGTAAAGGCGGTTTAACGTATGCAGCAACAGTTTGTATCGTATTTATTAGCTACACATCTTCCCGGTAAAGTAATTTAGGTAACATAGTTAATTGCCATAAATTAAACAGTGATAATCACTGTAACATGACCTACCTCGGCAAATATAAGGTGAAATCAGCTGTGTTTAGCTGTGACTGCAAAACATATGCTTTTAATTTTGTAATCTCTTAGACAAATTTCAAAATGTCACCTCTCTGCAAAAATAATCAAAAGTACATATACCAAAACGTATGAAACCGTCTCAACAATAATAAATGCGTCTATGTATCAATAGTGTAAACTAAGGCAATCAGTAAGAACGGCTCCACCGAAGCTGTTCAATAGTCCGTGGCTGCGTTGGCGCCGGTCGCTCTGCTGGCATGCTACAAGTCTGCGTTGTAAGAGTTATCGGAAGATTATGTTATATAATACAAATAAATATTCTTTTATGGACGTTTCTAAAACATGATTATTTTTTAAACTCGCCGCACGCGACGTAGAGAATATATTACCATAACACGACCGATAAACACAATTTATTTCCAAAATAGGGCCAATAACCCGTGTCGAGATGTAAAAAACCGCCGTCGTGCTATGGTGAGACAGTTAGGGATTTATTATATAAACTGGCTCCTTATAATAGGAAAGAATGAATCAAAACAGTCAGTTTGGTAGTTTGTGATTTGTAAATATGTTATTGTTAGGGTATAGCAGTATTTATAAAAACAAATGGCTAAAACATTCTTGACAGTCTAGACAACAACAAAAAATTGTGCATTTTGCATGTATATTTGATAAGGACGTTATTTAGAATAACGAAAAGCAAATAGTGGAAAAACAGTCAAAGTAGATCATAACAGACATGATTGTAGCAAACAAAATTATGTTCAAATTAAATTACTGTACCGATATATTCTAAACCAAAACATTCCTTTGCCGAACAACATTGACCAGCAAAAACAAACAGTCTACTATTCCAGTAAACTGTACGTCAATTCCAATAAACTGCAAGCAAACATGTACAATTGTTTCACATGAATATCTAAAAACTAGCGAAGTAATAGGTATCAGTCGAAAACAAACTTTTATATCAAAACGTTAATGCCCAATAGTTATTACATAAATTAATAATAACGTTGCCATGCTAAGCTACGTCAAGGTCTGACTCGCCGCTCCACTCTTATAAAACTCGCAAAGCTCATGTTTAAAAAGCTGTCGGAGCACCGCCACAGGACCGTCCTCGCATCAGTTGAAATTTTAGAAAATTTTCAAAATATTTTGAAACTTTTGACAATTTTATGGAAATTTAGAAAACTTCTAAAATTCTCGAAATATTTTAAATATACTTTATACAATGTTTAACAATATTTTTTATGCATTTTTGCGCAATCGGCATATACTTTAACTTGTAAAAGCCCTACAAGAACATCATATTTGTATGTACAAAAATTTTTGAAGAGTTTCAAAAACATTAAAATCCATCCAAAAAATGTTGCTCAAAAACTGGTCTCTAATTTTAGTTGTAGCTAAAACGTATGTATGGTTATCGTCAAAATTTAGAACTTCTAGATTTAGCCGGATTTGCACTTTTAGGGTCCGCGAACACCAAAAACCCAAGTTTTGCCATGGTGTCTGTTATACACTTAACAGCCCAGACGCTTTAACCCAGAAAACCCAATGGTGTAAAAGATTGGTAATCACACTGGGATGAAACCGCAACCTAGCGAGGTTAGTCCACCCAAAACAACAGGTAGTGGAGAAAAATCAATTTTCAACTTTCAGAAAAAACATTGTTTACAATTCCAAAACAATAGATACAATCAGATAACTCCAACAAAAAATAAGGGGGTGAAGAGGGGTGTTCTAGTACAATATATACGCGCTCGAAAAAGAAGCTCAGATTTGTATTCTACGCATATCAAACAGCCGATCTGCGCAAGGGCGATTTTCCTACCAGCCCCCGGTCACTCCCACATCGATTTTATGTTGTTTAGTTTCACAAATTTGCTGCTTTCGACTTGAAAATTGGTATGGACATGTTAAATGTTCTTAGAAACAACCTGCCATTGAGAAACGCCCTACAGGGTATTGTATTTTGGTCGTTTACCTGAACAGTTTTAAATAAACAACTATGAGCCAAAGATGTAGATATAAAATGCTGAAAATCGATTTTTGGTTTCAGCAAATAAACATTGTTGCAATTATAAAATATCAAACAAAATAACGCGCTCCGAAAACAAGATCAAGTTTGCCTTCTACGCATGTTAAACAGCCGATTTGCACGCTCGTTCTACAACCCCCCCCCCCCCCCCTCCCGGTCACTTCCACCATCAATATTTTTGTTGTAAAACAATTTACTCTTTTTGACTTGAAAATCGGTAGGGACACGTTAAATTATCATACAAACAACCTGCCGTTTACCCTGTAAGGTACTTTCTTTTGGTCAGTTAAAAAAAAAACAATCAGCCAAAGATATACATATAAGAAGTTGTAAATCGATTTTGGTTTTTAGAAGATAAACATTGTTTGTTTGGTTTGCAACTACAAAATACTAGATTTTATAATCGATAACACAAGCATGTTTGTTTATAGCCACCCAAAACGAGTTAAGTAGATTGGAGGTGTTACTGAATAGAGCAACGCGAATATTTTTAAAATGCAACAGGTATACTCCTATTGGTTATATGCTACAAAAACTTAATTGGATAGATATTAAAACACTCCTCAAACTGCATACCTTAATTTTTATACATAAAATTAAACTTGGCGTATCCCCGCAGTATTTTTCTGAAGTGTTAGTGTCATGTCAGGCATCGTTATCAAACTAGAAACAAAAATAATTTTTATTAAGAGGCTAAGAATAGAACATCTACACAAAATTCTATATTCTGTAAGGGTATTAATGAGTATAATCATCTTCCAACCAGTATCAAAGAAAACAAAACGATTGTTCAATTTAAAAAAGAAATAATGGTTCTTGCAAAACACAATACAAGTTAGCGATAGTTTTAAAGACTTTTCATAATTATCTTTTATTGATTGTTATTGAGTATATATACAAGCAGTTCAAATTCTTTCTATTTTATTTTTATTTTAATTTTTTTGCGGTATGTAGGATAATACTAAATTGGTGTTTAATTAATAAGCATATAACATTTGAATACATGTTTTGCATAACTGTTATAGCTAAATAAACAATTATTATCTATCCATCAAACCAGGCAACTCCGGTAAAAACTAAGGGGGCGGGGAGGGTTATTCAAGTACAATATAGACGCGCTCGAAAAAGCTCGGAATTTTTTAGATAATTAAGAATAATTAATTCTAATTTATCTGCTTGTATTAAATGAGTGCAAGCATGCACTTTGAACCAACTAATCGTACTCCCAGGTTGCTTTTGTATATAAGTTTACATTTTCAGTTGAACAATATTATAAATAAACCGCTGACAATCCTGGTTATAATCAACGTATTTTCTTTCTGTTATTATGAGGGGACAACAAAGTCAACTAAAGTTAATATCCCAATGATGTTATTTACGTGTTTAGTCGACGAAACAATTTGATCTGTTTACTGTTTATAACATATGTCATATCTGATTCTAAATAAAATTCCAAGCTGTGATTTTCCTGTGTTCGCAATCGCTTGTATACATATATTTTTCTTCCGATTTACGACAGGTGGTCGGTAATAATATCTAGGCGAATGATGGTTACCTTAACAATATATTTGTTTAATTATTCCTTAATATAGGAACTAATTGTTTATCAGCCCTTCTATACAGCCTAATTTATAATTTTGGAGAATATCTATAAACAATTAATAATTTTCAGCTTTCAACATTTTTTATATTTTCCTAATATACGAATATCAAAATTTTCAAGATTAAATTAAGAATTATTTGAAATTTACAAAGTTTCTTAAATTTTGCTAATGTAACAGTTTGGAACAGAGAAAAGGTAAAAACGCAGCGGCAGTAAGAACGCGAGGAAGGTCTCGCAGTGGCTGCCCGACAGCTTTTAAATTTTGTAAGCTCACCTAAATTTTTTAATTTCTCTGCGACGTGGCGACGCCTTCGAATTTTTGAAAATTGACCGATTTTAATTATTAAACGAGGAACAGCAAAACACATTTCTGTTTAAGGTAAATTGCTAATAAGTGGTGGAATATAATTCTGAACTTCATTTTAAGGTGTCGCAATATTTAGGGAGCTAATTTCCCCCTCTCCAATGTTTGACTGGTGAATTTCTGTTTTGGGCTTTGATGTTTTTCCCAATTTAACTTGCTTTTTTTCCTCACATAAATATTTCTAGTTTGAAGTATAATTTGAATTTACAGGACAGTCGGGCAAAGTGCTTCTGTCATTTTTTCATTAGTTGATAATAGTATATGTAGTCTCGGTGCCCCGGGCCGCCGAAACTATAAAGACGGCACTGGGTAGAGTAATAATGAAAACCAATGCGAAACAGATACGGAAACAGAAAGAGCAAAGGAAGATGGGGAAGCACTAAAGAAGATACACACACCATATTATGTATCGCAACATTGTACTGTGATATTGCTTATAAAACTCAAAAAAGGCCATATTCAGTGGGTGGTTTTGTCACTTTTATCTTCTCATACCCTAGTAAAAAATGTCAAACTACATTTTTACGTGGTTGCTATGCTTATGTGGACTGATTTACTATCTTTAGGGGAAAAAACTAAATATTTTCTGTATGTGAAAGATATATGTGTAACGATTTCCTGGTTCAGGCCTACATATTTTGGGCATATGTTGCTTGTGGAATTTCAAACGTATATATGACAAATAAAAATTAAAATTCCATTTCCGCTACTTCAAAAATTAAAATAAATTAATTTTACTTGCCGAACACGAGTTAACACGCGTAATATGAAGCCAAAGCCAGCGACATTCTAAAATAAAAAGGTAAATTAATCATAGTGTTTACGTTTGAAATACGATCAGACAGAAAAATAATTATTTAAAAGAAAACGTTTGGTATCTTATTTTAAAGAGTAATTAAGGTAAGAAAATTGCAGAAGGGTAATTCTTTCCACGACCTGTTTACGTCGTTAAATATTTACTTGAAAACTAAGTCGTTATCACCTCGAAGATTAGTTTGTTTTTGAAGGATTAACTTGATTGTTTCTTAATTAACAGAATGGCTAATTAGAAACTAAAATATGCCGAGGCTGGTAGATGGTAAATGGATTTGCGTAAAATTCCAGAATGTTTGTATACCTCAAAATTAATTTGCTTTTAAAACCTTAAACAATATTCAAAGCCACAGCTGCTCCTGAAAATTAGTAATTAAAAACTAGCGTTAACAACGGACAACGTAAGAGTTCCTCGTTTATTCAATAATAAACACAGGGTGTAGGCGTTAAGTTTTTTTAAGGCTTCCCATATTTTATTTCCCATCTGAAGCAGCTTTATTTTTGGTCTTTTATACCCAACATCCCGGGGATCGGCGTTCTCAAATATTCAGCAGATAACTGGAGGGAAATTGTTTTCTGTTTAAAAATGCCTGTTAATTTTTGTTTTTAAAGAAATAACTTCAAGAACATGCCATAAAATTGCGAAGATTGCGTCATTTAATTTAATAGAAGTTCGTAGCTTGTGCGGAAGGAATTCAGCATCAACTTTTGATTTAATTAAAGATCTGAAAAGTTTTGTAAGGCTCACTGAAAAGCTTATAAATATAAAGTTGAGAGTTTGATAAGTAATGTCCTACCTCATATTCATACTTCCAAATTTTAGCTTCACGTCAGATTCATTAACTGATCCGTTTTATGTTCAAATCACATATTTTATGCAATTTACTATTCTGTTCGGTGCTGCTTTACAACTATTCCCACTACATCTCCAATAGAAAATTTACATAACTCATGTATAGTAGGGTAAAAAAAGTCAGGAAGTTTGGAAGTGTGCACTGCTGTTAGATCCTTTATACAGAATTAATCGGACGTGGAATTGACAGTTTCCTCCAGAACCCCGTGCACTTATTCTTTTATTCAGTTGTCACCTAAATCAATTTGTGTCTTCACGAGTTTCTTATAAACCCACGCTGCAGACGTAAACCCTACATTGTTTCGTTTAAGACCTTGTAACCTTTACGTACACAAATGGGAATAAAAATAAAAACAAAATTGAACAAAGGTTTGAACAATTCTAAACTTCTTTCAATTATACCGATGCGGATAATACATTTTTGTCCGCGCAACGTAGTATTTTGTGTTTCAATTATTTACATAAGAGGCGGACACCAGTATCGATTTTTTTATGTTTACAATTCAAGGTTGTTTTCTATTAATAAAAAAATAACTAAAACAAAGCTTCTTTATAGGTATTCCAAAGAAACTGCCACGTACTTTAAAATATTAATAAATAAACATTTACATTAAATGCAAAAATTAGAACTGAAAGCATAATGGTTAGGTACAAATGGAAGTTATCGTGAAGAGCGTTTATACACAAAGACAACAAGCAGTAGGGCAAGAGCTTGATAAAACATGGAAAATTATTACACTTGCAGTTAAAAAATATACCAAGCAAAACAATATATATATACTAGAAGTAGAAGTAATCGGTTATTTTCTGGAAACTGGTAACAGTATAGCTTCTGATGGTTCAAAACCAACCTAAAGCTGTAGTTCCCCTTTGTCTAGATTATACCACCGTAACACGCAAGCCTTACGCAACATCAGCTGTAGAAAGGGAACATACACACCTACACAAAATTGGGAAAATAAAGGTAATAATAAATAGAGAAAATGGAAAATAAAATGATGTATAGCAAATGGAAAAATAAGGATGAATGAAGGAAACCAGCTGCAAACGCGGAGTACAATCCAATAAAACCCTATTCTCTAAAATGAGTCATATTCTATACGGCATCTTTCTGAAGCTTTGTGGATTTGATTGATATAATCATTGTCTGTACTTGTCTTCAGATTACTAGAATTCGGGGTACAATTTTTTCTATGGTTAAACATATTTCAATAGCTTTTGAAAAAACACGCCATGAATTGCTTAAAATACTTCAACAGGATTGAGTATTTTATAGTAACAATTGCAATTACATTTACACTTGAACATCTGCAATTGCTGATAATGCCATAGGCGACAGATTTTAAATATATCAACAACACGGAAAGCTAAATATGCTGGCGAGAGGGCGTAAAATTTACTGATATTTACAATTTCTGGGGATATTTTTTGTGGCAAATACCAGCGGCGAGCAATACAACTTCTATTAGTCAAAATCAAACCTTCTAGAAGCGCTTGCTTAAAGAAAACATATCAGTATACAGGGTGTCCCAGACAAGTCTGACATGTTCACACATAATGATAAACCTGCGTCTTACATTGTTTCGTCTTCAAGCTATGAATCTCTGAAGGTGTCTTAAAACTGTTAAAAATATTTGGTAATATTGAATAAGGAGGCGCAGTTTGGGCCAAAATCAAAATCTTTTAAAGAAAAAAGTTCGTATAAAGAAAATAAAAACTACCTATAGGACAATTAAGTTTGTTAACACAAAATAAAATTTCTTGAAAGAAAAAAACTTATTTTTAAAAAAATTCTTATTCGTTTATCCACATATGTGTTTCTTTACCTATAAAATATGTGTTGGCTATAAAAGGTTATTCTCCTCTCTACCATTCGAGACGTGTTGGCTACACATAGAACTAGATATCGGGTTTACAGATGTATTGGCTTTTATATATCATCAAGCACTAGCGTCTAGCCCCTTGGATTCAGCCGATCCTGAATTGCGCAATATCATCTAATATTGGCTCGCATATGTGCGAGTGTGATATTTACATCGAGATTTGCATTGTTAAAGCCGATTTTTTTATTGCTAATAAATTGCATTCAATAGAAAACAAATCCTTTTTTTTGTTAATTTATTACCAGATTTGCGCATTTTAGTATGCCGTCAATCTGTGAGTGAATGCAAATTTGTCTTCGTATTTTTTCTTTAAAAATATAACTGCTCTAACAAACAACCTCGCGTAAACAGCAAAATGCAACAACAGTGTTTAAAAAAAACTATAAAATAAAAAAAAATTGGTCCGAACCGAGATTCGACCCCACAACTGCTTATGCAGTAAATAAGTAGTACACCCGAACACACCGGCATATCCATCTGTGCCACTATGAACTTGTGGTTTACACACATGCCAGCTGCATGCAGAAGAGGTGCGCAAGTCATGTGTGGTAGGATCGGCTGTAGGCCCACGGGGCTAGACGCTAGTTCATCAGTCCTGCTCCAATATTTTCTAGCAATATTGCGAGGTGCGCATTTTTTCTTTTCAAAATGGGGATAAAGGCAATAATTAATTATTTAGTGGTCATAAAAATGTAATTAATGAAGGTAGGTATATAAAATATAAAAGTGTAACTTAATACAGCCTACTTGCGTATTTCTCAACAGTTAGTTATAGCACAAATTAATAGAGAAATAATCTGCTTGATAATTACGAAACTTGTGGCATAGCAACGAGTGTAGTTCTTCCCAAAATTCTTAGTTGTTTATAATTCTTTGCTTTTGTCTAAAAGACCATAGCTTTTCAAAATCTGAGATACTTTATGCTCAACAGAATTAATCCAAGTTAGTACCAGATTATTTTTATCATGTTAAAGAATGGTAAAATACTTATTTGAAATAACAACCCTAGGTTTGATAAATTCTTACACGCATCTTTCATTCTGTAGGAAAAATACAGTAAGGTTAGTAATCAATAGCATAGAGTAAATAATTAATTAAATCAACAATTGGTAATCCTATAGTAATAGTCCAGTTTTGTGAGCTTATGAAATGTCATACGTTTTAAATTTAACAGTTATACTCTCGAATTGATGTTTTGTTGATTGCATGATACTATTATATTAATTTTATAAGTATGCATTAACTCCTCCCATAAACCAAACGGTAAATTTAAATTATCAACTAAAGAGCAGTTCGTAACGGTTTACACAAGTAAATATTACTATGATTGACAGTACAACGTAACAAATCTAATGTAAGTATCAATCTACTAAAATTTAGCATATTGATATTTACTTTTGAGTTTCAACTGATTAGATAAAAATAATTTGTACATTGTCGGACAAATTTTCTAAACATCAACGCAATAAAAAAAATTCTGAGAAATATAGGTCCGGAAAAGTTTCTTTATGGAGTTACAGTCTCCGGAAGACCAAACAGCTGATTTGATGTGTAGAACCTTCCCTCAAAGTTTGTACAAACTATTTGCGCATCTTGAGGAAACACCCTCACACCAACTCAATTTTTCATGAAAATTGATTTATCTCAAAGACCGTTTGAGCAACTTTTAGCAAGAGTACCACTTTTGGATGTTTAGTTCATAAAACTTCGTTAAGAAAAGTACAAAGAAGTAGTAGAAAAATGTTATTTAGAGATGGATACCAGTGCCCCGTAATCATGCCGTCCCTAAAAAAATTTTCAAAGAAAAACTACTGTGAATTATAGCTAGGGATGACAATACTCGATAATTTTAATACCCGGGAATTAACCGTTACCCGATAATTGCCCTTACCTGATAATTAACCGTTACTAGATAATTAGCTGTTACCCAATAATTAGCCGTTACCCGATGGTTACGCGTTGCCTGATATTTACCCGTTACGGATAATTACATGCTACCCAATAGTTTCCTAATAGTTACCCGTTTCCCAATAGTTGCCCGTTACCCGAAATGACCCATTATCCGAAAATTACCCGTTACCTGACAATACAGCAAGTTAAATGG
This sequence comes from Ctenicera cuprea, assembly GCA_958336395.1. Classification (NCBI taxonomy): domain Eukaryota; kingdom Metazoa; phylum Arthropoda; class Insecta; order Coleoptera; family Elateridae; genus Ctenicera; species Ctenicera cuprea. The sequence continues at coordinate 47,976,531 of OY284488.1, forward strand.
CAAAGGACATATTATTTTAATGACGAATGGGAAGGCCAATATTGTTTTAGTGATTTTAAAGGCAAATGCGTCTTTGATAAATATGTATGTGCGCCTTTAGTATTTTCAAATTTCTTTAAGTAACCGGTTGTATTCCGGTAATTATCGGGTTATAGTCGGGTAATGGGTAATTATCGGGTAATGGGTAATTATCTGGTAATGGGTAATTTTCGGGTAACAGGTAATTAACTATTTTATCCTGGTAGGCTATTATAGGGTACTACCCGGATATCCGGGTACCTCTCGTCCTTCCTAAATAGTTTCAATATTAGCAAATTGAAACAGCCATTTTAGGACTAATGTTTATTAAACTTCTCATCGTACTTTTAAGTCAGAAATCCACTATATAAATTATGCTACACTATTTTTGGGACAGCTTGTATTTTGAAACTGTTGTTTTATCGGGGTAAATCTGTTTATCCAAAATAAAAATTACAATAAAAAATAAATTTTACGTTGCTTTGCGATATCTACGCGTAATAGCACTAGTTTTTATAAAAAATTAATTCAATTATTTGACACAAAATTTATTTTTTCTATGGCATTTTGCCCACACCTAATCGGCGACTAAGTATATTTAAAAATTTTTCGAAATGCAGCCTTTTTACTCTTTCCAGGTATTCATGATCTTTTTCCATTGTTTTTAACTTTGATCTTTTCAAAACTTCCAACTTTTCAGAGTCAAATTATTTTTTTTTATTTACTAATCTGGTTGATAATATATTAACTGTCTTTGATGAAAAATCATACAAAATATTTATAATTGTTGTTCTTTTTTTTTATTAACTATATAAAAACCTATATCTTAAAATACTATCAACTTTTTAAAACTTTAGAGCGACTTAGTTTATTTGAAAACTGAAACACTTAATATTTATTTAAGTGATTGCTTTCAACGTTTTAGTTATTTAAGAAACCACTCAATATAAATGCAAGAGGTATCAAGAGAGATTATCAACCTTAAGAAGCACGTTTAAATTTAATTAAGTCGAAATCAAAGATATCGTTGAAAAGCAACTTGATAGTCCTTCTCGGAGTGGATAAATGCGCTGAATTGTTTTCTCTAAAATCGTGTAATATTACTCTAGGAGCGATCTCTTTCGACAAGTTGAGCCGCTCTGACATTTTAGACCGGATCTAGATTCTCCAAGAAGTTCAGCAGTTCGATCAGGCATTCCAAAATCCATTTGACGTTAAGTTTAAGGAATCCCAGAGTCTGCTGTGTTGTTTTATGCTTTGCGAGCAAATTTTCTCATCAAAGTGCCGCAGCAGTGATTACACCCCCATGCAAATGTACGCCCTGGCTCGCGTACGTGACGAGTACGCCCTTCTACTTCATATCACTTGAAAATAAATTGCTGTAGTAAATTTTTCTCCAGACGGTTTTATATTTTTCTTGCCACTGTAAATTACCGGTAAGCGTTTTAATACTCGGAAATTTATCTGTTTGGATTTTTTGTGATTGAATGATATATTTCATTCTGCATATGTGCTACTTTTGTGTGTCTAATGGATCAGAGGAGAATTTGAGAAATATCTCCCTCATTCTATTGCTCGTACATTCGCATTCGTTATCGATATAAAAAGGTCGGCGATTTATTAAATCTCATTCGTTATATTTCTGAACGGAAACTATTAGACTAATGCAATGGGCTTACTAAAAGCAAATTTATTCATACTTTTTCGCAAATGAAGTATAACAATGTATAAGAAAATACCGAAAGGAGCTCTAAAGAAAAATATGTAAAATATATTTACGCGGTCGTTAACAGAGTGTATTGTTATTGGTGTGTAAAGCGGAGATTTCATTTAGCTCACCTTAACGGGGGTGTTATTATAGAATTGATGGTTCATAAAAATGCCTTACATTAGGCGTTATCCCGGCATTGCAGGTGGCAACAAAGAACAGCACCTCTTAAAATTTAAACCTGAACAGTGCTGATTTATGCTTTCATTCTCTCCCGTGAATATTTCATTGCATTACAAATGGTAGTCGTTATTATTATTTTACCCTTGCGCGCTTCGACCAGGTACCGGCTTAATTGGCTTAGCTACTGATACTAACTGGGATATATTCCGCGTTTAACGCCACTTGTCAGTGATTATTTTCCCTATCCGGTCTCCAGACTAACATGATTAATTACACCTAAAATTTCAGCACTGTCAAACGAATTTGAAGCGATTACTTTCATTAAATCCACCATAAACGCCAACTTGAAACTCAAAAACCTTAACTTTTATTACACAATTTTATTGTGTGTTTTTTTCTTTAAAACAACTGCGATTTTTTAATCTATACACGCAATTTTGATGAAATATAAATTGTACAACTAACCTATTCACTAGGAAACAAAATTATCCTAAATATTAAAGTTTATTATTGCATTTTCCTAAACAACACCATCGCAATCGATAGTTTTAAACCAAATCGATTTGTTCAAACAAATAACAAACAGAAAATACCAATTGTCATTCCACAAACAATTCTTAGTACCGGCAGCGGATAAGACTCGACAACCTGTGGAACATGAAAATAATACGGTTGCTTTCAACAATTTTAGGCAATAACCATATTAATATGCTACCTGGTTCAACTTGGTTCAAGTTATTCTCTGTCTGGTTGTTTTATTTTTTCTGGCCATCTCACACTTAAGATTAAGATTTTCCGCACTTATTCACTCTTTAATCATTTTGACATTTGTTTTAGTTGTTATTCCCCCAATTTCCTTCTCTTCCAGTTTCTTAATTCTATTAAGTAAGCGATTGCAATAACGCATTTTTAAGTTAGATGTAAAACCGGTAAAGGTTCTGACGGCGGCGCCGGTTGAGATTCTGCCTGGTGCATGACATTTCGACCTACAGGAATACGGCAAAGAACGTTCAAAAAATGGTTATTTTTTTATTGGTGGTTAATGGCTGAAGAAAAAATCATATGAAGAAATTGTTTTTCATAATACTTACTATATACTACACAGGGGTTTTCAACGAAAAGTAGCCACCCTCAGTATGTTTCAAAATTATTTTTTGCTTGAAAATCGCCAAGACATGTCAACAAAGACATCTTTTTACGTAAAATCCGGACGTCTGTCATCAACCCCTTAGCCGCCACAGTCACCCCCTCTAAAATTTCAAATGGTACCATACCATGTGTGGCACATCGTTGGAAAGGTAATTTAATAAGGAATTCATTCTGCTGCTTAATTTTTTGATATGAGACATAAAAAAAAACTATTTTGTTTATTTCGGTTAAGCTGCTGAATATAGCAGTACCTACAGATGCTTTGGTTTCATCTTTTGTTTTTTCATCTGTCAGTCAACATTCAGTTCATTTTGAATATTATAAAAGTGTCAACATGGTTTACACCACTGCCGAAAGAATCGAGATTGTGCGTTTTTATTTCAAAAATAACGACTGTGCACGAGCTGCAGCGCGTGCTTTCAATGAAATTCATCCCGATAAATTCATTCGCCATCAGTATGTTATAAAGTTGATGCAAAAGTTCATGGGAACTGGCTCAGTGACAAACAAAAAACATCAGAAAGACCAGAAAGACCAATTATTAATGAACCTGTTGAAGTTGCTGTTTTGGGACACGTTGCAATGGATAACAATCAGTCTTTAAATCAACTTTCCCAGGTATCGGGGGTTTTAACAAGCAGTGTATGGAGAATTTTAAAAAAGCACAAATTTCACCCATACAAGATAAAACTTGTTCAAGAACTAAACGAAGACGACAATGATCGAAGACTAGAGTTTTGCGAAATTATGTCTAATAATCTATTGAACAACGTGAACTTGTTGTACAATATCTGTTTCAGCGATGAGTGTACGTTTTTTTTGAACGGAGAAGTCAACAGGCATAACTGTAGGTATTGGTCAGACACGAATCCGTATTGGTATAGGGAAACCCATACCCAATATCCACAGAAACTTAACGTTTGGGCAGGTATTCTAGGAGACCACATCGTTGGCCCGTTTTTTATTGACGGTAATTTGAATGGCAATATTTACCTTGAGCTTCTTGACACCACTGTTGATCCGCGTATAACAGAACTACTGGAAAATGACGAACATTTGTTTGAAAATGAACTAGTTTTCCAGCAAGATGGTGCACCTCCTCACTATATGATTCCCGTTCGAGAATTTTTGAACAATCGGTTTCCTGGACGATGGATTGGAAGACGTGGTCCCATCGAATGGCCGGCTAGGTCACCCGACCTGTCTCCGTTGGATTATGGGGGCACTTGAAATCCAAAGTATACGCAACACAGCCGGCCAACATTGAAGATCTTAGGCAGAGAATAATAGAAGAATGTCGGCAATTGACACCGCAAGTTCTCGCAAATGTTCGTTCTCTCTTTCAAAGTCGTCTGTATTATTGTATGGAAGTTAACGGAAGTCATTTTGAACAATTACTTTAACGGTAATTGCTATATTCAGCAGCTTAACCGAAATAAACAAAATATATAGTTTTTATTTTTTTTATGTCTCAATTTCAGGTGAATAAAAAAATTAAGCAGTAGAATGAATTCCTTATTAAATTACCTTTCCAACGATGTGCCACACATGGTATGGTGCCATTTGAAATTTTAGAGGGGGTGGCTGTGGCGGCTAAGGGGTTGATGACAGACGTCCGGATTTTACGTAAAAAGATGTCCCCCTTGCTGGCTTTGTTGACATGTCTTGGCGATTTTCAAGCAATAAATAATTTTGAAAGATGCTGAGGGTGGCTACTTTATGTTGAAAAACCCTGTATATTACATTGTTATATTGTATATATTGGAATAAAGATGCACGGAGTATTCGGTGAAACGAATAGTATTAGCCACACTTGCCGAATATTTGGATAAGCCAAATAATGTTCAAGTCAACCAATTTTCTAAAATTTTGTGCAGTAAATGAAAACAATTCTAAACTGCAATTTTGCAGTTAGCTGAATAATTGGCTCGAGTTGTATACAATGCAATATTACGTAGCCGAATAGTTTGCTTGATATTTAGTAGACCAATTATTTGGCCGAATATTTGGTCGAATATTTGGCCAACTATTTGCCCAAAGATGACCATATAACCATGACCAAAATCACTATAAGTTGACAATCGAATAATTGCCATTTGATAGCATTTAATAATCGAATGATTCATTTGGACGTTTCAATGCGGTAAAAAGTAGTAAAAACGCTCTCAGCTTGCTTTTCGAATACTCCTCCTATAAAAGAATTTTCGTTCTTATCGTCTAATTTCGGAGTGTTTTTCGAGTAGTATTGATATAAACCGCGAAATGGATACATTTTTCTATTAATAAATCAATTATTTTTTTTAAATGAGAACGGGGACAAAACAAATATCCGGTTGTTAATTATTATTGCATAAATAAAAGTTTTTTCATGTTTTTGTAGCATGTGCCACTTGTTTGCATCAACAGTACGTAATACAGTATTATTCTAAATATTAATTTACATCACATCTCTTTATATTTTCATAATTTTTATTGTTTGTACTTTTTAGAAGAATATTAAAATTTTCAAATACGACCCTGCGCTGAAATGGCACGAGAAACAAATCAATGCAGTTGAAACTGCTGTGTTTGCTATTCCTTGTAAATAGTAATGTTCAAGACAAAACATTGTTATCTCGTTGTGCTGCGCGGGAAAGACGCAGTCGAGGTCGTCTTAATGGAATCGCATTCCAGAGATATGTCTATTCGCATTTCACCACGACTGGTGGTAGCTATTATCACATCATGTACCTGCATTGAGCATTTGCAGTTACCTACTGTACAAACCTGAAAATTTAAAAATCGTTAAATGATTCGAGTGGTTTTTTTGTAACCGCCGCGCCGCTCGAAAATTTGTGACATTTGTGGACTAATATTAATTAATTAGTATTCTGGATACCAAAAACGTTGAACCATCGCTATTTTGCAGACTATTAACATAGTACAAAATATTCAGTGGTATGTTCAAACTAGCAGACTTACACAGGGTGTTTGCAAAACTTTAAATATCAACAACTTTTGTTTTGCAAATAAAACATCCAGTATTTTTAGCACTACCAAATGTGGAATTAAATTCTGTTTCAATTTGATATAGAGTTTGGTACACCAAATGTTTAAATTGTTGCCCATCGAACGAGCAAAACAAACGTTTTCTTGGGCTGTTAAGTGTTAGATAGATTTTTTCCTGTTACATCATCATCATAATCGGCCCTGTTCTACCTTTCAGTGTAGTGTTTCGTCATTGAAACGGGAAAAAAACCTGCCTAAAAAAATGTTTATACTGCCATTTAAGAACATTATCAATGACGTCACTGCTGAGTTAGGTGACAGTAAGGAACTTTTGGAATGTGGCATAAAGAAGCTTATTAGGCAACAAACCACTTGTATAAGAAAAAAATTGATATTCTTAATAGTTTCGAGAATAGTATGTGTAGGGGCACACCTTGTTTCATATGGAATATATAAAAACCTTTAAATTTACAAAAAAAAACAGAAAACCTATAAAAATGTGAGCATTTGATAAACAAAATTTTATATCATTTTGATAGAGAATTTAATTCCAAATTTGATGGTGTTAAAAAATACTGAGTGTTCCATTAAAAACACAAAATTTATTAACATTTTAAATTTCGCAAAATGGGCAGTGAACTACCAACATCCTATGTAATAATCTGCTGTTATTAACATACTGGTGAATACTTTTTAATGTCTTAATAATTTGTGCAAAATAGCATGGTTGAACATTTTTGGTATCTAAAATACTCGCTAAAATATTAATTTTTTAATATTAGTCCACAGATTAAAAATTAAAAAAGGAGTCAAATAACTCGAAAACCTTTAATTTTAAGATGGTAGTACTTTTACACTTTTAGATCAAGAATTAAATTTAAAATCTAAAAATGCAATAATATACAGGGTGTTCCATTATGTTCCACGCATTATTAGTAAACACCCACCATAATTGGCAATAATTTATGCTCATGCAGGAGTTAATTATAAACAACTTTTATCCAAATTGTTTACAAAATAATAGTGTGCGGCATATAAATGACGCTGATAAACAAATCAAATATTGCAGAAAACACCCTAAATACCTCCTAATAATCTATAATTCAGCAAATACGTGCGATATGTTAATAGTTGTATCTGGTAAACATTGTTTCAAGTCTCGACTAACTGCACTTGATTTAGAGTGTTGCTGAAAACATTATTTACAAGCCCAGTTCTAGTTAATTCAAATTTTACCATTTCATCATTTTTTGAACATCAGTCCGGCTGAGTGTCTATCCGGCCTCGGCTAATATAAAAAATACTTCCTAATTTTTTATTAATTATTTCTATAAACCTTCCCGTAGGTAGGCCAATCCGCCCCTGGCTAAAGTAAATGGTTTTTTACCATCATGCACTCCATAAATAAGTTTTTTTTAGTGAAATGAGTGTTAGTTACGTAGGTCAAGAATTCCATACTCTCCAGTGAGTGTGTATAAATAGAACTGGGTTGGTTCTGCTTAAAGTATTTATAACTTTAGTTAAATACTAAATCTAGGGATTATCAAGCTATTTCCATTATTTTATAATATTAATCGGTATGAAAGAATTGCCGTTCGGCGAATTTCATTATTTTTACAACTCTTCGTACTTATATTATATTATATGAAGCCTTTCGATTTATGTAAACATTGAACGGAGATTATGATTGATGAGCTTTTCAAAACGCTATTATCTAAACCCAAATAAAAACAGGTATGTATAGTTATATAACTCATTTCGATAAAACCAATTAAACCTTCCCATATACGTATTACCAGAATTCCACAATTAAATCTAAAAAAGAAGTGGGATTTTAACGCTAATTACAATTAAAAGTATCACAATTAAATTTCTCATATAAAGGCAATTGTATTCAGAGACTAGCATATTTAGCGAATTCCCTAATGTAATTTCCTTTGTTCTATTTCAGCTGTCCGCAAGGGTTGGCGTTTGCTGTGGAATTCGAAGATAAAAGACGCCCAATATTTAACCGTAACCAGATCATAGAAATTCCTTACAAAATCAAACATTCCAGAAGATACCTTTTTATCTGTTTCGTATCACTTCGTCTATGTGATATCAGATCAGGTGTTAAAATACGGTCTCCGTTTACACAAGAATACAAAGTAACTAAAAAAACAACATTCGTCAGACGTTTATTTCACAGTTTATCATCAAGCGAGCATTGGAGCATCTGCTTGATGTGAGGTAGAGACATCTGCTCGTGCCGGTGGCACCTGGTCGTAGGTGGCTTGGACTAACACAGCCACCCTCGCGATTCCGGGGTAATCTCCATTCACGCCGACACGTACGGAAGGCGTACAATGGCCGAAAGCGCCTTATCTTACTTCATTGTCTCAGGCTGACACATTCTATTTAAATTAACACGAAAATTGCATTGCATAGATTGTTACGAATGGACTAAAATGAACAATGGCTTACAACGGGATTGGTATGTTCAGCTACTATTAATATTCTCTCCGTTTAATTCCACTAATGCGTGCTTGTTTATTTTGCAAAGCAAGCAAATAAACATGTTGAAATTGAACGATTACTAAATATTTTCATTTGTTATTGCGAGATTTCCATACCTGGCCACTGCAAAAAGCAAATTTAGTATTTGTAATGCGGATTTAAACCAAAAAATCAATTTAAAAATTTGAGTATATAAACTAACCAGGTCGTATTCTGTGACGGAATTCAACATTTGTATTTAAATATTTGGCCAAACGGCCTTGGTGTAAGGCACGCGTGTTATTCCCATAAGAATCATTCAAGAATGAGGAAAACTGCGTGTCAATCTTCATTTAAAGCATAGAAGCAATATAATTCAATTTCCAAAAAAATTTCCACGCTCCGCTACCTTCGTGTAGCTTTCTTGCAGAAACGGATTAAAGTGGGAACAAAGCAAGAAAAAAGCTCCGTGCTTAAATACCCTGCAAATCTATTATTTCCTCTATTGTATGGCCCACGACGTCCGCAGTAAAAAATCGACGGAACTAATAGCATTAGGGTGGTATTGCCTGAGCTAAAACAATGTAAATCTTGCTACTTTGTTACGTAAACGCTGTCGCGTTTCAAGCTTATTCAGCGGTTCTTTCAGAAGGTAGAGCGAAGATAATGCAGTTTATGCTTTCAGAGAAAAGCACTAAAGTTACTGGTAGAAGCTTTACACTTTGTTTTATTAAAGATTACACAGTGAACTGTTTACATTTAGTAAATTTTTTATGCCCCCAAATATTTTGTTCATGACACACTTTAGGACTACAAAGGATTTTTCTTTGTTTTTTTTAGCTCGGTCTTAAAAACTTCAGCGTTGAAGAAAATTTATTTTTGAATCTCCCCTTTGTAATTTCAGGCCAATTTGTTTGTTGTACTTACCTCTCTTTAAAATTGCCCATTCTGACACCAGCTAATTAAATTACGTATTAGATTTCAGGTTGTTAATAATAAAACACACAAAAAAGCTTTTACATCTTTAAAAGTTCAAAACACAAACTATTATACTGGTTTTGAATAATTTCAGCAGAAACCACAACAAAACTTCATGTTGTTACGGAACATCAAGCCAGGTATTAAATTTAGGTCAAGTTTACTGACAAAGTTAATATTTTCTTGTCTGTTAGGACTGGTTGTAATATGGGTCCAACAAAAATGTCTATCAGATTTGATAAAGGGTATGTTTGACGAAGGATTCATTAAAATGAATAAACATTGAGGTGTACCATGACCTTAGAATTTTTGTTGTGCCGAACCAGGATCTCCACCGAATAAAATTGAATAAACCATTTGAAACACATCCGTTGGATTTTTTATTAACAAGCATTTGCAGGAAGTTTAATAACAATAATTATGTAGTTAATTCGTTTTACAATTAAACTCACCAACTTAGAGAACATTTCATACCGTAGCAAAATATAAAATCCATCACAGTACACTTACCTAAAACAAAAAGAAAATTATTTAGATGTTAAAAACTCACAAAACTTGACTTAAAGTAGGTTGAGACTAATAAGGAGGTTCCAGTTCCAACTCTGTTCTAAATTCGGAGTCACATTATAATTACTAATTTTTGATCATAAACAATTTTAAGTACAAAAAATAACCTTGATCTTCAATTCGTTAAATTATTATATTAGCAAAATAATAACGAAATTGTAATTGCAAAATTGTTTTTTTATAAAAAATTTACAACAGAAAAGTTTTAAAATTATTATTGAGGTATACTAGTTTGAATAATTATTTTTATTACTTTATCTTTAAGAACAAAGTTTTCGTAACAAATGTTATTTTTACCACAAACATGTAAACTAGAAAAGGTTTTTAAAAGGATAATCCTTAAGCCATAAATAAAATGTTTACAAGCATAAAACCTCTTTTAAAATTTTTCCCTTATAAACGACTTCAACTTTTATAAGATTCAGTTAATTTACAAGTTTTTAAAGCAAGAAAACGCCCTCAAATTACGAATAAAATATAGTCTGCAGCAATACATAAATTTTATTTAATGTTCGCATTTTGTATCTGCAGAAGAAATTTTTACGCTACTTTCCTCGTCTTTTTAATTAAGAAATTAAGGAATTTTTCGCCAAGTTCTTGGAACGTGTCTGGTACAATATTAGGTTCATTGACGACAGAACGTGTACAGGAAAACATTTCCAATAAGTCGGGATATCGGTTATCGAGTCCTTCGTCTGCGAAAAGCACACAAAAACCACTTAAGGCAGAAAAATAAAACTCGATTCGATGGGTGTTCGCAGCGGTGCATAACCGTCTAGGCTTATTTGAACGTTCGGCATTGTTTTTTTTAGCACGTTGCACATTCAAACACTTAACCAAACACATAATAGACGCTAAAATATACCGTACTCGTGTTTCAGTAAAAGTAGGCGCCCGAAAAAAAAAGTTCTCATAAAATATTTAATGTTCCGGTGCAGTACAGGGGGTTTATTTTTAATCTTTTATGGCGTAGTGATGAAATTCTCGATTTAATGCATTCCGTGGGGTTGATGGACGAACAAATGTATCAGTGTGTAAATTGGAAACCGAGGGGATAAAACGGAAATGGTAACTAGAAAGTTAGGAACAAAATAGGCAGCGCTTTGTAAAAGTGTTCTCTGTTGTGCCAGTATTTCCTTTGAACTTCCCTTGATAGGTATCAGCTATGCATGTAACAAGTAATAAGCTATTTTAAAAATGCCAAATAAAATCCCTCACTTTATGCAACGTTAGCAATTTCTTTTTATCGGGGGTGGCACGTGAAGCTTCAACACGCCCACAAAAAATAAACCACTATATAATGCACAAAGCTCGAGCATACTTTAGAATTTTGAAGAAAAATCGTTGTTCTAGAAATATCACGATCACGCACAGCCTACTTCAAAATAATGGCTAGATTAAGATTAGTTTTACAAAGCACTACAAGAAAAATAATTGTTATATTTTACTCCGCCCACTTCACATCCCTAGCAACCATTCTTGAATATTTTTGTAGTAATAGGAAATAGAAAATGATTTTAGCATATCAAATTACAGTGGAACTTCCCTAACTCGAACTTCTATAACTCGAATTATTCTCCAAGTCGAATTTTCGTCATGAACACTGTTTCGTTGTCTTTTTAATGTATTTTTAACTCCATAATTCGAATTTCTATAACTCGAATATTTGTATAAGTCGAACTGATATTTCATTCGTAACTCGAATTTTTTCCGGTAAGTCCCTATAGTTACAAGTATTAGCTAAATATATAATTCGAATATTTAGGGGAAGTCCCTAGTTACGCACAGTGACGAGTATTTCTGTGATATTTCTTAGACATGTTCAGTGGTAACCAGAGTTTTCTCGCGTGCGGTCAATTTTTGTTCGAAGATTATGGGAAAGATAAGTATCAGTGGTAAAATTTGCTAGGGCATTGTGAAAGTGCATGCATATCTAAAATGACAAAGCAAAATTTAAAGTGCTTATCACTTGAGCAAAAATGTTTGTTAATTGCCGAGGTAGAAAAGGGCGGAAAAAAGAAAAAAGATATTGCTGCACAATTTGGTATTCCCCCTAACACTTTATCGACCATTTTAAAAAACAAGGATGAACTTTTAGAAAAAATCAAAGACTAAGGTGCTAGCAGTAAACGCAAGAGACTTACAACCTGTGTCTATGATGGTATCGACAAAGCTATGATCAAATGGAGAACCACGGCACGTAATAAGAATCTACCCCTGTCGGAAACCATAATTAGAGAAAAAGCTAAAGAATTCGCAGATGCTTTGGGACATGACGATTTTTCAGCTAGTGTAGGATGGTTAGTCTTTACCCCAAAAGTCATCGCCTAATGGTTTACCAACCCCTAAACTATACAAATTAGTTAAACTGTCATAAACTACTCACATTTATTTAATTTCATCCTCAAACCAGCGCCGAATGGTAGCTACTTTTTACACTATAAAATTACAAAACACGACAGAAGTCCGTTACCTAGGTTTTTACAGTGTTTTTTTACTTTTTCTTACTTTTAGCACGGGAACGTATTGCGGTCGTGAAAATGTTTGTATCTGCGATTTTGACGGAAATACTTTTTTTAACCCAGGTATACCTTTCGGTGCTGGGCTATTTTGGACCTCACTGATATGGATTTACTGTCGATTTCCAATAGTTGTTTCTATCCCTTGCCAAAATTCGTGCTTCCGCGATTTATTTCCCTCTTTTCCCAGCCACCTCTTTTAGATGTTCTTCACATAATTTTCTTGGCCTTCCGCGTAAAAAATATAAAAAAATTTCCATAAATGCGAGGAACGTCCCGTGGCGGTTGCCCAACAGCTTTTTACAATCAATCTTATTTCTGTTAAAAGCACTGCAGCCGTCATTACTACCTTGGACATTAACCTTATACGTATTTCGACATGTTCACATGTCAAAAGTAACGATAATGGCATGTAAACATTTCGAAATACGTATAAGATCAAAATAAATATCTATCCTAAATATTATTTAATTTGAAAATCCAGAATTGATTTAAAATAATTGATTAAACTCACTTCTCAATTTTATTATTGATTTTTGTCCCAATCCTAGTGGGAGATATTCCGCCAATCGTAGCACTTAATATACATATAGAAAGGGAGAAAGGATTGCACAAATTTTGTATTTAGACAAAACAGTTATTTGGAAGTCGTAGAATAAGATTTCATTTTTTTTCATACAACATAATATTAAACGTAAACCCGCTCCACTCGGTTTTTAGGGAGGGGGGCACTACTAAAGCTTACAGCTTTAATTTCATTTCTGTGGCCTGAAAACCGTTTCTTGACTTGTAGCACACATACAGCCATACGAACAGAGGATAAGGTATAAGAAATATAGTCCAGTAGTGATCCTTAGATGTAATAACATCATAATAGGTATTCTATTGCCATCAAATTTTTTTTCTTCTTCCAAGATGTGTAGCAGAAATATTAATTAAAACGACGACAACATAACGCAGTTATATACACTCTGTATGTCCGAGAACGAAAAAAAAAAACTGCCCAAAACCCTTTAGTATGTAATACGTTAAAATCTTTTTAATTTGAAAATAAAAAGTGAGCCTTGCCATATTTAATTTTAAAAAGAATGCCAGAAAGTCAACAAAAGCACAAGTTTCGTGATGAAGTGTGTCACATCGGGAATAGGACAGAAGCTCACTGCATCCCAGGGAGTTAAATAAGTAAATACTCAAGGATAATCATGTAAAATTTAGAGCGCCGGCAGAGGACATAGCAGTCAAGGATCAGGAGGGAGTTGGGCGCTCCGAGCATAAATCATTTTCTACTGGAATATTAAAGAACTCAAGTTATTTATGCACACGCGTAAATACTCTTCGGCTGCTAAAATATTGGCGCTATTTCCCTTAACTCGCGAGTGCATATAAATAAACGATCTACACTCTCGGATTTACGGTAATGTGATGGAGATCGAGAACTACGTTAAAACTTTTGGCTTTTAGTGTTATTATTTCCATATGCTTCCCCGTTTCTGCACGGACGTTTTCTCGGAGATGGGCCTATTTTAATGGGGACCGTTGCTAATACAACAAACTCCCAGTTAATTTAATAGGTTGTGGGTCTGTAAGTTTAGATTTGTCAGACAATGGAATTTGAACACAGAAGTCATGACAAGTTTGCCAAGTCAGCTGGAGCGTATAAAGGTTTGCTGAGGGCAAGGGTGGAACTCAGTAATAAAGCATGCCGATACTACTTGTGTGTTTGAAATGCGCAAGACAAGTTTTTGAAATTGCCCTTTTCAACTAGGGATACATACAATAAAAGGTCGTTGAAAAATAACCCCAAGCTTTAATTCGCGTCATCAAAATGTTTTGCGGAGCTATGCTTTGCAATGCTTGCAGTTTCTGTGCACCGCCTTCTAAAGAGTATCCTGCAATAAATCAATAACGTTTTTATTATTATTATTATTATTATTATACACAGTGTTCAGAAATTCTTCTACCTTAGTAAAAGTTTAAAAATAATTCTAAAATGTCTAAAATGATCTTTAAGATGCAGCTTTTTGAATAACTGTTGATCGCGTCGAGCTAGGTACTTCAAATATGATATGCAGTCAAGTTGCCACATAATGTGTAATTTTTATTATATAAAATCGGTTTCGTGTGACCGGTTATTTCAAGGGCATATGACTATTTCACCTTTTACATCTAGTCACGTGACCTTAAAATACCCCGACCCACAAAACCGATTACCATAAAAATTACACAATATGTAGGAAGTTATTAAGGATGACTGCATATCAAATTTAAAGCGATCAACATTTGTTCTTATTTTAAACCTTTTGGTATGGGACAGAAATTTCGGAACACCCTTTATAATCAGCAAACATTTTCAAAACTACTTTTTTTTTATTTTTAACTAAATCTTTAGTAAAAAGAACGTTAAAAAATAATTGATAAAGCTGGTATCTGTTGATATTTATAAGGAGTTTGGCAAGTTGTAAACAGAAATTATATTACTAGAGGAGACCCGGGAAAATCATCCCCCAATCAAGAAGCCCTTCAAAACTTACAGCTGTACAGTTAAACATAATGAACAACTAATAAACCCTAGCAAGGATGCAAGGATGACTGCTATCTATTCATATTAGTTCTCGATGACATCATGAGCAAAGACACCAATAGGCCATAATTCGGTATACAGTGGGGTTTGAACAGACATCTGAGCCACTTGGACTACGCCGCCGATAAACCAAACTTACATGAATGACGCACAGCTTAGAACGGATACGAACAAAAGCAGAACTAAAGATTAATACAGCGAAAATCGTGAAAATGAAAAGCGATACGATGTCGAACTAAGGTACAATTATTATCAAAGATAAAGCCCTTATACAGAAACACAACAAAAGTGTCCAAACTCCAGTAAGTAAAGTAAATGGTGCATTTCTTATAATTCTCCGGTATAGAGCTTTATTCACTATTTTCAGCAAACGACTCTGCAAATTTAACAAAAATGTAAAGGCAGTGCTTCTCCACGGATGCGAATGCGAATTCTTGTTACAAAAGCTTTTTTCATTACTGGTAGCTTAAGATGTATTTTGATGACCCAAAGTTATTTCAAATACAGAGATGTAAAAACTTCCAAATCAGAAAAAAATAGAAAAATAGATCCGACAGTGAAACTAGTCGTACTGAGTGTGGTAAAAGAAAATCCTGACTGAAACCCTGACATATCACTAAAACAGGCCGCCCTAACACTACCGGGCATAGAACTATACCGAACAAAGTAAAAAAAAAACGTAAGGAATGGAGGATATTGATAACCCTGACTTGAAATAGGATAAGATAGAGGGATACTGTAGAGGCCCTATACTCCTAATACGAGGTAAGACAAAAAAAATCTTTAAGAATATTGCTGAAAATACCTTTCCTGAAAATATAAAAATACCAGTTTTAGTTTGAAATTCTGACGAAACGTTGCATTTAGACTATTTACATCTTTTTGCAAAATGTGTAGAATTGCGTTATATTCGCCGGTAGACAAAACACGTAAATGTGAACGTCATGTAAACAGCCGCACACATATTTAACCCTTTAAGGCCCATGAACATATTTTTGTCATTTATTTTTTTCTTTTGTGTGTTTTATGCTGAAAATTGGTCACATGCACGTCAAAAATGGTTTTTTTTATTTTTTTATTTGAAATGACTACAAAAACGTATGGTTTATCTATGAAACCACTGGGCAATAATCAATCAGCTTGGCTTTGAAGTAAAGTGTTTGCTGTATGTATGCCAGGAAAAAGTGAAAAACTTTATTTGAAAGTCAGGTTTATTGCTTATTACAAAAACAGTAAGATTGGTTATAAGCTTAATTTTTAGAATGATATCTAAGGAAACAGTTTTTCTTCTCATTCAAACATAGGCCAACTTTACATACAGTACACATCCACTTTGTGCGATGTGGTTCCTTTGTTGAACTGCAATTTGCACATCTTCTTGAAGTTGTCCGAGTTGGAAGATGGGCAGAAGATGTGAATCGTGTTTCTGGAGAAATGAATGGCTTGAAAAAATTTGTTTGAACCTCATTTCTGGACATCCCATTGCCTGGTCTTTCTACACCTATAAGATGTGATGCTAATGCAATTCGAAATGACTTCAAATCTAAAGCGCGGCATCCTGCATTTTCACGAAATAGTATATACGCATTTACAATGCTAACGTCAATAAAATGCCAAAATATTCGTAGCCACCATTTCTTTGATTTACGATTAATTTCGTAGCATTTTTTTAACATGTCGGCCTTGTCAACTGATCCCATATAGATGTTATAGTCTTTCACAACAATAGGACAAGCTACATCAATTCTTGTGCCGTCTTTCAACCTTCTTTTTACAGTAGATGAAGTTGTAGGTTCATGATAATTGCTTACCAAATTTATTACTTTATTATCTCTCCATTTTATCCAACTTAGGCTTTCAGATGCTCTCCAGTCTTGATCACCTCTCTTCATAGTTTTGTCTTGTACTAAGTCCTTCGGCATGAATTTTCTTCCTCTCTGGATTGTTCCACAACCATATATTTTTCTAGCTAATAATTCTTGACACAATCTGACGGAAGCAAAAAAATTATCGAAATAAACTTTATGATATTTGCCGGTTATTGTTCTTGTAAGATCTAAAACCACTCGCTCCCCTAAATCCTTCTCAACAGTTTCATTTATTTTACCCGTATAAATCTGAAATTCCAAAATATAACCGGATTCGTCAGCTCTAACCCATACCTTGTACCCTCTCTTTATCGGTTTTTTCGGCATATATTGTTTGAAACTACACCTGCCTTTGAAACGAATCATTGATTCGTCAACTGTTTGGTGTCTATGGGGTACATAACAATCTAAATATGTAGCAGATAACTTATCTAAAAGTGGTCTCACTTTATACAGTTTATCGAAATTTTGCTCGCCTCGACGAGGCTGCACAGAATTGTCGTTTAGATGTATGTGTGACAGCAACCAGTCAAATCTGTTTCTACATATAGCTGAGGAAATATATTCATCGCGTATTTCAAACTTGGATGACCAATAATCTCTGTATGATGGCAGACGTTTTATGCCCATCATTATGTTGATGCCAATGAACATCATTATTTCTTTAGCTGTTGTAGCTACAAAACGTTTACCACTTTGCGTGGCATAGAGATTTGTCTGGAAAGTTACATATTCGAATAGTTCTTTAGGAAATAAGCACATAAAATAATCTAATGGAGTTTCACTATCCTGTTCAACACGAGCGCCCCCTACATCTCCAGTAAATGGCTGTTCTATTGGCCAAGTAACAAATGATTTTTTCCATTCCACTTGTTTTTTTACATATACTGAAAGCGGCAGGTCATCCTCACTATCAAAGCCAGCATCCACTTCTTCCACCAGATTTACCAGATCCTCCACATCGCCTTCCAAAATATCTTCATCCTCACCATCATCAGATACCTCACTTTCCATGTCCGATGGAATTTCCACTTGTTCGACAAAATCAACAAATTCCAAGTCACCCATTTGTTCCAGTTCTTCAAATGTCCATGAATTTTTAGCTAAAATTTAAATTACACTTATGGCCCACTGGTTTCAAATTGCAACCATCAACTTTTTCTAAGCATACTTTACATTAGGCGAAAAATAAAAGTAATCTGGTGTTTCATAAATATACCACCATGTTTTAGAAATAACAAATAGATATTACTCACCCGCCATCTCGTTACAATTAACAATTATGCTAATGTTCACACTGTAAATAGCCGTCATCTGTTGATGCACTTACACTAATGGGCAGATTCAAACTTATTTTCAACCTAACGTCAATCTACCGAGAACTCCTCATAGATGGCACAACATACGAGTTTCTAGAACATATGGTTACACCATATAACCTGAAGGCTACTTTAAATTAATTTTTATAGGTGTGGTTAGACATTATAACCACTGGTCCGCAAAGGGTTAACAGAATAATATTTAAACAGAATCAAAAGTCAACGGAACGAATTCGGAAAACGATCGCGCATGATTAACGAACGGAACGGAACGTGTTCGAACAATAATTGCAATGAATAGAACTAAATTATATTTGATTGTCAGAATAGCCAACATTGGGAATAACATTTTAACCGTTTAGTTCAATTTTAACTCCATAGCCCCTTCTCACAGTTTCAGAGCGAATGTATGTATGCGCCTCATACTTCCTGAACAAATGTGCCGATTTCTACGCGCTTCGGAAAATTTAACAGTCATCGACAAAAGAAGTTTTTGAAAATATCCGCAATCGGAAGCGGGAAGTTGGTGGTAATATTTTGTTAGACAACGGAATTATTCAATAAAATGTTCAGTTTTTAACGATGTGAAATTCCCGGCAACGCCTTCTATCTTATTTTACATCTCTCTTCCAAGCTTGTGAAAGACATTTCGTAGACTGCAGCATACAATCTAACGGCGCATGAGCCTATACGATATCACGACAGTAATTGAAAATGCACTGAAACTCACGGCTATCACCGGCAACAACGTCAGCAATCGCGACAATAACGTCAGCAATGACGGCAGTAACTAGTTAGCATGACAATCAGTTAGCAATCACATCAGGAATCATTATAATATAGCAATAGATGTACAAAATTTATCTCAGTGAGACACTTCTAGGTAGAACGCCAAGCCAAATATTTCTGTAGAGATTATTTTTACTCTTATGTTTATTTTAATGGGCGGTTTAGAGCCCGAAGAAAAATACAAATACTACTGAAATACAAAAACATGCATATTTCTATTAACAAAATATTTCCCAAAGTCTGTTACTGTTATATAACTATGTTTAAAAAAATCCCAAAATAAGAAACACTTTGATCCATCATAGGTATATTATAGTTGTAGCAGAAAAATTATTATTGAAATGCCTCTACTGCACTACCTCGGTGCCGCTAATGTCGCCAAAAGCTTTCAATTTAAGAGGGAAGAGCCCCCAATTTGTTTTGTACGTTAAAGAGGTTTTCTGCCTGAGGCTACCAAAGTTAATAAACCGCTGTTCTAAAAATTTTTGTATTAACAGCAAAAGTAAAAACTAGACCTGAACAATTTAAAAATGTTTTTCCAAAAGTTTTTCTAGACGGAAATTTGAAATTGTTACACAATCGATCTGAAATATTTGTTCCATGTCCCTACGGTTTAGCAAATATGTTCGAATATACGACAAAAGGACGCGGAAAAAGGACGCACGACATAAAGACGCGCGACATAAAAACGCGGACAAAAGGACGTGCGACAATTCGGCGCGCGGGACAAAAGGACGCGGCGACAAAAGGACGCGCGACGAATGGACGCGTCCTTATAAATTTCCTGAAATTTACATTTAGAATAGGACTAAGTTAATTATTAATAATTATTATATTTGAACTTGTTAATATAAATTTAATTTCATAAAATGATAATACGTACAAATAAATCAAATATTTAAAAATATATAAATGAAGACTTGTAATTGAAAACGTTACACGTTACGTAGGCAACCCCGCGCAAATACTCTAAAATAGGCCTATTCGCATATTCCGCAACAACATTTTTAATTCGTTGGGCAGTGTCTTTATACACCCTCTTCTGTGGTGGCGCCATGCCACTCCTGCAATGTACCGTTCTATCCGTATTCTATTTAAACTATTTTATTTCTTCAACGCTTTTATAAATTTCCATATGTTCGAATGGGCGCCGCTGAGAATTGATGAAAAGCTGTTATGCCACCCTTCAACCGCATTATTTGTTCTTGGTATATCTTCCTCAACCAACTGGTAACAATTCCATAAATTCAATGGGAACAACGGTGGTCTCCTTCGTCCTCTTATGTCCAGACGGCCTACCCAAGTATCCTCAAAGCAATTGGTTATAGGCAACAGTAAATTTTCATTTCTCACATAGTAATTGCTGTCCATCAGGTCTTCATATGCACCAATCTTCTTCGGGGATGAACGAAAGTGCTGCCAGTTGTCTTAGGTGTAGAGCGAAATCAGCATTTTCCCTGTACTGAGCTTGTAAACCTGCCCTTTGGATATGTCTCCATATACATTGGGTGAAATGAAAAAAGCACCCACGTATCCTAGCTACAGGGAAATCACTGTGGAAAGCGTTGATAGCAGCTCTCTCAAAGTCTACCATGATAGTTGGTGGTCGCAGTCCTGGTTGAAGTCTTTTCAATTCTTGAAAAAGACGGGTGTATGTATCCTCCGTGTTGTTTGGTAGTAATGCGTACACAGTGGAGATTACATTACAACAATAGTGGTGTTGTGTTAAACGTTCCGTGGGCATACCAGTGGTCGCATCGTTGCATAAAGTCCAAATTGCGTTCCGTCGAAAACAAAAGAATTCTTTGTTCACCTGGACTACTATCAAACAGAAGAAAAGGTTCTCCATCACTGATCTCTTTCTATTCGTCAGGAAAGTCGAGTTCTTCTAAGTTTCTAGGGTTGGCAGGAACAGTTTCTTAGACGTTGCGGACTCTCTGTATGGTTCGCTTCATAGAAGATACTGTTGGTAGTTGTGGAGCCGAAGCAACGGAGATTTCCTCGGATACAGTAGCCACAATGGCCTGAGTAGATTGTTCTATGTTCCTAGCCATATTCTTCAGGGACGTCACAGCTTTCTTTGTTTCTACACTTGCAGCATCAGGAACGTGGTTGTGACGAGTGCTCTTCACTACCCCATTCCCCAAAGTATGAGCTCTTCCAGGACACTTACACTTGTTATAACGGGCACACTTCCCAATAATTTTCTCGTCGATTAAACGCTTCTTCTTATGTATAAATCCGTTATATAACAGCATATCCTTGCCCTTTTGGCTTTTTACGAACTCGAGCACCATTGCTGCACTGCAGGACAGTTGAGAGATAACTGAAGCCGTTTAAGGGTCATCTAAACTATATTTAGGTAAAATTTGCTATTATTCCCATTTGTGGGCAATGCCCATCATTAGGATAAGTGTAATTATGTATATTTAATAAATATTTACGAATTCCCAAGAAGGTTCTTTTCAAAAATGTAATTTTTAGATGTTGTTCAATTTTCGTAAATGCCTTATTTGTTAAAGTCTCCAGGGAGATAATGAACTCATTGGCTAATAATGCATTACACACACAAGTAAGTTACATCCCTCAACTAGTGCATTCTAGTAGTGCTACGTAATTATTTGTACATCTGAAAATTAAATTATTAATAATTAACTTAGTCTTATTCTAAATTCAAATTTCAGGAAATTTACAAGGACGCGTCCATTTGTCACGCGTCCTAAAGACGCGCGTCCGTTTGTCGCGTGCGCCCAATTGTCGTACGTAGGTAAACCATCAATGGTTTTCTCAAATTACACACAGTTCTAAAACTATTCCCTTGTTCTATTTAACTGTCTTACGTATGTTATATTTAGGTGCTAAAATATGTCCGATACAACATGTTTAACCATGCCACATTTTAAACCATTAAGAAGTCCGTTTGGCCTTTGGTCAACGTTTTAAACTTTCAAGAATGCAATTGGATTTTCAGTATACATGACCATTAGCATATTGAGTAACAACATTAAAACTCCTTGAACAACTAACAGGAACGTTTGCCTCAAGAATTACTTTTAGGATTATACAAAATTTTGACAGTTTTTTTTTTGCCCTTTTCTCTCCAACCTTTTTACTTTTTAAACAGGTTTTTATCTAAATCCTCTTTCCAGCTCTAATAAAAACTTTTTCTCAAGCTCCAAAGGTCAATCAAAAAATTATTTATAAAGGTTACATTTAAGTTTCTGGATTATTTCGTTTAGTCTTATACTTTGAAATGCTCCGGTTTACCTGTATTTATTTCTCCGTCATTTCCACAAAACAGCACCAGCGAAATTGTTTTAGACATCAACAAGCAGATTTAATATTATTTGCTGGTTTCGCCTTTTTATTTGAAAAATTTCTCTGAATAATTCTAACTTACTTAAGAATATAAGCCAATTTTGGTGTTCTTATGATGCCTAGTATATTCAGTGGAATGTAAAATGTCTTCATAAGGGAAATTCGCTGGGGAATTTTATATTTAGCTGTCAGCTTTTCAAAGGCGTAATTCTGCAACCACTCGTGTCCCCAGAGGATGCCCACAAAGCAAGAATATCTTGCGAGCTACGACCTTACGTCGCTCCCTATGGATAATTATAGGTTTAAACGCAGTCATTCCGAGCTAATTAAATCTAACGATGGTCGTATGTAACCCGCAAAGTTCGCAGTACTTTAGCACCGACAGTATTTTCTATGAACTAGTAAGATCCAGTAAGAGGGTTGGTTGTTAATAGCATTTATTGCGGACGATATTCAGTGCGACACCGATATAAATTAGATCCCGCTCGTCGGAGTCAATTAGGTATTAATAGGTTATAAAACTCGCTAAGTTATCCTCTCGGGGTCCTTGTCCACTGCCGAAGTATGAAATGAACCGAAACGGTCAGCCTGGACAGCCATTATATGCTCGATTAAACCGCATAAACTAGAGAGCCATTTCGTCGAATATGAACACTTCGTCCTCGAAGTTGCAGTCAGCACTTTGCCTCTCCTCGCACATTTGTATAATCCGGAACGCGGTGTATGAATAGGAAATGGTTTTAATGCAGCCGATTTACTTCGAATGCGGTATTAAGGTAGGATTACGCTATTTGGAATTTCCATAAACATTACCTACTTACTTGATAAATTGAAGATTACAAATGGTAAGCCAATCGATAAGACAAACCTCACCACACCGCCCACACATAATAACCACTAGATTATTCGCGCCTTACATTATTCTAATTTTCCTCATTAAATTATCCTACATATCTTAAAATAGGTAGAGATACTATCAAACAACGGTAAAGGAAATAACCTTATTTAGGGTTTAATATAGAAAAATGTGCAAAGCGCTTTGCATTAACTTAATTATAACTTGAATTGGCACTAATCATGTATCCAAAAAATAATTGTTTATCAAAGATATACGCGCGGTCAGTGACTGTAATCGCACCTTAACACTCTAGCGGAAGCGGACCAAAGAGCGAACGGCAAATCCGGAACATCATATTAGCGGGCACGGTCAGATGCATACCGTACTGTAACTAGCGGATTTTTTTGTGAGACAAATATTGTTTAGTTTTGTAGAAAATAATTGTTACTGATTCAACAACAGCAAAAACCAAAAACTAAATATGTCAGTCAGTCAGCCAAAAGGTAGGGGTTAGAGGCTAGCCCTCTAAATTATAAATTACTTAACAATTAGAATGAAGGTCTTGTTCTACTATCACTCGTAAGCAGCTCATCATAAACAGAGTCAAACAGTCCACCGTTTATTCAATAAAAGGACCTGAATTTTCAATATCTAAAAATTCATAGAAAGCCTAAACATACAAAGTATTTGGATTAAGATATCAATCGAAATGTAGCTTAGGCTTAGATCTATCAGCGTACAAAGTTTTAAAAAAATCGTGTAACCAGTTTACGAGCTATTTTTTTTTAATAATTTCTAAAATTTTGAAATGTTGTTCACGTCACAGTCATCATTCTTTAAAAAATTCTCATGACATTGTGTTTTTCTACAGCTATTGTACTACCAAATATTATTCCGACGCGGATACACGTTTTTGAGTTAGAAGCAGGGTTGGCAATTGATTAGATCAATTTTTTTGGGTGGGCACAATTAAAAAAGCCCAGTGGTTTTTTTTTGTGGGTTCAACTGGGTCTTTAGTGGATTTTTTTGGGTGAGAACAATTTTGAAATCCCAGCGGGCTTTTTATGGGTTTTAAAATTTACAAAATTACGTCTTTTTTTAAATTTTGTTAGCTGCATAAGCAGTAAGCATAATTTTTAGGCAACTGTTAACTGAAATCGTATTTCGCTGGCTCGCCATCGACGCGCTCCTTTTATTTATTTAATGGCCCAATAATATGAAAACATTGAAAATTAATACCATGAACAGGGGGTTAAAACTTTGATTAATTTAAGTCGACCTGATTGAACAAGTGGAACAAACTGCATTATAAGGATTACAAAAAGAAAGCCCAATTTAACCCAATAAAACTGAAAAAACCAAAAAAAAACGCTAAATTGGTTTTAAAAAAATAAGTTTTTTCCTAACCTTAGTTCGAAGGCGTTAAAGTCGAAATTGTCAAGAAATCCCAGCGGCTGCCAATTTGAAGCCAAAAAGTCTTTTATCTGATTCCGTTTTCAGATTTAGAAACTTCAGTTTAGTTCAATTTAAAAAACAATTTAATTATTAAAACAGAAAAATGTATCTATTTTTGCGATTTATAGAAACATTACTCAAAAACAAGCCGGAATTATCGATGAAATGTGATTAAATTAAAAATACTATTCGAAGTCGAGGGTTTACGCTGTTTATGCGAAGCGGCCCAAAAAAAGACGATTAAAAGGAGAATTCATTTATAAATAAGAGCATTCGGGCAACGAGCCAAGGGCGTATTTACTACTCTTTACCTATACGTATTCGATTATTAAAATCATTCGAATGTCAATCATTCGATTATGCACATCACTAATGGATACTTATACGCGATGATGATCTGTTTTTTATAAAATATGCTACAATATTTACACAACAAATGTAACATATTAATAGAATGATGCAATCACTCCACCATAAATGTAAAGGAAATACACATTCATTCTTATATTTCAGGAAATATTTGGAAAACAGGTCAAATACTGCAAAATATTCAAAATAAATTAAAGGTCATTGCTGTAGTACCCTAAAGTATGCATTAAGTTTGCTGTAAATAGCTAAAATAATACCACTTTTCCTATAAATTCCGAATCAGTACAATTTGATCTACATTTCAGAAATTTTCGTAGTTGTACAAACATAAAATAAAATGAAATTTAATTTTATTCAAAATATTATCAAATAACGCCAAAAAGTTATAATTGTTGTTTCCCAACTAGTTTTCCACATCCCACAAGTAAATTGATAATTACATGCAACCTCACAACAGAAACAGCATTCTAGTGTTTCATGAAAATTTACGCTTTAAATACAAGTTATTTACATAAATTTGATACCTTAATTAAATTGACGTAAGATTTTCCAGAAATGAAATACCGAAGTAAGTTTTCCCAGTTTCTACTTGAAACTCCAAGTATGAACCTGTTAAAGGAAGCTATTCAAGTGCCTCATCAACCACAAACTGAACGTTACAGTTCTGCTTTTATTCTGCAAGATAATTTCAGTTGCAGTTTCGTGCACCCTCAAAGAAAGATACAATCAAAAGGCAGTAGCAAGCACAGCAAGTGCAATAACACCCTAACCACTCGCAACATCAACCGGAGAATAGGTTGAATGAACGCGATACGGCACAATTTTAGATTTCCACTAACTATTCTGTTTCTCCTGGCTTCAAGTGGCTGTGATTACTACGGGAGTGAAGTAGAACAGACACTTCCGCAACATTAAGTTTGATATGGGCCTAGTTTAACACGACTGTTTTTGTCTTGGAGATAATAAAAGTGTTTCCTTGTTTTTGTAGAAAATCCAAAACAAACTTGGCCAAAACTAAAACTAAACCTTTTGTTGTTTCTGTTTTATATAACAAGAATCGACAAAGGCGTCAATGCCTACAAACGGACCGCGTTTAGAAGTAGTAGGATTTGTTCTAAATATTCCTTAATTTTATTGGAAATACAAGGTTATATGAGACAGTTTTTTGTTTCTATTATTTTCGAACCAGAATGGGCTGCGCTATTACAACACAATAATATTTTTTTATTTGACAATCTTTATCAAATTGTTTAAATACAAAATGACGTAAACACAGTAGGTCCCTTCTAAAAGCAAACAGGTCCTATAAAAAATAAATAAAAGAGGTAACATAATATATTTTTTTTAATTAAATGTAAGATGTCAAGGCAACCAGATACAAAATCAATAATGGAATTGACAAAAAGTAAAAAACAGAAGCCGTATGTATTTTTCAAGAAGCCTTTTCGAGTTTGTCATGTTATTCTAGTTAATGACGTCAGAGGGTGGCGGTCGGGGGCGAATCTCGAGGGAGCTGTTACAGAAAGAACTGAATATATAGTTCGTCAACTATTATGTCCGTTCCCTTTACTCAGCAATCTATTACGGTATACTTTACTGACAGAATGTCAGCGACATAAAATCCCTCTTTTGTAAACTGACAATGTAAATATGTATTTTGTTAAATTTAACTTCGACTTCATCGTTTGCTCGGTTAATATTGGGTTGACGGCCAAAAGTTAGACGTAGTTTTGGGACGACAAATTAATAGTTGTCATGCATGTATTATAATACTGACAATCTGATTTTCAGCCTTTGAAGTATTTCACCAGAATTAATCTGAAAAGCCTATTATGAAGTTTAGTGTTAGTTAATTCCAAGAAATTGACGGGTTTGGTGTGATTCACCTGAAATGCCGCATCAGTTAATGCGATTGGAGTTTTGCAGAATAAAAATATCGTAGAGGATCCCATAATTAATTAGATAATTAAAAACTGCTGTTGTGTGTCATTTTAATTTTTTTTCCTATAAATTCCTGGAAAACATGACAAATTAGTTTGATTACTGTTTTGACAAACAAAACGTAAATTTATTTCATATTTATGACGTGGCACATTTTAGTTTGCTCTTGGAACAAGTTCGTTTAAATTATTATTTTGTTATTATTACTACTGTATTAGAATATCCAATTTCAACATGCATTTGTAAATAAAATACTACAAGAGCAGACTGCTATACACCAATGAAAAATATTTGTGTTTTAGGACTTTGTATGAAGCGCCGTTTGGGCCAGAAAGGATTAAAATTATATTATTCTTTCAATCATAAATTTTTATTACAATAAATATTTAATTTTTGTCCGCAGCAATTTATTAATTAAAACAACAATTCAGTTTTTTTTCTGGCATACATCAATTTATTTACTAGTTTTAAAAGAAATATAATTTAAAAAAAATTTTCTGTTGCTGAAAAAAACAATCAAAAAATAATTTAGAGAATTAAATAAATACAATGTTTGGTAAGTCGAAATATATTTTTTGTACTTCAAAAGATAATTTTAGAGAAGTCTAAAAAGTAATACTTGTGAACTTCTATTTGTTCATACGAGATGGCGCAGTCGCGTTAGCATTTTACTCGCCTGGAGTATAAAAGTCAATTTTTTTTATGCGCCTACTTACTACTATTCAGAGTAGTAGTACAAGTCAGTTCTACAACTGACGCATAAACAACAGCTCGCAGCACATGAGAGCTGCGAATTTCGAACTAGCGCGCACTTTACATCGAAAATCGGCGACGATAACACATCACTTTCCATCTTTGTGCACAACTAAAATATGACTAAGAATAAATATTTTTAAAAATAACTCTCGTTTAAAAAAAAATTTTATATAAAGCGCCAGTATAAATCAAGAGAAAAAAATAAAATATTAAATATAGTATTTATGTTACTTTAAATATATTTATTCCACATATAGTAAATCCGGAACTGTCTCAACTTGATGCAAGTTTTTTTATTATTTTGTTAGCGGATTCCGATGTTTATGTTACACTTACGTAAGAGAGCTTGCGTATTACATAAAAATCGTCGCGCGTAGGCTACGGGATCAACTAATTTATACATAATTTTGTGTTTTTGGAGGACACGGAAATATAACGGCCTAGGGGCGCCAATAATGCAAACCCGGCCCTGCTTACTAGCAGATATAGGTCAACAATAAATTAAATATAAAAATATACTGGTTGAAAACTTCCGATTGTAAAGAATATTTATTACATAATTCCAAAACTCTTTATAAAAAATTAAACGTCTTATTTTCCAGTACTTACATTCTTACAACTGATTGCATTTAAATTTTTTCTACGTTGCTGTTATTATTAGTATTCCTTTCGAAACGTATTTTCTGTTGATAAATACTGCCAGAACTGTAAAAACATTTTGCTTCACTAACGGCGTGTTTCGTGATCTCTAGCTAAATTTATTCCTGAATTAATTCCTATGCAATCAACCGTAGACAATAAAAACTTCACAGGAAAATAGTTTGAGATTAAACTTATCCAAGCCGTTAGATAACAGAAACTGAAAATGTTTTTTTTGCTAGTGCACACGATGTGATATATGACGACGGGTTAGTATATTGCGTAAAATTACTTTATCATAGCGCCGCACCTGTTACACATCAATATATTAGGCTTTATAATGTTATTAAATAAAATGTTCCATTTGTCTACAAATGTATCGAAGTTTAATTGGTCGACTTCAAAACAGTTACGGTCCATCGGGCGTCTATAATACCAAAACACGCTTATAGATAAATAGGGCCAATTAGAGAGTGTAAACGATGTAAATCAGCAGTTAAAAAAGAGCCAAAGACAGTGGTCGGAATATACTCCTTTGTTAAAAACGTACAGTTGGGGTTGAAAAGTGTTGCTAGCATGCAAAAGACAAGTTTGTGGTTGTTGTAATTAATTTTTTAGTGATACACGCATTTCTGGTGTTATCGGAGAAGTTTAAATACTATCTCTTAATGCAACCCGATCGGTCTGTCGCAGTGAATTAGCAGTCTGTCTGCGGTTTTGAGTAGAACATGTTTTGGAAAGTTATTTAAATCGCTGCAATTTCTGAATTTGTTCAAAAAAATTGGTTGTACAGTGATTAATGCGTTATGTAAATTTATCTCTAAACTTCCATTTTTAAACCATTTTTCTAGTTTCTGGATGTCCAAACCACGTATTTCCGTCAAAATCTCAGTATCGAATATTGTTACCAGCACAATATATCCCTATACTAAAAGTATCGTAAAGTAAAAAAAAATTAATACTTCATGTTTATTTTGCTGAAAGTTCAAGAAGTACACAATTATGCAATTTTTGTTCAGTTATAGCCTTTATCAAACGTTATTTGCGATATTTATAAAATTATCACATCTGACCGATTTACATCTTTTGCCCTGTTGGTTGGTAATGGTTCGTGTTGGTTTCTGTTAATTCCTGTTAATTAATTTTGAAACGGTTCACACAATGAGAAAAATCGTTCTATTAAACTAGTGGATACCGAATTCTCCCGTATCAAGTTGTGGAATTTTTCGATAAATCAAACCATAGCTAGCCTTGAGGCAGTAATCGTTCCCCGATATTGTGGTATGCGAGAACCTGTTTAATTTGGAAAAACAAGGTTAAACTTCCCAACTACGGATATTCTTCGAAACCAATAAATTGGAAATCTTCCTTCGCTGTTTATCGTTACATTATTCGAATAAATTTCAATTATATGTTATTGTAATTAAATTTGTCATGCATTCCTGTTAGGATAAACAATTTACATTTCTGTAGAATCTTTAATCAATTGAACTCTATTAACTCCGATTTTTTTAGATACATAATTTTCCAGTGTAGTGAAGAAGCCTTACAACTAAAATTTATTATTTACATATTTTGGGAATAATAATTGCGGTATACAAAGGGATTGTTTACCTCAAAACTTAATAAGCTATTTATATGTATTTAATAAGTTGATAGTAGATGAATTGAAGCGTATCGAGCTTAGAAACTTCTAGTGCACTTGGGGTTATCTTAAACAAGTTTGAACGATCAAAAGTTTCTTATGTAAATTATTCTCCTTTTAAAAATTTATTGTAGAAAGGAGAAGAGACCTTCCATTATTGTTATTTTACAACTAAGAATGGCTCTAGATGGTTTTATCTGCATTTTTCTATAAATTAAATATTGGTACATTGCTACGTGAGTTGGTCCTCTGAAGGTAAGGATGACAGGGATCACTCGGTTGCTTAAGCAAATTAGGTGGGTATCGATGGAAAAAGTGGACCATAAAAAGAGTAGAAAATAATTTTTAAAAGTTTGAAACCGCAAAGATGCTTTTGATAACCTAGCAATGACCCAATTCTTACAATTTCACCGGATCTGTACGAGAAGTTATTAATTTCACCAGATACAACAACAAAACTAACAACAACAATAACCAATAGCATAAAGTGATTTGTTAGATAAGCCAATAGATTGTTTAATTATCCAATATGTAAAAATAATATTTCATAAAATCATATAGCACAACATAAAACTCTGTAGCCAAATCAAATCAATATAACAAAATTATTGCTGAATAAATGTGAACAAAATTAATTAAATTAAAGATTATATAACGTAGAAATGTAAAATAATAATGTTGATAATTCAGCGTAAGAATAATTGTTACGTTAAATTGTATCACCAAATAAATATATGGCAGCAAAATTTAATTTAAATTTAAAAACCAAATAATCGAATACATTGTTTTTCCCTAACAGAAAAATACCAGGAAAACGTAAAAATGTATTATACTCAATTAAACTGATTAATATCCAAACTTGTAGCTTACAATATACCAATGTCTTATATGAGCTCATAGAATAACATATTTTGGCTTGGGAACTGTATATTACTGTAATAAATATCAACTCGTGTGCAAGTCTTTAAACTGCCCAAAGAAAAATAGTTCTAGAACATTAAAATAAATATAAAACACAAATTTAGAATAACTCGCTGAATTGTTTCGATAACAGCTTCTAATTAATGGAAAAATTAGATAAATTGAGAATTTTAAGATGTTGTGCAGCAAAACAATTTAACTAATTTACTTAAACACCAAATAAAGTGACATTTCATACACAGAATCAGTTTTAACTTACAAGAATCTTAAAAGTCCTTGAAGTTACTTAACACAGTGTGAACAAAAGTAATTTCGATAAAGCAAATCGTAAGTAATTGATATTAATTAAATAAATTAAATGGATTATAATTTCAAGTTTTACAACCTATAAAATTTTCATTAACGTCTTTTAGGTACAAAAGCAAATAATTGTCACCAAATAAACTAAATTTATACAGAATTGGAATATATACAATGGAGAGTAAATTTCTGACCTTAAGGATGCTCGAATTAGTTATCGGAAATCTAACGTAATCACCAAAGCAGTCAAATGACAAAATTAAACAGCTTCCTTTAGGGTCATCCAAAACATATACAGAACGTCAAAAAATTTATGTACGGAATCGCACTGTACTGTAGCAACCCGGTTGTATTATTTTATTAGTAACTTAGCGACTTGGTTGTTATGTACATTAATATAAAAACAATTCATAAAAGATTTTGTAAACGTGAACTTCATTAAAACTTTCTCCTCCAAATAGTGTTTTATTTAATAACTACGAAACTAAACATTACAGTACCAACGATTATAAGCGTGCATGACGGGTACCAACCCCGCAGAGCTAAAAATATCAAAGAAAACCCTATAAAATCAAAACTAACGGAATGACAAAATCAAATACCTTGGTGAAGTTACTCTGCTAGTTAGTTGAATTAAAAGCTTTCAATATACATAAACAATTAAACAATTCAATCCTCAAAGACCTTGCGATGTTAATCAAAGTTCACAAAATCCCTCAAAGGTTTCCGACACGAGATGTACAAAAATTCAAAATCCAAAATGTAAGGAATTTTCACTGATTAATCATGATAGGTATGAATGGTTAATTAAAAGATTTTTAAAAAAATCCAAAAAATTCCGAAAACTTCCAATGAGGGTCTGAACACTTTACGGATCGAAATCAAAGTCGAAGTAAGAACTGATACCAGTAACTTTCCAATTATCCTTGACCAAACAAGAAACTCAAAAACCACAAAATAAAAGAAGGAAAAACTACACTAAAAATTCAATAGCTGAAACTAACCAAGACAAATATATGTACGACAGGTCACCTAACCACCAGGAGCAAAACTAAGCTATAATTTGAATTATAACAACATCTACGTATATACAGCGTGTTTTATCATTTGCGTTACTTAAAGATTTTATTTAAAGTACTTTGTTACACGTCTTTTGAATGGTAGAAATAAACTTTAGCACTTTTGAAGTAATCTGGAACTTTATTTTTGCATTTTGCATATTTTGTTTCCTTTTTACCTAATCGTTTATCTAGCTAAAACAAGGTAAGACTGTCTTTGTGTTCAACTACACTCCTGGGAGTGTCCTGTTTTGATGCGATTTCAACCATCTTCAGGAACGTTTGGCTTATGCAACCCTCCCTTCTTCCGACTTGATTTAGTCGATCCATTTGTTCTTGTATCCGGGAAGTTAGATAACCGTAGCTTGCTTAACCTCAAATTATTGAGTGTTAACTTGGTTTTATCTTGAGTATTCAATAAGGCGTTACAAAATCCTACAACTGTAAGATTATTATGACGGTAAAATTTTATGGAACAGTATTTCATGTAATAACGGATTTACAAAATTATTTTTTAAATTTAAGAAACTTTGTAAATAGAACTGAAATTGCCATAAAAATGAACACTTATCTTTCAGTGTTAGAACGAATATTTTCCACCGTTAAATGTGTCAGGTATCGTAAGCACATAAAGTTTCATAGGGTATTTTTAAAGATAGGAAACATTTATTCAAGATCGTTAAGCATTTAGGGCAACTTCGGCCTATAAAAATAACTGCAAAAGTGTTAAACCAATTCGAAAATTGAAAAGATCGTGTGTGTAGGGTCATCCTTGGGTTTATATACGTGGCGTATAGTTGACTGCCGTATAAACCCACGTAGCGTACAACAGCTGGACACCAATTTACTGGCCATTTCGATATTTTACGGATAATTGGTTTTGTAACTTATGGAGGTGGCCACATAAAGTTCACTTAAATACCGGTTTATATCCGTTTATATAGTGGAAAGATAGCAACATGCTCTTTTAGCCCGGAAAAGAGAGCGATAACAAATAGAAAACGTGACATAACACTTAAAAGAGATAAGCATTACTACTCTCAACTGTTGTGTTACGGTATATTTAGATGGTGTAGAGAAAAGTTCTCGCGTAGGCCTAATCGAGAAAATCTAGACTAGACTTTTCCAGTCGATACGTCGGTCGATCTGATCCCCTTTGGCATGTTCCTCATTAAAAGTCGCCCCGGTTTCCCGTTTAATCGCTAACTGGGATCGACTATAATTTAGTAAACTACTACACATATTTTTAGAGTAACTCATAAAACACAGTGTTAGGGACATTATTGTAATTGGCAGCACCGATCCGTGAAATGAGACGCGGGACGCGTTCGGGAACTACCGCGCTGACAGACTGAACCCGGAAGCACCGTCAATAGGCCTGTTATCGGGGCTTTGGACTTTTCACAGGATAAAATAAATGAAAATTACGCTGCACAATGGACTGACAGACTGTCCTACTTTGGATCCATAACCATTTCTTTTATCTTCGCACATACGCTCGCGAAATAAATAGGGTCGCGGCTACGTTTGATGCTCGAGCTGAGGGAAATTAAATGTAACTTTTCCCAGTTTTCAAGACGTAAACTTACATTCGACAACCCTCTTTTGGCCGACTTTTATAGAATAAACAAACCTAAGGGTTTCAGAAACATCCATTACTGCAGATGCTATCGCTACTAAAACGAATTTTCGAATCAAATCGCACTAGAATTGACAGTTATATTTGAAATCGTGTTCTCTACTCTTGTTGACATTAAAAATCGATTTAGCCGCTTTGAAACGACGATGACCTTGATATAAAATAAAATTGCATCGTACTTATATTTTATATGTATTACTGCGACGTTACAGTTTTCAAAGAAATTAATGATCTAGAACAAACTTCTGTAAGATTATATTGCATGTATCCTATATTTATGCGAATAGATATACAAATTTTTACATCCCACTAAATAGGCACCTTAAAATAATCAATTCAACCATAAAGTCAGTCTAGAACAGGCCCAGGAGGGCTTTTTAACCATATGCAAATCTGAAATGAGATGCGCCGCTGGCCGCCAAAAATTAAACAAAGTACATTTTTTTAAACTTTATTTTATATTAAACAGTGCCTGTTTGTTTCAAACAACTGAACTCATCGCTGAAGCGATTTTTGTGTGCACAGGTCTTGATTATGGAATACTAGCAAAAATTGTGCTTTAACAAATATCACTTTTACTGCCGATAAATTTGCCTGCGTTCCAGTCACTACTACGTCGAGGTGATCCCGGGATTATAAATTTACCTAAGCGATATGCTGGGTGGTTGGAGACCGAGATTTAGGCAGGTGAAGTTGAGCTTCACGAAGGAGTGGCGCGGCTGCTGGCATTAGAAACTTGGGCCCTAGTGGTGAAGTGCACTTTGCCTGCTCACGCTCACATCAAAGTGTCGACTCAGAAGGTTCGTGCGTAGGTACACCCGACGCTGTTAAGACCGGTCATATCAGACCGACTATACCGACTTATCTAAGGGTGCGTAGTCGACCAGTACTTGGATTGCGAGTAGCCTAAACTGGTAGGGGTGCTTGCTCCGAAAAGTCCAGTAACTCTTTAAATGGTACCACGGGGAGCCCGCGGGGCAATAGCGGCCCCCGTCTTGGTCACAGTGTAGGACTTCTCGCAGCCTGATGTCAAGACTGGTAGCTTGTTCTCGTTGAACCATTGTTAACTTGAGCAGGCGCGCGGATTGAGCGTATTTTGATCCGGCCCGTAGAGGGACGTGGGGGATTAAGGCTCTCGCTACGTGCCGCAACGTTAAACAAAACGAGTTGGGCTTCACCGCCTTAAAGTGACTGTATGTATGTCTATGTTTTTGCATGTTAGTTGAGGATTCACATGACCCTGCTAGTTGTAAGTGTAGGAAAAATAACAAAAATAAATTTTTAAGACACAAAAAAGTTCCGATTAAAAGGAAATTACATTTCTGGAATAATATATTAAGAATTGTATTTTTTATTTCCAAACATAGCCTTCAAACTTATAAAACTATCGAACATTACCGTATTACAACATTTCAAAATGACACTGTGATCAAGTAGTTTGTATTCATTGGCTTTTATGGCAGAAAAAAATAATATACATAAATTGCAAATCAAAGAAACGCTTGAAATTTAAAAATTATAATACAACGCTTTTTATCAATCACACGTCTAAATGCGTAATCAGCTTCAAGAAGTAAATGTAGCGGCTGCGTCGGCTTTTGCGCGGCAAAGCAAAGCGGTATTCTGATCACATATACTGACTCGGATAAATGTTCTAATCGACTTTTCGACTATCTATAATTTATATTTCTATGTCAATGACATAAAAACCTAGACTACTTTGAAATTTGTGGTTTGGGTTGCATAATATCATATTATACGCATAGAACATTTTACGTAGAACACCCTGTATATTTGTTAGAACCGAGAAAACTGCAAAGCTTGGATCATTATTTGTCGATGCAGCATTATCAAGCAGTATTACACTGCAGGTCATTAAATCGAGGAGTAAGTCGCACTATCGATTTCAACAGAAAACTGATTACGAGTTACAGTAACAATGTCCTTTGTTTTTATGGAACTGAATCTGCAACAAAATGTATCGTTTATGGGAAACAAGCCTAGTTTTCTAGTATCCAAGGTGATTCATAATGGAAGACTCATTTACCTTTTTTATTTCTATTACCTTAGGTTTAAGGTGTCCGTCCTATTTGGTGAAGTAACGTAATGTGTTTTCTAAAAATAATAAATCTCTACGATTGTTATTTATTTTACTTATAAAATCGTATTCGCTATACAATAATACATGAGTCTTAGGCTCTAGAGCTACATTCCAAGGGCAGTGGTTTGCATCCTCTGCACGTCAGAAATTTTGTTCTGAATATGTTGGAGGGGGGGGAGCTTGCATGTGGTGTTTATGTTTATGTATAGGCATGTATTTTCTGGTGGGCCATGTTAGTTCGGTGAATAGCGCTAAGTGCGCTGAGGCCGATCAAGGGGTGAGACGAGAATCATGGAGTTGTGCTCACGCACAGCCCCATGGGTCATGGGTCATAATAAATGATAATACACAAAAACAGGACTCCTGTTGAAAATTGCTATAAACTTAAAACTGCTTTTCAAATTCCCTGACTTTTCCCTGACTTCCTTGACTGCTAAACTTCAGTTTTCCCTGACTCATTTTTATGGTACAAAAGCCAATTTCAACTGAAGTAAACTTGAATTACTTTATAGCAAATGGAAATTTTTCAACAAGCATAACAAAATACAACATCTAAACTTTAAGGAAAAACCAAATGAAATAAATATAAATTTTATAAACATGTACCTATGTAACAAAATTTTCGTTTTGCAGGCAAAAATAAAAATTTTAAATAATTGCAATTTACCGAATTTTCCCAGACTATTTCGTGAAATTCCCTGACTTTGCGTTGAAATTGGTACAATTCCCTGATTTCCCTGACCAAAATAAAAAAATTCTAAATTCCCTGACTTTTCCCTGTTTTCCAGAAAAGTGGCCACCCTGTAAATATAACAGTTTTCAAGACAATTAAATGTTTGTTGTCTGAGTGTTTTACAAAGATGAACTCAATAGTTTGTTCAAACTTTAAGGGTAAGTCGTATACATCAAACCAATAAAAAGAATTGCTATAAGCATAGGTAGGGAAACGCTTTCTTATGGAGTTACAGCCTCTGAAAGAGGAAACAGTCTGAATTGTTGAAGCTTGTGCCGCTGTCAACGGTAGTAACGCGTATCTACTTGAGCATTATAAGAAAACACTTCTTCCATCGTTCATTCTTTTCACAAAATCTCTAGGACAACCGTCAGAAGACTTTCCTCGCGTAAGCCCCTCTGCTTGCTTTCTTATTCTCCGATAGGTACAAACTATTACATTCGTTTCTGAATTTTCATTAAGTATTTAAATTTTTACAACTTGAAAAGTTTCTCAATGCCAATAAAATTTTGAAACTGTTCAAGTTCGACCACTTTTAAAAATTGTTAGAATTTTTTAAAAATTTTGATAATCTTTAAATTAAAAAAAAAATTATTGTAATTTTGAAATTTTTTATAAATTTTCAAAATTTAGAGATTATTTAAAATTACAGAAGTATTAAAAAATTTCAAAATTATGACAATGTTTGGAAATTTTTAATCTGCAGAAATTCGTGGGGTAAACCGCAGGGGAAGTTTGGTATAGGTTACAGGACATCTCAGGGAAGTCTAAGGGAAGTTGGGGAAGTCCAAAAAAAGTCTGTAAAGTCTAAACAAAAGTCGGAGAAGTCCAAAGAAAGTCGGAAAAGTGGAGGAAGGTCAAAGTAAATCGAGAAAGACCAAGGGAAGTCGAGAAAGTTCAAAAGAAGTATGGGGGAAATTCAAATATTCCGAGAGTTTGCAGAAGCCCATAAAATCGTATGGCGATTGCAAATACTCGCGGAATTAGTTCCAGTTCATTGAATTTATGTTTCTAACCTACGTACCTTCCCGAAATATTATGCAAATGAGTCTTTATTTTTTCTTCATATACAAGTAAGCGTTATAAATAATTTATTGAAGAAAAAGGTAAGTGGTGTTAACCTAATATTTTTTGCCGTAAATTAATAAACAGTGAGAATTTTAGCTAATTACGCTTAGTGCTTTTTGTTTCTTTGTGTTCCTATGTGTTTCCCAGACTTTCCTAACTCTCCTTGGATATCGTACGCTTCCCATGAACTTCCCTGACTTCCCCAATTTCCCGAGACTTTTCTAACGTGTACATCAATATATTACTAAAATTTTGTTATATGGTTTTGTATGACCTGCCGTTGAATATTGTTTTGCCTAGCAACTTATACATTACACACATATTTCGGGATAATCCGATAGTCCTGGGGAAGTCCAAGAGAAGTCGGGGAAGTTCAAGGGAAATTAGGGAAGTCCAGGAGAAGTCCCTTAATAAAGGGAACCAATTGCGCGGTTTACCTTTCAGAAAAATTTTAAAGTTTTCACTATTTTTACATTAGTCAGATTCAAAAGTTTCCATAAATTTCAATATTTATAGAACTTGATAGTTTTATATTTTTTGGAATTATGAAGATTTTGTGAATGTTTAGAAAAATTTTTAATTGCCATTAATAGGTATCCGTTGAAATATTTTTGTATTGAGAATAAGATTTTCGAACCAAAAATTCATAATTTGTGAAATACTAAAATATTTCAAAGAATCGATTAAGCCCCCCCCCCCCCCCCCCCTGTATAAAGCACCTCTGATGTACTAATTCCAACAAAAATTTGTAGAAATACCTACTGAGTTATACGAATATGCTTAGATAAGAGATTGTTTCTGGACCCATGTTTAACCTAACTTATTTCTTACTGTTGTTAGATTCTGAACACAGTGTATAAATATCAGGAGAACAAAGACACCTTCATTTGAAATGCATACTGATATTGCATACTGATATATGTTTCATGTCAATAATGTCTTACTTATTTATTTTTCATGTTTTCCGCATATTTTTATAACTTTCCTTTGATTCTTTGAGAATCACATGATTAACGATCGCGGGCGACATGGGACACGTGGTCCGTAATTGACATGGTTTATAATCATGAACTAAACTAATATACAATAATTACGACATATAGGCGCAACAAAATACCTAATACTTTATTTACCTGTAAAGCCATTTTCTCCCACTCAGGCCAGTGATCGATTTAAATTTTCGGGATACCTTAAAAATTAATAATTTTTCCAGAAACAATAATCTATAGGTAATAGAAATCTTATTTATTGATTTCAAAACATCAAAATTTGTGGATTATAATATTGTATAAGAAATTACATTTTTATTAATACAATTTCATACATGAAAATGAAATTTTTGTCTTTTTCTAACCAAATAATTTCCTAACACTACTTTTCTTCAAAGGCAAAGACCGAAAACACATTTAAAAAACTCCCGCCATTTAAACGTACCTAATGAGAAAAATCTGTTGCTACTCTACTTTAATTATACAAACAGTTTTTAAAGCCTACTTAACCTTTAAAAATTATAATGATACAGAATGAAGCGTTTGAGCAGCGCCTACACCGTGCCTAATTCATAAATATTTTAATAAGTAATCCTGCGCGAGGTGAACAAAGTCCAGAAAAAAAAAACGCTGAAAAAAGGTTCCATGAAAAACTCCAAGAAATGAAAAAGCAAGAAAACCTACTTTTTCGTCTTGAATTATTATAACAGTAAAATACCCAACAAATAATTTTTTTCCGAAAATCGTCGCGTCGGGACGTTTTTATAGAAACAGTTATTAAAAATGAGCGAAACACTTCGCCTGGACATTCCTATACTTATAAATTAACATTGTTTTATATTTTCCAACACTTTTGATGTACACCTGTCTAGACCCGGCTAGTAAAAGTAAACAGCGTTTATAAAAACTTCAAGCGTGAAGAGCGTAACTTAAACGTACCATTACCACGCTGGCTCCGCCTGCAACAGAGTACATGTAAAACAACCGAACTGAAATGAACCGGAGGCACGAACGAGTAAGGAAGCGTGTTGATGTTTGAAAATGTATTAATAACTCGAGAAGTATTATTTTTAGCAAGAAATTACTCTTATTAATTTGTATTTAGAATTTCAAAACCTTTCTGATTTTAAAGCCAAAATGCCACGTTTCCATTTAAAAAAAAAGGTATTTTTTATCGTGGCCGCCATATTGCTTTAACAGAAATATTTTATTGCCTCCCGTTAAATAAATAAAAGGGTACCAATTTTCAATTTTCAAAAATTCACAGAGGGCGTCACAATAAAATTATAGCAATGAGCGAAAAACAAAATTGTAGCAAATGCCTATCTTTATCAGCTTAAAAAGTTTAAACAAAAACGTGTGGGCAGTTTTTGATAAAATTTTTTTTGAAAAATTCCAAAATTTTGGAGTGCTGTCATTACGATCGTTTTTATATTTTCAAAATTAATTATATTTCATGGTATAGTACCCTTGGAGGGCTACCAAACAAGATGTAGTTGATTCCAATCAGATAACTGGTTTTTGAGTAAATGGGCGTTAAAGTCGAAATGTTCAAAAATTCGTAGCGGCCGCCATTTTAAAGCTAGAGAGTTCGGTAAAAAATCGTTTGGTTTGTCCTAAGGCCTTCTTTAATCTCCACTATTAAAATTTCCAAAATTCAGTTTCTGAAAAAACTGCTATAAAAAAACATGTCTAACTTCCGCTTCCGGTTTCGGATTCTTTTTAAAAGCTTATTTTGTCGATGAATGTTTGATATACCTCCTCATTCCAAAGCACATCGAAATCGGTCCAGCCGTTCCGGAGATATGAGCGTTACCCACACACCCACACACACACCCACAGACAGACATTTTTTAAAAACCACTTTTTTAGGATCCTGGAAGCCCAAAACATGTATTTCCGTCAAAATCTCGATTTTGAAAATTTGCATGAAATCAATACTTCCCTATACTGAAAGTATAGGAAAGTAAAAACTGCTGTCCTAGACATTACTACAGTTTTATTATTGTTGCAGGTTTCTAAGCACAGCAAAGGAGCTTTAAAATATGTAGCCGATATTCCCCAGGTTCTACCGAAGGATCGGGAAGCGAGTTTACAAGCAACAGCTTGCTTTCTAGATTACAAAAAATAAGTGTTTGTAATCTAGGTTTGCAGTTATTTACGACTCCAAAAGCTTGTTCAAGAACCTGTTTTAGAGTTGGTTAAATTTCATTACTTAAACGATATGTAAATATTCATTTCCACCTTTAATTAAAAGCACTCTTAGTATTTATTATTTCCTAAACCTCCACAGTTTCGATTAGATTAGCAACTCCCAAAGGTCTCCGTTTGAATTATACCGGCCTCGACAGCTTTACGAATCTAAAAACATTTCTAGCCTTTTGTTAACGTCCACTAGGCTATAAATACTATTTTAGCCCGTGACTAGCTAAAAGTCGATCTTTATTAGAAATCTAAGGGGACGTTGAAACGTTAACGAGCCATGTTGGGCCATCGGAACGAAAAAAAAATCGTGTGACTTGACTTCATTTGTAACGCGTATCTGGGAATCTCTCGGAACCATCATGGTATTATATTTCGCCATTTCGTGAAACAAGCTTGTAACTTTGAGACAGTAATCGAGCTCGTCTAAAATTTTTCGGCATATAATTCACGCGTTTCTGCGGAAGAAACGTGGTTGTACAATGATTCTTGGCTTGTACCGATTGTAAAGTAGGCCCAGAACGGGTACTAAAACCAGAATGGCTCCGTGGCACGATACCCCGGAGTATAAATAGGGCTGACCACTTAATCATTGAAATCGCACCTCGTTGGCATTCATTATAGAGCACCAGGAATTACAAGTTACAATCGATTACCTCGGCGCTAGATTGCTTAAATCGATAGCCCTGAGTCTGAAATATCAATTATCGGCGCGTGCTCCTACTACAGTATTACGATATCGATTAAATAAACTGCTGTATGACTTCCCTGGTTTTGTGTTGTTATGCCAGGTGTTTAGACCAGCTGCAGAAATTGCCGTTGTAGCTAATCTTCCGAACATTTGGAACACGCACCCCGACACGCCTGACCATTTCTAGGTTAGTTCGCGTGTCCTGCAGCCCGTCCAATATGGGGATGCGTGACTCATCTTTCGAAAATGGTCTCCTTGTCTGACCAACATTTTCCGTTGCGGAAAAGCGAGATGGTTGCGTCTCGAAAGAGTCAAGTACTGCGGAAAATTGTTTATTACGTGTTTTTATTGGGGGTAATTACTTTCTGCAGACATTTCACCTAATTGTAGACATTTCTCAGAAATGTGTTTCTATGTCACACGACTTATTCGAAAAATCAATGTAGCGACCCTAAATTAAGGGAAAATTAGCATGACATTTTTGCTCAATTTTAATTTATTTTTTGGACATCAAACATTCCCTGTTATTATAGTTGTTTGAGGTTATCCCAGGTAAAGAGAAAAAAATTAAAAAAGCAAGATTATTAAACAAGCTTAAAAGGAAGATTTTTCTAGGGTAATGACACCGAACTATTTTGAATACTAAACGCTAATGACTGACTACTCACTGACTTTACGTTAATTTTGAATGACCATTCTGAATAATTCAAAAGATTAATTTTGAAACATGTTTAAATACGCTTTTGCTACAGCTTTGTTTCCTCGGCAACTTCTCAATAATTTATTCAAGGTACGGTGGCTAGGAGTTTTCCTTTAAAGATCTTTTTCTTAAAAATCCATTTCAAGGTAGCTACAGTTACTAACGGTTTACTTTGTCGGACAGGTCAAAGGTAAGGTGAGAGACTACACTTAAGTAGAGATACTTCAGTTTGGGGGTTTGAACGATGGGCCGGCCACTCACCTTCCGGAAATGTTTCCAAAATGCTTCTGAAGAGAGCTAGGGCCCCCCTGCAGAAAGCGGTGAATTCAAAGTTTTAATTATTATCTGACACCTATTAACATAAAGTAATGAAATTTGGCATACGGATGAGAACTAGTAAGTGCTACTGTCTAACACCATCCCAATAAAATTATATAAACCAGAGGCGTCTCAAACTGGGAGGGAGCTGCGCCATTTTCTTAATTATTTTAGTAATCTTCGATTTCTTTGTTTGAATTCTTTGATTCTACGGCAAAAAATGCATAACATTGGTAGCATTAGTGACAATTTCCAGAAAAAAAATTGATTTAAACATTTTGCTTCTTCAGAATGAGATAAAACTTTTTTTATTTCGTATCTATTTATTAATTTTGTATACAGAACACTTAAAGCTAATAGAACGTAATTCTCACCGTTCTTAAACAATAATGGGTGTCCAAATAATAATCGAAATCACATTGCTAACAAAAAAGAGACTATGACAATTAGGTTTTGTTATTAATTAGTAGTTAGTTGTTATTCAGTATTATTAAGTTTTCTGAATCTAAAGTTAACAAATAAGTACAAAGATTTAAAAAAATTCTCATTCTGAAGAAGAAAAATGTTTAAATTGATTTTGTCTGGAAGATGGTTACGTACAAAACAATCAAGAGTACAATTTTGATGCATTTTTTAACGTAAAATCATGTTACTGACTCAAATTGGCAAAAAAATCGTAAAATACAAGAATATTAACTAAAAATGACCTAGCCCCTCTCCCTCCAGTTTAGGAAGCTTGTTTTAAATTATTTTATTTAAATAGTGTTAGATGCACTTACTAGTAGTAAACCGTATGCCAAATTTCATTACTTTATATTAAAGGGTGTCTGAGATATTAATTAAAACTTAAATTTCATTCGCCCTTTTCAGGGGACCCTACCCCCTTCAGAAACATTTTAGGACGCATTTTTTTATATGAATTTTTTGTGTCCAAATTAAGTAGAGCAGACTATAGCAAGTGTAACGTTCTTACTTGTCATATGTAAATTATACATTTCAAACAATAATATTTATTCATGATGTATTTTGATAAATGTAAATTAAGAAAATGAACCAAATTTACCTAAACTAAAATTTTCATAATTTAAAAAAATGATCATAAATAAACACATTTTTTATATGAGAAATATGAACACGGCGGCACGCGTTACATTTGCTAGTGCATTTTCAGTAATAAGGGTAAGGTAAGAGTTAGTACCCATTATACTCTCAAAGCTCTTGAACAAAACATTACTTTGTGATCTAACAGCTTTTTGTGTTTATTAAAAATAATTATGTTGGCACTAAGACCCTTTGGATTTTTCTTATTTTTATTAGAGCCAATTATCAAAAAGTGTGATATAAATTAAAAAAACTGAAAAAAATAATTAAACTTTATCACCTTGTATATCGAAAACGAAGTGTTTTAGAATATATTTATAAATTCCAGCTTTACTTCGTTAAACTCCATATTTAATGAGTATCTGTATATAAAATTACTTTAACATATTTATTTATTTTAACCTTATACGTATTTCGGCATGTTTACATGCCATTGTCAAAGGTTATATGCAAAAGTAAACAGTTAGTGTTGTTATAGCACTAGAACTTGGTGACGTGACGATCTCGGTAATCGTCTGCAGATTACGTGATTTCTTATTCCAAAATGTCCAATAGAGGTGAATTTAAGAGATCAATTTGCTTATTCATTAATGGTACAGTTTTTAAATGTTTGTGAATTTCAAAAGCTTCCAGTATATCTAATTTACGTTTATCATCACAAAAGTGTAAACATTTTATGGTGTTATTAGATATCATTGAATGATTTTGTTCTAGTAAGTGTCTAGCGTAATTGGATTTATGTGGGCGTTTGTATTTGTAACAACAACGTACGTGTTCTTTACACCTAATATCAAAATTTCTAATTGTCTAGCCTATATAAACCGAATTACAATGCGAACAATTTAATTTGTAAATGCCTGATTTTAGCAAATCGTCTGTTTTTGATTTTGCATTAAACAAAGTGTTTACGATGTTTCTAGTTGTTTTAAAGCTTACTTTATATTTATTTGTTTTGTTTATAATTTTAGCAATTGTTTCTGATTTGTCACCAAAATATGGGATCGAAGCATATTTAATTGTATCGAATGATACAATTAAAT
Organism: Ctenicera cuprea; assembly: GCA_958336395.1. Taxonomy (NCBI): domain Eukaryota; kingdom Metazoa; phylum Arthropoda; class Insecta; order Coleoptera; family Elateridae; genus Ctenicera; species Ctenicera cuprea. The sequence goes on from OY284488.1 coordinate 48,021,495, forward strand.
ATGCTTCGAAAACTGTCTACTTTTTCATATAACCATTGACAATGGCATGTAAACATGCCGAAATACGTAATGGGTTAAAATAAATAAATATTGTTAAAGTAATTAAGTATTTTATATACAGATACTCATTTTAGAATATATGTTTATAGGAACTTTTTCACTTAAAATCGGATTAGAAATCACATCTTGAAATATCCGCATGCAATTAAGAAACATCCTGTATAGATAGATAGTGCCAATTATGTCAGAGTGAAGTATTGAGAACAAAAGCAAAACAAAAATAAAATAGCTGTGCTAGAAATTGCTAACCAACCACCGAAACACCAATATTTTGCTTGAAATTTTATAATCCTTGAAAGTTTTAATAAATTTCTTGGAATATTGTTAACTTCTAATCAAATACTATCATAACAAAATAGTTACTAAATAAAACCAAACGCAAAATTGCGATAACAAGACCTGCGCTCTAATTTATAAATTACAACCTTATTACAACAAGATTTAATAATTGCTGTCGCTGAATTTCAAAGTGTAATAGTCGGATAATGCAGTGAAGGAGTGTTAATTACTTTGGTGTTTCCAGAATCAGTTTGAAGTTCTGATATGTTTTTGCTTTGTTGAAGTGTCAAGAAAACGTTGCTGAAAGGTAAATAAATTAAATCCTAAGAGGAAAGTTTTTAGATACTAATAATCAAATTTATTTTAAAAGTTCTTAAAAAAGGTATTGGTGATTTTTGCACCAAAACAACTTTAAAACCATTTCATTTTTAATTAACTTGAAATACACGTATGGGAAATACTTTGCGTTTCTTGTTTCGATCAATGAAACGATACAATTTACATATTCGTGTTTTTCCAGCAGCGAGACCAGCAAAACACGTACGGCCACCATTTCCCTAAGCATACCGTTACTAGTGGCAATAGTGGGTAGTTTTCTACCCTTGAACAAAAAAGATAAAAATTCGCCAACTTGCCTCGAAACGTTGCCTGTTAGCTCTCGTCTTTGTTAGGTGTAGAATAGTTAATCCCCCGAGCAAATTAGAAATTACAAGGCTGATTTTAATCAAAGCTTCTTGGTCGCACTGCAAGTTGAGAATAATTTATCGTTACTTCCCGTCCATGAAACGACACCGTTTAAAACATGACATTGTATCGATTCCGCCCCCGACGAAACGGCAACAACCGATTACATTTCTCGCTAATCCCTATTTTGGAAATCATTCACGCATAATCACGATCAATCACTGAAACATACGACGACATGACCTTATATCGCGATTGCCAGTTAGTGTGTGGGTATCCTGCTGCATGCCGAGTGAATATTTGTCCCACTGCAGTGATTTGTCAACGCCAGCCAGGAATTCATTATATGCTACTGCCGAGACCCGGGGGGTACGATATGTGATACAATATTATATATGGTTCATAGAGGGTCCTTTTGAATAATTGTTGCATGAGAGGGCTATTGTTTAGCTATATGAAAAAGCATAATATAACAAGCGAAGAACTTTTATGAAGATGACACTTGTACACCACTCATGTTTGTCTGTTCGGTTTCTAGTGGATTCTCTTTACCCTCCATTGCCATTGTCCCCAAATCATTGTATTATAAATCCCTGCTACCATTAATATTTTTCTATATTCTACTCCACGATGTTGTACTTCCAATAAATGACTTTTGAAACACAAAAAGAAGTCTACTTTTACTCTTAAAAGTTAACGTATGTAGTTCCCGGAAAATACGAGCCTTGCAAAATAAAAAAAAAGGAATTTCCCTGGCGCAACATCCTTTTACAGGGAGCTGAAGGCGCTTACGTCTAAGTACGTTATCGGATTCCGCAGAGCAAGGGCATTAAAAAAATGTGACGCAGAAAAAGCAGGTTATTTTAGAGTCGGACAGGCTAATCCCCAAGTTTTATTATTAAATTTATTCTCGCTGGACCGGAGAGGCAAATACCATTACATTACTTCTTATTCTGAATATGTTCGGGTATTCATACCTAATAAAATTGATTTAAGCAGAATATTAAAGTCTGCTGGTATTGGGCATTAAGGTCTGATGATTTATGAATTCCGGAAACATTCCGTTTTATTATCCCCATTATAAAAACATGGATTCTCTTCTGGATTTTTTAACAAAGTACAATTGTAAACCTTGTAAGAATTTTAAGATGATAGGGTCAATAACAAAGTAAATTTAAATCAATTTGATATGACAGGGTTCCCACTAACTGTCAAGAATTAGAATCCATGACTTTTCCAGGATATCCATGACCAAAAATCATACTTACCTATGACTTTCGACAAAAAAAACAATAAAATTAGAGACGCAAAAATAATCATGTTTATGCGTTTTTTATCAATTCACTAGACAGTATGTGGCGGTCTCACTTGCATTTAAGAATTACGTTCCTTGGAATTTAACAAGGATAAGAAAAGTACCTCAATGATATTTTAAAAACCTTTAGCAGCAATTGTTTTATAAGCGCCAGTTTTAAAAATTCATTCGGAAAAATTTAATTTTTTTTAAATTATGTTAACACTACTGCAGGAAAATCAGGTTTTTTTTACTGTAAATCAAGACAAAAATCAAGACTTTTGCCAAATTTTGCATAAAATCCATGACTTTCAGGTTAAAATTTTAATTCCCTGACTTTTCCATGACTTCCAGGTTATCCAGGGTCAGTGGGAACCCTGTATAATGTCGGAAAAAGTCAAAATCAGATCTAGACATATTATTTAAACTGATTCAAATAAAATTAGACGTTTAATTCTTAAGTTTAAAAATTTTTAAAAAAACTTTTGTATTACGTTTGCAATGTTTAAAAAAATTATTTCCAAGTACACAGTTCACAGAACAATAAAACGATGAAAGTAATAAAATAAATCGCAAAAAAAAGTCCTGAGATAACGTCCCACTAAAACATTAGGAAAAATATCTCCATGTAAAAAAGGCTATGAAAAAGAGTCTTGATAAAAAACATCGTGAAACAATGTACTGTATAAATAGCCCTGCTAGAAAAAAATTTGAATAATACTCCGAAAGAAACCCCCCAAAACAACATTCCAAATGGAAAGGTAAAAACTGCTTTGTAGAACAGCTATAAGAAAAAAAAATACCTTTAAACAGGTTGCGATTGAAGATTCCATATTTATATCAAGTATAGTAAATTTATAGAGGGTTTTTCTCTATAAAAAAATATGCTTTAGAGTGCGTAGGAAATAATTTTGGTGACATTCCCTAAATAATTTTATACTAAAATATAAAAAAAAAAATTCCTCTGAACTACTTTTTATTAAATTTTATTAACTCCAGTACTTTTTCGATTTTACATTTTACAAGAAATTTTTCGCGTCACTTATTTTTGTGGGTAAATTTTGCCACCAGCTTTTTTGACTCTAAATCTTCTTCCTCATTCTCTATCTAGTACTGTTATCAGCGTCTTCAGGAATCCCCATGTAAAATGTAAATCTAAATAGGATCAAAATTCATCCCAAATCCGAATACAACGCACATAAACACGGTGGGATCCTGAATGGATTGGTTTTTTACGGAAAAACATATTTTGATTAAATCTAAATTCTGTTAATGCTTTATTTGAAGTTTGAGAGACGAATTTAAAGAGAAGCCTTGACGCAAAGGTCTATCTCGAGTTTTATTGCATAATCACATGTTAGACTCATGAAAAGCCAAAACCTATATACGTATAGTACGGGTTATAGTGATATTTTTTATTACAGGTCTATTTTCGTGATATAAACTAAATAAATTCACCGTTCTTCCGAGACTATTTCCTCCAAGGAGCCATGAAACAATTTTAATTTTTTCTTCTGTAGAATAAGTATTCATTATACTACTTGAATTCAACAATTGTTTGTACAAATTAACGTGAAGAAAAGTGTAGATTATGGCAAAAGAAAATCTTGATTATAGCACACATCATATTCATCTCTGAAAAATAAAAATTCTTTAGGAACATTTTTGAGTAATTCAAAAAATACTTTAATCGCTTTAAATTTATTGAAACTTAATGCCGTAGCAAGACAAATAGAAGATAAAACATTATTTAAATAAACAAATTTATACAAGAATCAAACCCTGGAAAACTGCATTAAAGAATTTAGAATACTTAGTGTTATTTAAAAAACCTTAATAACGCCACCACTTCAAAAGGGGAGGAAGTAGAGAATTTTTTTCTAGTACACCAAAACATCCGCAAGAGTAAATACTCTTTGACCTATGCGAGAGTTTTTTCGAAAAACGTAAACTAATTGAGATATAAGCTCGTATCCATAATTGATAAACACCCTGTGTGGTAAAAATAAGCCGCTCATGTGATGCAATTCTGTAAACAACCTACCTGGATCCTCACTAATTAACAACACGTGGAGAGAGCATTTGGCGATAAAAATATGCTAACATTAGGTATCTGCTTTGTTAAAATCTCAGCTGCAATGCAATTTTCAAACCTGTTATTAGGTAAATATTATTAATAATATTATTCAACAATATTAGCGGTATAAAGATCTCCGCTCGGTGTTGCCCCCGCTGAAATGTCCTGCTGAATGAGGAAAGCTCGCCGCAAAGCCAGCGGACTGCGTTCCAATAATCCACCCAGTGTAAAACTAATTTGCCCATTTGCATTGAAAACTATACTTACCCAACACATACCAGTACATACGGATAAGCGCCTTATATAATGCACGCGTAAAGTTTTGGCTTTTAGTGGCGGTGACCCGTCGTCTCTAAAGGATGAGATAGGTGGAAGAGAGTCAAATTTGATGATAATGTTTAATTTTTTAATTTCTAGTAGACTGAAATTTTAGTTGACATTTGTAATTTTGTTCCGACAATTTGTGTAATTCATAAGAATGATGGATTTTCTTACAAAAATGTCGCTTTATACCGTTGAACAACGTGTTCAACTGATTACGACAAACACAAGAGGCGCTTCTAGTCGCAACATGTCGTTAAAAATTTATCTATAAAATGAAATAAATGACTAGCTTACTTTAATATTTAATCTGAAAATGCCGCAAAGCTTTGTAATTTTCACAAAAATAAATATTAACAAGGGGTTGAAACAATAACATGTAAAAACCTATGGACAGTCTTTAAAAAAACACAGTGTTTACATAATGTTAAAAGTAGAGACAGAGACTGAAATTCTTACATGAACTTGAAGATTAAATCGTTTTGACATTTGAAATATAAATTCATAACTACATCTAAACACATGGAGAAGGATATGTCCATCCTAGATTGATCCTAAATTCTAACTGTTAGGTTGAACGGCGGTAAAACTACGAATACTTCCTAAAATGTTTAGAAAATATATGCTATTCCATCAGAAACGCGACTCCGAGTAGGGAGTATAAGAAGTGTGAGTTTTTCTTTTCTTATCCTCGTTTATAGAAAAATCTGAAAAAACTCGATCTAATGAGAGCGCTCCGTTCCACAAAGGAAAAGCGAAAGAAACCAGAAGTGCACCATCAACATAACAAATAGGAGTCACATTTTAGACAAGTAATAGGCTGTAACGAATGACAAATTCTTGATAGTAGGACGTATTCTGTAGTAGTTAGTGGTGACAGATCACCTTATGCGCTTAACAGGCTCCGACACAACCGCGGAACCGCACATAGATCTGTCAACCAGCCCTGTGGTGTGTTCCAACCCCGCACAGACGCTTCGCCGCTTGGGAGGTATTTATTTCATCCCCCGTGTTTACTTTAGACGCATGCTAAAGTCATCAGCGCACAGACGATGAACGAAAACACTCCCCCAGTGCTAACTTATGATTAAGTAGTAAAACTTAAGCTACACCACTATGTACTCTGCTCATAAAGCTACTTACACAGAATATTACCCTAACCTTAAAAATAAACTCAGCCGAGACTTTGAGCCCGAAAAGTAAACACCTCTGAAACAACATCAAATCCGTCAAGCACAAAACTTTCGAATATGAAACTAAATCGTTACCTACTACGTCTTCCTGAACCAACTACGAAAGCCGGCAAGATGTGAAAGTCAACTTCTAGTTTAAATAAGGCAAGCCCGAGGTAAAACTGACTTCGAAATTCGCTGTTTGCTAACCGAGCAGCAAAAACTAAGTGTAAGTATATCCTAAAATAACTTTAGAGAGCTAGCTGTATCGTCTCATCCAATTAATAGGCAGATATTTAAAGGGACTACACATTGATGTTTTAATATTTTTGTCAAGCTTGTTGTTCTTTATTTTTTAACTTAAAACGTTAAAAAAATTACTTTCCAATAGCCTTTCTCATGTGGACAACGAAAACAAGTTTGATAATAATGTTCAAAATCAAGGGCAAAACATAATTTTTGAGACGAAACCTCGCTGAGATTGACTTAGAATACCGGAGAGTACCTAACTTTAATTGTGGGAAAGCAACTTTTCAAAGTTAACTACTTTTTCATCCACTAGGTAAAATTTCAAAATTACTGCAGAGCAAACGACCCTGCTAGAACTCGTCAACTTTAATTTTATGGGGGACCTTGCAAAAAACCCACTCCATAAGTTACTTTAGTTGAACATGCCAATTTGTCACCCCTAAAATGGGGGACAAAATCAAATTCATTACCCAATAACAAGGTATATGTCGGCAATCCAATTTTGTTACAATACTTTAAACAGTCAATATGTACTGAAAACCGAAGCTAAAAAGCAGATCTATTTGATGAACAAATCGTAGTTTTTATTTATAAACGCCGAAAGCAAAATATCAAATTCAACGTTGCGAATAAATAAAGAATTATTGCATGAACCCAATAAAAGAAATTGCAACTTTTAAACTAGTAAGTACCAAAAGAATCGCACAGAAAAATTTCAAAGTTTTGCGAGCAACATACTAAATCCCCCGAGTATCCAAAGAGTTGGGATTAGTGAAAATTCTTCGCCGAGGGTTTTGCTGATATTGCCGAGATGATACTGTGTTGGAAACACGAAGAGTAGAAATAGTTAATAAATGAATAATGAACTCGTAGCACTAAAAAATTAATTCCGGTCTCGAGCAGCTTTGACTGCGTAAGGTTAGGAATGGTTAAATGGCGTACCAACTAAAATACGACATCCTATAATAAACCTACTCGTTCGTCGCTGTCGAGGAAGTATCTGATTAGAGAAAAGACGAGCCGAAATATACTTTAACGGTATCTCCGGCTTTTCATCAGCTAGCGAAAAGGGGAGGTGTATCGTGGAAAGCTATGATAACAATATTAAAGACCCGGGCTTTGAACAAAGTCGAGAGATATCTAATTTCGGTACAACAATATTGACAGAGCAAATAAAATAATAACTAGACATACCCAAATCATTCCCTGTCGCCGCCCAGATATTTCAGCGAATTCTGAAATTGTATCAAATAATAACAACGTAACCCAAATTCCACACCAGGTTAGAAACACGCAAGTAAAGGAATACCTTACCCAAAATTAAACATTCTCAATTTTTTGGTTAAGAAATTCCGGAGATTTCGCTCAAAAATTATTACTTCCCTTATTTGGAAAGCAATTAAATGCTCTCAAGAAAACTAATAAATTTTAAGAGATCTGGAGACGTCTCGCGATATTAAATTTCGCAGAGGATATTCTGCTAAATATATTAGTTTACACTTAATACGTGCATTATGCGGAAGCGTCGGAGTTTGAAGGGCTTCTTTTTATAATTAGCAGGTCTGGCTATTAGAGCGCGTTATCCACGGTTGAAAAGCTAACAAAATTAAGGATTAATTCGACTAACCCCTTTTTGCTGTTTAATAATGGAAAACGGACTTTTAAGTGGTTTTTGGTTCTAATTTTCCGAATCAACGAGGAAACTGTTTCAAATCATCAAAAGCGAACTCTAAGCGACGTCTTATTTACGTAAGATTGTCAAAATAGGTCTCCGCTCTCAAAGCGGTTTAAAACGAACATAAACACAAGCAACACATGTCACTGGGTTGCTTTTGGCAGATATTAATTAGTTTCCGAGGGGGAAAGATAAATCAGCAATTAATAATAGAACTTGGGCCATTATAAAGTAAAATCAGTTTTGAAGATTATACAAACGAGGTCTTAGTAATGTTAATCTGGAAATTATCCGAGCTAGTGCGAGGAGGTAAGGAGCACGGGCCAAGACGCTCAAGTAGAGCAGTTCCAACAATTGTTATAATCGGGCCCTTGCGAGGTAATTTCCCCACATAATAACAAGCCAGGGTCGCTAATTGACTGAGTGTATTAAATTATCAGAGTCTTGCTGAGTTCAAACTTCCTTTGCAAACACCCACGGCGGTCGTGTTCCGCACGGAGGGCGTGTGTTCCAATAGACGGTTTCTCCATTGTAACCAAAATAAACGATTGTGCCCGATTCCCAAATATTAGCAGGAAAAATATTTCAGCTCCATTTTGCCGCTGTACACACCTCTTGCAACCGATGTTTATTACCCTGAGCGGGATTTCAGTTAGCCCATCCCTTCCTGCTGATGTTGCTGCTTCTCCTGCTGTTTGAAACTGTGTTTGTATTTCTCTAACAAGATGGCATAAATTATGCATAGCATGAGATAATTGAATAACAGAACTTCGTTGCAGTGTCTAGTCGGCGGGTTGAAAGTTAATATATACAAACAGGCACTAAACACCAACTATGCTCCTCGTTTTACCTTTATTTTACATAACCTCGGTGATTCAGTTGTGTCTGCTATTTACTCATTTCAACTGGGAAATTAAATAAGACCAAGTGTAAATATCCCGACCGACATATTGCTCTTTCATTAATTCGCTAGGCAATATTACCTCCAGCTCGGAGTACGTTCAAACATTTCGTTTATTTTCTAACAGAAGCTATTTGAAACGCGTATACAACACAACTAATTTAGTTCAACTAAAATAAAAGAAGTACAAATTCTCAGGAAAACAAGAAAAACGCAGCAGCCGGACAACAAAATCCAATATCACGAATTTCGTTTAACACTGAAAAAGGAATTACTATCTAGCTGTCATTAAATTCTATTTGCTGTAATTAATTTCGCATTTTTGGCATACTACACAACGTTAATCACAAAGAAATTTAATTACTACACGTCTAGTGAATCCCATTTCCTTGTACGATCCCCAGGTATATTACATAAAACAGAAAATAAAGTACATACCCTGCGATTTGACTGGTGTCAAAAATGACTATTGTAAAAACACCATGCTTATTTTGTCCGTAAATTTTTGAAATACATTCCGATGCTCATCGAAATCCGACTATCCATTCCATAGATAAAAAATATAATACGTTTATATCCATTCTGGGGTTATGACACGTCACAAACAAACACAGACATTACACACATATACACGCATAGACAGAAATTTTTAAAAACAACTTCTTTGGGTTCCTGGATTTCAAAAACATATATTTCTGGTAAAAACTCGAATTCGTAATTTAGCATGAAATCCATAATAGAAGTATAGGAAAGTAAAAACGTTTAGGGCGTAGGGTTCAGCTAGTTCTGAGAGCTGCTACACGCAGCATCTTTATAGTTTATTATTGTTATTGCTGCGTAAACTGTCAATGCGATAGCCAGAATCAACTCCATTCATTTATCTTGTAAACCTGAGATAATATTTATCTATGATGTCTTGTAATGCAAATTGGTCATGCAGTTGCATTAACGCTGGAGACATTCTTATTTCTTACCTCTCATAAACAAACGTAAATATATCAATTGAAATAAATCGAGGATATATTACTGTTTATTTGTTCCGACGTCGACCGTCATTGGTATTTGAAACATCCAGTGTAAACAACTTCAACGCATTTCTGTCTTGTCTGAAGGCGAATTTTGTTACAACTTAAGAGTTTATAGTTAGAAAACCATGAATAACCAAATTATAGCTACCACATAAACAAAGGAAAATTGTTTAATTTAAACATGCGCACTTTTGTGAATTTTGTTAGAATAAATTAATATATTACTGTTTGAATTAAAGTACCTTACAAGCAACAAAGTAAAGCAATAGTAGGGCGGCAATATAAGCAATTGCCGTAAACAATCAATAAATTTGAGTGGAGTTGTAAGGAGCCGCCGTCGTGTGATAGTGATAAATTTTGCGATATGCAAGAGACCCTGTGGTGTTATGGTGAGACAGTTTCGGATTTAATATATAGTCAGACAGGATCTTATATTACCAAAATATTCCTTTCCGCGAATACGTTACTGCAACTTTTTCTGAAATTGCTGTAATAAGTAAGTGCTTAAAATTTCTCTTTTCTCACATAATCATATTTCCCTATAAAAACAATTTCTGCTAGGAATACAAATTTGTGTTATAAAAATCATAATTATATCTAAGTAAATTTTGAAGACAGGAACTGTTCTCTTAGGATATCTTCTGCATAATTATTATTTGCGCTGTGGTTGTTTCAGTGCGGCGGAAAATCAGCCGTCAGTAATTTGGAATTAAATTGCTGACATAAAATTTAAGTTTAGCGAAAATAGTATACGCCCCTATATACGTACAATGAGACTCATTAACGCACTGAAGGGACATGAGCGTTCATTGTTTGAAAATGAGCTGGGAAGGAATTAAAATCTATTAAATAAGTGCACAAAACTAGAGTAGAAAGCTAACAGGGTGTACAAATTAATCAGCTTTTCTGGAAATAAATCCATCCAGAGCGTGTGTAAGCGCGGAGACTAAGAAGCTTTACGTTAGTAGTAGTTGACTGACAGAATTCTGTACATGTTCCAATGTAATTCTACCGCTTCTTCCCTTAATTTATAGGCCATGTTCTCATTATACATTCGTACGTCTCCGTCTTGCACAGAATTCACTAATTATCTCGCTCTCTTTATTCAATTTTGCCCCGAGCAGCTAATAAATCTTCGAGATGCATTGCCTTGCTCTGTTTAATTGTGATTCTAAACTAAAATGCTGCGTATTGTGTTACATTTGCTCTGAACAGGCACACAATTCTTGCCAGATAAGGTAAAGGTGGAACGCAATTAGACCTAATTTAATAATAAAATGTTATCTCGAGCCGTAGAAATTAAATCTGCTACATTATTTTCCCAGAATTACTGAAAATATGTAGCAACTGACGCAAAAATTATTAACTGCTAAACTCCACACCAACTTCGAAACAAAACGGCTAGCTGCAGATTAAACGAAGCAGTTTTATACGCTTGAAAATATTCAATTTAACTAACGTGTAAGAATTTCATTCAATTGAAAATAACCAATTCTCATATTATTTTATTAAGCCTATTTTACGGAAAATTTTAGGTTCATATCTATAGTTTATAATCAAATTGGAAATTGAACCAATTCCTACAAGAATAAAAATAATGTTCCGGTTTGTGGTCTAAAATTCAAACAGAAACGATCTACGTATATGAAAAATTTAACCAAGAAAAAGGTTTCACGTCGACGATTTTACTGAATATTGAATGGTTTCATTTGTAAGAATGCTTGTTATGTGTACACAGATCACACTTTACGTCTTCTTTTCTACGTATAAACGCGCACTTTTTTCTCTTGAATATTTATTTTAGGTACGGAGTATGTATACGGATATGTAGAATATCAAAATGACATACATATTAATGTGCAATTTAATTACGGTTGCCTAAGATAATGTAACTATACGAGCAGAAATGCACGTCAGCATGTGGCAAAATATTTGTTCATCTAAGATGCAAAGCTTCAGCGATTACTAATTAGCATATAGATAAATAGAAGCGATGTTTGATAATTAGAAGGTAGTTCAACAAAGTTCATAACGTTAGCATTACCTTAGGCAAGATTTATTTGAAAGTCAAAATGTGAACATGTCTGTCGTAAAAATTGTACATAACATTTCACTAATAATATTACACCAAAATCTAGAATGTAAAATAAAATTTCATAAGAGTGTAATTGGTAAATTAAATTTTAAAAACGTCAAGATGAAATATCAGTAAAAAACCTTCACTTTTCACATTTATGGAATGTCAAAAATTGTGTATTCAGAACCAAAATAATTTATGTATTAAAGAAATAAATATAAAAAAACAAATTTATCATTGTGGATATTAAATTGTTTGCGGATGCCAAAAGAAATTGAGATATTTATTTATTTATTAAACATTGACCTATTTCTGCTGCTAAGGTTTAACACCGACGCCAGAGAACAAGCTCAATTCCACCCCTGGAAATTCAGCTAAACCCGTGTGTTATACAATTTCACATCTGCTCCGAAAGATGGCATATCTATCATATATCGTTCATTCAACTTCAAACCGTTGATTGAGCTCGCTTCCACGGAAGCTTTCTTTTTTCAAATTATGGGATGTGAACGCTGGTTTTCAAGACGCAAACCGATGTGTAAGACCAACCGTGTGCTTGAGGGCGACAATTAACCTATAATTTCAACAAGTTTTGCAAAAGCTTCAATGTCTCAATAAAGCTTTTGTGACGAATTTCAAGAAAAAAATTAAAATGTCTACAAGTATATAAATATTTTCCAAAATATGAAGTACAGGCATAATTAACGACAAACTCAAAATAAATTAGAAAATTGTTGACATGCGTTCAACATTTAACCAAAGCAAACTTTTAGCCAAGAGAAAAATTTGAAACCATTGTGGGAATAAAGATTTTAAACTAGCTTGAGAAAACCTACACTGCACAGGCACCGACATATTTCTCTCTCCTGTCGTTTTACAACTACCAGAAACAACTGAAGTATATAATAGTAAAATAACATTCCTTTGAAGTTTAAACATTACCTTGTAAGTTTGAAGCTTAAATAAAAATTATGTGATACTGAACATGTGAACATACATACAGAGACGGCTGCCGTTTGCCATTCCCAGACTTTTAAACAACCCACCTCTTAAAGGGGCACGCAATCATATCCGTTACAATAATTGGCCAAACACTCTTTAAAATGTAAGAGAACTGATCAAATTTATGAACTGATACATGTTTTACGCAACATTTACTAAACGAAACACATCGAAAGTCGTAAATTTTCTGCTTGCAACCTACTTTTACATTCTCAGTTGTACGTTTTCAGGTAATCGAACAGAGTGGAACTTTACGAGAAATCTTTTTGTTGCAAGGTGTTTTCCTGGACATAATGTACATCTACAACAAATTTATTGAAAATTTTGTAAACGTAAAATTTTATGGACATTCCGCGTTTACGTTGAGTAGATTAACTTTTCATCATAGAATACTCGTAGTACAGGTAGTAATTATTATCTGAAATTGTCCGATTTTAAAGTTTTGACGAAAATACACGTTTTGGATCTCCGGGGATACAAAACAAAACGGTTTTAAAAAACGTCGGCCTGTAGGTAGCCTTGTGTAAGCGTGTGCGCCGCATATCTCCCGAACGAATGAACCAATTTCAATGAGCTTTGGGATGTGGGACTATATGTATAAAAAAACATTCATCAACAAAATAAACTATAAAGAAATCTGAAACCGGAAACAGAAGTTAGACATGTTTTTCGATGACATTTGACAACTTGAATTTTGTGAATTCTAAGTGGAATGTTATTTTTCTAAATTTTTCGCTTCACACACAATTTTTGGCCGACAAATTTACTTTATTAATCTCTAGTTTCCACCTTGCCAAGATTAAAAAAAACGAATATGTTTTGCTCGAAAAAATTGGTTTGTAACTAACTTCCTACCCTTATGTAGTGCGCAAGCAAACAGGAAATATTTATCACGAGTGCACTTGCCCTTTGCGGAGTAATCACCCTGCGTGCAGTTTTGACTGGTGTATAACCATCGTTAGGTTAAGTTTATACAAGACGTATCCAATTACGTATTAACTATTGAGATTGACGTTTATTTACACATCAAACGAATGTGAAAATTTCAGGAAATTTTGTTTGCGAGTAGGCAACAAACTTGAGTAACAGTTTAAATAAAAATACGACAGCCAGTACTGAAACTGCACTAATGTACACAATATTATTAAATAAAAGTTCTAAATTCCAAACTGACCTCTTGGAATTTCTGGAAATTTTTGTAATCTGTGTGTTAGAAACTTTGACTTAGTCTTTCCATGGCACTCTTATGAAAATTTTATTTTTGATAATAAAATGCTAGAGACTTCAATAAAATTCAAAATGTGACACGCCGTTGATATCAGAATAAAACACTGAATGAACAATGGTAGCAGTTATACCAAATATGATAAAAACTTTCAGTTTTTTTTTCAGTTCAGAAGCTAAGCAAGATAGCTTTAATTTATTTTTAGATTATTTGTGGGCATACAATTTCACAACTTTTCTCTAATTTAACAGCCGTCGTATCGCTTCAAATAAGCAAGATCCCAATAGGTAACACGCAATTTCATACAACCTGTATTGTAATTCCCTAATTGTCTTACCATAACAAAATTACGGGCTAAATCTCGGCGAAATTTACCACTATAAAACGTCGGCGGCCGCCTGCGTCTCCACTTAGTTTATTGGTCGTTTTCAGCGAGTTTATGTGACTTTCACTACTGTGGGCATAAAGTGGTTATTTATTAATTCAATTTTAGGGGTTCGGAAATGTATATTTATCGCGCTGACATGAGCATTTTGCACAACAAATTGAATTTTTTCAATAACAGACAATTATTATAAAAACATTCTTGACTTTCTACCTCCCACCCTAATTTTGGCGAATGAATTTGTCAAATGAATTTGTCAAAAATGATTTATATAGAGTTAAACCAATCTTTAAATAACTCGTAAAACTAGGACTTCCAAAATCCGCTACACTACCAACTTAAGTAGCTTATTTTATTTAAAAAAAACGGGGCAAAGCGGGTTCTGTCTATTATTTAAAAGTGTTTACTACAAATTCTATATGCTTCCGTAAGAATCCCACTTTTAGAGATGACGCGTTTAGTAACATGTCTTACATCTCGAGACAGCTTACAGACTAACCTTTTAACCCGGCTATTTTCCGTGCTTTTTTTCGTGGATTTTATTTTCGGGAGCAACTCTTATTTAAACCGACTCAGCGAAGGAAACATTCAGAACGACGAGCGGTGGGTATTAAATGAAAAAAAACGGGAGGCGTAACCCACGAGTTTTGTTAGTTTGAATTAAAAGCGGTTAGTGAAAATTACTGTTTACATCGACTTCTTTAGATTTAAAACTGGTTGTAAATTTAGACTTTCACGCCAACTCGATTTCTCAGAAAAATTGCATTGTTTCAAAAACCGGCACATTTAACGACTTTTCACAGGTAATGCTGCAGGTGTTGAGAAATTTTTTGAGAATTATTTGTCGTTTTAATGGAAATTGTTGCGTCAAAATTTCACGAGACAAAATCAGTTCAAAAATTTGATCTAAAATTGGATTTTAGAGTGATTTTGGTGAGTGAAATTTGCAATAATTGTATGGAAATGACAAATAATTATCTAAAAAATTCAAGTTACGAGTAATATTTGGAAAGATTATTGAACAATATAACTTTAAATACCTTTATTTACAAAATAATAATTATTAATACTGCAAAACTGTCAGTAACTGACAAGCACTTGCTTAAATATTTATTTGATATTAAAAATTCTACAAGTTGAATTTTTGATTACAGTGTTCTTGGAGTGGCCAAAAGTGGGAAAAGGAAGCATCTTATTGGCTCTTGTAATATAACACTGAAAAATCACAAGAATGCCATTTTTATGAATATTTGTATCGAAAATGTGATTTTTAAATCAAAAGGTAAAACATCTTGAATGTATAAAAAAATAAGTTAAGACATACATCGAGCACATCCCCCCCCCCCTAGCCAAAGCCTCTGATTGTTTAATTGTGTCATTGTCAATTACTACTACTAAATTATAAAATTTCAGTCAAATATCTCAATCTATGGCGGCGTTATTAATTAAAATGCGATTTGGCTGTACCATCAAGGGTGCGTTTTGGGTCACACATTAATGGAAGCTTTACTTTTAAAACAACCTAAAAAATCACCTCTCAAAGTTTGTCTGTAACATTTTAAATCATCCTGTATAAATAAAACATTTAAATTTTTTACATTTGATAATATTTACCATTTCACCTGTATTATAGCACTGTTAAAGTTTGAAACGCATTTTGAATTTACAAGTTTCCACACCGGATATTGTTGATATTTCAGCTACAACAGAATAACGGTGCACATAAAATTCAAACTCTGAAGAATATTACCGAAGCAGAGAGAAAACTACGATCATGTTTTAAACAATAGCGGTTTCATGCTTAAATTTTTATTGCAACAAGTAAAGTTACTTGCGAATTCCAAGTATTAATGTAAAATTAAGTTAGTATCTGATCTAAATTCAGTAGGTACGAAGGAAGCAATCAAGAAATGTTTGAATCACAGCCAGCCAGCACTTTTCCAGGATAAAATCGCACGCAATTAATTCTAAGAATAACTAAAGCTGGTAAGGCCTATATTTAGATCTATAAATGTGCACAGCAATCTCCAGCACCTGCGATTAATGAGTTAAATTGTTATAATCGCACCTTGGTGTGTGTGTGTATATAAGAAAAATATTCGGTCGAAGATTCAGGTTAAAAGAAATAAAGAAACGACAAAGCCGTTTCAGAAAACAACGGCAGCTTTTCTCCGACATGTTCGTTAAAAGTAGCGTGCGTTCCTCGAGCTGATAACAAGTATTCGGAAGTAGACACCTCTAAACAAGGATCAGAGTTCCGGTAAACAAAAAGCAGCATCGATTGTTATACTTTGATTTTTACTATAAATAAATTAGATACGGAACGTCAGCCGCTTGGATCCTTGTGACAGCTTCACGGTTCATTGGTGACGTCACAAACCAGCGAAGCGAAACTGCAGATAGTCTACCTAACCTAGGCATAAAGAAACAAGATTATTTGCAACTACTTGCTCCAGATTCGGTACTAACGCAACTAGGAGACGGTAAAGTTTTTTTTTCTCTTTTGAAGGTGTTGTATAACTTCATTATTTTAATGCAAAAGTATCAAACACGAAAGTGATTATATTTTGTCATTTGGCGGCAGTTTTTCATTTCAGTAATGAACAACAGCACCGGCACGGATGATGCAAGCGTCGTACAGAACTGACAGGTTAATTTCACACTGACAGGCTGTTTAATTAGGTACAGAAACTGATGTATAATGAAGTTTATTCGAGAATTCGATTTTTTAATGGATTAACTCCGGAGTCTGAAATTTCCTTCTCGTTTGTCACCCGAGTTCCTGGAACTGAAATTAAGTGCGAGATAATAAGCGAAAAGTTAAAACATTTAAAGTGGTTGTTCATTTTTGCCTTTGTCCTAACCTGTGACACATTTTCACACCGTATTTTGTAAACTTGGTAAAACTTTTAAAAACTTTACGACGATATTTGAATGGCACCGTCACGGTGTCAACAATTAAGCGCTCATACTCGAGAGTTTAGGAGCGGTCCATTAATTAATGAAACCAGCATCGCAAGGGACAAAGCGACTCGCTTAACTAACTCCACGTCCACATAAATTAAACAATTTGTAGATTACCAACAACTTTTGTTAGATATTCATGAAAAAGTTTTATTACAAAGCTCGAAGCACTCTTAGACCTAAAATAAACACTAACGAGATACGCAAGAAAAATGTAATACACCATTTTGGTTTTTTGAAACCAGAAAATAATTGTAGCAAGTCAACGTGTTTTATAAGAATTTTCATGCAAAATTCATATAGCTTTTGTAGCTACTTATAGTTATACTGTAGGAAAGTTAGAGTAAGTTTTTTCTAGTTCATATAAATTTACAATTGCTTTATTTTATTAATTAAATTTATGAAAACAATCTCGGTAAAATGACGAAATGGACAATCACAAATAAATTTCTTTTTTACGGGCGTAACCCAATTGAGCCAATCTACTTGCTACTTCCAGGTCGAAGGGTTTTGTCTAATTCCCTGAGTCAAATTGGGCCAAGCGTATTCTTAATCCGCAAAAGGTATTTATCTGGTAATTACAGTCCATTGCTTAATTGAAAAAACAGATGCTTTTAGAAACTTGCGCAAGAATAAACAATCGCATACTCAAACAATTACGTAGTAGCTCGACCCAGTGACGTAGCAAGGAATTTTCGGCCTGATCGCAAAATAAGTGACAGATATGTTTTTGGGGAAAGGGGGATTCTAGGCGTTTTCAAGTAATTTTATCAATGTAGCACCTGGAAGTAGCACCTGGAATTAAAGAATTTTTGACAGCAAATACAACGCCGACTGTAAGAATTAACCGGACTTCTTAATATAGAATAAAACACCTTTAAAAAATGCCACTTAAGTGAAGTTCTGATATTCAAAAAATATTATTTCTAATTTTTGTTTTATTATTTTGAGTGTTTTGACCCACCAAATCGAATCTAATCAATATATTCTTTGAGGCTTTCGCAGTTTCTCGAACTGTCAATATTACAATTTACTTTCGGCTTACACCGCGTCGTCATTTGGAAACTACACCCAGCACAATCAGGAAAGGACCGACCTGTACCTGTAGCATTTGCTCTAGAAGTTTGAGCAATATTTGTTCCTAGGCCCTACCTGCCTAAACAGGGCCGTGTACTTAGTTTATTTAAACCTTGGGACGGACAAAGATTTGATCTTAACGTATTTTGTTTGGCAGGACAATAACACTTAATCGGCTTATGTCTGTTAGCTGTTAACTTGCATCTCCAGAGTAAATAAAACATTGATTCAAATCCGGGAAGCGGAGGTATTTAAACCTCTTTGAGCCAGTCCTGCAGAACAGCGGAGTTCTGGTTGGCTGTCACCGTTGACCAAAGACGAATTCGGTGAAGCGTGATCGTAAGATCGATAATGCTTAGGAGTCCTTAAAGGATAAACTAATGAAGTCCAAGCTTTATCGAGTCTAAAACCATCCTCCCTGTTTATGTTGTTAGGTTGTTTCTCAATTTCAATTGCTTCACGTATGATACGAGGGAAGTAATGAGGTACTCTGGCGAGTACCCGAGCATTGTCAAAGTCCATCTTATGTCCAGTTAAACCAGTATGTTCAGCCACCGCATGTTTTGTGATGCGTTTGTTTTTGCAATCACCTTTGTGCTCTCGTAATCGTAACACGATGGAACGACCAGTTTGTCCGATGTAGTTTGAGCCACAAGAGCAAGGGATGTTGTAGATCCCGGCTGATTTTAAATTTGATATTTGATCCTTTGCGGATCTAAAACCATTTCCCAAAGTTCCATTAGTCTTAAAGACTGTCTTTATGCTGTACCTGCTAAGAACATGCCCAATCTTATCAGTAATGCATTTACTGTGAGGTAGAAAAGCTAAGCTTTCCGGAGGTGCCAGCACAGGGGTGAAGCTGGAACCTATACTCGCGCAACACATAGTATGTGGGCCATCTCGGTGGGCCGGGATAACGGGAGGGCTAATATCCCACAATTTTTACTATTTCACTAGTTATGAGTTTGTCTTCTGTTTTACCGGCAAAAACAAGTTGTCATTTTCCCTTTATGTTCTTTGTTGTCATTCGGTTTTGGTAATTTTGTGGATAATTTTTATGTGATTAGTTCCACTTACAGAACATTTACTAAAAATAAACTTCTGATTATTGTAAAGTTAAGTATTATACGAAACTTGAATACTACATTCCATTAAATTTATCGTTTTTTCTTTTCAGGAAAAATTTGAGGTTAAACCAAAAGTCAATAAAATTCCTAGGTGTAACTCGTTTTATTGCGATGAGAGTGTTAATGAGCTAAGTATTCGACTATAGGGATACTATACAAAATTAAAATTGTTTTTCTTTTCAGGAAAAAGTTGAAACAGATACGGAAAACATTTACGAGTTAAGTACACACTTCTTTTTACCGATACTACACTAAATAAAATCGCAATTGTTTTTTCATGGAAAGCTTCCTAGAAAGTAACAGATTTTGGTTTGTGCTGTACCAGTTCATCTGCATATTTTAGCGATGGATGTTGGTCGTAAGAAGTATTATCAAGTACCCGTGGTGCAACAACTGGTACTCCTCCAAGATCTGGGGGAGGAGTTAGGTAAATACATTTTTATTTATACTTGTACAGAATTTCATATTTATTTATTTATTCATTGTTATTTAGCATTAAGCGTTGGTTTATACAGAATAATTATTTTTAAATATACTTAGGGAATTTCAGAGTATTTATTTATTTAGTTATTTGTAAATGCAAAGTAAAGAGGTTTATTTTTTCAATAAATATATTTTATCTTTTTATCTGATTTTTCAGGTAGTTCTATAACCTGTCATTATTTGTTTGTATAGTATTTACTGTTTATTAAAATTTTTAATTCATTTAAAAAAATGAGTTTAGAATTTTAAAAAATTGAAATTGGAAGCGGAATAACTACACTACATCAGTGATTTAAATAGTCCGCGCTTGTTGTTTAGTTTGCCACTAGATCGCCAGATGGCGTATGAATAAAATGTTGGTTTTTGTTGCCAATATTTAACATGGGGAATTCGCTTCTAAAGGTTTAATGTTCTGTGGGTGCCAGTTCCTTCTTAGCCTTGGGTTGTTCCGCATTGCGGATTGCTCTATAGAACAACCTTTTAATCGAGAAATTATTGCAAAATCAACTAATATGTTTGTATTTTTATCTGCAATTATTAATATGCAATTGTAAAACAAAATCCTGCTTCCTTCAAAAACACAACTCTTGTGTTTTAAACAATATTACAAATCTGTATCCTATGGTTACTCAATTTTAACAAATGCTTTTTATTAATTAATGATATAAAATAACTACACTTCTCTCACCAACTATGCATCCCTCTTTTTTAATTTCCGCATTTGTTGTCGTTTTATTAAATAACAATTTACTGCATAAATATGTCAAACCTCACAAACTGTTTTCTTTAGGTACACATAGAAACATATAGTCTGTATCTGGAAACTTAAGTCAATCACGTTAATAATGTCTTCAAAATATGACGATTGCAGAAACTTCACTTAATTCAAGACCACTCAATTATGGGATTGATATCACGTGTGGCATCCGACAGAAATTTCAAGCTAAACGGTTTATCTGGTGTGTAATGACATAATCGGATGGAGTTTCCATCCGATGGAGGGGCTGAGATAAACGTTGTTATTGTTGCAATTTGTGATTATCTAGTTCAAAACTACGTACCAGAAAATCCATTTCCACCACATATACAATGTGCGTAAAAAAAAGTAAACCCCCTTTAAAACTCTTGTCAATAAAGGCATATTCATTATTTTATATCCATGAATTTTTAAACAGCCTGTTGATAGTGTAGACCGATATTTATAAGAAAACAAAATTTATAAATATATCAACAGGAATATTAATTTGATAGCAACAGAAAAACTATTTGTACTCTAAATGTACATTTGAACTGCTAAGCGTCTCTTAAGCCTTGTAAATAAGAAATGGGTTCAATTTTGTTCGTTTGTTAATGAACAATTTATAACATCCTCGTAATCCAACAATTAAATCAAAATTTACCTTTAAAATATCAAATCGTTATATTTTTAATTTCTTAATTTGTCTTATAGTTTGCTTTTACCGTTCATAAACAGCCTATTTATGTGGATTTTTATTTAAACTTCTTTTCCACGACCACTCGCATTTATTGACACACCCCTCCACCGGCCGAACACAAAATTACTCTTATAAATATCCTACTGTTCGCTCTAATAAAGGTGTTAACCTTAACCGTCGTAAATGGCCATATTGTATAGCAAATAACGTACTTAATATAAATATGTCGGTACGATCTGATTCTACAGCGAAAAAAAAATATATTTATAAAAGAAACGACTTCAATTTCTAATTTATTTTCATATACAAAAGCTATTAATGTTTTAAATGTTAATATTTACATTGAAAATAATATTTTTTTTTGTTTTGTTATTGTAGAAAGAAAATCTAATTTGAAAGTAATTCAATCTTACACAAATATATTATAAATCATATCTGTCGCGTTGCTTCTTATATAAGCAAAGCCACAAAATACACTAGGTTGGAGGTGTGTTTCTGTGATGGCACAACTGAACATTGATCGCTTAAGTGTGCATCTAAGCGACCTCACTTCTGTTTTATCACTTTCGCACCCTCACTTTTGTTCTAGCATTCGCTTTGTTACTCCTACCGGCAAAGACGTTTCACTTCAAAAGTCACATTTGCAATTACACTTTTGGTAATTTTTTTTATAAAATATAATTTTTTTTATTATATAAATCATAAAAATTTAGAAACACTATCAATTTCAGCAAAGACTCAAAGAGATACTAAACAAATACTACGCATTAAGTTAACGAACAAATATAACAACAAATATATAAAAAAAGGGACAACTGCGAAGATCCAGGGAATGTCTAATTGACAACAAAACGAGACTTGCAAGAAATAGGAAAGAATAAACAACAGGGAACGACATATACCTTGATCGAAAAAAGAGAAGAGGTGTAGCAACGGAGGTCAAAACTCCAAACCACTAGCAGAAAAAAAACAACACAAAGCTCGAAAAACCGACAAAATTTTACAAAAACAAAGTCTGCTGAATCCGACACACACTCTTAGATGAAAAATTCTAGGATTGTTAAGGAAAAATTCGTCTAACAAACCCCATTATCCAACTTCCACACAAACACTAAAAATAACAGCACAGCCAAAAGACAATGCTATATAATTACTCGCAAACTGCTTCTAAAGAATTAAATATCATCTTTATCCCGCATCAAAGTTTTACCTAAAAAAAAACTTCGAAAGTCTCCAACAAAAAAGTCGTGGTTGGTGGCGTTTTAAATATTCTTTAAATAAATCTCGAAGTTTTTTATTTAACTTCGTTATAACAGTCTGGAAACTTTGATGAAATTGGATTGGTTCTCGATAGAACGTTGCTAATCAAAGGACAACAAATAAATGTAGTATATTCTAGATATTCGTGTTGGAATAAATAACAAAACATAATAATATTCCTGCGGCTTCAATAAGATATACATATTCCCGGTATGTTGAGCAAACTATCGATCGTTGAATAGTAATTGATTAAAACCCAATAACTTATTTATACATTTGTATACATGATGATATGATAGCAATCTATTTTCGTTGATCATAGCTGTCTCTCTAACAACTCACTTTAGTAATGTATGGAATATGGATGTAATGCATATTCCAATAACGCTGTATAAAAGTTACGTAATAACGTACAACTTTTTTTTTATAAGATCATAGGTTTGAAGCCAATATTTTTCATTACTTGGTAAAAGCTTTAATTAAAACTTACATTGAATAAATTTCTAATTAATAATCATTTTTTTTGGTAGTAAAGATTACCTCCCCAGGACACCAATAAAGAGATCAGAGACTGAAGAAATATTACGGTAATACAACCGACTCTCTGTAGTTAGTTTTCGATAAAATGCTATTTTGTCTGAAGCGGTCATATTAAAGCAAGAGGCTTTAATGGACATTGCATAAGCTGCTCATGCTTTGTTCCCCACTGATGAAGACATAGTTCTTAGCTGTAGCAACTAGTTACGGTGGTTTTGCAACATGTAACTTTGCAACAAAGCTTCTGAGGATAATTCCAGTTTTTCTTTTAATTTTGTTTTATTTACCCTTGTAAGTTTGTGATTTGAAGACTAACTCCTGGGTTTTAAACACATTTTTTTTTAATTTAAACACAATTGAATCAAATAAAATTAAACTACTAAGTAAATTCGACCCAAAACGTTAAATACAAAGCGCATCTAGAGCAAGACCGGACGTGTGTGGTTTCTTCAAAGTACACTCTATAATTTAATAACGGCTGACAAAAGGTTCTATCTGGGGCATTAGCGTCAATAACTTACTTTGCATGTCACTGCGCTTAAATGTATCATCAGCATTTCACTTATTTAACGGATTGAATGTAAAATAGCGATTTAAAATGTAAACAATTTCAAATAAATTGTTGAAAAGCAAGCTAAACATAAAAAAATTAAAAAATAACAGAAAAACGAAAACCAAAAATTATGGAAGAATGTTAATGGGTGATACATAAAATAAACCGGTAAAATCATAAAAAGAGCAAAATTTATTTTGTTTTGGATAAAAATAATCGAACCATTCGATTATAGAAATATCTCGAAAGGTTATAGAAAACCATTCGAATGATTTTTCAGTTTTACTGCTTATAGCGATTACATTGGACAACTACAAATGCCCAATTCGAATGCACACAGAATTCGTAGAATTCAAATGAATGAAGACGGCGTTCTTCGCCGAGCAAATACGGGGTACAACGACATCAGAATGATTCGATTAGAACATTCGAATATCGCTGATACAGATTTCAGGGCAGTCTTATTTCTAAATTTTAATATTACTTTTAAAGTCACCACGCTCTTTAGAGAGCAAAAATTTAAATAATAAAATCCAAGCCCCCCAAAAATTTGGGGTACCTGAAAATATTTTAAACGGGATGATATACAATTTTTATGGTTGTTTTAATATGCGCATCAAATAGGTCTAGCCCGTTTTTCAGATCGTGTGAAAAACGGAGGGATTGAATTCAGTAAATATTAAAAACCAGTACAAGATTATTTATTTTTAGCTTAAATGTGTTTAATAAAAAAAATTTTTTTAATGTAAAAACTGTACGTTTACCACTGTAAGACAGGGAAAGGGACTGAAATTTTGTACAATTTTCATTCTAATCAAATTTTGCTTGATCTAATTTTCATTGCTTATTTTTAGTAGACACTTTTAATTTAAAAACGAATGTCATTCCCTTAATTAATTGTTTGTTGAATTAAATCTCTTCTTCCTTTATTAATGGTACTAAACGTCTGGAAAATAGGTTAAAACCTATTTTGATGCGGATAATAAAAAAATTGAATCGCATCTTATTTAAGGTTCTAAAGTGCCCCCCTCCCATTCTTAAAATAGAGGAACTATTCAAAACTCACTATTAGCCTACTGTATGGCTTCCTTTGACATATAAAACTTTATATTTTGCAGGAATTGCATGTTGCAAAGTTATTGCCTGAAGATTTTGTATAATAGTTCCAAACACTTTAAAATTAATCATTTTTTTTCAAAAGCAACAAAATGTATCTATTTTCGCGGTATATAGAAATATTGATTCCCAGAACCGCTATGAAGCGAGATAAAAGTAAAAAAACTATAAAAAATGAGTACCTCACTGCAGTGCATCCGAGTACTCAAATTTCGAATTATTCGAAGCAGAAACTTTAGCAGAGTGATCCGAGAAAAGGCGATGAGAACGAGAATGTATTCATTAGAGCATTCGAGAAGCGAGCAGATTGCATTTTTACTACGTTTCACTACGTAGGTACCTACATCGAGTGATTTTATCCGAATAAATCATTCGATCATTAAATTGTTCGAACAGCGCAATGATTAGACAACGAGAATCATGCGATGATGTCAATCACTAGGCAGCACCGTTGGCATTTTAAAACGTTTTGCCCTATAGTAATTGCAATTGCTTGAAGTAAATTATTTAATGTAGTCTTGCCAATCTACTTAATACAAAATCAATGCCTATAGTAAAAATTTGAACACTGGTTTCGTTTTAATTTTTGTTAGGAAACAAAGCAGTCATACTAAAACGGTAATAATTTATAAAGAACGGACACGTCATTCTTCTGTGTTGAACTGACGTGGATTGCAACGACAAAAAATAAACGCTTCAGCATAAAAACGTAAATCCGTATAAGAAAGAAAGAAGTACAAGTGTTATTATCATCCCTATATTATTCCGGGTCGAATTTTGAGGAGATCGGGAAAAACCTAGTTTTAGTATCTTTCGAATATAGCAAAGGCGCAACGAACCCGTCAGAGACAAATACACAGTGGAAACCAAACACACAAATGTTTGTTATCAAACATAACAATCATACAAAAGCCTCTATTGGGGCTTCTGTTTGTACATTTGGCAAGAACCAACTAATACCAATATTTATTTAAAAGAAAGCGAAAACATAGGATTAATAATTGATAGGTACGAGCGTGGAAAACGCCAAGGGGATTTTGGAAACTCACCGCGATACAAGGAGGAATAGGTATGAAACGTAAATTGAGTTTGCTTGTAAAATCGAGCAGCGAGCAAGAGGGAGTATGTCTTTTTGCTTTATGTCCGTTTTACATGACCAGATATGAATGATAACATGCACTTCAAGCAGTTTCCGATTTAGGCATTGGAAAATTCCTAAACCTATAGGGGACAAATCAATCGGAAAGTCGCAGCGCTGAAACAGATATGACGGGAAACCTTAGTATTCCAGGGTCGCATTAAGTGAATTGTCGAGTTCCCTTAAGCAACTTTTTTTTGATGGTGAATTGGTAAAGGCAGCAGCAAAAGTAACTGCGTCATAAGGATGTTTCCGTCCGTACCAGTCTCATCAAAACTCTCGTAACGAAGCTCGTTTGAATGTTTGAATTTCGTGCTCCATCCTTTCTTTCCTCGTAGTTATGAGCTTTATTTGCAGAATAAAGTTATGATTTGGTACTGCTCGATACGAGGAACATACATCAGAATAAATTTATCTTTAGAAACGAAGTTTATTGAGTCTAGTTACGTATTCAGGGCGGCAGATTGAAAGACGATCTCGGGGGAACGTTGTGGGTCGGTTAGAGCGGAATTTAAGTCTGTAGCTACTGACTACTGACAACGCAAATGTTTGGAAACGCAGGCACGAACAGAAACCGACGTCGTTTATGCCCATTTCTTAACAAAAGTACTCGAGATATTGACTGATAACGGAACAATTTGAAGCGAGGTTCGTGATTATGTATTTGATAACCTAAATGCGTTCCAAATTTGCTTTTTATTTTTACCGTTTTGTATACAACTGGCTTCGATAGCATCGCAACTGAATACGTAATTATCATTAAAATTTGGTATACCTAATTCCAACGATTTATTTCCCTGTAAAAATTTCCGTATACGTACAAGTATGCGTGATTATCATTATCACAAATCCACTGACGATTTATTTACAATTTTTTTAATGAGGCAATTACGGCTACGTTAGCGAATACATTAGCAAGAAAACGAAACAACTTAACTTCCTGAATTTTTTTAGCTGTCAAGATATTGTGAAAAATTGGACGAATTGTGAATTTCAACAAAACGAAACACAATTTAAACTAATTTTTTACAGTCCGATCCTTGTCTTTATAGTCCGGACGAGATTGCTTCAGAATTCTCACACGAAGGTACAGCGACTGGGGTGCAAACAACGTGTGAAGTACAATTCTGGAAAATTTTATAGACAGTAAATTAGGAGCGTCCAGGTGAATTTTTACTCCTGTTATTCTACCTTTTCTCATTTTATCTGCGACACTTACAGTAAATTATAATGTCAGGCGTTAAGGATTTATATTTTTAATCTCGCATAAATATGCATAACACGAATAACATGGTATCTTAATGTAAATTGCGCTGAAAATATGAAATAACCGGCAATATTCGGTGTTCGGGGCGAAAACACAGAATACATTTATGTAAAACCTTTTTGGTCTCGCAACCTTGCGACATCTGCACCTTTTTGTATTGCGACTTTACTGGCTACATATTTTGCATATTTTACTCGAAACTGTCGGACTTCCCTACTAATTTTGATCTCTAATACAATCCCGTTCCGCGCAATATTCTACAGAATTACTAAAATATTTCATTGTTTGGTCGCAGAAATAGCTTAGTTAACCTATATTTATAAATATTACAACTTAATGTAAATGTCCTTATTGAGAGGCGTTTTAAATCAATGTTATATATTCACTTGTTGCGAACGTAGTAATTATAAAGAAACAAATTTTACAATTTTCTAAAACAAAATATAAAACTTTCCTTGGTTAAAAATATTACAGTCTCTCTTGTAGAAGCTTTTCATAAGCCTTCTTCGAAATGGTTTTTCTTTGAAGTTTTTACAGTGTCTTTATTTCACAAACTTTTCGTCAAGAACTGTTTTTGGTGTCTTTTGTCACGGGAATTACAGAATTGCTTTGCCTCTTTGTTCTTTAATATTACCTATTGTTAGTTGCCTTTTTCTATAGTGTTTGCTATTTACGTATTTAGAAGCTTCTTCTCATTACCCCTCGTTTCTATTACAAAAAAAAACCGTTGGTTTCTAAACTATTTTATTTAAAGATTTATTTTAAAAGTATTCTTACGACTAAGATGTTTCTAGAGCCCATTCAAAGATATTTTGAACAGAACCTTCGCTTAATGAACCGTTTTTCTTCAAGCACTGATTGGTTATATTCTTATAACTGTTTTCTATGCAATACTTTATTAACAGCTTTTATAAAAAGCTTCAGATATAGCAAAAGCAAAAAAAAACATTAATGGCAATAATAAACAATGCAGCGTACAGCAACCAATTACCTACTCCGTCTTGCTGCTAATCAAAGTTTCCTACCAAGGTAGATAATTGCATAAAAAGTTGAAACAAAAATTTGGATATAACAAGCAATTTAGGTAGCCTCCCAGTATACTGCATTATTTTAATTACCCGTAACATTTTCAACAAGAACCTCCATTAGAAATTATTTAAATTGGCATTGTTAACGCATGCATTCTCGTGTAAACCGCACTTGAGGTATAATAACGTTACTCTATTCATTTCTATGGCGCGCAACACGATAGGACCATGAATACCAACACAGCGCCCTAACAATGAACAGAATTGAGAATCTATACATACAATTTCCTTGCTTTGGTTTACAATCCGGTCCTTCAGACGTATAAATATTAAATCCATAGCGACAGCAGCATGGGTCTTAGAATTAACGTGCAAATCCGTTAGAGAGCACCAATTAGCGTGTATCCAGGAAACTTTAGCGCCTTACTACTGAAGGGATGTTCAAGTGTTTAATGTCTAGCTATTATTAATGCAAAGAGGATTATATTTAATGTATAAGGGACCACCTCTTCCTATCCATCTGTAAACGGCACAATTATATGCATATCTGATACATGGAAAATTGTGTTAATCCTTTTCAACACGAGAGTTATAATGG
This sequence comes from Ctenicera cuprea, assembly GCA_958336395.1. Classification (NCBI taxonomy): domain Eukaryota; kingdom Metazoa; phylum Arthropoda; class Insecta; order Coleoptera; family Elateridae; genus Ctenicera; species Ctenicera cuprea. The sequence continues at coordinate 48,050,508 of OY284488.1, forward strand.
ATGTAACGTAAAATGCCAGCCATTAATTAATTCCGCACGTGTATGATGAATCAGCGTAATTTTATAAAGCTTAAGGTCAGAAAAAATCGAATAAAAATTTTACGGCGGCTTTTCCGGGCGTGTTTAAAGAAAATTGGCGTTGTTAATTTAAATCATCTATAAAACTTGAAAATTAATTAAAACAGGTAAGTACGGCATGATCGTAGCCTAATTCCAAATAATGAATATATGCATCAGTATAAGAGGGTCGTCATTATTCCGTAACATGAGCGAATTCTGCGTTAACGGGGTAACCGTAACCGGGTATAAGGTGGCGAAACCCTCCAACGAAGTGAGGCATTAACCTTTGTTACCCGCGGCGGCTAATGAGACACTGCAGTATGAAGAATAATTCCGGACGAATACTAAGACGACAGTTGCTAAATGGCAGCCATCCCTGCGAACTTTCCCCGCGATGGCTCAAGCCACGTTTTATATGGAAATGTTGTCATGACATGCTTCGTTAAAGTCGTAAAATAGCACCGCAGCGCCGGAACAGGGTCGGACTGCATTAAAAGGGTAAAAGAATAATGTGGTTTGCATGCTAAAAAAGATTAATTAACCTTTTTATCGCTAGCAAAATAGCTTCCACTTGTGCTCTTTTAAGTTGCGCTTTTGATGATCCTATATAAAATTTATTCACGGAATAGATAGCGTTGCGCAAATAAAAAGACACCCCGGGTAGATGCATTCACCTCGCCAAACGAATTACTAAACTTTAGAAATGAGAACCTCAAACGGTATTCTTTCTGGTACATTTACGTGCTCAGCACTCAAATCAAACAAAACCGATTATAATTACAAAATAACATAAATTTAGCGTGAAATTAATGTACAAGTATGCGAATCTGAGAATTGATCTACATCTTCATTTAGTTTGTTTTAAACAATGACTTTCGAAGACATTGCACAGGCATTATGCTGAATGGTTTGAGATTCGCAAAAAATTATGGGTAAATACGTTCAACTTTCATTTTTAGTTTAGCTGTCACTTTAGGTGGTGTTTAGAAAGTTAAATCGCATTTCATGGTCGATGGTAGTTTTCGAAAAGTTGAGCGAAAAATGCAAGAGTTAATCCATAATTCTACACATTTTTGACCGCACGTGGGAGTTATACGGAGAACAAATTTAATACTTGTTAGTAGAATAATCAGCAAATGCTTTATAGCCTAGACTTTAGGCTTTACGAAATCATTTTTTCAAAAATCGGTAAAATAATGAAAAGAACACTGTATGATCATCGCCAAGACCGTAACCCTTAACGGTAGCTACAAGAAAAGACACTCGAAGCAACTTCTACCTAGTAACTATACTTCTGGTGACCTATTTTACGGGTATTATTTTCCGGCTTTCCCGAGTAATGCTTTTCATTATTTTCGTTTTCTTTAATACCTTTTGCGAGTCACATTTCCCTTTTTCATTTTCAGAATTATTATTTATATTCAATGATTTTTTTCTAGCTATTTTATTTTTTTTACTTTGCTTCAGTAAAGGGAACTATTTTCATAAAAATTTTCAAAATCGAAATTATAACGGAAATACACGAACCCAAAAAAAAATTTAAAGTTTAAAAAATGTCTGTCTCCGAATGGGTGAGTGTGTGGGTGGGAGTGTGGGTAACGCCTCTAAAGGCGTAAGTACTGGACCGATTTTGATGAAATTTTAAATGAAGAGGTACATCGTTATATTGTAGTTCTAGTTAAGCTTTACAAAAAATTCAAAATTAGAAGTGGAAATTATCCATGTGTTTTCGGTAGCGTTTTTTTTTTCAAAACAAAATTTTTGAAATTTAAGCACAGGATCGGAGAGGAGAACTAAAGGCAAATCTAAAACTCTCTAGCATTAAAATTGCGGCTGCCACGACTTTTTAAAAATTTCGAAATTAATGTCCATGTCCATGTCCATTTACTCAAAAAGAAGTTATTTGATCGGAATCAACTACAACTTGTTTAACAACCTTTTGTGGGTAGTATACCAATAAAAAACATATTTTTCAAAAATTTAAAAACGATCGCAATGGCGATTCCCCAAAACTTTGCAAATTTTCAACTAATATTTTTTTAAAACTGCCCATCCGATTTTTCTAGAACTTTGTAGGCTGCTAGAACTGACGAGTGGCTACAATTTGATTTTTTGTTGAAAGCTACAATTTTCAAATATAATCAAAATAATATTTCTCAAATCTAGACATACGTTTTCTTTTTAAACCTTGTAGTCTTATAGCGACGAACATGAGCTACAATTGGGTTTATTGCTGAATACCATATTTGCACAGTGCAACCTTCTATGAATTTTTGAAAACTAAAAATTGGTACCCCTGTATTTATTAAACGGGAAACAAGAAATAACTTCTGCTTAAGAAGAATTACTCATCCTGACAAATAGAACCAAAATGTAATGTCACTTTTTGGAAAATTTTATATTTAGTGGGCCTACCCCCCCCCCCCCCCAATACTAATTTTGAACAAATTATGATTCCAACATGATTACTAAGTACCAGCATCATTCTTGCTGGCGTTACAAACTAACCTTGCTGGCGTTACAAACTAACAGCAGCAAAGTTGAAATATGGATGGTGCAGTTTAGTCGCAGTTAACGCTGCTATTACTATGCTTACAGCTACAGAACGACATCCTATTGAACAGACTATCGGAAGCTCAAATTTGTTTTTTTAATTCCTTTATATTCTTTCTTAAATCGTAACAAGTATGAGAAAGTAAAAGCGACGTGTTTTGCCAATTTCGCTTTCTAATTATTTTTTTGGCTTCTTCCGTATGGCAATGTTTCGGCGACCATTTCCTAACCTTTATTGGTGTTTACTCCACGATTTGGTCCATGTACCTCTTTTGTTCTACCGACTACCATGTTCTCACCAGTTCTTCCCGTGACGCACCTGCGAGAAATATTCTCAAGGGACCTTCTTTCATTGACAAATTTATAAATAATTTTTTTTGGCACTGTACTTTGTGTTATTTTCTGACACCGATTGTGCGTGACCAATTGAGCGGTCCTCAGTTGAGTGGTTCGGGACTGAGCAGTGTCTAAATAGAGCGGTTACCTAATTGAGAAAATAATACACAAAATAGAAATAAAAAAATTTATTTTATAATATAGATAACTGAAATGCGCAATATTAATAAGTAAAGCATGTAAAATTTAGTAATTATATTGGCTCACGAAGTCTCATAAAAAAAAGATTGAAAACGTAAACCTTCGCAGATATATATTATTTTTAAATTTCTATTTTAAGTATTATTTATTAACTGCTCAGTCGGGGACCACTTAATCGCGGACAGCTCTTAGCTGCGGATCGGTCAATCGAGACGGCTCAACTGGGAACCGCTCATTCGAAGTTATACCGATTCGTAACTGTATGAGACACACCTTCGGGATATATTCAGGATCTGAAAGCAATGAAAAATGTTTCTATAAACATGAGTCGGAAACGCTTTCTACGGAGTTACAGCCTCCTGTAAGATTGAAAAATTGGAACAATTTTTTGTCGATAACTTTTACAGCAGTTGCAGTAAAATTCTGATATTCTAGCATTATTCACTTACCTTAGTGTTTCTACTCATTTTTGTTCTAAAAAGTATGGGGTAGACACTTGATATTTTCTTCTGTGTATTCTAGACATTTATAATTTTTACAGTTTTGCCCATAAACTCATTTGTCCGTACAAAAATAAACAAAAAGTGTATCCTAGTTAAAAGTTGGTAATTCAATAGTTTTCGAGATATTTTAACTTTCGTATTGGAAAACTGTTACATTTAGCGACTTTCAAAGAGAATACCTTTTTTCGTTTATATGTATAGAGAATAATGTTTCAGACACAACTTCGAAAATTGTAGGGATCTAAAATATTTAGAAGAAAATATATACGTGTCCACCCCATATGAGACAACTCATTTCGTGTAATTCATACAAAAATTTAGAAAATACTAAAGTAAATGAGTAATGTTCAATCTTGAGGAGACTGTAACTCCTTAAGAAAGCGTTTTAGAATCCATATTTATAAACGTTTATTCATTGTTTTAGGATTATGAATCTAGCCTGAAACTTTGTCCTACATATTACGAATCACCCTGTAGAGCACTGTCAATTTCGAATCCTCTGGACATAACAAACAATTTAAAATAAAAAAGTTAACAAGCGACTTCTTATTTGCTATTAAATATTGATATCTAGAATAACTACAACATCCTTAAAACTTTTCTAATGACACAGACACTTTTGACATAATCTAACTTCAAAGTATAATATCAATATTTGTTCTAAAAACGTCGGCGTAGTTAGAACCAATAAAAAAAGCAACTGAAAGAAATACGACTATTCCCTAAAGGAAGTCCATCACCTTTCAAGAAAAATAGAAAAATACTGCTATAGAAGGGAATGGTGCCACAAATTCATATTCGACAAAGCCCTGTTTGTAGACACACCCTGGAGACATTTACCTTACGGACTGTGTGCGCTCTTGGTCCACAAATTCGAGCAGATTCAATTTCACGCAAATTTTTTGCCATCCTATCAAATCGCTGTTAAGAAATAACTAGTACACGAAATTTAATCAAAACCAGTATAATGTGGTTTAATCAGTCGTGGACGTACCTCGATGTTTGATTAAAATTAGTTATTGTATTATACAAAATTGATTTTGCCCGAAAACCCTAAGGGCGTACTAAGTCTAAGGGTTTAGATTTACTTCGTCGCTAAATGTTTCCTGAACCCATATTAGAATACCTGAGCATAATAAACATAAAGCCTATATTTACTTTAATATTCCACCTTGCGGCTAATAGGAATATCCATTAATATAAATTGCTAATTTTAGAACATTTGCAAATCTATCCAATAAATGGAATATTGTATTTTATGTTAATAGTAAATATTAATTAAACATGAAAAGGTCCTTTTGCATAATTATTAAAATTAGATATAATCAAATATATATTAACATTAAACAGGTCATAACGATCAACTTTGTTATGAGTAATTTTGTTATATATTGCTAACGTCTTAATGCATGCTTAATAACAGAAAAAGCTCTATTACGACGTCCATTATCGACACAAGGACGTAAAATTGACTTGCCATTAAAAGAAAAATTACGTTTTTCTAATTTTATTTCCGTTGCTCTAGTTTTTGACTTTATAAATACTATACTAAACAATTACACATTTTAATGATAGAAATAGGACAATAACGAGTTATTAATTTCCTAAATCAATAGGGCTTTTACTTATAATTATTTAAAATTGATAAAACTGGTTTTAATTAATCCACTTATAGGTTACATAAAAATATACTAATGTAAATTGATCAAATTAATTTGACACGCAATTGTGCATTGATTTTTGTATCATATCTAATTGTGATGCTTAAACTTAATCGCCTAGGTTTAATTTAGGATATGATAATTGTAAGGTAGTTTGAAGTTTTGGGATATATATAAAAATAGTGTTAATTACATTTTAAAGATAAAATGTTGTCAAACCAATAAGTCGTAACCTATTTCTGTTTCCTATATAGTGAAGTAGCATTCCCGCGAAAACATTTCCAACAAATAAGTTATTCCATTACACAGTACGTGCTAGGGGCAACCACGGATTATTATTATTACATTATACAATTGAAAAAGACTCAGCCAAGCATCAAAGCCTGGAGAAAGCCATTACATAAACATGAAATTCAATTGAAATCTGCAAAAAGCGTACTACACTGGATCATTGCTAGCTCGCAAAAACAAGGCGACCTAATGTTGCGGAAAACGCGAAACCAAAGCACTTATAGGTGACAGCGTGGAAAGTTAGGACAGTATAAATACTAGACCGAACTGTGGTCTCATCACAGTTGGTTACTCAGCTCGTAGTACAGCATGCGGGCGTTCGTGGTGTGTTTAGGTTTGTGCTTGGCTATCGCAGCCTGCTCAGCTAGAGTAATAAAAGAGGAAGAGGACCTAGTAGGAGCCGAGCAACACGGGGACCTAGAGGTAGCCGCCTCGGGGCACGGCAAGCACCACGAGCACGGCGGTGGCAGCTCCCATCACGCCGAACACCACTCCAGCCACGGCGATAAAGGCGACAAAGGGTACAAGAGCAGTCACCATCACGACAAGGGAGGCCACGGTAAACATGGCAAAGAACATCACGCCGGTCATTACGGAGAAAAAGGAGGACACAAGAAGGGCCACCACGACGAGGCCCACCACCACGGCGAACATCACGAGTCTGGTAAGAGCCACAAGGGCGGAAAATTCGGCGAGAAGAAGGGACACAAGAAAGGTCACAAAACCTCAGGATACCACCACAAGGCGCACAAGGACGATTATCATAAGGAGCACAAGTTCTACGACGATTTCCATAAAGGCGGTCATCACTCCAAATACGGACACCATCATGCCCACCACGGTGGCAAAGAGGGAGGTCACAAAAAGGGAGGCAGCCACAAGAGCGGTTATCATGATGATCATTACGGTAAGAAAGGACATCACGACAAAGGACACTACGATGACGATCACAAGGGGCATAAAGGACACCATGGCCACGAGGGCCACTACGCTCATCATGAAGACTACGGAAAGAAGGGCGGACACTCCGGTGGAAAGGAATACGGTTTCAGTAGCGGAAAGCATTAGACTTTTTGTAGTTTTGCTCCACAAGCAGTTTTCTGCACCGATTGCGGGCCCTGGAGCGATTGATTTGTTACTAAGTATTCCCGTACCCTTCTCGAATCCTGTCGAGTGGAGCATTGCGTTTTCTCTTGTTATGTTATTCACGTCTCGTTGCTGTTGATTACTGTGTTTCCTGTTCTGATTTCTGTTATAACAATACAATAAAATAATAATACTAATTTGTTGTTTAGTGATTTTTGTTACGCCCAGATAACCTACTTGCACAACCTTTAAAAACAATAATTCTTGAAAAAAGTTCGTAAAATACCCTTTTCAAATTTAATTCAAACGGCATTGCGAAACCCTTCGAATATATAATGTAATTCCATTAGTATGATTGGGTACAGTATTCGTACCTGGGGAGATTTATAAAAGAGTAATCCCCAAGTCAATATCCATAAAAGCCAATACTTAAAATTAAACTGAAGAAAAAATTAATTGAACTAAAACGCAACAAAAATGCGTAGGTGTTAAATGCTGTGTGAAAAGAACAATTAAGGTCGTTAAGAGTCCACAAAAGAGGAGAAAATTATGATTTAGCAGCGTCGATCCTTTACAACAAATAAAAAGAAATCCAATTTGGGGAAAACAAAACACCTTGTAACGTCTTACCGAACATAAACGGAAAGTAATACCAAAGGATTGTATTTGACTCTCGGCTCGAATGCGTCACCAAAAATAAATTGTATTTATGAAGAACCTCCGGGGAATAAATTTATGCGTTTTCTTTTTCCATAAAATATTATAGTAATGAGTTATAAGCAGATGTCGGAAAATGTCACACTTGTGGTCTTAAACGGTGGCTGTAAAAACCCGAATAACCCTTATATTTTACGGTTTCCTTCGGTCATAAATATATCCTCAAGTATATAGACTTATTACGGATATATGTATACACACTTTAAATAACTACCCGTGTTTTAGTTAGAGTCATCACACCTCGTAATTTATGCCATTACCCCCAGGGCGCGAAGTTTGTTTTTCTATTTATTTTGGTTAGCGGATTCATCAGCGGTGCTCGTATTAACATGATGTCATAATAATATCCTGCGGGATTTCCCAACAATGCGTTTTAAAATATAGACCTATAAAAATACACTAGGTTTATCTGCGGACGCTTCGAAATGGGGCGTAACGTCATCTTTTTTCAGGACGCCGCGTTGTTCGGGTCACTCTCTCTCCGGAGAAAGGCGTGAATGATATTTTTTCAGCGAGTACTCCGTACCTCCGGATAAAACATTAGCGGCTCCTGTTATTATGTAAATGAGAGCGAGGTTCCATTTTTATATTAGACTTGTCATTTTATGCTGCAAATTCAATCTTCCCTCTGCCTCACTGGTTAATAAACTAGAAAAGTATATTTCTGATTAATCTTCACTTTCAAGAACTTGCTGAGGGTCAGCTAGTTATTCAGAAGTTCGATTTAGGGCTACTTTTTTCCCAAAAGGAAAGAGGTCACCAACCAATAAAATACGTTTTAATATCTGCTTCTTATACTCCCTGCCATATGGTGTATCAGAACCGGTGTTTTCAGGGGTGAAAAATTCGAATCGAGGGGCTTTAGTCTTCTAGAAACAGTTTAAGATCAACCACAAAGTATGGTTAGCAGAGATTTAACGTTAGGGATAAACTTTTAAATTATTGTGTAAAAAATGAAAAATGAACGGAAATCGATTATAAAAAAAACATTCGTTTTACCCGAGAACTCGAGCTAAAAATAAGTATTATTTATAAAACACAATAACAACTTCATCAGGATGTATATAATTCATAATAAAATTATCTGTAATTTTCCTCGACTATAACGAGCTTTCAATAAGTTACTCGAAGCTTTAAGAATATTACAGTGAATCCTGAATATTTATACGAAACGAAGCTTATTTGATAGAGAAACTCAATAAAAATTATTAGCGCACAAGTAAAAAATTTAATAAAAACAAGACAAACATCGGTTGAAGAATAAATTCATAAATCACACTAAAGTGATTTAATAGAAAAAACAGGTAAGAGCGCACATTAAAATTTTTTAATTACTTAAAGAGGAAAAAAGAAGTATTTTTGGCAAAATTTCACAACAAAGCATAAGTTTATATAATTTATAAAATAAACCGGGAATAGAATAAAGAACAATGAGCTTAAAAAATAAATGTAACAAACAGAAGGTTTACAGAATTTACAAATCGGGTAATTCTTGTACAAGTTGCGACGACATGTGAAGTTTTACATTTTTCGTCGAATATTTTAGAAAAGCATACTTTGTAATCAAAAATTAAATTTATACCGTCCCATATCTTCGGTATAGGGAAGTATTAATTTTATAAAAATTTAAAAAATATAGATTTCAACGGCAATACACGTCTTAAGGCTCAATGAATCCAAAAAATCGGTTTTAAAAAATATGTCTGTGGGTTGGTGAGTGGGTAGGAGTTTGACGCTTTTAAAGACGAAAGTACTAGACCGATTACGATGAAATTTTAAATCAAGAAGTATATCAAAAAATGCAGTTTTACTTAAGCTTTTTAATAAAATTCGAAACCGGAAACGGAAGTTAGGCAGGTTTTTTTTGTAGCGTTTTTTTCGAAACTAAATTTTGACTTTTGGGAAAAAGATCTGAGAAAAGAATTTATGGCAAATCAAAAATTTCTACTGAACTTTCTAGCTTCAAGATGGCGGCTGCTACAACTTTTTAAAAATCTCGACTTTAACGCCCATTTACTTAAAAAGTAGTTGTGTGATCGGGATGAGCAACAACTTGTAAAGCTCTTTGTGGGTAGTACACGATGAAGTAAAATTAATTTCGAAAATTCGAAGACGATCGCATTGGCGCTGCCTCAAAATTATGAATATTTACAAAAAAAATATGAATGCCACGTTGTGCATATACATTAAGTTTTTTGGTATTGATGAAATTGATAATCTTTTTAAGAATAATGGAAAGGGAGCTTTTCTAGAGCTTATACGTATACTTTTGGAAGCACAAAAAAAATTCAATGCTTTGTCAATGTTTGCTTTTAGTGTAAATCTTTAACAAACATTAGGTGTAGATGACAAACTTCTATGATCAACGCCGTACCTAAAGAATTTAAACCAACGAATTTGTGTTTTGTTGTGAAAATTTTGAAGATTAAACACAGTTTTTGTATTTTATTTTATTAGTACCCAACACGGTTTTCTATTATTTTCTACAGAACGGCATGATTAACGTCTGCGTAAGTTGTATTTCAAGAGCATCAAAAATTCAAGGAAGACTAGCAGAACCCGCGGGCTATGATCCCCGCTTATTTTAGGTAACTTCATACCCGTCGCTCGCTGCTCAGAATTTTTCTCCGCTGAGTTGGTCTCAGGAACGAGAGCTGCTTCCGGAAAGAAAATCTCCCAAAAATACCAAACAAATCTCGGAACAAAACCAAAAACAAAAGACCGGACAAAATTATTTAAAAAAAACCTCGTATAATTTCCAGAAAACACGTTCCCCCAAAAAATTCTTATTATAGCCACCACAAAAACAACTTCTAAAACAAAGAGTGAAACAAGTTAGTTAAACTTAGCACTTTTTCTTGTTTCCCTTATCCATATAAATCGATCAGCAAGTAAAAACCGCGTATGTTTTTGAGCGAAAGGTGTTTCTTAATAACGCAGAGATCAACCAACCAGCAAGATGAAAAAAAAACTGGTATTTTAACCTGGAAAGCTTTGTTAATTATGCAGTGATCCACCAGCAAGAAAATACACCTGCTTTTGTTTAGGGAGTGTTTTTTTAAAGATTTTTTCTTCCGGAAATTATTTCTTCAGGTTTGTTTTTATCGGAGAATGATTTTACTGAAACCTTGTTCAGGCAATGTTTGTCAGTGGGTGTTTTTTCTGATTGTTGTTTTCGGCAATTTTGTCCTCCGACTGTTTCAGGGATGTTTTCAACGCAAACCGTAAACGGCCCCCATAGGGAAACGCTTTTTTTCTGGCCCATGTTACCGTATTTCCGAGAAGGTAATACTGTGGCACCTTAGACTAAGACAGCCCGGGACCTTTACCGATAGTGCTGACGTAGAGAATTTAGCATTTTTCTGTCTTCGATAATAAAATTGATGTTCTTGACATTAGTGCAACATTATTATTATAATGACGTCACCGCGCGCGGCTTCGTATTTTTAGCAACAACCCTTCGCAAGCTGTGACATCAAGTGTTACGCCAGCCTGTTAAATATACAGCAAGAAGCTGCATGCTTCATCCTCGGTGTTTGTGTTCGAAATGACACCAGCACCCACAGATAATAATCTAATAATGCCAAAAAATACTAAACATCGTGGGAGCAAATTTTCGTGGAATATTAAAGTAGTCCCATTATAAAAAAAAATGGTGTGTATGTCAAGGGCGCGCAAATACCTAGGTTGAAGTAGTAGGGGCCCCTCATCACTAAAAGTTGCGACAGGTGCAAGGAATCCGGATTTAATGTATTGCTATGATATTCGGAGTTGTATGTTTTGACTGGGGTATTGTAATTCCTGGGAGGCAGTTCTTGGGATGTTTTATTACAATTTAATTTTTGATTGGAGGTTTGTGAAGACTGTAAGGTTTTGATATTCAAACTTACAAACTCAGGGTTGCGTATTATTGCTATAATTTCTTGTTTTTAAAATTCAAATAATGTGGTTGTCATTGTATCGTTTGTATTTTCATGTTTGTGAAGTTTTGTTTACACTGAAAGAAAGAAGAACACAATCAAATTGATACGATTATTGTTTATGTTAATTTTAATTATAATTTAGTTCAGAATTGTTTAAAAGGTTTAATTTATACGAAGTTTTTAGACTTACTTGTTTGTTCCTTGTGAAATGTCATTTGTTATGGATTTGAATGTCAATTTGACAAATGTATGAAAGAGTACTCATTGTCATGAGATTTATTTGTTTTTTCAAAAAATGGGAATCAAGAGAGAAGACAAAAGAATGGAAAATTTGTTTAGTTAGGTACGACTCGTCATTGTAAACCAAGACAGAGGATTTTAGATTCTCTGAATGAATAAAGAGGAAAAACGAGTTTAAAGTAATATAAAAGTGGTTTTGAATTTAAAAGAACCTATTATAAAACGGATAGAAGTGTTTGTCAACGAATTGTGGAAAACCCAAAAGAATAAATAAATGCAAAGCGATCCAGAACGAGTTTCCAGTTATAATAATAGAAAAGCCAAGTATAAATTAACATAAAAGCAGTCCATTACATATTGGTGCTACAGCGGAGGAGGATTCTAACCAAAGGCGAGTGCTGTGATTTTTGAGTTTGAGGAGCCTTGAAACCAGAGAAGAGGGAGTTAAACATTCAACGATTATCGAGTGAAGGTTATCTCAATAAGGAGACACAAAGGTAAGTGTTCGGTTTTAAGAACAATAGTATTTAGTAGAAATTGTTTGATTTTTCGAAAATTTGATAAAAAAATTGATTTATTGTATAAAACCTTTTGTAACGTTGATATTATTTTGTGTATTTTTTCTTTTTGATTCATCTGCAGTAATAACTGTACTTCCAAGCTTAATAACGACCCTGAGAAAGTTAATAGTCTCATAGAAAATATAATTTGGAATTGCGTGAATTGCAGGCATTTAGGGAATTGTTTTCTAGTAAATACAAGACCACGCATATCATTGCAGTATAGATGACTGTAAATTCCAAATTTTACAATAATTTTTCCGTTAATTTCTGCGAGTAAGTCGAAACTTCCTTCTATGGGGGTGGAGGGGTCCACATCTTTTAGAATTACAGAAAGACAAAACCAAACCTAAATGTGCTTTTCCTTTTAAAAATTTCTGGATACGCCTCTGATACAGTGGCCAAAACCAGCATTTCGATTAAGAGGTGATTTCATTGCAATGTGCAAGAGAGTAGAAACCATAATGTTTTTCCCAGATCCTAAAAAATATTCGAAAATTGAATAAAAATTGTAATACAGAGTTGAAATATCTACACTTAAAATTTTATATTTCAGGAAACTATTTTCTAGAAGGTAAACGTTTAAAAACACAAATTTAACAATCACAAAAATTTGTACATAAAAAATAAACTGACATCAAACATGTCTTTTACTTATAATTTTTAAAATATAATTAAATGATTTCTTAATACTATATTTGTAATAAAGTCCGCTGCTACTTGTTTTGTAGAATTTCTGTCTCCAGTGTTCCGCCAAAAAAATGTCTCGAAAAAAACCTTCTAAGCAAGAAAGTTATTAAAACTCTCGAGATAATCTCATTGTAAATCTCTCCTCGGTTTTGTGGTAGAAGAAAAGTTAAATGGATTCGCATTTCTTGTTACTTCTTAGTAAAATACAGTCGTCTAGTAACACAACACCGCCTACTTAGTACGAAGGGCGCTTTAGCAGCTCACACGTTTATATCAAAATCTTACAGAGAAGCAATGAGGCTTCAAAGTTTCGTAGTACAAGACGTGCGTCTTTCCAGTAAGCCTAGTAAGGTCGATTATACCGACTTTAAATCTCGGGATAAAGTTTCTGCCCCATTTAACCAAGTAGTCGAGTACAGTTTAAGGCAAGGGCTGATTGCATTCTGCCATTAAATTAAGGTTAGGACAAGGTTAAATGAATTTCAGATTTCAGGTAGTTAAAAGAAAACTCTTTTCCAACTTTTAATTAGAATAAAATTAGGGGCCGAACTTTACTGCGGACTTTTATTGGTATTAATCATCTTTTTCATTATCGAACTGATACAATATTCATGCGGCAACGGTGTAGAAAAATTGAAAAGTTTAAACCTTTACAAAGATTAAGCAACAGTCCGAATAAATAGTGGTGGAAATAAGCCCCCAATTTTGCAACAAGCTCATTCGCCCTAGTTCACACTAAGCTTGTATAATTAGTATAATAATATTCCGTATTACATATAATGAAGTGAAGCTTAATCCGTGGGACTTGCGGAAGTGTGGGACGAGCTGTCGTGCAGGATCTACCAAGAGCTGATTAGCAATTTATGCGAATATCAATAGCTGTAGATTAACTAACACTTGTAGCTACATCCACAAACTTGAGTTGTTCAAAATGGAAACTACAATTTGGCGAGCAAGTTTAGTGTAAATTCAAACAATTAATTAGCAACTCAGAACATTACCAACTCCCTGCGAGCCAATAGAAGGCAACGAAATGGTCTCCGTTGACTCCAACTAGGCCAGTGTTTGTTGATAAATAACGGGTATTGCCGTTTGTTCGCCTTAATGGTATTAAAAGTCGCAAATTCACAAGTTACAGCGAAGAGCAAGACTGTACTTGATATAAAACACGTCTGAGGAAACATTTAGATCACAGACATTGCAGTTGGTTAAAAAAACACTCGCAACAGCAGAGAATAACAGAAAGCTGCTAGACAATTTTAAATAAACCCCAAGTACTGTTCCGTTATTCGCTGCCATTAAAATAGCAGTGGAGTTATGCAAAGGAGAACCTTTGCTATTTTTAGATAGAAACCTAGTTTATATTATTTCAACAAAAGTTAGCTTAAAATAAATTCTGGGATTCAAGATTAGTTTAGAGTTTTCTGTTAACAATTAATTGCTTAGAACTCACTACACATAAAGAGCAATTTTTTATAATAAATTTTAACAAAATTAAGCAGCTACAAAAATCATTTTTGTAAATCTTTTTGTTTTCATTATCAATAAAAGGAGAGTTGCAGCAGATGTTTGTACTTCATATAAAACCAACAATAAAAAAACGGTATTATACCAGGAGAAAAAATAAACATTCAGAAAAAAACAATCTGGAAACTTTTCCGGATTTCAGTCTTTGTCGTATTCCATAGCTGAGCTATTATGTGGCTTGTAGATATAATCGAATTTTCAACATAAGCAATGAACACTGCTTTTTCATTCATAAAATTGAGTTGAATATCATATTCAAAACCAGATGAAAGTTGGGAAATAGCGACCTAAAAAGATGACAATAGGCGACCAGTGATTTATTTTAATTTTTTTGTTGTGGGAAAAGACTGTTTCAAGCATATTCTGCTGCTTATTTTCTATTGTTAAGAGTAACCAACCACTTGCTATTAGTTTGTTTACTGGATTGTTTCATACATGCATTAAAAATAATAATGATAATAAAAATTAACTAACTAAATCAACTACTCGCTGTTTCTTTGACACAGCCAACCATTTAACATATCAGTGATCATAACTAGGGATGCCGCGGGTACTCGGTATTACCCGGTACCCGCCCTACCAGGCCAACTTGGCTGATACGCGGTTTGGCCGGCTAGCGATCTTGTACCCGGCCGGGTACCGAATACGAAAAAAAAAATTTTTTTTATAAAAATAAACACTTCATTGTCTATTATTTTGGTTTACTGTCAATACTAATTAATAATTATCATACATAAGCATATATGTATATAAACCTAAATAATTAAATCGTAATGATTTCATTTATAAATTCCAGCTTTACTTCGTTAAAGTCCATATTTATTGATTATCTGTATATAAAATATTAAATTACTTTAACAATATTTATTTATTTTAACCTTATACGTATTTCGGCATGTTTATATTCCATTGTCAGAGGTTATATTAGAAGTAAACAATTAGTGTTATAGCAATAGAACTTGGTGACTTGATCTCAGTAATCGTCTGCAGATGACTTGATTTCTTAGTCCAAAATGTCCAATAAAGGAGAATTTAAGAGTTGAATTTGCTCATTCATTAACGGTACAGTGTTTAAATGTTTGTGAATTTCAAAAGCTTCTACTATATGTAATTTACGTTTATCAGCACAAAATATAAAAGGTTAAAAAAAATAAATATTGTTAAAGTAATTAAGTATTTTACATATAGATAATCATAATTTAATAAAACTAATAATTGAAATTTAATAGGAGCAAATTGTGGTGCAAGATTAATCTATTTCTTTTCTTTTCAAAAACATTGCCCGCTTATGAAAAAAGCCTTTTGCTATAGACGCTGCTTGCAGGTGCTGAAAGGTACTTTTTTGCTAGACCAGCCGAAATTGGATATTATCGCATGTTTTGTTGCCACCATCGCTAATAAATAATACTATTTAAATGTTAAATACTGCAAATTAAATAAACGATTTGCTTCATAAATACACCTATATGCACTACAATATAAAACCGTATTTATCTGTAAAAGAAGTGAAGTTTATAAGAAAAATTTGTACCCGGCCCGGGTAACCCGGTACCCGGCGTCTCGACAAGGCCGGGTACCCGGTACCCGGCCTTTTAAAAAAGTGTTCCCCGCTGCATCGGTAATCATAACCATTCATTATTTTTTTTTATTATTATTTATATAAGTTTCGCATCGATCCCGTCACGGGACCGTCCTATCATTTATTGAAATTTTTAAATTAATAAAAAATTTTAAAAACCTTTAAATTTTTTTTCTATTTTATGGTAATATAGAAAATGTTTGATGTTTCAAAAAATTTCGAATTTCATGTTCATACCGGTTTTTTGAAAAAATAAAAGCTTTCCGTTTCTTTTTAAATTTTTGAAAAATTCGAAATATTAAATTTTTTTGATAATTTAGTAATTTATTTAAATATTGAAAATTTAGTAAGTGTTTAAGTACATTGAAAATTGTCAAACTTTTGAAAATATGAAAATTTATAAAATGTCTGGAAAATTTGCAAAATCTAAACAATATTAAAATTTTTTAACCCTTAAATTTTTTTTAATTTTATAATTTTTTGGAATCTGAAAATTTTCAAAATTATCTTCTCAGTTTAAAATTTTTTCTGATAGATAAACCTTTATTTTCAAAGTATCTTCTAAGTTGTTTCGGCGCTCGAATCTTCGAAATGTGGGTGTGGAGAGGATGTTGAAGGTTGCTTGGGTCGACAGATTAAACAATGCTGATGTACTACACATGTTAGGAAGAGGGCGTGTACTATTAAGCAGTATTAAAATCAAATTGCAAAATACTTTTAATTTCTTTAGAATTTTTAGAAATTTTGGGAATTTTAAAACTTTTCGGAAATTTTTTTAAAGTTTTGAAATTTTATGTTTATACCTATTTTGAAGTCGAAATTCGTAATTTTTGAAAAAACCAAAACTCGGTAGAGGTGATCGGTTAAGCAGTATTAAAAGCAAAATTCAATTTTTTTAAAATCTTTTTAGCAATTTGAAAATATTCGGAAATTTCTTGAGAGTTTTGTTGTCAAAACTAATGTAATGTTTGAAAAACCAAAACTAGTTGGTGGGAGGTGATCGGGGGGTAGAAAGATCGCGCTTCCCTAGATCGGCTTTTCGACATGCGTAGAATACAAATCTAACCTTCTTTTTCGAGTGCATCTATGTTAAAACAACCCCCCCATCCCCGTTATTATTTGAAACATATCTAGTTATATGATTTCTGCTATTTTCTAATTGCAAACAATTTTTATCCGCTGAAAGCTGAAAATCGATTTTGGAAATTGCCGATTTAAACTGTTCAGGTAAATGACCAAAAGCAAACCCCTTATAGGCATTTTCTCAATGGAAGGTTGTTCCTATTATTTTAATTTGTTCGTACCGATTTTGAAATTTTTTCAAGTAACAAAAATCCTAGGTGGGGGTGACCGGGAGATGTTACGCAATCTCGTATGCGCAACTCGACTGTCTAAAATGCGTAAAATACAAATCCAACCTTCTTTTCCGAGTGCGTCTACACTGAAACAGGCGTCCCCCCTTATTGTTTTAAATAGATATCTAGTTAAATAATTAGTCGGTTTTTTGACAATAACTGATTTAAACTGTTCAGGTAAATGACCAAAGAAAACCCCCTACAAGTAGTTATTTTCTCAATGGGTAGTTGCTCCTATTACTATTTAACATGTTCATATCGATTTTGTAGTCAAAACTGGTACATTTTTGATAAAACAAAGAATCGTTAGTGGGGAGTGACCGAGGATGGTAGGAACATTGCGCTTGCGCAGATCGGCTTATCGACATGCGTGGAATACAAATCTAATCTTAATTTTCGATAGCGTCTAGTTTGAAACAGGCACCCCTTCCCTTCTAATTTTTTGAAACGAATACCTAGTTATATGAATTCTTGAATTTTCTAGTGGAAAACAATGTTTATCCGCTCTGAACGCTGAACATCATTTTTTTGAACGAAAGAATAATTTTTCTGGCGGACCAATCAGTGTGGTTACTAATCTATTAAACCTAAATTGGGGTTTCTGTGCCGAGGCGTTTGGGCTGTAAAGTGTATACAGACGCACACACAGACACCTTAAAAACCTGTTTTTTCGGTATTTCAAAACGTGTATATTCGTCAAAAACTTGAGGTTCGAAATTTTGACAATAAAAATGTCTTTCTCTAGCGAAAGTAAAGCTAAATAAAATTATAAAAAACTAATGTTTAAACAGCTTGCAAAAAATTGTTCATTCTTAAAACAACTTGCAAATGTAACGCGAACTCTATTACTTAATTATCAAAGAAGTTGTTTTTTCCTCAAAATTGCTAAAAAATGAACTAGTCATGTTGACATTTTTGGGTTATTGGGCATCCACCGTCAATTATTCTCATGGCAACCGTCCTCCTGAGGAAAACAACCTATTTATTTTTTTATTATAATAATTATTTGGGATCTTGTTACATTGTTACATTACTATCGAAAAAGTAAACATCTTCAAAATAAACAGTGCCATCTTTTGCAGGAGATTGCGTAAAACTGTGAGTTCTGTGTAATGTGTGACGTTAAAGATTCCTACCCTGCAGGAGACAGGAGTTCGGCAGAAATACTAGATGTAGGCTTATTCCCTGACATCGATGTTAAGCCTTAGCAGCAGAAATAGGTCGATGCTAAATAAATATTATAAACAAATAGAGACTGAGAATGAATCTTGGGAAAATCATGTCTGTATAATCAAGAGACAATAATTTATAACGACCCATATAAAAACAATTATTTGCTAATTAAATTTTAAATAAAACTTTTCCGAGCTAAAATGTTTGTTTTTGTTAAAAATGAAATTTGTTATTTCAATCACAACAAAAACGTTGATAATAAAGCGAACGTTAAAATAAATTAACTAGAGCAAGTTTACTGCTACCAAAATTATAGATTTCCTTCAACAAATGTGGTCCGCTACTTCAAAGGACGTGCTGTATTTAAGTACTTGTCTACCGCATCTCTAGTGACCTGAATGTGCTTTACTTTGATCGTAATTTGCACAGTACTTACCAATGACCTGGTCTTGTACACCTCATTTGACAACACTTCTTATTGCTCCTGTTCAATTAATGTGATTGCACCACTCTCTTTGAGTGCAGGTTCTCAAAATTGGAGTACTTTTCAAAACAGTTGTTTTTGGAACAAAATGTTCTAGCCATTTTAAAGCTTAAACTGGGTAGGAGTTTTTTAAAAACGAAAAAAAAAAGAAATAAAAAAAACGAAAACTAAATTTGCTCAAAATTAATTTATAATAATATGTTAACTTTAAAACGATTGCAAAATAGTCAACACTCGTAGCAACAAATATTTTACTTAAGTAATTGAACACAAATTAAAACAACTGTAAAAACCAAACAAAACAAAAACAAACAATTTGCTTCGTAAACAACATACACCTATTTCCGCCTGTTTCTTTACTTTACTATATCACTTAATATCGATTCTGTATTTGTACAACTTTTTTTAATTGCAATTGTTCAGTAAACATGTTTAGTGTTAACATTAAAAATGAACTTGATAAAGATAATGATTAATTATAGACATATAAACGTTGATGGATGTTGTCTATTTGTCGCTTTCATGGCTGGTCGCAGTTAGCATTATAATAAGTTATATTTACATACTATCGATTAACCATTAAAGTTATTTAAAAAACTTATTTTCAATAAGACATCAACAACATTTTCCAAGTAAGGAAAATATTAAGATATTCAGTTTTACATGTAAATTATAATGAATTTTTAATTGAAATCGTTTGAAAACTTTTAGAACACGTAACTAAAATTCCATCGCTCAATATCTACTTTTGGTGTATATATTATTAATATATTTGTAATCATAATTGCTTTAACCTGGAAGTTATAACTTATAACTAAAGAGCGGATCGTTACGCAGATACAAAAAACTGATAGAAAGAGTAGTTTAAATCAATAGAACCTTTAGCGACACATAACAAAGCTAAAAGATGCAAATTAATTAATTTAAATATAAATCCGCATCCCTTCCGCCTACCTCAAGTTTTTTGGTAAGGGGTCCCCGCTACTAGAACCCACATATTTACGCGTCCACATATTCCTTTGTAGAATAGCGATCGCGATCCGGGAAATATATTTCCCTCCTATTAAAGTATGTACGCCTATTTCCATTACATTTGTTTTTATTATTAACAAATAATACTTTGAACTAGAGTCCGTTTCAAATTCGTGCTTCAATTCAATCGCATTACGAATTTACGTTGACATTAACATCAACTTTATTAACAAAGACTTAATGCAGTTCACAATATTATAAAAGATTAATAAATAATAAACGTGTTACTGTGAAACGACAACGTGTTAAAAGAGTTGCACTGAATTAAAAATATGTCACGAAGCGAGGAGGATGGTCGTTGTACGGCGACTACTGCGACGAGGAACGTACAACTACAACTGGCGTGTTTGTAATTGTGAAATTTGTTGCATCTATACGAGCGGGCGTATAGGAAGGCATATAGGAGTGTAAGGCGATGACAAAAGTAGGACAGGAGAGCGACAGTTCTTAGTAGCGAATAGCGGTGGTATGACCGGTCTCAGGCTGGTGCGCGGATGTCTCGCGAGGTTTTCTGATGTCGTTCCAAAGTGACATTCTTTTGTGGCGGTATTTTTCAGAGGCGTTTGCGAATGTAACGCTTTACAAGAGGAACGCGTATTCCCATCTCTAGTCTCGGGCTCTGCGGCAAGAGATAACCCAAACATTACTTTCTCCAAAATGCGATTACACTAAACAAGTCCGGCCTTAGAGTTTGCAAAGCTCGAAGTGCTGGTGGACATTATACACCCCCGCCCCCACAACAATTATGCAATAATCACCATCACTTACAATGGAAAACAAATTTAGGCACATTTTTTATTTTTTTATTTTTACTAAAAATGTACAAAAAACATAATTTTTTGGAGTAGCTAAGAAGGTCGCCGGCATTTTTTTCAAGAGATAATTCAACAGTCCCTTCCTCAGCGGGAATGTCGATAGTAATAATGATGATAATAATTATTAATATTATAAATATTTATATTCCTTTGCGATTTTAATCTCAAAAATTCTCATCTTACACATAATGTCAATACCAAAATTGTTTTAATTTTGAAAAATACAGAATTCAGTACAGACTTTCGACTTATTGCCACTCTCACAGTGCTCCTATGAGAATAGCCAAAGGTCAGGACACTGTATTGAATGAATACTCTCATACAATGATTTATTAAGTAGAAACATTAGGGACCTTTATGTGTCTACCACACCGCAGAATGTCAATGTAGATATTTGCGCGCCTTGCCCTAAAGCCGGGCCTGACTAATATAAAAGTTACAAATTTCATTGCAGCTGATATTTTAACAGGGCAGATACCTAGAAATGTTAAACCTAGTAAACGCAATCACCAATTATAACAATCAAGGGCAGACTTTTAATAAACTAGAACTAATCAATGCGACATAAATGATAGGTGTTGGAAAGGAATCAAACCTGAAAATACGCCATGTTCTTATTTTATCGTTAATTTCTTGTAATACTGCCAATAAAAAAATTGATTTATTAAACTGGCACAAATTTTAATAAAAAAATAAACTACGAATTTATTTACTAGAGCCGGTACTCTGCTATGGAAAATTAGAACGGAATGGTCGAAATGTTACTCCAAAAGAATAAACATTAATGTGATTAGTTAGTAGCTCTAGAGTTACGCATAATAAGTTCAGTATTTCTTTCATAATTACCTACTACTTGCGTGTTTGAGTATATAAAATACTGCTGGACGCCTTAAGCACCTACATGTCTAACATCACGAGACAGCATATTTGGTACATATTAAAAAAAAACATGCGGCGTAGTCCACGGGTTCCGCTAGTACGTTACATTAAAATTAATAAATTGCACTTTTGTATTCAGTTAAAGCCACTAACTTCTGTTTCATATGAAAAGCATTTTTGAAAAATCCTATAAATACACAGTTTGCATATGGCCTGAAGTTTCCATTCATGTTGCTTTTATGAGGTGATATTAATTTTTCTATTTAAACAAACAAAACATTGGAAACGCAAAAATTGAGTCATTGTTTAAAACTCTATTTGTAGTAGAGTATTTCTGCATGTTTGTATACGTATACAAAACATAAAAGCAAGCGTGCAAGTAGCGTAATACTCCCGGTTCAAAACGCAACTGTGCATGGATGAACGCAAATTTATTCGCGTTCATAGGATTGTGTAACCTGACATCAGCTAAACATGTAGGCAAATGTAAATGAAAACAAGCATGAAAAGAAATCAGACATTTTTCTTTTTTATCTGCCATTATGTAATCGAAATCGCCTGCCGCATTATAAACTTAAAACCCTTCAGGAAACATCGTTTTAGATAAAAGCAAAATGGCACAAATATGGACGACGTGAGATGACGTGACTAGCAAGCCAACCTCATCTATCAGAGGATCTCTGAAAATTGCAGCCTTTGTTTCAGAAAGCGCGTGAAAAATTCAAACCCACGAGCAGCCGAGAAAGGAAAGCTGATTTTTTTAACCGAGAAGAGAGAAAATCCCCACTCTGATCCGACATTCGCTCTCGAATATTCATTCTGTAGTTGCACAATGAAAGCCACCAAGAGCAATTAAATTCAATTGCATAAAATCTCAATAGACTTCGCTTCTAGAGTGCTCTGCAGATAGAGAAGTGCGATCAGATGAAGCGCCTCTGCAAGTGCCCTTGTGCATATAGGGATGTTTTACCTCCCCGACAAGAGCATTGTTCTAGCATAACAGCACAGTCATAAATACTTGTTACAATACTGCGCGAGGGAACTCGTAAAAGCAGAGAACTGCCACCCTAGTAGCTCTGCTATCACAATTATATGTTGACTATAAAAGTATACGATTATGGCTTAAATTATAGCGGGTCGTGACGTCACTTGACAAGCAATGCTATCTTGATCATCATCGACTCGCGACGATATTCTACCCGAGAACGTGTTGAACGACGCAACTTACACGCTAAAATTATTCGACTACAAGCAAACTTTAACAGAACATTGTTAAATATAGCTACAAAGTATTCTAAAGAGAGCAAATATGAAATAATCGTTAAAATTTGTACAGATGGATATCATATACAGGGTTAATTTATTTGTGTGTTCTATTCTAATAATATACGGGGTGTTACACGACTTTTTGCAAAAACTTAAGGAACAGATTTTTGGTGTCAGTTTAAGTAGGAAATGTCTAATAAACACAAGTTCGGAAACGCTTCCATGCGGAGGTATGGCCTTCCGAAGCTGAAACTGTCTTATCGCGCTTTAATTAATTTCTCTACCAAAAATTGAGATGTTTAATTTACATTTTGTATAAATAATTTACAATTGATTTTTACTTATTTTTGTTTAAATCTATAAATCAGGAGCTCAGATGTGAGGGGAGGGCGGTGCCGAAAATATTTAAAAAATACGTCACGTACGCTCAACATATACGCCACTCGTTAATGGATTTAAACGAAAAAACGTAAATCATTATTAGTACAATATCCATATACAATTTGAATCGGATTTCTCAGTTTACGACGAAGATATTAATTATAGCGCTATTCCATCTTCAGGAGGTTGTAGCTCCGTAAATAAAAGTTTCTGGGCCCACGTTTATTAAACATTTTCTATTTAAAATGACCTCAACAATGTGCTCTTTAAATTTCAACAGCAAGTTGTGCAAAGACCTGTATAATAAATCTAGAGCTCCTTTAACATTACGATTACAAACACTTAAGACTACTTAAAAACCTTCAAAAAACATGCGTGTGCTTTCCGAAAACTACGCTTCCATCTTTAGCGCTAGGAAAACACTAACTGTATTTTAACTAACGTATTACAAACTTTTATACGATAAAAAAAAGATGCGTTCTGTGTAATTTTTTTTTTCGTTCAGAAGTTGTAGATAACAAAATAGTTGAGAATATCGTAGCTTGTTCCGAGCAAATTTTATATTTTGAAGCTGATGCCCAAAATACAGTTCGTGTAATAATTTCAAATATAATGTTACACTAAATATTTTTATGAATAAACTTGGATGTGTACGAATGTGTATGTTAAAGAATTTGTTGGCGAAACTACTATAGCTAATAATAAGTGGGATCAACAACACACATGTTACTAAAGTGAGCTTCCGATTTGTTGGTCTATGAACTCTAAACGCTTGCCAAATATTTTTTCATGGGTTACAAAATTATACATTGTGAAACAAAGCAACTTCCGCTCAAATTATAACCATCAGATAAAATTGCAACAAAACAATAATTTTTTTTCTATAGCAACTGTTAAAACGTGCTATTATTAACTAAAATTAGAGGGAAAAGTAGCACTTTACCATCAAGGGTAGATAAAGTAGTACTTTAACAGCAAGGATAGATAAAGTATTTTATTTTATAAACAAACTCTATAGCAACCAAAAAGTTATTAAAGCCACCTACTCATTTTTTCGTGAAACTGTTTTTTTCCTGACACTTTTAAATTAAAATTTCATTATCTTCTCGATGCTTATTAGCGAAACCTTAAAATGAAAAATAGCGAAATATTAAAACAACAATTTAAAGTTGAACGAATTTTATACACCAAAAAAAGATACTACACCGTCTTTAACGACCTCAAATACTGATAATTTTATTCACCAAATTACTCCTGAATCAAATAATAGTTTAATGATTCACATTGTTGTCCAATACATAAACCATTACAGTGAGTACAAACAATTTCATAAATTATGCACATTTCATGGGTCACAATTTTATTTTTAGAATATTATGATGTATTCCAACAACTGAAACAAAACCTATTGGAGAAATTAATTATAAATTATAGTTTGAAATGAGGTCTGATAACAGGTGGAGTTTCATTACTATTTCCTGTGGTACTCATATTCTAACAAAAAAGTGTGAAACTACAAAAAACTGATTTACACAATTTATCGATATTTTATTGAAAATTATTTTATTTTAAACGAATATTGGTGTTGCTCACAGAACTTTCTATGCTTGTTTAACGGTTTGAAACATGAAATGAGAATTATTTTTGAATGTGCCTGGGATTTAAACTGTTTACTGCCAGGATCCTTTAACGCAAAATCATTTAAGATTATTTGAGAAAAAATTAAAACAATTAATTATGAAAAATGTTTTTCTAATATTTTTGAATGTTTTTATTTTAAAGCAAATCTTGTCTTCTAAAGACTGAAAAACCGTGTTCCTTATATTACCAAAACAAAACAAAACCTTGCTTTTATATTTAATTTTTTCATTTCTTGACACAAGACAAAATATTTTTTAACATGCATTGCAGGGTCATCAACTGGTATGGTTATTACTTATTAGACCCCTTCTAACATGCACAGACAAACACAAAGTCCAAAGACACGATCCAGACTCAAACCAAGAACCGGTTGGTTAGTCATTCAGTCCACTAAGCCACCGCGGCCTCAAAAAACAAAATATACCTGTTGACTTGCGTTAGTACAATTATTATCTTTTTAAATTGCACGCTTTCCATTTTTGCTCAATAATTGATATTTCGTTTAAGTCTTAACAATAATAGCGGACACCTTATGAAATTCCACCTAAGCCTGTATTCTATTATTTTCCCTTCTTTACATCGATTTTCACCTCAGGAATGAACAGATGTTCGTATTGCAACGCCGTCGTCTGGACAACCAGACAATTCGCTTTCCCGTTTTCTTATCTAAAAATTTGCAGGCACATTTTTATCAACGTTATCTATGTGTCTATCTGAGCAAGAATCAGTTTCCGAACAACGTTCGCATTTTAGTGGAAACGATTCGCTTCTTTAGCAACATTAGTTCGGCCATCAAGACTTTTACTTCTAAAACTCTTTTATTTCACTATTGTTCTGGTCCGAAAGTCGATAACTATTTTTTGATAAAAATCCCGACAAAGTTATAGCGGACACGAGTAATGTTTCAATAACTTCAAGTGAATGAATTTGGAGCTGTATGAAGACATCGAAGATGTCGGAAATACTTAGAGTCGTAAATTGAATAACGTCGTAACCGGCTTGAAGTAAAATTAAATTTAACGAAACTGGAAAAGTTGGAAAGTATAACAACATTTGCTACAATTGTTGTACAATGAACTCAAAGTATTTTAAATTCAAACCATTATAAGAATAAGTTAGTTATTCTCCAGGAAGCGGGAAAAAGTTGAAAGCACATTTTCATATTAGTTTTATATTTATGGCTTGCAGCTAACAGAACCTAGAAAAAACTATCTCATTAGTTTAATTTATCAAACGACTAAAGGTTCGGTATTTCTTGAAAGTAAAACGAACTTCAATTAACTTAGACAATAGACAATTTCATTAAAAAAACTTAATTCACATAATAACGTGCTTGCATGTGCCTTTCAAATAAACTAGCGACCATGGAGCTTATAATTAATTAAATAAACTACCAAGTACTACAAGAATTGGATGGAACAAAATGTAAAATTAAAAATCGACCACAACATTATAACTAGATAAAGGTTAAATTAGTTATAAAAATAACCAAACAATAAAATTATCTAATTACGGTGCATGTAATTGTAATTGAAACTAATTGCTAGATAATACATAAACAGGAAAAAATATCAGAAATATTTTACGATTGCATTGTGAAAATTACTAAAATAGTCCAGAGCTTTTGTATCCGAATCAAAACATGATCCACAATTAATTGTTTTGTGATATTTGTCAACCTTTAGACAAAGCTGTGACATTAAAACATCAATAAAAATCTTTTTGATTTATTATGAAATAAATTAGAACCTTCAATGATAAAGTAATTAATCAAAAGTTTGTATTCAAATTTACACCTGTTACAACCTTTTTTTTCCAGTCTTGAATGACAAAACATCACAATTTTACTATTGAACTTATAACCTTGAAGGTGGGGACCCGTTTCGCCAAAGACCTCTAATTCGCTTTTTGTTATACACTGATTAGTAACGCTGAATTTAACACCCAAAAATAAACAGCAGTTAAACATATTCACGGATGAAACCATTTACTAAAAACTATGAACCGTAAACAAACAAATCGTTCAGGAAAAAAACTAAATAAATATTTTTACAATTAACAATATAAACTCAACTGGCTAAAGGGCCAGTAGGTCATTTCAGTAATTCATGAAAAAACGAAGTCCATAATCAAACACATTCACCACGTTATTTTTTACGTATGGTATTAAACCAGATTTCCTTAATTTTTTTTATTGATTGACAAAAACTTCTGGGTTTCTTTAAATATTTGAATAGGTCAAGTGAACATGATCAGACAGTTTCATTGATTGGATGAACTAATGGCGCTTAGATAACATTTACTGAAACGTGTGCAAGTTTCACGAGGAGGAAATGCAATTCTGTAGATTGATTGGATCGATATTTGATTAGTTTTCGTTTTGTGTCTGCTATTATAGGTTATATCAGACGTGTTTGTTTAAAACCATCGTTGCAAATTGGATTTGGAAATTTAAAAAAATATTTAGTGTTTATTTAACATTAACTCGTTTGTTAAAGTTGTTAAATGAACTACCAAAGCATGTAATAATATACATTTGCAAGATGTTTATTTACATCTAATATAAGTGCGAACTGACAAAGTCTGTTTGATTATTTTATCCGAGATCAAAACGAGCTAGTTGAATTACTATGTAGGTAGAAAACACTATTTTTGTATTATGCATAAAAATAATTTTTAGAAAGCTCTTCAATTGAAAATAGGAGGAAAAATGATAAACAAAAAAGAATATCCTACCTTGCAGTAAAACATTAAATATGCACAAAAACAATTTCCAATCCATGGCTGTAGGAAATTGAAAAAACTGCCGCATGCCGTACAATCCCAAAAATTGTTTTATTTTTAAACACGAAGCTCACACTTTTGGCACAAAGACGAGACGGCCAAGCACATATAGGTTATGGGCGCACATAAATTTCATTTAAACATCGAAACAACCGAGTTTATTATTTATAGTTCTGCAGTTTGTCTCCAGGTAAGTCAAACAGTTAAACAAGCTAATACGGCACAACACAAATGCGTCGGTTTAATTACCGCCGTTTCATCTACGAGCAGACTTTCGAGAGAGCGAGTTAAGTGGTTCATTATAAAATTTTTATTGGATAAAATGGGGTCCACAAAAATAATAACAACGCTAGCACGTGCTCGAAAACTGTAAGTGCGATCGTATTAAAAAGTTTTATACCAAAGAAAATCCGCACACAACATATTTCTTAATTAAAAAATGCATAATTCATAACGCAATCAAAAATTGCGCTGAACCGCCTCCGGTCTTTTTTTATGCATTAAGATCCTCCATTTTTAAATGGCGTTTAAAACCTCGGTAGAATATTTCAATATTCCAAAAAAGATGGTAATAAATCATGCAGGAGAAGCGCGCGGAATTCGCGCGATGCGCCTCTGGTATATAAATAGGCAAATTTTCACGTGCACCGGCGTCTCGACGTTCAAAGGCGAACTAGGCGCCGCGCATAGCTACTCCCACTTACCTCAAAATATCGGCGCGCTCCGATGCAACTCGGAGAACCTCGGAGCCCTGCACCCTACCGCATGCCCTGCAATTAATATATTATGATTAAGTATTTAATTACACCCTTAATATGTTTTAATAGGTTCACTGACTCATCGTATTGGATTTTTAGAAAAATGTCTACCAGCTGTCATTTAATTTTCAGCCGTTTATTTTTAAGCGCTTTACCAGCATTTCTACACATTAAAATAACGGACCAATTGTAATAAGTACTGTAGTATTTGGTCATAAACTATTCCAGTTTATAATTGAGTGTTGGAGAATAATTTTATCGTTGCGTTTGTAATTTGTTAATTATTAACCTACGCAAAATAAGCGCGTAACAGCAAAATGCATTCTCATTTTTATCAATACAAAACTCGTAAAATAAAGAATGGAGATATTACGTTCTGAAGACATCAAGAAAACAATACCTGAAACGAATCAAATTGAAATAACCTTTTTTTATGTACAGAATGACCCATAAAACTATTCACTCATCTCATTTTCATTCCAACTCTCCCATACTCACTCTCTTATTTTTGCTTTCACATTTCCACTGTCTCACTCTCTTACCCTTATGCTCCATTTCACTCTATCATTATAAACCGTTCACGCTCTCCCTCTCATTTTTCCTTTTTTCTCTTTTCTTTCCCTCATTTCCTCTGTATACCCTCTTTCCTTTTCTCTCTTAATTTCTTCTTTTTCTTTTTTTCCCAGTTCTTTTTGTATGTCTTCCTTTCTTTCCCTATGTATGTTTTTTCTTTGTCTCCGTCGCTCTCTTTTTTTCTTATTAAATAATAAATTCTTGGTTTATTCACCAGTTAAAATAAATTATATTAATTATACAATTCTATTAGTATAACCATCACAATTGTAAGAAGATTAATTTAACGACGATATACAATTATAAATAAATATTAGTAAGGATGAAAACTTTAATTTAAATGAAATAATGTCGGAAAATCTTCAAACGACGAGAAATTAAAGATTTTAGATGAACGAAGCAACTCTTTTATTATTTGCTAAGTTAATTTCAATTTTCAATTACTTTTGCCGCTCTCTCACTACCTTTTACAGTAACTGAAAACTCATAAATCAAGGAAGGTATTACGCACCGCAAAAAATTACAGGAAATACGAGAACCGGAATTACACCTGATTGGAAATATGATACCGCGTCATGGTTTGATCACAAAAGAAGAGCAGAATTTATTTAAAATGTCACAAAGCCTTTTCATTATGTACGGGTAACGAACAAATCTTGTTAGGTTGCTAAGCAAAACTTGTTACTCCGTGGAAGTAGATTTGAACATTAATATTGGCTACGCAGGTTCAGATTGTTGTTGTATTTTCTATACACATTCGCCACCGTTAAAAAGAAAATTTATGTGTGTTTGATAAGTATAAGCAAAATATCAAAGCGGTAAATAATGAAAGCCGAAAAATATGAGTTCGATAGGCAATGCAAAACCAAAATTAATGTTGTACATAATTTAGTTATAATTTATCAAACCGAGTCAGAGCATAAAGCTAACCAAATTAACCAAATACAGCAAAAGGTAATATAATCGAAATACATCGGAGAGCCAGGATTGTGAATTAAATAAATGTTATGTCTCTAGATAAAGTCGATTAAATTCAAACGTATAGAAATATGTGGAAATTGGAAGTTTCATTGTAGACCGCAATATTTACTTATGAGGGGTGATAAAAAGTACAAAGGACATAAAAAGAACATTTTATTCACGGCACATTTATCGACTAGCGGCCCATTTTACTTACACAATTATTTGCTTAAAAACCGTAGTATTGAATTGAAACAACGATACGCATCTCCCTAATTATATTACAACTCGGAATTAATTCGACAGGGGAGGATAAAATCCGATTACCGTAAAAAGCAATTCGATCCATGGTATATTTTACTTCGACGCCCTCTTCCCGATGATTAGTGGGTGATTGGGCGAGGTGGGGCTCTAGAATGTATAAGAGCAGGGGTCCAAGATATGAGGGTGTCCTCTTGCAATGTCAGCGCTTATGAAGGAACTGAATAATGCTTGGGTGGGAAAAAGCAATCTCTTAAAGAGTCGATCACTCATATGCACCCCGCCAACGCCACCAATAAGTTTCATAGATACATATTTATAAGGGAAGTGATCAATTTTAACTTATACTGCTAATTTTTGTGTGATAATAATTGTATTGCTTTATTAATTTACACAAAAATAGAGATTTAAAGAAGTACACAAAGAATAATCACACATTCAAGATTAACATTTAGTTCTCTTGGAATGCTAATGATAGAAGATACGCAAGGTACGTTCTTGATACAGGTAAACAGTCTTACATTCTTTAATGCAAATGTGAAGTTTATTGTGTTTAGTGTTTGGCTTATTTACTAATTTAAAAAAAAAAGAAAAGAAAATTAAGACGGTTATTTTATTTTACTCGTAAGCAAACGCAAAACCAAAGCAACTAACGAGATTAATTAAATGCGTTTCCTGGTTTTCCTTGTAGGAAAGCTTTTCAGCACATTATAGAAAAGTAAGTTATTCGTACTATTCAAATCAAAAATCAGTTTTCAAGCTGAAAAGACGGAACACATATGAATCAAAATTAATTTTCAAAAGCACAACTATTTTAACTCATAACCATAAACTGATCTGAATAATATGTCTATTACTTTCCCATAGCATCGGCGAAAGTATTGCACCAATTTCGATAAAATTTTAAATCAAGATGTATATTGAAAATTGTAGTTCTAGTTAAGCTTCTCAAAAAAATACAAAACCGGAAACGGAAACTAGACATGTTTTTTTTCGTAGCGTTTTTTTCCAAAACGCAAATTTAGGAATTTAAAGACGGAATCTGAAAGAAGATCTTAAAACAAATCAAAAACTTTTTACCGAACTCTCTAGCTTCAAAATGACGGCCGCTACAACTTTTTGAAGATCTCGATTTTAACGCCCATTTACTCAAAAATTAGTTGTTTCATTGGGATGAGCTACAACTTGTTTGAGAGCCCTTTGTAGGTAGTATACGATGAAGTAAAATTAATTTCGAATATCCAAAAACGATGGCAATGATTAGCTTCAAAGTTTTGAAAATTTTCATAGAGATTTTTTTCAAAAACTGTGCACACAATTTTTTATAATTTTTCGTAGCCGATAGAGCTTGCAGCGAACTACAAATTTGTCTAATCAAATATTCGAATCAAATCAATCTGAGAAAGTTATATTTTGGTTTTGTTATGTTGATGACGTTTTAGCGTGTTTTAATAGTTCATTTGATTTAATTAATTAATTTTTAATTTTTATTAACAGCTTGCACCCAAACATAAAATTTACACTAGAATCTGAACAAAATAAGTCCATTAACTTTTTAGATTTAAACATAAAAATTAATTCAACTAATAAATTTGAGTAGTACTCAGTTTATAGAAAACCTACACAAACAGACATTACAATACCACACGATTCTTGACGTCATTAAACACATATATTAGCAGCACACAGGTCCCTGATACATAGTGCTCTGACGGTCCCTTTAAATGAAATTAATTATAATAGAGAAATTTTAATTATTAAACAAATTGCATATAGTAATGGTTATAATACTAAACTTATTGATACATTAATTAAAGAAAAAGATTATAAACTAGCCATTCAAAAAATTTATCCGAATACCCTAACTTCATTCGATACAATTAAATACGCTTCGATCACATATTTTGGTGACAAATCAAAATAAATTGCTAAAATTATAAACAAAACAAATAAATATAAAGTAAGCTTTAAAACAACTAGAAACATTACTTTACAATATTAAACACTTTGTTTAATGCAAAATCAAAAACAGGCGATTTGCTAAAATCAGGCATTTACAAATTAAATTGTTCGCATTGTAATTCGGTTTATATAGGCCAGACAATTAGAAATTTTGATATTAGGTATAAAAAACACGCACGTTGTTACAAATACAAACACCCACATAAATCTAATTACGCTAAACACTTAGTAGAACACAATCATTCAATGACATCTAATAACACCATAAACACTTTTGTGATGATAAACGTAAATTAGATTTACTGGAAGCTTTTGATAACTCTTTAAATAAAAAATAAACCATTTATATCAACTTTAAGTCCGAAATCCGAAGCGCATCTAATTAGCTGTAAGACGGGCGGTTCAGTTCTTACTATTCTTAGGGTTGCCTATATAAATTGTTTTCTTAGAAATCCAACATATAGTAAAATAGCGTCCGCTACAACGTTTTAAAAATCTCGGTTTTAACGCCCACTTACTCAAAAAATAGTCGTCTGACCGGCATCAGCTACAACTTGTTTGAGAACCCTTCGACGGTAGTATACAGTGAAATAAAATTAATTTCGTTAATCTGCAAACGATCGCAATGGCACTATTACAAAATTTTGAAATTTTTCAAAAAAATATTATACATTAACTGCCCACACGATTTTTTTAAACTTTGAATAACTATTAGAAAAGAAGATTGCTGCAATTTTATTTTTTAACTGAAAGCCGTAATTTCACTTTGGCGCTTTCTATAAATTTGGATGGATAGAATGGAGGGTTGCCTATATAGCTTGCTTTCTAAGAAATCTAACAGTCTGTGAAATGTACAACGTTATAATTATAAAATTTACATTTTTGCAAATTCGGTAAGTAATAATAGCTAGTATGGGAAAGTCCACTCGAAGTCCACACTTTAGCTTTTTTATGTTAGCTTCGGAGGCGAGCGTTAAAGCAATAGCGATTACATTAGCCAGCCGCAAATGTCTAATGCAGAAATTCGCGAAATCCGAATGAATAATGACGGCATTCACCGTTCTTTTGCAGAGCAAATACAGCATAACACGAAACAAGAATAATGATTTGATTTGAACGTTAGTATGTCAGAAATATCAGTTAGCGTTTACTACGACTATATCAAAACATTCGAGTTTAAACATTTCAAACAGTTCGAAGCCGGATGTTTGTATTGCGTTTGCCGAACTGTACGAGGAACGACGATGAGAACAAGAATTCATTTATCACGGCATTTGATAAACAAACAGAGAGCGTTTTTATTACTTTGTACCCTATGAATAAATGTGTTCAAACGAATCTTTCGATTATTAAATTTATTCGAATGCATATCCTTTGATTATAAAAATCATTAATTTACTGCAATGCGCTCAGG
Organism: Ctenicera cuprea; assembly: GCA_958336395.1. Lineage (NCBI taxonomy): Eukaryota > Metazoa > Arthropoda > Insecta > Coleoptera > Elateridae > Ctenicera > Ctenicera cuprea. Next base: position 48,084,173 of record OY284488.1, read on the forward strand.
CAATACAACACTTAACTGCAAAAACTCATTAGTTAATCGGAAATGTATACATTGCTCATAAAACTGCACCTACTGGCATGCAATCATACGACAAAATGACAACCAACAAAACATTTTGTTTTCCAAAGCCCAGCTAGTTGTTGCTGGACCTTTACTACTAGTACTTTAAAAATCAACATTTATCGAGTTTCTTCAGAATAAATGTTGGTATTGACAACACATTTCTGGTCTTGTTTTGGAAACATAAACTCTGTTCATTTAGCTTGTAACTAGTGTGGGCATAATTAAATGGTTTCCATAATTGAATGATCACCATTCGACTGCATTTAATAATCGGGATAAAATCGTTCGGATGTTTCTATGCGGTAAAATGTAGTAAAAACGCTCTCCACTTGCTGGAATGCTTACATAAAAGAATTCTCGTTTTCATCGTTTTTTATCGGACTGTTCGGCGAAACAGCGGGAACCTTCAGCTATTAATAGTATTTTTTTTTAATTTTATTAGATTTTATCGCTAATTCCGGTCTTTTTTGAGTAATATCTCTATAAACCGCGAAAATAGATACATTTTTCTGTTTTATAAAACGAATTATTTTTTTAAATGAGAGCACGAACATAATTAATATCCGATTTTTAATTATTCTATAAATAATTAATTCATATTTTTTTGTGAAATGTACCACTTGCTTTTATTAACAGTAATACAGTATTATTCTAAATATTAATAAATTCCATGGTATTTTCATATTGTTATGACTTATCTTTTTTAGAACAATATTAAAATTATCAAAATGCGCTGAAATTACCACGAGAAACAAAACGGTGCGGCGAAAACTGAAATATTTGCTATTGCTAATGTCGGTAGCATTCGAATGATCGAATCAAAACATTCTTATCATGTAGAGCTGGTGCACGCCGCCGTGGAGGACGTATTTATACAATCGCATTCCGGAAATTTGGTCTTCATTAATTAGTGTATTCGCATCATAATACCACGACTAGTGGTGTCATCGTATTATGTCTTTGCATTGGGCATTTGCAGTTGGCTACTGTATGGGGTATCCCTTCAACACCTATTTTAAAAATGGACAAAACCGATAATTTTTAATTTGTAAAATCGCTCGAATGATTTTCTGTAATCTTTCGGAATATTTTGATAATCGAGTGGTACTTATAAGTCTACTAACTTTTGTGTTGTAAATCCTGGTTTCTAGCTTACGTGTATTGATAGTGTAAGATTAGCGGTTAACACAAAAAAAAATTCCGCTTTCGGTTTCGGAATTTTTTAAACACTGATTTTCTCATAAAAGCGTTGATACCATTCCTACTTCATTTTTCTTCGGTCTTTTGTACCGCAATCGCCTTGACCCTTTAAAATCTTGAAATTGGAATTTTTTTGGAAAACTGCTTTCCTATTTGGAAATACGCGGAAGTAAAAAATTATCCAATATACAACAAATGTTGAAAATAATTTAGTTGAAGAAAATATACCACAACGATTCTGTAAAGGCGCCAAATATATTAATAGCTGCACTGCATAAATTTTCCATTTGTGTATCACAATAAATTTGAGGATGGCGTGCAGTCCGAGAGAAGTGGTTACCAAACGCAAAATATAAGCAATGGCAGACTCATTTTGTGCTATTATATTAAACAACTTTGCGAAATTAATTCTAGTCAAACTAAAACTTATGTTTCTACGAAAATTTTGTACTTGTACAAAAAACAAATATTATAATTTTCCAAACTAAATGTATATTATAATGATGGTTGAAATACTGCAAAAAATACCGTTTGATGTTTAACAATTATTCAATTGATTCTTAATGGTCAGAGAAATAACATTTCGATCACGGAATTTCGATTAACGATAGTTTGTTAGATGCAGGAATTTTCGAAATTGCGTTGTTACCTTCTATGAGATGAGAATCAAGAGCTAAGCCGGATGCTTTTGCCGATAAAGCGCTTCTCATTGTTTCCATCAATGATGCATTGCATTTGGAAGAGATATTTGGTAAATTATACGAGGATTAGTTTCTGCGAGAGATAGTCGAGCAAGCAGTTTTGAATTGCTGCTGTATTCGCACAACACACAACACATAAAACTTCAAATCGCCCTAAAGCCGCCGATCGAGCATATTTAATAAGACTGCATGTTTTAGAGGCGAAGGTCATATAATCCGGGGCTATCGGAAGCCTATTCAAATTACACAAATTTACTGCATCATTAGGTAAATAGCGAACAGCGCGGGTCCGCCGACGCTGCCGCGATCCCAATAACGCTGATAATGTCCAACCCGGACGAGAATATCGAATCCACTGTTTGCAATTAATTATATAAAACGCGCAAAAACCAGCAATACGAACACAAATCACACGTTCATGCAGATACTGCACGTATTGGAAAAATCCGGCCGGAAAATTTACGAGCGATCATATATTTATTCAGTATTTCAATTTCTTTCCCTCTAGGCGAGTATCAGAGAATATATCGGCACAAAGAAATGGATAATCTTGATCTTAGATGGTGGTTGTTGGCAGCTGTGATACATAAATCATAACTATCATTCAAATGTCTGAATCGCAACCTTCTGAAGCTTCCCAAGTCCTGCGGGATAATTGCCCTCGTCCACTTACCAAAAGAATTTGACATCCATCACAACTGAATTTCTAAACCTCATCTCTCCTTGATCTATCAAAAATAAACACCATAGAATATTTTCTTTGATCATTTGAATTAATGGAAAAGGATTTGGAAAATTTTTATTCAGGAACACAAATACATTTATCCCAAAAAGCAGAAAAATGAGAGAAAACATATACAGCCCAATACACAGTTGCAAATATATTGTCACACCAAACGTATTACATTAGTCAAATTAACCAAAGTATCATTGCTATGTAAGATTTTCTGTTTTTAGTAATATGACGTGGAAGTACAATTATACTCATCACATCCTGACATGTAATAGCCCATAAATGCGTAACAATGAAGCAATGAAGCTTTCAGTTTCCTGTGCTTCGGGATGTGTTCCAATATAATTCAGTTTTAATTCAGTTTTAATCAAATAGTCGTTAACACTTAGGTTAATGAAGCACGTAAAGCTGTCTCTTATATAACCGAAATTAATTGGCATATATTCATATCAGCATGACAATCTACTATACCCATTATATTAGTTGCGGTTTCGTACCTCAACTTCGTGCATTAAACATTATTGATTTGCACTACTCCATTCTGTGTATACTTGTTTAATCATTTTCACATGGAATTTTGACTTAATTAACGTGTTTGTGTGCGTCTTATAAATTTAAAGTAATTGCTTGTACAGAACGTACAAATATTGACGCAAAAGCGGCGAGGAAACTCAGGTTGTTAACTACTTAATTTTGAAATCTCGCTGTTATTTGATCTAAAAGCGAATCAACATAACATGATTATTGCGTTGCGTTCAACCATTTATGCACCCTTACTGTATTAATAAGTAGCAGCAAATGTGATTGGAATTTGACAATGAAATTCTCCATTAGCTAATGTTATAATCGCATTTTCAGAATTACGCTGATAGATGATGCTTTTAACAGGAGCAATTTTTGTGTAGGAGGTTAATAATTATATTTTTGGAAGAGTATAACTTTTTTGATTTATATTTTAAATTAACATCAACAAAAATAGTCAAGTGTTCGATATGCAAGTCAATTTAAATTAAAATTTGTTTTGCTACTTGGAAAAGTTTTTTATGTCAACAAAATTTAACTAAAATTCAATCTCATTTTTTGTCGTTTATATTAGAATTTACAAAAGCTAGTTAGTGGGATAAACTTTACGAAATGTTATTAGAAGTTATAGCAAAAGACAGTAGCGTAACTTCAGATTTTGTCCCACCCCCGGTCATTCTTCATTTCTTCGGGGCCCCCTTTGTTTTAATAATATTAATAATACTAATAATCTTAATAAATATACACGTCTTACTTTTTATAATTTATTTAATAAAGACTTATTTTTACATAAAAACAAGTTTAATTATGCAATTATCACGGTACATTATTTTGTTTTAATTAACTTAGCATTATCATACCCACTGTTCTACTTTGCACAAGCTATCACTAGTGTTGAAGGGTAAGAATTAAAACAATGATTTATTTAAACATAATATAATTTAATTATTAAAACGGTAGGCTCTGCGAACACTTAACGATTCTTAACAGACTCCGAACAGATAACGAATCAATTCTTTTTGTTCTTCAACTAAACTCCTTGAATTACATTCAAACTCGTCTCGTATAAACAGAAAACTACGAAAGCTTAGAAGTGCCATGCCAGATTTTTTAGTAAAATCGCGACTTTAAGGTCGCGACGCGACTTTAGATCTCGCGACGTGAGTTTTAAAGAATAAAAGTCGCGTCGCGACTGTAAAACTCGCGTTACAACTTTAATAATCGCGTCGCGACTTTAAAACCAGCGTCGCGACTTTAAAAATCGCGTCGCGACTTTAAGACTTGCGTCACGTCGTGATTTTCGAGACAATTCTGCCATGGCACTTCTACGCTTTCGTACAAAACTGTAATTAAAACGTAAACATTTTAAAAGCCGACGTGTCAGGCACAAACCAAGCACAAAAGGAAACAAACAAAATGAAAGTGATTCATTGATAAAAGATAAGTATAGAAAACTAATAACATAAACGTGTTTAGGCTGGCTAGTTCTATTAACACGACTATAAAATAGTCAACTCAATATTACTTAATACTTGCATTAGATCTATGGAAATTGCAATTTTGTGCAAACATAAATTAATAAAAAAAAAATCGGCCTGTTCGGGCCCCTTAAAGTCTTGGCCCTCCCCGCATTGCGAGGTTTTGCGGAAACGTAGTTACTCCACTGGCAAAAGCGCCAAAAAAATAAAGAAGCTGCCGAAGGGAAAATTAAAAGTACATTTATTTTATAACATTAAAAGGGAATTACACTAGTAACGCCCTCTATTATGTGCGGCGAGGAAAAGTTGCAAAGCAACAAACCGGCAAAGTTGCGATCGGAACCTGCTAAGCAGGTATCTGCGATCGCACCGGCCTCTAAGCACAAAACACAGAAACGCCCGTGTGGCAAGAAATAAGAAAGACGAGATTTGGTTTCAATTATGGCTAGAATAGACCACTACATGTTTCGTTCTTATTTGAACTCATCAGGTGGACATAATTCTAACCATAATTTAAACCAAAAGCAAACAAGCAGATATATGCCAGAGAGTATAACATTAAAGGGGAATTACACTAGTAACGCCCTCTATGATGTGCGGCGAGGAAAAGTTGCAAAGCAACAAACCGGCAAAGTTGCGAACGGACCGGCCTCTAAGCACAAAACACAGAAACGCCCGTGTGGCAAGAAATAAGAAAGAAGAGATTTGGTTTCAATTATGGCTAGAATAGACCACTACATGTTTCGTTCTTATTTGAACTCATCAGGTGGACATAATTCTAACCATAATTTAAACCAAAAGCAAACAAGCAGATATATGCCAGAGAGTATAACATTAAAGGGGAATTACACTAGTAACGCCCTCTATGATGTGCGGCGAGGAAAAGTTGCAAAGCAACAAACCGGCAAAGTTGCGATCGGACCGGCCTCTAAGCACAAAACACAGAAACGCCCGTGTGGCAAGAAATAAGAAAGACGAGATTTGGTTTCAATTATGGTTAGAATAGACCACTCATTTATTTTATGTTTTTATTTTAGAAAAAGAAATCAAGTAATTTTTAGACAAAATATTAATTTGCATATTCTGTTTTTTTTTGTTTTTCCCGCCTACGGGTTTGAACATTAGTAAAAAGTTTGGGGCAAGTAGGGTTCTGTTATCTCTGGAAATTATAAAAAAAATTTTATGTTGATATCAAAGTTAAAAATAAAACAAATATGGTTTAGTATAGCAGTAAAGGAACAACAAACTTTCAGTAATTTCTAATCATTACGCTTTGTATATTGATTTAAAAAAAACTGTAATATATGCATGCAAATCTGACCCAAAACACTAAAAATATGTACTAAAACAGAGCTTTCTTTATAAATTGCGCGTATTGTCAACAAGTGTATTGTTTAGACAGTTAAGAGAAGTATGAAAGCTTTTAAATATTGTAGAATGAATAATTTTACGAGGCAATTTCAAAAATAACAGTTCCAAAAATTACAAACCACACTATCTAATGTGTACACTCAACAAAAAATCGTATATCTACTAAACGTAGAAATTAAAAAAAAAACCCAATCCGAATCAAATACGTTATTTTGTTAATTTGTAATGATATACTAGTACGTCATTTTTCAATGCTTACAGTGATTTTAAATGTTATGTCCAAACCAGCTTTTACAGTGTAATTGTTAGATTATTCTAATATGTAATTAAGTTAACTTTTGGTAATTTGCTTATAATAGTATTACAATAGTGGTTCATTTGGTTCTGTACCTATAAGAAAATATGAAATTAATTATTAAATATTTTAAATTCGATCCGATGTACGATTACTTCCGATCTATTAACCGATCCCAGGCTGGTGAGTTTGCATATGACAGAAGTGCCATTTAACAAAATGGTATTTAAAGATAATCCAAACTCACCTGAAGCGAATTTGTATTCGGAAAACGATTAAGCGTAATCAACGAGCAGAATGTGCGAGGAAAAAAATTGCAATAAACAGAACTAATTTATATTTGGAAAACTTCGACATGTATCAGTACAACCAACGTCAAGAAAAATTGTCCAACTGTTTGAATCATAGAATTAACATCGAAATATTACGAAAAGGTTATTAATTATGAAAATAAAACTCTGCAACTCACATTTGTATAATTTAAGAACACATACAGTATATTTACAGAAATACTTTAGAATCAATAAAGTGAATGTAAATTACATAGCGTAGTGTTGCATGTTGCTGTTGTTTAGACAACATACTATATAGAGTTTCAAATAAATTTGAACCAAAAAGATGAATGCGTATTTTATTTTGGCAAGGTTTTCAATAACAATTAAAACAACGTTGTCATAAATGAAAAATTTACGGTTTTATGTAGTCTGTAAGAGCTAAGTATTATTTGCCTGAAATTATACGTCAAAATAGGTAATTAACGTTATGTGCTTGACTGTGTGAGAGGTTGAAGTTACTGAAAACAAATTTAAATTTCAAAACATTCTTCCCGAAATCAAGCATCAGAAAAAAAAACAACCCGAAAAAGGGCTACAGTAAAAAAAACAGCAACAGAAGACTCAAAAAATAATTCCTGGTAAAAAAGCCTGGAAACAAAATCTCTAGGAAAAAAGACGTTACAATAATAAAAATCTGGAAAACAAAAAGAAAGATCTGATGTTATTAGGCGTGTTTCTCTAATTGTCAATTATTAATAACATTAATTTTTAACAAAAGTATAAACAAATGTTTTGTTAGCTTTCCACGACAAATGTTATAAGTGAGTTTTTAAGCAATGCTTTTCAGTTTTTTTTATTATAATTCATAAAATTAGTCCTATTTTATAAGCTATACCTGTTTTCAAAAATAATTTGTATCGGGACTGTTTTTCCAAAGATGCTTTTCCGAGGATGTTCTTTTCCGGGGGTTGTGATTTTATCCAAAGGAATATTTTTACCCTGGGTCGTTTTTATTGAGGCTTTTTTCAGAGGAATTTTTCTGGATCTTATTTTTTGTGTTTTTTCCTGTGATTTAAACAGCATTTATACATATCATTGCCAAGCTGTTTATGGTGAGCATTTATTGACAACTAATTTAAAAATTTGAAATTCACAGAACCACATTTATTTTATTTGTTTTTTAATCAATAGTTAGAGAGGTTGCTTGATCGAATGCATTGAAAGTAATATTCTCACATGAATAGAAAAATTGACGAAAATAAAATAAACTTTCATAACGTCACTACTTCAAAAGGGGAAGGGGAATTTTTTTCAAGTACACTAAAACATCCACAAGAGTACAAAATTTTTAACGTGTCCGGGTTCTTTTTCGACCAAACATTACACAAGCTTGTATCGATACTTTATTACCCTATATGTAAACATCCACGTTGAATTTCCATGTCAACTCTTGTAATTGTATATCGGTTATAGGCAGGAATACAACTGTTTTGTTTATGTCTTATTTATTTACAAAACAAATTTTCTGTATCATTTTATCGCAGTACTACAGAATAACCACGCTACTATTTTATTTTTCTACTAAAACGATGATTTTCGATTACTCAATCTTCAAATTATTAACTCTTTTGACTGCTGTTGGTTGTCGAAAAAATTAAAGTCTTTCTAGGTGTCAACAAAATAACTAACTAAAAAGCACCGAAAAAGCACGAACAAAGTGACCTCTTCCAATATTCCGTTTAATACCATTCTGTTAAACACAATTTCGGTTAAATGCTACTTTACGTTCACACGTGCGTCGTCGGCATCGGCTCCAGATATTCTGTTGGTTGGTAATTCTGTTTTTTGAAAATTTTGTTAATTGCATGGCCGTCATTTCCGATCCGATCCGATTCGATCCGATTTCAAGCTATATTTTAGTATCTCATGATTTCAGACTTGATTTGAAATTCTAACTCTGGCATAATCAATTCGCACAGACTGTCAGTTCAAGTCAAGCAGATGTTACGGCCGGCGGCGTGCATCTTTAACGTAGTAAAAACGCGATGGTTTGGACGAACTTAGTTGCTAGTTTTCGCATATGACACGTTCACTTGTACGGAGAATTTTCAACGCTCAGATAATTTACAAATCTCGCATAAAATTAAACTTGGAGATCGGTATCCGAACAGATGCTAATGTAAAACTTACTTATTCTATGCAATCCCAACTTAATTCAATTAAATTATTTCCGATCCTATTTCGGATCGAAATCGGATTTCAGTACCTACATAAAATTGCATATTTAATCTCTGTAAGTTATTTAAGGCATAATTGAAATAATTTTAGAAAAAAAAAGTTTTAAATATTTTAATGTATACGCGCGCAGACGGTAGGGCAGCGATTAAGGTCGCTAGCTGTTACTCCTCTGCCAAACGTTATCCAGATAGAATCCGGATCAAGGTGACTGTGTCTGTTTGTATCTCTGTGTGCGTTTCTGTGTGCGCGTGTGCGCGTGCGTGCCTGTGTGCGTGCATGCGTGCGTGCTAGCGTGCTTGGGTGTGTGCTTGCGTGCCTACGTGCGTGTGTTAGTCATAGCTGTTACAGATTCATAATTATTTACATAACACTATCATTTATGTTTGACAACTTGTTAATTAAAAAATTAAGTTGTTTCAATTTGCTAAAATATTTTATGAATAATCCACATGCAACGTTTAAATAAAAATTAATAGATGCCTTGAAGATTATGAAGAAAAACTGTTTTGTAGTGCATTTCGTGCAATATTTTACAATTTTTATTGCAAAAATATTTGTTTTTGTATTCTGCTTTTACTAATTGGATACGCAACTGACGTTGTGCACATTGCATGAAAGTAATATTATTACGTAACTGAAATTGTGACAACCTTGCATACACCTAACATTATGCGGGCATTCCAAGAATATTTATAGTAAATAAGTTATGGCGCACACTGCATTACTCTGTTTAACTATTTTCGATATACATATGTATCAACCGCTGCTGCGCCGCTTCGAAGATCTAATACAGGACGAGGAGATATTTAACGTATGCTTCAATTGTGATTTTAAAATTATTTATCAACCGCCAAAAGAACCAAAAATTTTTATTTTTATTTTAAATAAAAGGAACATTTAACGTATGCCCAAAATACGCTAACATGTTTCTTAATCTTATTTTTTAAATTAGAAGAAAACTGAAAATAAAAGACCCGCAACGCAAACCTACGAGTAACAAATAATGTTTATTAAAGAAATGAAGTAAAATATTTCATAAACAAATTAAAACCCGGAAACGCTCAGATATTATAACGGCGGAAATAATTAAAGTAAGCAGCAACTGCATCGCCTCTTTTTCAATAACGAAGTAATAGAAATCTATGAATACTTTACCAAGAAGTCGTAAGCCAATTACTTTAATTTATAAAGAGCTCCGTAAAATCGAATGCGGTACAACATGAGTTTCAAAAAAAATAAAGCACACTTGGCAGGACGCGTTTTTAACAATACTAGAGAATAAAATATTAAAAATTAAATTAATAAAAAAGGAAAACAGAACGGCGCCCATAAAAATTAACAGTGTTAGGAGCAGAACGCATATTGTGTTCCATATGATTAGGTTTTTGGACCACTATTTACTATGTATACAAAAAACCAAACTTAACTATCAGAAAAAGATGTTTCTATTTTGAATTGATTGTGTGGTAGGCACATGGTGAAACATTATTAATAAATATTTAACTATTAAAAATTAATAGCTTATTAATAAAATAAAACGCTTGGTAATTGTTTCACAATTTGTTGGTTTTTATTTACTCAACTCGAGTTTCAACCATACCGGTCATCCTCAGGAGTTTACAAACACAACTCAGTTGTGTTTGTAAACTCCAAGCGTTTTATTTTATTAATAAACTATTAATTTTTAATAGTTAAATATTTATTAAAAGATGTTTCGATTTGAAATTTTTAGTAACTGCACTGCACATTAAGTTTGTTTGGAGATATTACTTTAAAAGAGAATAATCCTACTCATGTTTATTAATTTTTGATTTTTAGCGATTGTGGTGTATTTTTGAATGGTTTTGAGATGTTACTTTAAAAAAAAGAGGATGATTTTTGTCAATTTTTCAAGTTTTCAATTTTTTTTAGGGTACAGTGCACTTTTGGATGGTTTGGAAATGTTATTTTAAAAAAGGGAAAAATTCTCTTCATGTTTATTAATTATTAATTTTTTTAGGAGTTGTGACGCAATTTAAAATGGTTTTAAGGTGTTATTTTAAAATAGGAGATGATTCTAATTTGTAGAAATTCTCAATTTTCTTTGGAGTAGTTTGAAGATGGTAATTTGAGGGGATGATCATTTTCCCAAATTTAAGTGTTGCACCTTAAAGTGGTTTGGAAAGCCACTTAAAAAAAGGATGATTTTCGTCATTAGCGGAAGTGTTTAAATGTTATTAGTGTTTTCCTTATATCAAACCAAAACATAGATCAAGGCGTTACTGCATAAATACCCAAATTTAAGTAAATAAGATTCTCCCATAAGAAAAAACGCACAATAGGCTCTTGAAAAATTTAAAAGTAAAATAAAAAGTAACTTAAATTCATGTCCCTATTATTTATTGCGATTCCAGAGATTTACAAAAAACCATTACTGAGTTACTGTAACAGATAAGAACAGTTAACAGGTGTCATAAAATTATATCTGTTTTCCTGAATTTCGATTACAATGTTCAATAAACTTTTCTACGTAAGCTATAACAAAACTATCAGAACATTAACTAGTTCACCTTTTATGTTCTCAATATAAGTGACGTTTACGCGAACTTTCCTAATCGCCCTAACAAATGCCAGCAATCTAATAATACTTGAATGGATAATCCTGCAGAAATGGACAATAAAAAAGTGTGACAGAACAAAGTTGCAGGCTCGCTCGTCTCGAGTTGCCGCCATCTGTCATGCCACGCCTCATTTCGCCGCCGCTTCTTCACTCTGCACGGAACCGGAAGGAAAGCAAAGAAAACCCACACAAATATTCATCTTTATTACCTCACGCGACTTTTAATTGCCTTCTTTAATCCCTCTGTACAGATCATTACACTTGCACGACCGGGAGATCAGGACCGGCTTGATCTAATAAAACAGATCAAGTCACATATACACAATGTTCACGTATAATTTCTTGTTCGTTAACCAAAAATATTCTCACCTTAAGTGGTTCAGAATTACAACCCACTTTACAAAGCTTTGCTTTATAATTTGATATTCAACCGCGCTTATTTTATATACTCCGACTCTGCACTCGTGGCTGATGAATGCGACAATTAGCAAAGCTCAACAGTAATGTAGTCAGCGTAGAATAAGGACTTTTGACATTAAAGGACGTTCTTTAATTGCGGCGCGTCTGAGTTCGTACAGAAATTGGAATTTATCAATTTCATGAAGATTAAAGGCTTCCACCCAACCCTCCCGCGTCTATAAAAATTACGTGACGTCGGTGCTTCCGTGCACAAAAAACTTTACTGTACCATCCCGTGCTCATTTTTGAAGCGACAAATTGCGCCACCCTAAAATGTCTCAGAGTATGTTGTTGGCTTTTGCTCTATTCTCACTTATCACACGGAAATGCAATTAAAAATCTCGAATTAGAACCCAAGGGGCTTGCACCCCTCGATAAGCCGCATGCAAGGTTGCTGCTCGATTTCACACACTATTTATAATCGTGCTGACATTTATCGACCTTTAGTAATATTGTTTTATGCAAAAGAAGCGTAATTGTTATAACATGTTCGTGGATGTGAATCGATAATGGGCATCTAACCACACATAAAAATTAAATTTTGTTGGGACGGATATTGCCAAAACCACAAAATTCATAAATATTAATATGAAAACTGTATTATAGTGGCCAGTTTAATTATTCGCTCTATTGTTATGTGCAAACACTGGGTTATTAATATTAGATAACTTAAATATACAATATGGAAAATACAATATCAGTTAAAACGAAAAAATATTTTTAAACAAATTCGTACCCAGTGGTCAAAAGGGAGCAAATATCACAGAAATGGTCAAAATGTTTTATAGTAGCAAAATCTGCAGAAAAATATTTTTTTGCTAGAATCTAATATGACTAATATTGTAAAACAAAATATCCTGTAGAGACGATTAAAGGCGTGCAAAAAATGACTTACTACAATAGTAGAAGTACGATTCGGGAAACTAGAGGTATAACAGAACATAGAATACAGAAATAAACGAAAAAGTTCCCTGAAGTTTAAAAGTCCAAAAATCATAGAAAAAGAAAATCTTCTTCAAATAAAATTTCCTGCCAAAAAAACCTTCAAAAGATCTGCGGAAGAGATCGTAATAAAAATTAACTATGGCTCAAACTTTTAGAACAAATGCTTGTAAAGGCAGATACGTTACAGGTCGATCCTTACCTGATTATGGTGAGTGTAATCCTCAAATGACGACTCGGTCTGAGCCGAAAGTAAATTGTATTACTTACATGTTTTAGTAAAAGCATTTTTTCGGAAATTGAATTTTTTAAATATAAACACGGAATTTGCAAATCCAACTTTTTGTTTCAAAACTTCTATCTTCAAAGTAATGTGCAACACAATATTTTTTTTAAATAATTTTAACGCCTTACTCACAAACGAGTTGATAGATCGGTTTTAAACTTTCTAATATAGTTGCCGTGCACAAAAACTTGTTTTACTGTACACAAAAATTTCGAAATAGATAAAAACCACTAAGTGGAAATATTTTCAAAATTTTTGGAGTGTTTCAAAAAATATTGCTGAAAACACAAACAATTTGTTTTTACATTTTGTAGGCTTATAGAGCTATGGATGGATTACAATGTGGTTCGTATCTCAGTCCGCCAATTACTCTGTAACATCTTTTATAAATTTTTGAATATCAAAAATTCCTATCGTTTCATTCAATAAACGGGGGCTATAAAACAATTTTTGTTTAGATTAAATTGCTCATAAGTGATAGTAGAATAAAGTCCACAAATTAATTTTAAGATCTAACAATATTTGAGGGATTATATTTCTTCCTCATATCCAATGCTTAACGGGCGAAATTTTCCTTCTGATTTTGGTTTTATTTTAATTCCAAAGAATCCATTTTTAAAAATTAAAGAATCAAATTTTTTCTCACAAAATCTTTTGGTTGTCTAGTGAGCAGGCTACTAAGCGCTTAAAGTTACAGTTGTAACGGTATGCCGAAATAGCGGAGCTAATGGTTCAGGCAGAGTATTCACTATTTACCAGGCTGTCTGTTTGCATACAGCAGGAATACAAGTCACAACGAGTGGAGTGACGTGAACAGTCGTTGGACGAAATAACGTGATATAAATCTATTCTTTTGCAGATACAATTAGCAACAATATGTAAAGTATAGGAAAGTCTAGGTGAACTGCTTAGCTTATTTTTAGAACTTATTTCCGTATGAAAGTTTTAATATTCCGCTTTTTTAAATTTATCAAAATTGGACAAACCGTTTCGGAGGTATAAGAGAAGGAGGGAACTAAAAATTTTTGCAAATTAGCTAAGTGCCAACTGAATGCCACCGTACTGAATTTATGACAGAAAGCATCCTGTAATTGTGTTTGTAGCTGATTTATGAAGGTAGGGTAGTAAACCGTCCCTCTTATTATTATTGCCTAGGTATAAGATAAAAAACTATGCATAACCTCAAACTTGGTTCGAAATTATAGACTTGATCTTTGTTTTGATGCTAAAACTGATACAGTGCTTATTGTTAGTTAATCGACATTCTCGCAAAAACATTGAATAAAAAAGCTACGTTCGTAAGTTTTCAATTTTAGATTTTTTTTTAAATCTTATTCTTTAATTTTCCGTGTAAACATTCAAACCGAACGAAGTCATTACGTATAATTTTATTGTACATTTATGCATCGGAAATAACAATTATTTGTAAGCCAACATCTGTTTTCCGACAGCTCCCGGGTTTAATACCATTTCTAACAATATTCAAAGCGAGTGAGCGTAATTGCAGAGAACAAAAGATATTGTTAAAAATTTTCATTTCCTTTTGAAAAAGTTGAGGTAATAATGCGGGTGCCGGAGCGATAGCGTATAATATTAATATTCATGGCAGTGACATCCCAATATTCGAGAGTTAATCGCAGGTGGCAATGATTTATCTGAGCTGTCGGTCCCGATCCCATGACTTCGTATTAATATATCAGACGCAAAAGACGCCTCTAGATATATCTGCGATGAAATTCAGATTTTCCTTCTCGCCCCGAAATCTGGTTACGGATTGCAGTTCGAGATGTCATATGGTGCATTGTACACACTCCAGTTAAATCTGAATTAAGACCGTTTGCATTCAAATTACCCAGGTGTACCCACTCACCATAAATGATGCAATTCATTACCGAGGATTTATTGCGTAAATGCATATCTGCGAATATCGCGTTCTACAAATGAGTTGCTTTTGAAACTTTAAACATTTAACTGTATAGAGTATTTGTTTCCTAGGGGTGAACCAGGCCATTGCTATTTATTATTATCTCTACTAGGGAGAAGTGCATTTATGTTCACCGACGATTAACAGTTAGATATTAACATGAAACTTTAAAACGCGTTTTTATTTCTACACAAAGCAGACAATGAAGTAAATCAATATGAAGTGTAATAACAAAGCTTGAGCACACACTCAACATAATTACTAGAATTAAATTGGCGATTTTAATCTAACATTACACTGTAAATGAATCAATAGGAGCAAAAAAAAGGTTAATGATACAACTACTCAAACAGAAAAAGTCGTTTAAATGAAAAAGACAATAAAACTGTACATGAAGTAGCTGTTTTATTAGAAGCCATTTAAAATTATAGTTGCTATAAATCCAAACAATATTTTTCAAAAGATAACATCAGCCGCGGGAGGGCCCGAACACAGAGGGGTCCATAAAAGTTCGTGGACGATTAATATTATTATTCATTACTATTATTATTTCTTACTCTGATTTTGTAGATTCTATGGGGAGGGGGGGGGGAGTCGTTTAAGCAGAATTTGCCTCAGCTCATTTCGACCTATCAAGATCTTTTGTGAAACCCTTCTAGTCTAATAAAATCCTTCAAGTTCTAAACTTCTTACGAATTTTAGGACTTTCGTGGGGGCTATTTTGCTTACTTTTTTAGGTGTTGTATGCAGCATTGAAACTTTTGCCGGGTTATAAATTTGCAGTTGCAAAGAATATGTTCCGCTGTTTCCGTCATTTCTTTACAGACTCAAAAAAGGCTGTCCTCAGCTTTGCCCATTATGTTAAGATACTATCTCAGTAGGCAATGTCCAATTAGAAGGTAAGTTATCTGCCTTAGCTTCTGTTTGCTGAGTTCGAGTTGCTCACGTGCTCTGTTTGGCGAATGATCACTATTGAATTTTTCGCCTGTCTTGAACCTGGAGTATCATTCCAGTGGATAGATTTTTGAACGTTCTCTCATTTGTTGATATCGGCCATAACGCGGCTTTTTGAAATGCTACAGAAAGGTTCCGCTTCAATGAAGTGTGACTCCCCACCGGCTTTGGCAAGTCAATCAGCTGTTCATTTCCAGTAATGCAGTATTCCTGTATACATTATAACCCCGTTCTGGCTCTACTATAGCATTTCCTTAGGGATATTTTAACGCAGACATTTATGGCACGAGTCTTTGCTTGAAAATGGCAGGATTTTGACCCAAGGCTTTTAGCAGCCTTACTCCAGGACCGTTAGAAACGTAAGCCTACGTCGTTGTTTGTTTTGGATCCATCTGTGTACGACACAATTCATCCTCCGTCTAATTTAGGCTCCCTGAACTCGAGATTCTGCGTTCCTGAATAACCACTTCAAATAGTCGCTCATAGTTAAACCTTGCTGGCATTAGTATGTCAGTTGGTTCCTGCTGAAATGCCTTTAGAATTTCTAGATGCCCGATCAAATCCCCTGGTTTGAATTTCTCGTTTAACTGCATTCTGAAAGCATTTTGATCACATTTTTTTACTTGTAAGTGTATAGGTATAGAATAGACTCTAATGCTGCTGTTGGACAAGTATGTATAGTATTGTGGTTTCCATACAGACCAACCGTTGCACTTTAAGCGCTGTATTTCTTCTGTTTTTGTCCATACTAGAGATGCGTAGGTAACCATTGGTCTCACCACCGTTAAGGATGACCAAAGGATAGTTTTCGGTTTCAGTCCCTAAGTTTTCCGGAAAAGTTTAAGGCACATCCAGAACGGCGTCGCTGCTCTTTGGGTTACGCTTTTGATATGTGGGTTTCAAGTGAGTTTCTGGTCGAGTATGACTCCCATGTATTTAACTTCACTGGAAATATGTATGTCTGTACCATTTATTTTTCGATTCGTGAGAAATAACTTCCTGTTTCTTTGCCACTGGTACAAGAACTGTTTTCCTGGAATTTACATTAAGGTTTTCTTCTGGCACCAGTATTTATTTTTGTTAAGAGCATTATGCATGAGTTTGGAAATTATCCTGTTATGTTTGCCTTCTCTAATGGTAACTACTAGGTCATCTGCGTAACCCTGTATGTTAACTCCAGAAACGCTGAGTTTTGTGAGAAGGTCGTCAACGACCACAAGAAGGACGGTAATACACCGCCTTGCGGTACCTTTTTATGGCCTTGACAGTCACCGAGTAATTTCCTAGTTTTGCAGTTATCCTTCAATATTTTAGCATGGACTGGGTCTATCTGACGATTGTAGGATCTATAATCTTTTTTTTCCATAGCTATTTTTATTGATTCACAAGAGGTGGTATCAAAAGTATCCTCCTGCCTGTTTGGGTTGGTTTTCCTTGTTGATAGGCAAATTGTTTATCATAAAGCGGTGCTGTAACGAGGAATTCGCTTCTTATGTATTTCTCTATAATTTTCTTCATTGATTTAAGGAGAAAGAACGTCAGGCCGATACGACGATATGATTTTGGCATGTTCTTAGGCCGTTTTCCTGCCTTTGGTATAAATGCCATCTATCATGCTTCCAGACCTGGCGTATATAGGCCAGGGCATACCAATGTTATGATAATTCTTCCCTGGCTTATGAAACAGTAGAATATGGGCATACTGTTATGTATCAAGGAAGTAGTCAATTCTTAAGCAGGCATTGAACACTGATACCACGTATACTACCGTTTTTTTGTAAGTTTCTTAATAGGACGTTTGTGATTAAATCATGACCTGGTGCTTTTTTGATGGCAAATTGTTTATTATTGTCTTGATTTCGTATGATAGTTTATCTGGGTGAAGAGGGGAACCGTGCTGCAGCTCCCTTTCGACCTTGTTGGTAAGTCTTTTATTGGGAGACTCTTCAGTAGTTGTAAATGTGTTGGACAAATAACTGGAGAACAATGAGCATTTTTCCTCGTCAGACGAGTAGAATGCGTTATTCACTTTTATGGTGGATATATTATGATTCTTCTGTAAGTTCTGTAAGCATTTAAGTGTGGTTTAACTGATGGGTCTCTTGATCAACATTCTTGCAGTTTTGTGTTTCTTTAATTAATTGTTGTATGCTAAGATGGTCTCGCGGGGTTCGTTGCGCCTCTTGGTTTCTGAATGATAGAAGAACCTATAACTGACTCTTTGATTGCGCTTATTAATTTATCTATGGAATTATTGATGTCGCTGTTGCTGTTTATAACAACGGGGCATTTTAAATTTTGCTGCAAGCATTTGGCAAGCATCTGGCAAGGATTTTCCAATCAATTCTTCCGTTGATTAGTTTAGGGGTTTTCTCGGCAATCTTAGTTTGATTATCAAAAGTTAAAATAATTAGTAAATGATTCAAATCTACTACCCGACTAATTGAATTTGAGAAGTTCTTATATAGGATGACATAATAAAATTATATGGACGTCATTACGCATCACACTTGACTAAACAAGCAGCTAAAATGGTTGTATATAGACAGCCACTTTAAAAGCCTCCAATCCAAAACATGGAGTCGGAAATGATTGGAAAGTGTTCGCAATTAATTTATTTAATGGTACTAAATATATTACTGATTAATTAAAAATACTTAACTGGTTAGTTAAATAATACATTTGATTAGGTCATATAAATATTAATTATTCGGAGTATGTAATTGTTCTAATTACTTTTTAATTATGAATGTGTTATATATGCAGAATTTTAACAAATTTGTTTCACGCCGAATATTTAGCTTACGTACGAAAATGTCGTAAGCAAGAAATAGATTGAATTAGTTTCAGATTAACACTTAATTAGTCGAATTTAGTTTCTCGGAGAACAGCGTTTTCATTTATGTAAAGCAGCTGCACGAAATCTAATGCAGAATGTGTAATACATACCAAATATAATTAAAACTTAGAACCATCATTACTGCACCCGATTTAGACACGTGGTTCTAAATTACAGAGTTTGCATAATAGTTTTAATTCTGCACCTCTAATTTGTATTTACAGTAAAAATAATTGTATATAATTATATACAGAGTGACCAAAAGGTAGACACGAAACAATGGTTGCATTGACGTTAACATTTACTTGATAAGAAGATGCCTTAAATGGAGTGAAAACGAGCTACCCTTTAAAGTTGTGTAAAACACCGCTCCCTCTAGCGATCACCCCGCATAGCGCTGCGCAAATAGCCGAGACCATCGCAACCCACGCGCCGAGTTACTTCTCATTAACGTAGATAATTAACGTAGGTGTGGTCAGGTGCGCACGAAAAAGCAAGTAAAGCCTCAAGCTCACAAGCGCTCCGCTTCTTCTTGTATGAAAGGGTACTTGCTTACGCTTAGTCCTACGCTTCTGTTTACTGTTGGATTATTATGTTATTTGTGCATATCTGTATTTACATACTTGATCTAATAAATCGCTATACATTTTATTAGAGTCTTTCTTTGGATCTTATGATCCAGCTCTGAGCCGAAAGTCACTCCCCCTTCAAGTGGAGCAAACCCGCTCTTTTCTGTTTAAGTTTGAATATTATAAACAGAATCCTGGCTCCCACGGTTGCCTGATTGTCGTTTTTTGTCTCACTCACCGGATGACGTAATCAAAATTTTCTAAAATACTACTCAGTGTCTGTTTTTTATATTTGATTATTCTTTGCTTTTGTTTTCAATACAGTCAGTTTCTGCAAGTAACAAAATTCATTGGTATATACTTGATCTTTAAAAAAATAAAATAACAAAAGGTTTATAAATTTTAAGATCTCTAAAACAAGCCAGCTTATCGTGGTAATTTTTTCCTCCTATATGACTCAACACAAAAGAAATTAGATAGAAGAAGTCTGGAGATCTGCCTGGCCACTCAATGTACTCTATAGTTCCAATCTGTTGGAATCACAATCTGGTTTTGATGCACGTTCAACTGTATTGGAAACTCAATTCGATATTACCGTTCAACACCATCTGACAGTAAAATGACAAGATCTCTATTCTTTGACATGCTTAGTTTACGTAAAATATTTCATTTGGCGAATTTCAACAAGAATGCTTTTTACGAGAGGTAAACCACGCTTAAAAATTTTGTACACTTACTTCCATTAACACAGATACTTCCACATACTTCCACTATACTTTCACTTACTTCCACGTACTTCCATCGTACTTCCACTTAATTCCATATACTTCCGTCGTACTATTACTTACTCCCACGTATTTCCACTTGCACTTACTTTTACATACTTCCACTTACTTCCACGTACTTCCACCGTACTTTCATTTACTTCCATGTACTTTCATCGTATTTCCACTTAGTTCCACGTACTTTTACGTATTTCCAGATACTTCCACATACTTTCACATACGTACTTCCACGTACTTCCACGTACTTCTACCGTACTTCCATTACCTTGTACATATACTTCCACTCGCGACTTACCTCTCGGATTTTTATGTGTACGTTGAAGAGATTGTTCAGAGCGTTGATATAGATTTTGAACAAAGTGAAGGATACCCTGTATAAAACAATGAAATCGACTTATTGGAGTTTAATACTTTTTTCCTTTGGATGTATTTCGCATTTATTTATATGATTGAGTAACGAAAATGTGGTGTAAATTTAGGTACAGTTTTAACCTTCATTGATTTTGTGGTCACAAAAAATTCGTTTTCAATAAATTTACGAAACAAAAAATAACAAAACGAATACCAATTAGTTTGCTAAGTATATTGAGAATGCTGTAAAGCCCAAATGATAATTCTATTCAGACTGAATAATGCGTTGGCGCTTGAAAGAAGAAAATATTTTCGGCATTGAAAGCAACACGAGACAGAGGAAAATACGAAAAGGCTGAAATTTGACCCGCAGCTTTTGGTTCCGTCGATTCACTCGCAAATTGCTGATGCTTCTTTTTTAGCCGACTTTGATCGTATTTGCGTTCCCTCCAAACACATATATCAAAGATTTTTTCTCTGCTTTATGTGAAAAGTTATACTTCTGATTTTGATAAATGGCGTGAGCTCGGAATATTTAAAAGCGGAAAGATGTACGGCAAAATGTACGCAATTATTGAAAAAGCTGTTTTTTATCTGCCGGTAAGGTTTAAATTAGTTATAAAAAACCTTTTTTCTAGTTCATTTTTGCATAAATTTAAAACGTTCTGTTTCAGCCAATTTAAAATCGACATAAAATAAATAATAATGGAAATCTGAAATATCAAACGGACTTTTTTCCGTTTGGATTAACCAAAATAGACTACTACGGGGGTCATAACATAAACAAAAGGCAGCAAAGTGGGATTAAGGGTTATAAATAGTGGACGTAATTCTCCGAGTATGATGCAAATGCAGCGGTAACAGCACAGGTAGAATTGGTATGTGGTATCGACGAAGCGGTGCAGTGTAATCTGACAACCGGATATCCGGAAGCATTGCACGGCTAATTAATTATATACAGTGACACTGGGAATAGCAACAGTATAAGCAGCATTCATGATTGATTACCTGGCTTTGTGCTTAACCCCATGTATAAACTAACATGGGTAAATTGTTCACCTGAGACACACCATTGTACCCGCGAAAATCTTGGGCTCATTACGAGCTTGTAATCAACTCCAAGTTACATCTGAACACGCACTGATTTGTTAGTAATGACTTTGAAGTTCATTTCATTTATTTCCAACGGGAAAAACATTTAACACTTTTTGTTGAAATTTGTAAAATTTCTTAAACGTTTAAGCAACTTGAAAAATTATTCATTCATTTTTAAACATATTAATTTTTGAAAAGTTAAATGTTTAGGTGTAAAATTTATTTATGTTAAACAACCTTAAGGAGATTAATTAAATTGTTGGTTCTATGCGCATCTTTGGTAATGGAGTAATATCAAACATATTTATTTTATACAGGGTAAGTGAAAAAAAGTACATATATTAAAACCAACAGTAAATTACAGTATATAAAAACCAGAAAAAACAGTTTTTGTTAAGAGACCCTTAAAGTACGTGAAAATAGTTATTTATAATTTTAATACTGCAGGATAAGAGCAATACGCAATAAGAGCAATAATTTATGTTGTCTGTAAAAAATAAGAAATGTTGGGGTGCAAAAAAAATTTTTTTTTAAAGAATCATGAAGCCGTGCGTGGGCACGACTTCATGATATCCATCCCACCCCCTTACCCGGGCTCAGCACACTAAGTGCTCTTCACCGGTCTAACATGCCCCACCCCTGAAAGACATGCAACCCAACATACACACCTACATACACCATCCATGGACCCGTCGGATTTAACTTGTTCAGAAAAATTATCGAGGAGCAGTGGATTCGAACCAACTGCCATTGGGAGTCTAGTTTCAAAGCCTGGGACTTTAACCACTAGACTACCCGCCGGCCCCAAAAATTCTTAACCTGCAAAGTAAGTTGTTACGTTTTTGTCACAGTCGATGTAAATTACAATTTATGTAATAACTTTGTAGATTTTAAATAACTTTCCTATTAATCTCAGCAGTTTTTAAACCAAATTTTAAGTTATTTTATGTTGTATTTTAATTTACAAAAATTCAAACGATTTTTGAAAATGATTTGTAACACTGGATTCTACTCGGGCTAATCTATCATTGGTCTGAATCGCAATTAGCCTTTACGTCCCACTGCTGGGCACCGGCACTCTTCTCTGCCACGTACTCTCCTTAGCGCTAAGGTGGAGTGCGGGGGACCTACAATTTAAGGTCGAATCCAAACGACTAAATACCAGAGAAGGTTTCAGGCATTAAGAACCCACGGCTGCCTACACCGGATTGAGGAGTGTGAGTGGCGGATTTCGCCATAGATTTTTATTGCTGCATGGCTTCGGCGGGGAATCGAACCCTAGCGCTAGAGGCTAAGCGTCTAACCTCTGAGCTACCACCACTCCCTAGTTTGAAAACTTGTTACCTATATTCGATACATCCTGTATAATTTCAAAGGTTTTAATCCCAACAGTTTCTAAGACCTCAATGATGCTGAAACGCTCAACTGCATCAAGTAACGTGACTCATGGTACTCTAGACGAGACAGCTATATGAATACATATGTATTCATGAAATATTTGTCTCTCAAAAGCGTTATTAAACACGGGAAAATTTAATTTTTGAATTTGGCAAAAAAACAAATTCAGTGTTATATAATAAATAAATTACGTCGCCCCACAAGAGGGAACAATATCCTATACATTAAATATTTGCTGCAACTGTATCTAAAAAAATAGTTCAGAATCGTATTAGACTGTATTGTTAAGCAATTTAGCTTCAAAATGAATTTTTGATCCCCTCTTTCATCAAATAGAAGTGCATAAATTATCAAAAGTTCATGAAAGACATTACAGAGAAACTAACGCATTATTTAAAAAACAAATCAGAATTTCTTTCTGTTCTGTCTGATCAGACAAGAACAGAAAAATTATGGAAAGAAATGGAGATTAAAAATCAATCACAAAAAGAATAGCAAATGGTACGGATACCTTCAAATAATGGAAGAAGGAAGATGGCTCAAGAAAATCCTACATTGGTTATCACGAGGAAAAAAAAGACAACGGCTAGCCCTCAAATAGAAACAATAGGAATGCTTTGTAATGTTGAGACTGGACGTTTTAAATAAAAATGAAGGTCAACGTCGGAACAAATAAACATTAATATATTTTCAATTTGTTTTAATAAAATTAAAAAATTCTGCATGTTTAAATTGATCCTTGCGACCATCGAAGTACAAAGCTTTGATTGGTTGTAGTTGGGATTCTTCTGACAGCATACCACTTCAAAGTTTATTCCGCTTGCATCGCAATTTAGAACAATTTTTTCTGATAATTTTTGGTGGGATTACTATTTAAAGTTTTTAAATTTGAATTGGTTATGAAATCATTAATTTTTTAGAAGTCAATGTCATTAGGTAATATAAATAACGTGTGTCCTTTATCTGCTTTAACGGAAATCAGGTTGTTTACTAAAATTTTATCTTTAATTGATTTAAGTAATAAATTATTGTGATTATTATTTTTTTGATTTATTGCTGTTCAATAACATCTCTTTTAATAAATTGGCAATTTGAAATTTTGCATAAATGTCTTTCTTCAAAAATCATTTCCGAATTGACAGCTAAAATTTCTTTAATACTATTAGTAAACTTTGGAATAGGGGAAAACTTAAAACAACAAAAAACACTTTTAACGCTTTGTTTAATGCTAAAGAAATAACAGACAATTTACTAAATCGGCAATTTACAAATTAAATTGCTCGCACTGTAATTCGGTTTACATACGACAAATAATTAGAAATTTTGATATTATGTACAAGGAACACGTGCGGAATACGATTCCATTGCTTGTGTCCGCTGCAATTAAAAATTTATAATAATAAGCGTTATTTTGCAGATTTGTTAAAAGCACTTCTCCTTTTCCATATAAAATATTTAAACTCATTTGCGGCACGAAAAGGGTATGTCTAGGAGCTACATGTTTCAAGTATCAAGCGAAATATGAAGTAAATTCGCATTTGAGCCACAGCCAGCTGCCGGAGCTACATCGTTCTGACACTAAACGGTGAAGTTATTTTTGTTACATACAATCGGTTACATAGGCCCATTTTAGCATACAATTGGAGCCTACCTCTTTCTAGCAGCAAACTTCTTAATTGTGCCCTTTTGTGTTCTATTAAAATAAACGTGCGCTTTAAAAATTTTGCCATTAATTTGAATTACTTTATAATAATTTCACGAATAGTTTCCGCCCTTTAGCGCATAATAAGTATAGAAACAGTACATTCTACAAGTATTAAAAGGTTAGCTCAGGTATGACATTCCCTTAAAGGTTGAAAATTTTTCGACATTAACGATTACTAACCCAGAAGTATTACAAACTTTAGAATAATTTCCTCCCCAACTGACACAAAGAATAATTGTGGCATATTTAGCATTTTATTAAAAAAAATTCGAAACCCTTCAGAGGAAGAATTTCCAAACCGCTCGCTTTAATAGAATGTGCTTTGTAATCTCCTCGACTTGTTAATTATATAGGGTGGCACTGCTATGCGTCACCTTAGGCGGTAAAATGCCACGACATAGTCTTATTTTCCTTCTACTGAAAACTTTAATTGTTAATGTGTATAAGTTTTAGTAGAAAATTATTAAATATTGAAATTTGACCTTCAAAAACTGAGAAATCAAAAACAGAACGTAATTTATGCTGTAAAAATTATCAAAATATTTTACATTTTCTACCTAAACAGCGTTTATAATTTCGTATATTTTTCCAATTGTCTTTTTGCGTAAATAAAATTAAGCAAAGGAAAACCAACCAACGCAGAAAAAAAAATTATAAGTATCGACTTTTGTTTGTTGATCTTTTGTAACGTTTAGTATGAGACACATTGATGCAGATAAATTTCAAAAGTAGGAGCGCTAAAAATCATAATTACATAGTACATTGAAACTGAAATTATTTTACGGTTCGAAAAATAAGTAGAGTCTGGTCGAAATTGAGTCAACGCTTTCCTCAGGATGAAAGGACTCTGCGGAACATCCATCATAAAGTGGCTGCAGGGTTTTAAAGGACTTCGCGGATCACAAGCCTCTGTGTGTGCTGGTATGGATTCGCCTCGAACTTCATTATTGGGTCATACTTTTTCAGGAAGTTAACTACACCAAAGGCAAACCCGCAGGTCTATCAGAATCGAAGTGCCAAATAATAATTTTACAAAGGATTTCTCTGAAATACAATGAGAAGTTTTTTCCAAAGGAAAATATTTTTGATATATCAAAATAATAAAATTTAATAAGAAATGGGGAAAAATTGTTAATTAAGGAGATTATTGTAGATTTGTAAGCTCTTTAGGTGTTTCTTACATTTAATAATAATTTTTAAGTACACATTCTGGGTTGAATTTTTTCTGTTTTGCGTTAGAAGAGACGCTCGTTCAGAGCCTAAGTGACTTCATGATAAGGGGGTATTTATCCAGATAATGCAGCTCATAAAAAATAAAAGATATCAGATAGCGCGGTTTCTAAAACCCACTTAAACAAACCTGGTACTACTTGAAATTCAAAGTCGCTGAATGCTCGGGAAAACAAACCGGCGTTCGAGCGCTTTTTCATTTTTATTTTGCCCTTTATTATCCTTAAGGAAATTAAGGATTCTTAAGAGGTAAAGCAAAACAAGCCACTAAAGTACAAAATGGGCCATTTTATGGTTTAATTTCACCTCTAATATAAACAAAGTTTTATCATAAATCGTCGACACACGTGAACCCGTGCAAACTTACACGCTAGCTCGGCAATATTACGCTGAATTCCTGACATATTCGGAAACTTTTTGGTAGAAAGCAATGCCCACATTTATAGGAAACCGAAGAGATTCATTCTCTGTGATTTTTCCATTCCACTTTCATATTAACTCTTCACCACCAAATTATTTTCTGTAAATTATGATTTCATTTAATTAATTATTCATTTCCTATATTTTTCTATTGTCAATATCACTCAGTTTTAAT
Source organism: Ctenicera cuprea (assembly GCA_958336395.1). Lineage (NCBI taxonomy): Eukaryota > Metazoa > Arthropoda > Insecta > Coleoptera > Elateridae > Ctenicera > Ctenicera cuprea. Next base: position 48,110,780 of record OY284488.1, read on the forward strand.
GTTTGATTTTTACAAGTTGGTTAATGAAAAATTTTTAATTATTAGTATTTCATATCATATGTTCAGCCATCCATTCTGATTTTCTGTTCGTTTTGTGGTGACACTACATTCGCACTAACAATGATACATTGTTTGCAACCATGCAAATAAAATTCATGTAAATAATGCAGTCAAACCTCAGCCATATTGCACCCTGCACGGTGGTTTGGTTCTGCATAATAAATAAACCAATTTTTGTTTAAAATGGGGTTAACATAATAATAACTTAGACTCTTATAAGCTACAAATACAAAAGAAAATGTATTTTAATAAAAATAAAATAAAAATCGTATTGATTATTTGATTGTATAATGAATAATCTTGCAAGTATAACAAACGGTATAATTAAAGATAGATTAATTCATTAGCTAATAATTAGTGTAAAATTAATTAAAGGTCAGGCTACTGGCAGTTCAATACAATGGATTTGTCCTATGTTTAAAATAAATGGCTTTCGAATTCAGTAAAGTCTCCAAGCTCGGATTTATATGCACAAAAACGTGTCAAAATATGCTTATAAATATGCACGTAAACTTCATGAAATATACACCAAGTTTTGTAATACATAAAAACGTTGTTTTAAAATGTTACTTAAATTTTATATTTGTCTATCATTGATCGAATTGAAATTTATTTTTATATCTACTACCCGCAAAACAATTCTCTTCTTGTAATTAAATAAATATCATACTTATAGTTTACTGCGAAACAGGGAGCAGTTCTCGCAAGTCACATTACTGCCTCACCTTCCAACTAAGACTGCGGGTAAATACACTACTAAATTGTTTTCGCGTGATGTTGAATGATAATTATAATGGTGATATACCTAAGAGTACGGAGTAATAAAATAAAGTCAATTAATGTATAAACATTAACCAAGAATATGATATAAGTAATAATCTGCCAAATTTTGTTAATCTTGCAAAGCGCGGGGTCGGGTGCGATTGACTTTCGCATCCGCCTAGGGCCAGTCCCGCTGACCAATTTTCTGTTACATAATCACTACTTAAATGTGTAGAATAACCCTGTCTTTTTTGGTTAGTTCGTCTCTTTTATAAACCCAAACAAGGAGTCAAACTTGCTTAGAACTCATACAAAATAACGTTTCGCAAAACATTGTAGACCTTTTTATGTGTCGGCTATTCTGAGGATTCCCCGAAGAAAAGCAATTTTCCGTGATATTGAAATATTACACCTGTAGGCTTCACATATTATATATGGCAGTAGGAAAATGTTCTAATTAATATTGAGAAATTTCTTTGTATCTTTTGATATTCTCTTTAAAACAGTAACAATGAATATTTCGTGTAACGAAATTTGAATTCTCATTGTGTTCTGAACACGCGAAACGTGTTTTTCAAATCATAAAATAAACGAGTGTCTTGTTACAAGTGTGCATGATTTAAATCAAAATGATTCGCCGACGGAACACAATGAACAACAATGGTAAATCGAGATCAGAGTAGAGAGCGATGTGCTTTACCATGCAGCAATGTGGTGGTCGGATGTGTTTACATTTAAAAGGCTTTCTATTGATTGAATACACGCCATGGTTGGTGCACTTCAATATCAAAGAGAGCTCCGACATATATTCAGTCGCCCCCGGAACCTGGAGCGCCCTGGTAAATAACTTTACTTTGTTTTGCATAAAATGACAGTAAATTCGCATGAATACCAGATTTTTAATTTTACTCCTATCAGCTTCCCTATAAATATTAATTTATTTATCTCGTAAAAAAGTCGTAAGTTTTTGGCGTTGTCATTGTGGATTAAGCAATGGCCCCGTATTTTTCCCTTATGACGGAGCGTAACGCGTATGAGGGAATTGCACCGACGAAATAGACGCTTTGTTACTAGCAGAAAACTGCGACTGCCTTAAAATAGCAATTTAAATTCATATTGCTTTTAAAGAAAGATTGTTTTTTAAGGCCTGCGTTAAAACCGTTGAACCACAAGGTTTAGTATTTTTTTGGTTGGGGTTCATACTGTAATTATACTTAGGAACAAGAAGAGCTTTTACCAACTTCAAAAGCTTCTCTGATATTTTTTAAGGTAATAACCGAAATCTAATAACGTAACTTTTATAAAAATAATAATACAAAATTTGGGTAATTTTAAATATTGCTAGTATAATAACATTTATTACAAAGAGATATGATTACGTTTGAATTGTATAAGCAGTATTTGGTTAACATAAGTACTATTTTTCCAGTTGCTGTTAAGTATCATGTTAATTAAACATTTAAATGTTAGAACATTGTCGTGATGATTAAAACAGAATTATCATTATCTGCTAGAAACACCTAACTAACGTAATTGTTTAGTATCGAACATTTTCAACTTGATTTGCTGCATTTAATTTAATATTTTCGCAATGTTTATACACGTAAATGTCTAATTATGAAAGTTTAAGTTTTAAATAAAAGACTGCTGGACGATTTTAATTTTCAACACTAGTTCATAATGCATTTACAATTAGAACAAAGTAAGCATAATAAAGAAACCATAAAAAACATAAGTAAATATTTTAAATATGGATTATAATAATATTAATAAAGTTTATTTATTTTAAACTTTAATTAATGGTTGTAAATATTTATATTATTCAAAAATGAGCAAAGCACTTGCCTATGCTTTCTTATACATTATAAACTTTTGCTTTTCTTATATTCAAAAGTATTTAAGTACAACGTTGTAACTCTAACAGCAGTGCCAGTGGTAAAATGCATTCAGCAGCGCCTCCCAAAGGGCTCACGCACACGTCGTGGTACACACTTAGCCCATTTCATGCTGCACTCACTACACGAGGAATAGAAGTGCAACGAGCAAGAGATAATATGAGTTGCAGTCCAAACTAGTCAACTCACAACCTCGTTGTTGATGCCGGTTTGCAAAATTTTTCGGTTTTTATGAAGTAAAATACCGAGATTTTCTTTTAGAAAAAAAGCTTCTTTGGGATTAAACAAAACCAAAAATAGAAGGACAAATTCATCCGTCACAAATTTGGTGGGAAGGCAAAAATTAACCGCTCTAGATATTCTACACTTAAAAATTAAGTTGGTATTTTTATTCTACTATCACTCATGAGCAGTTAAGCTTAAACGGAATTTTTTTCTCATCCTCCGGTATCATCCCACTTGCGTACGCACCATTATCGTGTACATGACGAATTTTGTGCCACTTGCGAGCACAGCCTGTTTGGCTCGGCTATATTCAGAATAAAAAATAGTTATAACTTATAAGAATAAAATCATTTGCGTACATGTAGGGGTAGGATTGGATCCCTGATGCTTAATCTTGTTTGTTCACCACTTTAACGTTATTAGTACTTGAACGTCATAGATATTCGCTAACAAAAGAATCACATAGGTCATATGACTTCCATTTTATCGTGTAACCCCTTGCCTCTTCGGAGTAGGCAACACACGTTGCATAATCGCAGGCTATACTGCAGGTGGTGGCAGAGGTGGTCGCAGGGTGAACGCAGCCATCACATTGTGCGATATATTCAAGGTCTTCGATACCCTCTTCCACGACATTCTCTTAGACAAATTGGCTCTTTATGGTAGCAGAGGTATTCCTTTTTCCCTTCTTCAATCTTAGTTGGATAATGGACCTGTGTGTCAGATTTGATGGCATAAACGTTAGCTTTCGATTTGTAAATTATGGTGTGGCCCAAGGTTCCGTCCTGGGACCACTGCTTTTTCTCATTTATATCAATGATCTGGCTTACAACGTTCACGCTAACAAATGTATTCTCTTCGCTGATGATACATTTCTTATCTGTTCAGGTAGTGGTCGTGCCAATCTTGTTACACGTTCAAAACAATTAAAAAAAATACATAAAACTGGTTTCTTGCAAATAAACTGAAACTAAATAATCACAAATTGCAAAAATAATTGTCCTCAGATCATACAATATTGCTACGGAAAATTGCGTCAAGCTGTTGGGTGTCAATCTGGATGACAATTTTAAATTGCTCTGCTTATGTAGACTCCCTGGGTAACAGAGTGACAAGTGTAATCATTTCACGTAATCAATTAAAATATGTTTTAAACCTTAACATTTCAATTTCTGTCTACTTTGCTTTATTTCACTCCCGTATTAGCTATACTGTTATTTCATGGTATAGCCCGAACCCCGTCCAAGGAATTTTCCGACTCGAAAAAATATAATTCGTGTACTTGCCAGAGTTGACAATAGGGAACACTGCTAACCAATTTTCGTCAAATATGACAAAATGCCGCTTCATTTCATCTTTATGTTTAGTATGTTAATTAAAATTCACAATAACTCAAAGAACTAAGCAATCCAACATCTTTGAATATAACACAAGATATGCAGATCTATTTAGTACCACCCGCTAAAACGAAAACCCTTTTAATTTAAATTTATACAACAGATTACCAGCCAACATCAGGTCGCTATCCAGTATGCGCTTTAAATCTATAATAAGAAAGTTTATTTTAAAGCACTGTTTTTACCCAATAAAAGAGTTTCTTGATACACTGTTTCTGTAAGCCTGCGGCAAACGATTTTATTGTACACTTATTCTTTATACTTTTTAGATTTGCTGTTTTATATTTGTATTTGTATTTTTTTACTTTTTTATATTTATTAGCAGAACCCGTTTTTGTTTCTGTTTTTTAATAATAAATAAGCTAGTCAAGTGTAGCGGACCGCGGATCAAAGCCCTAGTTTTATGAATTATATAGCAATTGCTGCAATTCTTTATATATATATATATATATATGAAATCCACATCCCTTGCACCTGTCTCAATTCGAAAGAAATTCGGTTGCAGCTGAGATTATGCTACCCAAACGGCGCACGATCACAATGTGTATTATTTTTTTAAAGTTACTAAAACCTGAGCAAAATACTTCTCCAGGACTTTCTAATACATTAGATATTCTTATCATATATTCAAAAGTACTTTTCTTACTAACGTTTCCCGCCCCAACATTGATTGCAATAACATCCTATCATGCTTCCTACTGTTGTACCGTGAGGATAGCTGTGTAATAATAATATTATACGAACTTACTACACGATACTGAAGCTTATACACATAAAAATAATAGTATAAACTTTTTGACAATCTGAAATTTTTTGAAAAAAGATTGGTTGGAAATAAAGAAAACTAAGAATGAGAGGACCAATTCGTCTGCTAAAACTTGGGTGAGAGAGAAAAAATAAACCCCCCTTATTTTTAATTATTTTGTAAACTTTATGCTACTTCTCCTCATGAGCAATTTAGATTAAACAGCATTTTTATCATCCCCGATTATTAAATAAAGGTGCATATATAATCGATTTTATTAACATCATAAAAGGCGTAACAGAAAAATTTGCAAAATGGGGCACAAACCAAAATATCAGATTCCGTTATTCAATTTTTAACATCCTGTTTTTAAAAAAATGCTACAATAAAACTTGCAACTTCCGCTTCGGTTCGGTTTTTTAAATGCGTATTTTGTCCGTAACAAACGCACTTACCCACGCACGCACAAACGCACGAACGAGTTTCTAGCAGTTGTAAACATTCTCGTAATTTGTAACATTGTCTACCGCTAGCGTATTTACAATACCAAATTTCATCTCTCTTTAAAAACTCGTTTTTGAATAAATAGCAATACAATTTTTGGCGGACGAATTTTCTCTTTGTGTTAGACTTCTTTTTTAATTTCAATTTTTTTATTTCCAAAAAAACAATCAATTGATTTTTTGTCTCACAAAATACAAAAAATCAGTGCAGTTGACCGTGCTCGCGACTATGAAGTGCGTAATGAGACGTCAAAACACGTGAAACGTTGAACATGATAAGCAATAATTTTTAAAGTATAGGCGAAGTCCATCGCTCTCGTTTTTTTTTGGTGTCGTGTTCTTGAAGTTTTTTTATACGTAATTTTATAAATTTAAACCCGTCTAATTATGAAATTTTGTATTATGCAATAACAGCTAATTAGACCTTTTTATATTTCAAATTAGCTCATATTGCCATTATACTTCTGAAAAGCGAAAGCTCGCAATAATTTCAAAAGCGTTGCTAATTCTTTTAAGGTAACGGTGTAAGTTTAACCAAGAAATTCGATCAAACTGAAGTACTAATGAAGATGTCCTATTAAAAGCAATTGAAAGTTAACACTTACATTGTGGCTCTGTAAAACAAATTTTTATAATATTTTGTTTTTATGTCGTTCAGTTCAATTTCAAAATATTATCGTATGAGGAAATAAAGTCATACGCCTTGGCCATGAACAACGAAGCTCTTGTCACGTGAAAAATTACATTTTAATGACAGTTTGGAACCGTATGAGATAAGTTTCGATATGAGTTTTATTTTCCATGGGCCATAGCCAAGTCTTAGTTTTTTTGCTGATACGGTACATATCTGTGACAACATATGCAAACTTTATTAAAAATCCGCTATGCCCCTTTTGCCTTTTTCAATCATCACATATTTTTGACTTTGGGCTTGTTACAATTCCTATCAAGCAAACTTGTTAGCCTAGTTTAACAAAGTTCAAGAAAACCCGAAATTCTAAATATTTTCGTTCTTCCTTTTTGACCGAGCCTATTTGATTAACCTTCGTTGTTTAAACTTCAGCTTTATTTCCAAATCTCTTAAATTTTGTTTAAGCTAAAATAGTTATTTTAGATATAAGTGTTAAAAGTGAGATTTTCGTGGGGGTTGCTCAACTCGCTATCGCTCGTTTCGCAAAATTCCCCACTCACAAAATTAAATCTCTTTTAACATGTATATCGTACACTATTTTTTATACAACTGTTTATATTTAATTTAAAAACGAATTCTTAATTTTTATTTTAAATTGTTTCACAAAAATCAGCTATGTCGTGATGTAGTCACGTTAATGCAGTGACAATTTAAAATTGTTTATTAGAAACTTCAGAAAACGTTTTGTTCGCGTTTTTTAAAACAGTTCGTATTGATACTGCAATAGTAAAAATGGATTGTTATGAAATCGAATTTGTTATTGACGATGGTTCCTCTGCTGATACTGATGCCGGCGCCGTTCCTCGAGACATTGAAGAAGCTGCTAGTAGGGCTACATTGGATCTGTTGCCTAAGAATTCGCGACAGCAGTCTCATATTGCATATAACCGATTCATGGAATGGTGAAAACTAAAGAAAGTTGAAGGCAAGTTCAGTGAAAATGTGTTCCTGGCTTTTTTCTAGGAAAAGTCCAACTTGTGGAAATCGTCGACATTATGGTCTAATTTTTCGATGATAAAAGCTGGTTTGCATATCAAGAACGACGTGGACATAGGAAAATATTATAAGCTAATAGCATTCCAAAAACGAAAAAGTACGGGACACCGTCCAAAAAAATCGAAGATTCTTCTTATTACCGTAAATATTGTGCATTACGTCCACTTAACGTTGCTCATCGCCGCTTTTTTCTGAAATATTCCAACTATAAATGCACTGTCCAACCAGTGGGAAAAATGCCTTTGGTAAGATGCCGTATGAGATTGCTGAATTTCTGAAAATACCAGATGCGAAACTGTTTACTGGCCACTGCTTCCGACGGTCGTCGGCATCTTTGTTGGCACATTCAGGAGCAAATATTACAACAATAAAACGACTTGGGGAATGGAAATCATCAACTGTTGCCGAGGGGTACATCGAGGATTCCATTGGAAATAAAGATAAAATTGCTCGCAATATTTTTCCTTCTACCAGCTCCGGTTCTTCATCTGCGATTGAAGATTCTTCTGCATTAGCTACACCATCGAGTATAACTACACAAGCAGCAGTCGTAGTAATGTTACAATGCCAACGAGAAATTCGCAAGGAATTAATATCAGTAATTGTTCTAATTCGAATGTGTATCTTACTATTTATAAATAAATTATAAACTAATTACCACCAGTGTTAAAAATATATTTAACATGCTACCTTATAAAATTGAATTTCTAACCCAAGTAACTTGAACTAAAAGTGTCATTTGTAATGTCAGTTGTATAAAAAGTTTCTAAAGAATGTAATCCACTTTTTCCTAAAAGGTGCATCTAAAATAACACAGCTAAGCATTTGTAAAAAAGAATGTATTAATCCCGAGGGTACGCAGAATTCTGTATTCATTTCAAGTTATACATTAATGTAACAGGACTTGTAGCGACATCCATCGTAGAATAGCTTAACTGCTTCATTTGTAAGGAATCAAAATATAGAAGGTTTATCTATATCTCACTGTTTGTTGGGTTGAGTAATTATTTGTATGAAACCCAAAACCTTGATAAGAGGTCATTATTCTTATATAAAACGATGAATACTATATTGCTCACGTTGAATTAATCTTTTTTCGTAGCTTTGCTACAGAAATTTAAATCAAATCAGAATCTAACCGAATAAATTTCAAAATAATAAGACAACCTCGATGAATACAGTTTCCTTTACTCCTCTATTATATTTGATGTTGCTTTATTAGTATTTGCTATATTAAAGTTATTCCTATATTTGCTCACACCTGCGATCTGTTAGCATCATGTTAAAAATAGAGGATTAACCTCGTCAACCTTTAAACTGAACTATAGAGTGGTAATTTCCATCTAATTGCTTTTTAATTACTTTGTTTTCTTATTTTCTAAGTGATTGTACGAAACTTCTAGAGATAGATACCCTTGTGAATATGCGTGTAAGGTTATTCCTAACAAGTATTGGTCTTGTTAAGTTACAAGTGTTTAAAATATACAACAAACATCTTTTTGCTCTTCTTGCAATCTGCAGGTATGTGCTGTCAAAAACCCATCATACCACCGATACAATTATTTAATTTAAATTCAACCTCCATTTTAGCTTAAATTATTTGGTCTTGATTTTGGTTCTACTGGTCAAGATGAGTTATTCTTCTTAAGCAGAAGTTATTTATTGTTTCCCGTTTAATAATAACGAGGTATCAATTTTGACTTTTAAAAATTCATAGAAGGTGCTAGTAGAATTATGATATTTAGCAAAAACCAAATTGTAGCCCATGTTTAGCTCTATAAGGCTACAAAGTTTAAACAAAAGGTATGGCCAGTTTTTGAGAAATATTATTTTGAAAATTTCAAGTATTTGGAATTTACACTTTCTGCATTACTGTAAAAGCATCTAAGAATCAACATTACATTTTGGTTCTACTAGTCATGATGAGCAATTCTGCTCTAGAAAAAATGTATTATCGGACCCTATTTAATAAATAAAGGAGTATCCATGTATCGATTTTCAAAAATTCATAGAAGGCGTCACAGTAAAATCATAGTTTTCAACAAAAAATCAAATTGTAGTTAATCTTCAGTTTTAGCAGGCTACAATACTACCCACAATGGTATCTCAAACAAATTCTAGTTGATCCCGATCACAAAAACTACTTTTGGAGAAAATGGGCGTTAAAGTCGAGATTTAAAACAAATCTTAGCGGCCACCATTTAGAAGCTACAAATTTCAGTAAACAAGTTTTCGATTTACCGTACGATCTTCTCTCAGATCTTGTGCTCAAATTTCCCAAGTTCAGTTATGCAAAAAAAACAAAAAACTTGTTTTTGAAAACTTAGCTCGAACACAATTTTCGATATACCTTTTCATTTAAAATTTCATCAAAATCGGTTGAGTACCTTTGCCTTTAGAGGTGTCGCACACCCACAAACATTTTTTTTAAACCACTTTTGGTTTCCTTAAGCCCCAAAGCGCGTATTTCCGTTAAAATCTCGAATTCGAACTGGAAATCAGTACTTCCCTACACCTCTTTCTTAAGTTACTACAGTGGTTCATTTTATGCTTTCAATAAAAAGGGTTTGCTATTTTTATATATCCCTGTTTAACTTTTAACATTCGAAAAAGTTAAAATAGTCTGCATATCAAATTATCTAAATCATTGTTGTACTGAATAGAAACTTTGAATTTCAATATTTTTTGATGGGACCTTAAAGAGTTTTCTTTGTTGGAACGCTATTGACAGAACAGGCATTTATTATTAAAATTTACTTATACAGCGATATGTGCGGTGTAAAGCAAAACATTTATTTATTTATTTATTTTTTTATTTATTATTTTTTTATTTATTTATTTATTTATTTACTTATTTATTTATTTAGTTTTTTAACATAATAAGGGGTATAGGCGGAATTAGATTATCCAGCTACTCAAAACCGAGTCGATAAAAAATTTAATTATGGTTTATAGGATTTAATTGTACAGAAATAGGTTTGAAAATTTGGGATCAGTTAGATTTATGTTTTACGAATGTCGTCATATATAAAACTCGAAGTTTTTCTAGTGTCATTAGGTACAGAACAATTTTTTGACTACATTGGTTTTTGGCTTCTTAAGACATAAGGAACAACTTGGGCTAGCTTAAACATTTTCAAACATTAAAGTGCCCACGAAAGTGAAAATCGAACCTACTTTACGATAATTCTGCCGCTGCTTCCTAATCAACAATTATTTCTCAATATGCCACAATTCTAAAAGGGGGCAGTATTTTTCAATTATAGTTTTAATTATAGAAGTTTCAGAAATCCGTTTTACATTAAAAGAAGGGTGTATGGTCCATGGACAAGGTTAATGAGTACGTACTTTACGAGGTATTTAAAATCTGAATCAACTAAGTTTTTTTCGCAACAATAGCACGTCAATAAACTAATTAAATAAATTAAAAAACAAACAAACAGAACGTCAATAAATTCTAACTAACTGGCAGCTCCCACAAAGCCACAAGGTCTTCCTTGCTCACGCACCGCCATCCGCCGCGCTCTCTAATGTATCAGACATGTTTTTTGCAATTACCTCTTTCAATTCATTACGTTTTCACTGTTCAGTATAGCAATGATGTTCCAACCACTTTTTATTTTATTACATTAACCTTGTATTAGATTTTTTGGTTACACTGGGAGTGATACATGCGCAAACAAATCGGTCGTGCCGACTCCCACTTCTTTTTAAGTTCCTAATTTTTATCGGGACGATATTCTTGTGGTTCTATGCCAACGTTATTAATTATTACATTAGCAATCTTCTAATACTAGGTTGGGTTTATTTACTCCGTCTAGTTAGACCAGGGACGTGCACCGAAATAAAATAATGTGTAGGTGTACGGCTATGGTTTAAATCGTATTAAACTGTGGTTATGTTTTTGGTTACGGTTTGATGCTGCTTCAAATATCGGTTTTAACTACGGTTACCGGTTATTTGGTGATATTGTTAAAGTTTTATAGAAACATTAAAATAAGTGTTGTATACACACCTCTTTGAAAGTTTCACGAACTGCGGCTCAAAAAATACCTTCCTTGATGTAGAGGGAGGGTAGAATTTTCCCAACAAAAACGTAAAGTAATTATAATAAACATTCTAATGCAATATCTTCAAATGTTTGGAAAAACGGCTGTTGAATGCATATATTTGTGAGGCGGGGAAAAATAAGCACATTTTGCCTTTCCTTTCAGCACTAAGTTGCTTTTAGATTCAGTTTTATTAAATGAATCTGTGAATTGTATTATTATTGTATTAATTATTGCTTAGGTCTATATTCTGCACAATGTATTTTCAGTAATATGTTATAACAGTTTGTTTTAACAACGTGAAGTAACATAAAAGGGGAGGTGTCAATCCTACATCATTTATATTATAATTTTTTCAAGTTTAAGTTTCCTTTATTGTAAGTTGAAAATTGTGAGAGAAATTACTAGATTAATTTTCTAAACCTACTAATTGTTGTAATATTTCAGAGTAATGATTTATAAATAATACGTTTTCAATGATCTGAAGAAACCATTATAGCAAAACGTACGTCATCATAATTTCAATTTTTCACTATCCCAAGAATATTATTATGCAATGCCATAGGTTACATGTTTAAATTAATTTTGTTGCGGAAACTAAATCTCAAAAAGTTGTCGCACATCGTGGCACGCTAAGCGCTCGTGCCTTCCGGTGCGCTCCAGGTATGACTATTTCATTAAAAACATCTATATAATTATAAAAAATAGGAGAAACAGGTCGCTGGTACTTTCCCATACTTTTTACTTTTTAAATATTCTCGCGTTAACAAGTGATTGAAATTTAAATCTAGTCAGCTCCAGCCGGGACAAGCCGCCCGGGCCGACTACGTAAAGGGTTAGATAGGTAATGCGCTTACGATCTCGTATCAGAAATGGTTGGAACAACTTTATTTAAAGAGTTATCAAAAATATGTTTTTTATTAGAGCTAATTGATAGGCGTAGTAAATAGTTATTTATGTTACTAGTGGGATGAAGGCGTTATTATAATACGAGTTTGAAAGTTGCACGACGAGGTCGTAGACCGAGTCGTGTAATCAAACGAGTGCCATAATAATGCATTATCCCACATGTGACACACAAAATTTTATCTACGACTGCTTAAAATTTGTTGAAAATCGATTTTCTTTTTGCTTGAAATGATATTTGACACTTCGCTTTAATCTATTTGCAAATGTCAAGTCACTTTTGAAATAATTTTGTATTAAAATCAAAGGAACGAGATAGATTTGTTTGTTCAATACTGTGGCAACCAGCCAGTTTTGTTATTAAAAAAGCTTCAGTTGTCTGTGTAAATAAAATGAGTTCGGTAATAAATCCATTATCTCACTAGTGAGATAATAGATTTATATGAATAATGTTTATATATTTATAATAAGCTGATTTAAACACTTTTTGTTGTTTCCTCATAATATGCTTCACGTTAGTTTTTAATAAAAACATGGTTTGAACGGCAAGGAAATTTATATCAAAGTAGATTTTTATTTATTGTTAATTACATTTTCAAGTTTTTATTTTGTATTAAAATATTTGTAACGGTACCTTATTCTTATGCAAAACAAATAAAAATTTTGGGTTTTTTATTTTGCTTATTTTGTGATTTTTCATGTCTTTTTTCTGATTTATCAAGCTTATTATAAATAAATGGTTATAAATCCAATCTCTGATCATTATAAACAATAACTAGTAAAATGGGAACAAAATGTGAATTAAATTGCTCGATTTATGGCGGAGATACTAATTAATACGTGATTTTCCTCCATCTTATTTACCGAGCTTATTTGAAAAAAAATACGGTCCCTTTTCGGACATCTGTTAATTCGACCTATTGGACTCGGATTCAACCAAAAAATTCGTCCTTGGTTTATGGCCGAGACAACCTGTATAGACAGGCATGCAATTAAAATATATTCGTAATTAACATATTTTATTATTGCAAAAAATTGCTATTGACTTAATTTTTTTGAGCACTGTTTCACACATGCTTTGCAGACATGATAGTTCAATTTTGGACGAATTTTAAACTATGAACTACAACAAAGTTATTTTAAAGTCTACGTAGTCTTATGGCTATGGAAAACAAAATACCTATCGAAACTTCATTCATACAGCTGTCATGTAAAATAATGTTTCACGTGACAGAAGTTCTGATAAAAGCTTTGTTTTCTATGTCCAAGCTTTATAACGTTTTATTGGTCATTGTTTTAAAAGTTGTAATACAGGGTGATTTAAAATTCCACCGACAAATTTGAGCGGTTGTTCCGTGGGTCGTTTTAAGTGTAAAGTCTCGATTAAAATATGTACGGAAACGCCATCCTTTTACCTTTCTCGCTGTACGGAGTACCTATAGCTACAGAGGAAGGTACTGTGATCGTCATGTAGAATTCGGGGCAAATGCGTTCATTCAACGAAGTATTTTTCGCTTTGGTCTTACTGGCCGATATACGAGTTATTTCTAAACGAAAGGTACTCTATGGCAAACTTTCCAACCTAAACATTTTAACTAAAACTAAAAAACAAAAAACTTAAAACTCAAATTTTTAAAAAAATTTTAAATGTACCAATATGTTTCATGATTTCCAAATAAATTAAATAAAATTTTTAATTTTCAAAATTGTTTCCAATATTTTCATGATTTTTAAAATTATAAACGCGAGGAAGGTCCCGTAGCGGTTTCCCAACACTTTATTTTTAGAGGTGCCGTTGTGCAGTCAAATCACATTTTAACAAATTTCTTCAATTCAAATTTTGTTCAAATATTTTACTATTGATGATTTACATCCTAACTTGTTTTTGTTTGCATCCATCAAGAGGGGCGTAGATGCGGGGGTGTTTGATCTATCTTTGTTTAGGCATTGGGAGTATATTTAAGGCGTTGTAACTTTTGACTTGAAAAAACAGAAAAGATACTCTTTTCGAATGTCGCAATATCTAACGGTTATTGAGATTATTTCATTTTTCTGAAAAAATAAAGTTGCCATGAAAGTGTGAGTATTTCCTTCAATCGAGTTCTGCAAATTAAACTATGCATACGGTTGTCTTAAATCTTTAGAAAGCTGTATCTTAAAAATAGTGGGTTCCCGGTCATGTTAATACAAACTTTACTTTACTAATGTAATAACTCAACACACTAATGCAATTATTGGTGTTATTTTAAAAAAAGTATGCAACCGCATTGTATTTTTCTATTAAGTAACTAATTTTTAATCAAAAATAATTTCTTAATTGCACTTTGGACTTGTATGTCATTACTATCGGTCAGAAATTTTTTAAGATTATCTTACACAAACATAAATATTTCAGTATCATGACTTTTGTTGGTCAACAATTATAAAAATCATTTACGTATGGATAATCGTTAAAAGCAAATAGTTATTAACGGGCATAATAAAAAAAATAATAAATGCCAACTATCTACACAATTGCATCAGCTTAATATATATTTTTAAAATTGTTGTAGCCAATAAATAAAAGTTTTACAAACTATTAAAAAAGATGCTTTGCATGCTGCCGGCAAATAGAACAAAGTTTAGATATCAAAGTCCATTTAAAAAGGAAGAGACTCGGCTATGATTCATTCTGACTGAATATACTTGAGATTGTAAAAATGTGTAATACCTATTTTGTACTTTGTTTCCACAAAAATCGTAGTAAGTATTACTACACAATTTATAAATTAAAAAAATTTTTTTAGACACCAACTTACGTTTAATAAGCGATTTTATCACTACTAGGTTAAAGTAAAGCTCAATATTTTAATTTTTTTAAATTTAAATCCGGTTTTTAAATTTTTAAGCTCTTTCAGCAAGAAAAGAACATTCTGTAGGGTGGGGGGTGGGGGGGGGGGGGGGGGGGGTTCTAAATAAAAGTTGCCCTAAGGTAATTCTATAAAGAAATCGAATGTCAAGAAATCAGAACGTTTAAATTAAAAAAATTTGTAGTTACCATTACATAAGTGTATCAAACATAAGTTGCAATTATATAAAATTAAATAATTGGTATAAATTATTTTCTGCAAATTTTAATATATTGCTATCAAGCACAATTATAACATAGCAACTGTAAATAACTCAATACTAATCAGATAATTATCGAATTTATTGACGTGTCGATTTGATCTGACATCTTTTGTTCTCTAATTTTGCTTTAGATAAGTGCGTGATAAGAGAACAAAGGTGAATAGGCAACGAACCCGTGAAATTACTCTTTAACCTGGATTTTACCTAGTCATATGCATAATATAATAAAATATGACAAACCGCTTTTGTATTTTAGCCCAAATAAGTAAACCTGTCCTGTTCTTGAATGTTTAAAGGTCAGGTTTAATTTCGATAACTTTAGTATTTTAAATTATTTATAATTATGTGCAAATATATTAAATCATGATATTAATTTATTATTAATGGGGCCGATCATCAAAGCGGAGTGTTTATCATCAGCTGTTAAGTGGGTGCACGTTTTTGGTTTCACAGATGTTAGCAATATTTCTTTTACTTGGAAAACCTCGAACAAATTCCTAAAATTTAGGAAAACTAAAGCCTTAATCCCAAAACCTCCACTTATTACTAAATTTCAACTTAATAAAAAATAAAGTCGGTACCCGGTGGCACTACACTCAATGAGAAATTTTGCCTGAACTTAAAGATAAAATATGTATTGATAAATTGATTCGCATCAATAATTTAAAAAGTATTTTTGACATTTAAAATAAAGCAATAATCCTTCACTGCGTGCAAAACGCAACCTTGTGAAGTATTTATTTTTCTAGATC
Organism: Ctenicera cuprea; assembly: GCA_958336395.1. Classification (NCBI taxonomy): domain Eukaryota; kingdom Metazoa; phylum Arthropoda; class Insecta; order Coleoptera; family Elateridae; genus Ctenicera; species Ctenicera cuprea. The sequence goes on from OY284488.1 coordinate 48,126,872, forward strand.
TCCCCGAAACTGGTTGCTGGCTGCAAACGTTTTTGCTTTTTTCTGTAAAACCTGTCTTCATATTAGTTTTCAACTAAGGCATTGCAATACAGTAGTGCAACTCTTGCCTTCATCATGTTTATTGTTCATAGCTTTGTTTTCATTCATAGTGTTGTTTGTAACAGATAAAGGTGTAGAATAACACTGAAATATTTTGAGAAAAGTAAACAACAGTTCATTCTTGATAAGGTCGAAATTTTTAAAACAACTTGATTGTTTACAGTCAGGACAATTAATTCTCTATCACACGACGATGATCAGGGTCGATCATGAATAAATCATCAAACAAACTGGGCAAATACAAAGTGCTGTAACTTCCAAATACTGCTACTGAACAAAGTAAGTATCAGCTATAAGTTAATGCATGGTGTTAACGTAAAGTGACATCATTATTTAAATACTGTTTTTATTGTCATGTTCTTTGTTTAATTATTCTAATGTAAAATCATGCATTCTTTGGTTTACAGCAACACACAACTAGTTACTGTAACTTTAGTTACAAAGAAGTATGTTGAAAAGTGTTCTAATTAATTAACAAATAATCGTCTTTGTACGTTTAGTCAATGACGTTTCCTAACATAATAATGCTCATTTCATATCAGGAACGTGAACAAAAAAAAAGACGTTTCGGTTTCCGGTTACGCTTCAAAATTTTTAAAAATTCGGTTATGTTTTCAGTTACGGTTTACTGCTACTAAAAATTTTGGATTTGGTTAGGGTTACTGATGTTTTTTTATGAAAAGCAAAGAACATTCTCTACAAGATTATGTGAGAATAACTATGACCATGCAATTAAAAAAAATGTTGCAGTTTATGACGTAGTCTTTAGGCGAAATCCGTCTTTTTAGGAAATGCCCAGACAGATCATGAAATGAAAGAATTTTTTCAAATTATTATAAAAAAACTATCCCTAATCATCATTTTGGTTACAACCTTAAGGGCCAATCAAAAGGGCTGCTCAAGCGCAATGCGAAAATTAAATAGTAAATATTTATTTGCTGGAACCAAAAAATACCGGTATATTCTTAATATAATTACGGTTACGATTCAAATTTTTAATTTAGATTACGGTTTTTCGATTTTCAATTACGTTTCAGTGCACGTCCATGATTCATATACAATTTTTGATATTGTGGACAAAAAAATTAATGGAGGCAGATTTTTCTATATTTATTTAAACAAATTGTCAATATTTATAAATTTAAAATGTATATGTTTTTAGTTTTACAATAAAACTTTTAAGCTTCTTTGACAATTTTGGCGTTTATATTCAGTATATAAAATCTGATATCGTAATCGTTCTAGGATAGTCAAAAAATTGTAAATCAAGAAAATTGAGAATACCTTTTTTTACGTTTTAAAAACTCAAAAAACAATTCTTAAAAAATAACGTTGTAAGCTACTAGCTCCGATAATAGGCTACTATTTAGTTGCTTTTTTCAGTCTTTTAATTAGTCTGTGACGCATCATAATTTTTTTTAATTTGAAAATCAATGCCTTTTAATTGAATAATTTTGTTTTCTGAAATCTAGGTGTTTCTTACTGTCAATCTATTTTTGATATAAATAAAAAAAACCTTTAACTTTTTCATGCTTCCAATATAGAAACGTATTATGATCGTGATCGTGAAAATGACCGATTTTGAGTTTTTGACGAAAATAAATGTTTTGCGCGTCGCTGTTACTTTCCCATACTTCTTACGACTTAAATATTCTCTTGCCAACAAGTTATTGAAATTCACATCTACACTCACTACTAAGAGAATATCGTTTTCGATTATCTTCTCATGTAAGGCGCTAATGAACATTGCGCTGCGGATTTCGGACCAAAAAACCTCATAAATAGTTTATTTGAAAGTTACCAAAGAGTTGCAAAGAATGGAAAATATATTTGTTAGCAGCAGCTAATTAATAGGCGTAGTTAAAATAACGTAACCTACAGAAAACGCATTGTGGATATTAAAAAGTGTCAAATGTTTTCTTGATTTTTAAAATGGTTTAAATTTTTTTTGTGTTCTAATAAATTACTTTAAATGGTATTAAAAAAAAAGGCCGCAGTTCAGTGATAACCGCGCGGGCTACCAATGCAGCGGATCCGGGTTCGATTCCCGGCCCGCTCGTTCTCCCTCGCCAGGCAACGGGAAACCAGCGAATGGGTATTTTCCCCAAAAAAACCTTTCTAGAGAAGAAGTGCATGCAGTTCGAAGCCCACGTTAAACTGTAGGTCCCCTATGTCTGTGGGCCCGAAGCATAGAATCTTATGTAGTAGGAGGTAACTTTTACACTACATACTTTTTGGAAACAAAATTTGCAAATTTTTGCCTTTTGTTTGTATTTCTATATTATAATATATTGTAAGCAATACACAAATGATTCTGTTTCTTATTGGTCAGCGCTGCGAGTGACTAAATTTGTGATGACATAGTAACTGTCAGGCTTAGAACGTTATGATAAAAAATGCTTTCGAAAATTTAAAAAAAATAATTCAAATTGAATAAATCTAATTAAAGCGTTTTGCCAATTTTGTTGCTTACTACGAAATAATCGACTAGATAAATAATTATTAACCTATTAGTTCAGGTGTTTTATTAAAAGTGTTCATTTTAAAGTTTTTCAAATTGATTTCACACAAACTAACAACATTTCAGAGTTACTGAAATCACAGATGTCCTGCTGAAAAATAAAAATAAATTATTTCATTGGAAGTCCTTGGTTTTAAAACCACTTCCGAGTATTTCAAAACAAATAAAACCACATTAGTCTTTATTTAACCGCACTTGTTAATAAAAATAATAATAGAAATAAATTTAATCTTATTTTTGACAGAAAACAGTAACCTAATTTGATTTTTAAACATAAAAAAACATACCTAAGGTATACACAATATTTCTCCGTAAAAACGAAAAACCAAAAAATTAAGTAACTTTTTTCAGGTTTGCGTAAAATATGAGCACCAGGTCCAGATAAACGCTCCTCAAACCGCAACAATACAGCGCGGACTTTAACCACAGTCCAACCTAGCGCGCTTTGAAATCTATATAAGTGTCCAACATCCATCTCGGTACATACACATTGTAGTGACGCCGCGACGTACGTACTTGTTACTGTGAATTAGTTCGCACATGGTTTTGTTTTTACATCTATAACCATCATCATGGAAGTTGTGCTCCACGAAGCCGCTACGAACATCCCTTGTGAAACTTGTGGAAGAAGTGAAGATATTACTAAACATCCTACTAATAGAAATGTGAATGGAGAAACGGACGAAGAAAACAGAACTTTTAGTAGATTACCACAAAAGGACCCAGTTGATATTAGTTTTGAGGATATTACATATACCGCTTCATTGGGTTTCAGAAAAGGTAAGGTTTTTATTCATTTTTTAAATTTTTGCTTAAATTTGCTTTTTTTCTACGATACAATATAATTTTTTTTCTAACTGCAACAGTTTCCGTTAGAATTAGCATAAATTTGAATACCCACAATAACCTACGATTAGTTTTATTCAAAAAGTATGTAATTAATTCTGATATTTAGCTCTAATTAATTGTATTTTTATGACACCTAAAAGACTAATTTTTTCTTTGAATTCAGTTGTTTTGCATTCTTGTTAACAAAAAAAAAACATTTTAGCTGTTCTGTTATAGTTATATGTTTACATGTTTTTTAAGGATAAACAACACCTTTGACATTGTTTGCAATTGCACTTGCACCGGTTGTTGTTGTTTCAACATATTAAAATGAAAGCAGGATATGCTACAAAGTATTCCTGAATATACTTAAGATTGCGTTATCGCCATAGTTACCATATTTAGCAGAAAATAAAATCATAAAAAGTCTAGATTAAAACACTTCCAATACAGAACTTCTAAGCACTTTATTTTAACAATTGCATGAAAGAAATTTAAAACATATTGTTTAAACAAATGAACTCCGGTATCCGTTCCACATTTAAATTACCTACCATGCATTTATTACAGGCAATTACGGAACAAATACAACCTTTCCTATTTTGCAACTGCAAGGCAATGGTATCGACAGCAATGATGAGAAATTACTATATCTTAACAACAAATTAACGATAAAATGTTTATGTCAGTACACAAAGAACTTCCACTCTTCGATTTGTTGAAGGGGTTACTATCTTTTCATTGTTTTCAATTCTAATGTGGCTGATAATAAAGTTCAATGTCAGTTTCGTGAGGGCACTAGAAGGAAAAACCGTGTATGTTTCCCACTAATGGGCAATCAATAAGTAATTTATTTATAACTGTAATGACAATAAAATTCCGGGGAGATAAAGAAAAGTTGCGTTAATCTGATAACGCTAAATTTGAGATTTTAATTTTTACTCCACACACTTTACTGGAAATTATGCATTTGTTAATGATCTAAAGGAATCATTACAGTAAAGATCGTACACCTATAATTGATAGTAATTTCCAAGACTTTCTATCTTGGAGATTGCGATATTTAATTATCCATTAGTAGCTATAGAAAGTACGTTATATAATATACCATACGAGGAAATTTTAGGGCGATTCTTACAATCATTGGAAATAAATTAAAGTCTTATTTATAAATTAATCTAAACACAAGAAGTTTTCAGAAATTGTATTAAACCATGAGGAACACTCGGGATACACTAAGGCCGATACGTCACATAATAATTACTTACACTACTTATTTTAATTTCTTAAGTTTGTTGCCTTCCATAACAAGCGAATTTAAGACGTTCCAAAGCAAATTTAAATGAAACTCAACGGTCACACCGCTTTCTTCAGGAGGGGACGTGTAATGTTTAAAAAAGAGGCTTTTTACAAGGACAATTTCGGGATGTAACGTACTTCTGGTATCAGCAAGGTCAAGCAGACAGTTATTTTGAAAAATTAAATAATTTTTATAGCAGGTATTTTTAAAAACGTGGGATACTCATTTGGAACCTACAAAAATATCGTTTCGGTGCTGTTTATATCACGAAAATAAGGAAAATAATAAGACCTAAAACAATATTTTCAAGTTACACTCTAATAATACAGAAATTATAAATAAAAAATGTATAAAATACAATATGAAGCATATTTTCATTAAATAGGTTTTAATTACCATCACGCCTTTCGCTACCAAAATTAACATTAAAAATCTTAATAACAAATGCTTAAAGAATACGTCTGATAATTCAATAAAAATTTCAGGAGAAAAGGAAATCCTTCACAATATAAATGGAAGATTTCCGCCAGGACAACTAATAGCCATAATGGGCCCTTCGGGCGCAGGCAAGAGCACCCTTTTGGACGTCCTAAGTGGTTACCGGATCTCGGGAATCGGAGGGACAGTGTACACCAACGGCCGACCTCGAGATTTAAACGCTTTTAGGAAGTTATCGTGCTACATCACTCAGGATGACCGCCTACAACCCTTACTTACGGTTTGGGAAAACATGAAAATTGCGGCCGATCTTAAATTAGGAGTCCATATTCCTTTGTGGGAAAAAGAAGACATTGTAAGTTTTTTTTAATGATTTTATCACTGATTATTATTTAAAAAAACAGGAAATTTCGAAAATCGAGTATTATCGCATACTGAGAAAATATTTGGTTTCGCCACAATATTCCGTTGATGTTTATTTTGTGATTACGACATATTGTAATTGTGATAATTATAAATTGAATATATTAATAATCATAATAATGTAGGTCGCCCGATGCTAACAGACTGGAGAAAGTGGGAAATAACTACCAGTTGCTCTTAACAAGCAGTTATTGAACCAGTTACGTTATGATTAAAGTGAAACTACATTTTCATGAAATGCGTTTTTACCTTCCGAAAGAAAACATTAAAAATCAATTGTGGTTAACAAGATTACCACGACATTATATTTATACCTTCAGGCATGCAAATTAACTCTTTCCCTACCTTTCAAAGAATACGATTTAATGTTCCATTTCGAAAGACGCATTTAAATTAATTTTTGATAACTAAATCTTGCTTGTGCTTGTTATTTAATAGTTACCTTGAGTACATACAATAAAGAAGTAATGTAAATTTTTAATAAGATTCGTCCTGTGCATACAGAAAACGGCGAATGCGTCAACATTAACCTATACGTATTTTTCCTGAATGGACATTTTAATAAATTTATAATGAACAATGCGATAACAGTAATAAATGTATGTAAATTATGGTTCATTGCTAAATTTTAAATCCAGAATTGTTGCTTTTCCATATTATCACAATATATTATGCGCGTGGAATTATTATCAACATGTTTCTTATCTGACCCATGACCATTGACTTCTAAATCAGCTGTACAAGTAGGGCATTTTGATATTTATAAGTAAACTTGACAAAAGGATTTTATTACATTTGTTTTAATTTAAAATTTATATTTGTTTTTCAACAATTTTCATCTTGTACCTCCGTTTATTAATTTTTCACCCGATTGAATATCGTCTATTTTTTTAACCTGAGATTTCGCTTTTCTCATAACTAAAAATTTAATTACAATTTCAGATAAGAGAAATTCTCGACACGTTAGGATTAGCAGCACACGCAAATACAAGAGCTTTTCGCCTTTCTGGAGGTCAAAAGAAAAGACTTTCAATTGCTCTAGAACTAATTGATAATCCACTTGTTATGTTCCTTGATGAACCTACAACGTAAGTACTTAAATTTTTATTACGCCGCAAATTTGTATTATCAGTTATCACCATGATAAAATAATTTCACATGTACGTTAAGGCAACACTGGGAAAATTATCTAATGTTAGCTGCATGGGTCACTAATCATTAATCTCAATAACACTGCAAAATGGTTTTTTGCGTTATTTTGGTTTCTTCCGCACTTAAGAAAACCAAAGATAGCAAGCATTAATACATTGCCCTTCGATATAAAATCGTTTTGACAAACAAAACTTGCAAAATTCAGGCTTTGAAAATAAAATTGCTTTCAAAAATAAGACCAAACTTTTTTGCATAAAAAATTGTTTACTACTCACTTACTTTTAATTACTGATAATAAACCATTTATCATTTACGTCAATAACCTATTATCTCGGGATGTCATGAATATTTTACAATTATCAAATTATTATTATTGATGCAACACAATTTTTTTTTCACATCCAAAGGAAAAACACTTTACTAAACTTTGTTCAGCACATCATCACCTACATATAAAGTAAATATATAAATTATAAATATTCCATCATCTTTTTCCAGTGGTTTGGACAGCTCATCATGCAGTCAAGTTGTAAAACTTCTCCAAGAATTAGCAAGACAAGGAAGGACCATAGTTTGCACAATTCACCAACCTTCAGCATCGCTTTTCCAATTATTCGACTTAGTTTATGTATTGGGTGGGGGTCAATGTCTATACGAAGGAACAACGGAAAAACTTATACCATTCTTGGAATCGGTTAACCTACCGTGTCCTATGTACCACAACCCAGCAGATTATAGTAAGTCGACTCTACAAAAAACAAACATTTTCATCATTATTTTTGACAATTATGCAGTTAACTCATTTATATTTAATAGTATTTAACTCAACTAATTTGTTTGCAGTTATCGAGTTAGCTTGTGGAGAATATGGAGATGACAAAATCGAAATCATGGTAGAAGCAACCCAAAACGGAAAAAATCTACACTGGTATGACAAACCCGAGTTTTTGCCAAGTTTGAAAAAACTAAGAGGTAAGCTTATTAATCTAACTATCTTTGATTCAGCAACTCACATGTTTAATTGTAACTGAATTGTCCAGACATTTTTACAGCTACATTTCTATTTTTGTTGCAACAGAAACCCATCAACCAGTTGTGGATAAATCAGAAAATAAGCAACTTCAAAGTACTTCACAATGGAATCAACTCAAGATACTTGTCCGAAGAGGCTTTTTGAAGGCAAAAAGAGATTCGGTAATTATTTTTGTAACAACTAATTTTTATCATAATATTACGTAACTATTTTTTACAGACGCTCACTTATATGAGATTTGGTGTAAATATTCTCGTTGGTCTTCTGTTTGGTGTACTGTACTGGCAAGCAGGAAAACATGGAGGGAGAGTTCTTGATAATTATAACCTTTTGTTTTCCATACTTATGCACCACATGATGTCTACAATGATGCTTACCATACTCACATGTGAGTGTTTGTCTAAAGCTTTTGTTATTGTTCCCAATCGTAACACTTTGAATACATGGTCTTTATTTTACAGTCCCCAGCGAAATGTCAATATTGATCAAAGAACACTTCAATCGATGGTACTCGTTGAAAATGTATTATGCTTCAATAACACTCGTTGATCTTCCCATATCGGTATGTAATTTCAGATCATTTTTCTATTGTTAATTTCGTTAAAATTCTTTAATTTTTTGACGAGTACAGAACTGTACATAAATATTAAATTGTAAAATATTTCAGATAGTTTGCTGTACGTTATTCACCGCCATTACATACTGGATGACAGGGCAACCAATGGAATGGCAGAGAATAACAATGTTTACGACAATAAGCCTTCTAGTGGTCTTTGTTGCACAAAGCTTCGGTCTAATGATTGGTGCTGTTTTTGATGTTGTGGTAAGTACTTTCTCCATCTCTTCATACCAACCCACAGTACTTATTTTTCTTTTTTCTCAGAACGGCACATTTGTTGGTCCAGTTCTTTCCGTACCCATGATGATGTTTGCTGGTTTCGGAGTTACCCTGCGTGACCTTCCGCCTTATCTTTATTGGGGTAGTTACATATCTTACCTGCGATACGGGTTGGAAGGTATAGTGGGAGCTATTTATGGATTAGATAGACCCACTATTTACTGTCCAGAAGAAGACTACTGCCATTTTCGATACCCCTCAAAGTTTTTGAAAGAGGTTTCAATGCAAGGAGACCAATTCTGGAATGATTTAATAGCATTAGTTTTGATTTTGTTCTTCTTGAGAATACTTTCATTTGTTTTGTTAAGATGGAAACTCGTGGCAGTTCGATAGATGTTAATTGTGTGATTTTTTTATGTTATTTAATTCTATTTATGTTTGTATTATGTTTATCAGGGTTGTTTTTAACAAGGGCTCTGCCATATTTGCCTGTGTTACTGTGTATATTAGCACTATTTCGAAAGGCTGTTCTGTATAACAAAATATGTTAAATTTTTTTATGACGTTAGCTGAAAGCAAAACAAGTTAGTCAAACCTATTATATTTGTCAAAAGCGTATCAGGGGCTAACCTTAGTGGAACTCTTTATAGCTTCGGCATACTATTGGCGTGACATATCTAAAACTTTTGTGTTAGATACATATAGCATTTTTTTTTTAATTTTTAAGATTTATTTATTTTATACAAACCTAAGAGTTACTTTCTACTTGTACTTATAGATGTTGGTGTGACAGTGATGTAACTGCTTCTAATGCGGAAGTAAAAAGAGCATGAAATCAGAAAATTGAATTCTGTAAAATGTACATATTGTGAATATTCAATTTTTTTAATTTTTATGAGATGATCGAAATAACATAGAAGTTACACGACTGAGCTGTTCTAATATTTTATACTTAATGCATTCCATATAAATCATCTTTAATTTGTTTAACGTATATGCATAAAAGTAGATTGTAACGACTGTAATTGCAATGCAATTTTTCAATGTACCTTAATAATTTGGCAATAAATTATTATTCAAGATAATTCAGATTGTTCCTGATTGCGAGTATTCGGAAAACCGATGGATTTTTTTTCTTTCTACCAGAATTTTGTAGAAGTACAGAAACGACCCTAATTAGTATGATGACTCAGTTGTATGCTTTAGGTACCTATCTGAATTTGAATACTCTGCGAGTTGCAAAGGCATAATTATTTCCCCATCTAAAATTGTTATATTCACACCACCATGTGGTGCCCCTGTTCGCCTAATCCATAACACTGATTTTAATTAACAAAACGCGTTTTTGTCACACATCGCTAGCATTGCTTCACAAGATCACCGACGGTAAGAAAAATCAATCTTCCTTCGTTGCCACCCACAGCAGCAGCTGCAAGGCAGCATTCATTTCAGACTTACCACCAAGTCCAATTTGCCAAACCAGGAAAAAATCCTGTTCTCCCAGAAAGCTACAGACCGATAGCTCGTATGCTACAAGATTCTAGAAAGAATATTATACTCTCGGCTGCTACCCCACGTGAGCAACTACATACCCGTCGAACAAGCCGGTTTTATGCCAGGAAGAAATTGCTGCGACCAGGTTCGCGACCTCACCACTTACATCGAAAATGGTTTCCAGAGCAGACTCAAAACATCCGCTGCATTCATCGATCTGTCTTGAGCCTACGATACAGTGTGGAAAGAGGGCCTACTACTCAAACTATACCGTCTCTCTGAAATGATGAGCGACAGACTCCTGAGCCTGCAAAATGGCCTCCCACAGGGATCTGTACTAGCACCTCTAATGTTCAACATCTATACGTCAGACGTACCAACTACCAAGTCATACAAATTCATGTATGCAGGTGATATGACCATCGCAACCCAGAGCTCCATCCTGACCGACACTGAGCATACCCTCACCGAAGACCTTCAGACGATGAATAAATACTTTCGAAAATGGGGCCTTCAGCCAACCCCAACAAAACTGAAGTAGCGGCCTCCCACCTGAACAATCGGCAGACACACCAACGGCTAAACGTAACGTCAGAAGGCACCGTACTAAGGCATAACCCGCACCCAAAGTACCTCGGAGTCACATTGGACAGAACCCTGACATTCAGAGAACACCTGGAAAAGCTATCAGCAAAAGTAAAAACAAGATCCAACATCATCTAAAAGCTCGCTAACACGGCTTGGAGAGCAAACGCAGAAACACTGAGGACGGACGCCATTGCTCTAGTATACTCCACTGCTGAGTACTGTGCACCCGTGTGGACGAACAGCTGCCACACCAACCTAATTGACACACAGCTGAATCAGGTCATGCGGACGATAACTGGAACAATTAGAACAACCCCCTCCCAATGGCTCCCGGTCCTAAGCAATATACCTCCTCCTTAAACAAGACGATTAGCAGCCCAAATATCCCAATTCCAAAAATACACCAACAACCCCACACTGCCTATTCATGCTAATGCAACTCCTTTAATAAACGAACGATTGAGGCTGAAGTCCAGGCTTCCTCCTGTAACCACCGCCAGCCAGCTGACCGAGTACACCGTCGAAGAACACTGGAATGCACACTGGAGAGAACAAGAAGTCAGAAACGCTAATATTATCCAAGACCCAACCTCTAAGATCGCTGGTTTCGCCCCCCCCCCCGAAGAGAATGGTGTAACCTTAAGAGGATTCGCACGGGCCACGGAATATGCAATAAGAGCCTCACCCAGTGGGGAATTTCCGAAAGCCCGAAAGCGATGTAATAAATGCAACGCCGAAGAACAATCAATTGCCCACTTGCCCTGGAATGCCCTGACAACTGCTAAAGCGTTAGAAGCTGATATTTTCAAAACTATATAAGATTAACCAACAACATTTTTTCTGATTTCATATGTCGCAAGGCTCCTATATTAGACTAATAGTGAGATTTCAAAACTTACCCTATTTTGATATATGTAAGTTTTAATATTTATTCATCAAAATAGGTACATTATTTATAAGTTCTAGCTTTACTTCGTTGAAGTTCATATTGAGTATGGATAAAATACTTTATTACTTTAACAATATCCCCCTATTTATTAGGGGTACTAAACGTCTTTCATAAGTGAAAAAAATGGGCTATACATATATTGATAAGGATATTAAAAATTAATCTAAGTTGCAGGCTTCCGCGGCCGTTGTTAATAACAGCTAGGCTTGGGTTGGAGCCGCGTCATCGGTACATGAACTGCAGTTCATGCACCGATGACGCGGCTCCAACCCGGAAGCCTAGCTGTTATATTAAAAATTATATATCATTCCATTTAAGATTTTCAAGTTACCTCTACCCTTAAAACAGGGTAGTTTTTAAAAACTCACCGTTAGCCTAATATATGTTCCCTTCCGTCCCACAAAAAAATTGTTGATCAATCTTTTATAGCTTTGGAGATATCCCTTTCTAACACTCTAGCTGTCGCAGTCTATGTATAGTGAAAACATTTTCACAATATTTCCAAACATTCAAATTGCAATGAGAATTTATGACACACACATAACCTTGTCTAAATTAGCTAATTTTGTTGTATATTGAACATGAAATTTTCCAGAAAATCAATTTTGAAGATATCTTTCATGATTTTGCAACTTCAAAATGTAGAAAATAACACGTTTATTTTTCATTACCAAAAATATAATATTCTTTGTATGTACTTACTTAATATGGTTCTGCATTTTAGGCACCATAATTTACAACATTGATTCTAGAAGAGGGGCCTGTTTATCAAAATACGACGAGGGGCTTAAAAGTTCTTAAAACATCCCTGTCCAAGTTACGTATGCAAAATCTCTCGTTTTTTCCGGATAGTTTCCATTATTTGACCTTTGTTTCCTGGATTACGTTTGTAATTGGCATAAATTGTTTCTTCATGTTGCACGTACTTAAAATCTTATAAAAAGTACGCTAGAATAATCGATACGAAAGGTACTGGGAAAAATTAGAAAAAATAACGATTATAAATATGAATATTTTAAGATCATATTTAACGTTACCTGTGACCTAAAGTTCGAAACATGGAATTCTCAAAATACAGAAGTTAAGAAGAAACCGCTTTATCGGAAAGATAACTATGTGATTTTGTAAGACTAAAATGTATCACAATATTAGTAGTTGCTATTAGAATATAGATGGCACTAGACACTTAAAATTAAAGTTTGCAGCCTAGCGAGATCCAGTATTTATTATCATTTCAATAAATAGCACTTGAGAAAATCACAAGAAAGAACTCAATCAGGATTAAAACTTACAATTAGGCATGGATGTAAGTATAAAAATCAACAATCACTGCAGTTTTTAAAATATACCGAGAGCTGAAACACATGAGCACCACTTAAAGGGGTACAGCAGTAATTCTAACAATTCAATTATTGTGTAGGTGACAAATAAATACTAATCGTTTTCGGATTCAACAATTAAGTACGCATAATGCATATTATATTACCGAATACAGGATTTCCAGTATAAGATTATTTTTGATAGTCTGTGAAGTTCATATTTTGATATGCTAAATGCATTTCCGATATCGGAAATTGTTTTCAAATATCAGGAATACAATGCACATTAGAAATTCATTTCAGAAGTTAGAAATTAAGTCTTCATGTTAAAAATGCATTTCACATATTGTTGAACAAAAATCACAAATAAAAGTAGTGGTATTAATTTTAATTTTGCTACCTTGAATAAAAAATAAAACGGCTTGCCATAAATCCCATAGCTTAGGTAATCCACAAACAATAATGAACTCTGCCAATACTTACACCTGAGCAAATAAAAATTTCTTTGCAATTTAGCTTATGGGTCTCAGTGATTATGCAATATATAAAATTGAGAGGATACCTGCTTTACAAGTGTTACATACTCCAAGTTTCTTAAAAATACATTTTCGAATATGTTAAAAAGTGTACCACCGAATTTTTAGTAGTAAACGTGGTATAATTTGCAGTAGTTAATTAACTATTTTTATTGGTTTATTGGGTCAATGATTAATAAAAGTTTGTTTAAATTTGTTTATTCATACCATAAGAGCTTTGGAATTGCCGGTTATATTACGCATACTCATTGCATAGTAACAGAGAGAGTATCAGCTAAAAACCCGAGCGAGAAGCATGATTGTTTTACCGTCAAACTGAAACGATCTGTTACTGCACAGGAAGTTTGAGGCTAACATAACCAAAAGATTCTAAAGCTGGAACGTTATTTGACAAGATCAGTTTGTCGATTTGGAAATGATCGACTGAATACAATGTATCTCGCTCACGTTCTGATTAATTTTATGAATGTATGAATGGAATAATCAACAATATTGTTATTGTTTCGCTTCGAACATCTGCTGCAGAGAAAGTACGTTATCTTATTTGAGATGCAAACATATTACAAACAAGGAAAACTACCAATACATGATAAATTCAAGATAAATGACTAGTACAAGGTATCTAAAAGGTCTGGTTTAAATTTAAACAAGAATTCTTCAGATCAAATTATGTCGATTTAATCCAATATTTAGTTTAGTAGTTGGAATAATTTTTGTTGGAATACGTGAGGTGTCTCATATGGGAGTCATATAATATGTTTATATTGTATTATTTTAAATGTTTCCACGTTGAATCATAATTTTTTTTAAAATATTATCCTCTGTTTAAAAATATACCAAAAAAATACTCTCTTTGGAAGCCGCAAAGTTCAACAGATTTGTTCGCGATAGTTTTGTGAAAAATCGAGTTATCATGAAAGTGAGTATTTCTGCTCGCATAATTTGTATAAAATTTGAAGGTACTAAGGCAATGAAAATTTTTAAATTCCAAAAAACATTTACATATTTCACTGTCCTCTACTTTAACAGTTCACAATTGGTTTTTCAAATGGGACAATTCAGCGATTTTAATACAAATACTTAATTTTCTATAAAATAACCTACAATAGATTACTTTCTATCTGCTAACTGAAGATTTTACAGTTCAAATCAAATCCACTACAACTTTTTCTAAAATTGTTTTTATGAAAGTTTATGGCTTATTAACATTCATGAAAAATAACTAAAAGAAAAGTTGTTGTGGATTGGATTCAAAACGTCAAACCTTCGGTTAGCAGATAGAAACTGAACCACTGAGCTATTGTCATTATTTTGAAAAATCGATGCGTTTAAACAAATTATTTTAAGTTCAGATAACCCTAAATTAATTAAAATATTTAATGTTTTTATTGTTTACACAATTATTTGCCGCAAAACGTATTATTGAAGAAGTTTCAAGTTCAAATTATCGTTCTCGAGGAACACCATTTGTTAATAACAAATACAAAAGCAAATTTTGCGACATAAATAAAACTTCATTGTATACATACGCTATGATTACACTTGAAAGTAACCTTCCGGTATATATCTAAAGTGCGGGAAAACCTAGCGAAGTGCTTCGGTCATTTGTTTTGCTACAATTTGCATATCACTGACCCATAGAACTAACTAATGTAGGCATTTCATATCGACAATCTTTGGTGGTTTCCACGAACAACGACACTTAAAAACAATAAAAATAACACTCATAAATATCGTTATCAAAAATGAACTATAAGAAAAACAAAATTGAACCAAAAGTCAAGAAAAGCAAATAATATTTAGCAAGTGACAATTAGTATTTATTTTATATTTCTAGCAAAAAATATGCGTCCGATTTACATTTAAACTTTGAAAAATTCTCCATATGTACCCCAAATTTTATATCAAATTTTTAAAGCAAACATGTCAAACCTAATGATCTTCATCACCATACCCACCCAAACTTCTTCAAGAACGCCATGGTTTTGGAATCACTTTTCTACGTAAATATGTAGGTATTCGTATTGTCATCAGCACAGCGCGGATTTCAAGCATTTTGCTTATGCATCGTTATTGTAAGCAAATCAAAATCTTTTTGTATCTCCACGATTCATGAAAAATGTAATCATTTGACACCCCTTTTATTTTGCTTATTTTGCTCCTTAAACCGTTTAAATGCGCTTATTTTAGCTTTTATACAGCTAGTTGGTACTGTAATGTTTGGTTCGTAGTTGGAAATGAAACACTCTTTTGGAGGAACTTTTTATGTATTAATGTTTGGTTTGTGGTTGTTAAATAAAACTATATTTTGGAGGAGAAAGTTTAATGGAGTTTTCACTTAAATAATTTTGATGAATTTGTTTTGATGAATGTTTTTATATTATGTAAATAGCAACCAAGTCGCTAAGTTACAATACAATTGACCAAGGCTGCTACATTACTTTTTTATAAAGAATGGGGCATTTGCAATTTTTAGTTTAAAAAATCTGATGTTAAAACATTAATTTAATTACTATTTTTCGGTTTAAACAACTCAGCGAATAATTTACTGAACGTTTACACCACATTCTACAAATGCGCTGCTAGATCAAACAAGCATCCCTCAGAGAAACAAATAGTGCGCTCGGGGAATCACCAAGTTCTGTGTTCTATCAAAAGCCACACACAATAGTCTATCGCGTTTATTTGTAAAAAGGTTAAAAACATTGTTTTGTCTTTTGTTAACGTCAATAATCCGGAACATTTCGTTGTGTTTTGTAATTAATTTTAATTTGAAATTACAAAATGCCTAAAGTGAAGGATAAATTCGTACCGGCAACTTGGTTGGTATTGAAAATAAAAGATTTTGTGGATATAGTTAATAGTTAATTTTGTTTTCATCAAAATATATAATTCCGATCAAATTTTAGAAACAATCAATCAAATTGTTTTAATATATTCTAATAAGACGCTTGTTAGGTGATAGAATCAATGCTTTCGATTACATGTAAATAGTGTAACACGATAAAAATGGACTTTACCCATAATCTAATCTAACAAGCTCCGAAATCTATATGTACAAGCAACCTTCATCAGTAGTTCATCACTACACATTAACATATGCAATTATGTAATACAGCTGTACACACTCTTCAGTATTTTAGTTGTAGTTGCCCCTCTAAGATCACCATGGATGTTGTACTAGGGGTTGCTACCACAAATAGCTTTATTAGTGCAAAAGATGTTGGTGCCAATAATAGTTCGTTTAAGAAAAATGTGAACTGTGTTAGAGCCATTGAAAGGTATTCACAAACTCAAACTGATTCTGTAGGCGTTACATTTGAAAATCTTAGTTTTTCTGTGCCACTTGGTTTTAGAAAAGGTAAGAAATTATACGGTTTTTGTCATAAAGAGCGAATTGTACACATACACACACAATAAAAGCGAACACGGTTGGCAAATCAAGTTATTTAAGTCAAATCATTTGGCAACAAAATGATTAAGACAAGTTTTCAAAACAATTGGAAATTTCTGGCAGCCATTTCATAGATTTCCATGGGTGATAAATTGTAGCATTGTAAAGAAATCGGCTTGCCATGTGCTTGTTCTTTATTTGCCAACCCTGTTTTTTTTTTCATTGTGAATGAGTCTACATCCAAGGTTCAAATTTGTACTTAGTTGAATTATGTTTGTTTTTCCAATATAAGGAACGATTGTTGTTGCTATGACAAAAACGTAGTTAAAGTCCGTTCTAGGTAGAAATCCGAATGTGTTATTAAGCCCTATAAGAAGTCGTATATACAGAACAATATAAAATGTAAACTTTGTACCGCGAAATTAAAAATAATTAGAAAAAAGGTAATTTTCTTATTTCTGATTATAATAAAAATGAGTATTTTTGAAAAATTTATAAGAATTTTTTTGAACTTTATTGAATTAAAATAAATTCATACATTGTTGTACATTACAACAATTTGCAATAATGCAATTTTAAGTAATCTGTTTTTAAAACAACGTAGTTGAAGCAGCCATAAATTACTCACACTAAGCATGCACGTGACATGTCTCCATGCTTTCTGAAACCTTGGAAACAATAAACAAACATATCAATTGAGACTGCACAGCTGACTATTATCGCATGTAAATAAAACCAGAACCAACTTCTAAGTACATACTACACTACACTTGTACCTATCATGTAGGAAATATTATTTCTGACAATTAAATTTTTAAACTTCTATAAATCCTAATTAAATATTTCAGGGAAAAAAGAAATTCTGCACAAGATAAGTGGAAATTTCCCATCTGGACAACTGATAGCTATAATTGGGCCTTCAGAAGCAGGAAAAACTATACTCTTGGATATCCTAAGTGGTTATCGTACTTCTGGAATAGAAGGAACGATACAAATTGACGGTCAACTCCGTGACTTGAATACATTCAAAAAACTATCTTGTTATATTACTCATGATAACCATCTCCAACCGCTCCTTACAGTATGGGAAAATATGAAATTTGCAGTCGATTTAAAATTAGGACCTTTAGTTTCTCAGGAAGACAAAGATATAAGAGTAAGCCAAAATTTTTCACAAAACGAAGTTTTCCTCGGAAACGCATTATTTAATTTCAGGTTAAAGAAATATTAGGTACACTTTCTCTGGACGTGTGTGCTTTTACCAGAGCAAGTTATATCTCAGGAGGCCAACAGAAAAGGCTTTCAGTTGCACTAGAATTAATTGATAATCCAATGGTTATGTTCCTTGATGAACCTACAACGTAAGTCACCATTTTAAAAATAAAGTTCAATTGAGAAGCAACGCGTCTTTAACTTATAAAAATTAAACTTATGTATAATTTATTAATCTTAAAATAAAAGGTTATAAAGGTTATGCTTCACTTATCATTCATTAATTATAAAAATTTGATAAACCTGATCTATTTTAGTATCTTCCGTCCTTCGCAGTAAAGATAAATTGGCTATATGAAAGTTCTTAGAAGAGATTTGCGAAACTTGTGTTATAGGAAAAATTTAATAAACTATGTTAAAAAAATTTAATAACAAAATTTAGCATCACAACAAATTATAAAACAACCTCTAATTATAATTTATGGACAAAAAAGATCAACTTAATAAATTAACTGTCATATTTCTTTAAATAAATAGTTCATATTATTTTTAGGGGCTTAGATAGTTCCTCATGCAGTCAATGCGTAAGACTTCTTCAAGGTTTGGCAAGGCAAGGTAAAACAATTGTATGTACCCTTCAGCAACTTTCAGCCTCCCATTTTGAACTATTTGATCAACTTTATGTATTGGCCGAAGGAAACTGTCTCTATCAAGGTGCAACACCGAACTTTATACCTTTTTTGGAATCTCTTAATTTACCATGCCCTATGTACCATAACCCTGCGGATTTTGGTAAGTATACTATGCATTATATTCATGTCATGTCATGCCTATACAAATGTTTCTAGTAGGGAGCAACCCAAAGTAGTTAGTTTGACTCTTAGGTTTGTAGGACGCAAAGTATTCACGTGAGAGGAGAACCCTCCCCATAAAATAAAATAAAAATCAAGTTAAATGTGACATTTCAACGAAGTCGATTTATTGTCGTTTTCATTCCCATGTAACAGCGTTCCCCTAACTAAATAAAGAAATGCACACACAATTGCAGTAGTTCCAAATCGTCGGTGCTGCTCCGCGCATTCTACAGGTCTTTAGACATTTCGTGTCATCTAGGGAAAGGTAGCTGCAAGTTATTGAACAAAATACATACAGGACCGTACACTACTTGTGTGTATAAGAACTTCCCATGTTCTTCCCAGCTATGTGTGTGGTGCATTATAACTCCCGAATGGATGGCCCGATTTTGATGAGCTTTGGAATGCGAGGGTATATCAAAAATTCACTGCCAAAATAAGCTTGTAAAAGAAATCCGAAACCGGAAGTGAAAGTTAGACATGTCAATTATCGCCAATTTTCGATCTTGAGGAAGGAATTACAGTCTTTCCTTTTAAATTCTGAATACTCTACAGCTTGCTATAATTTACTTATCATTTACAGTCATCGAGTTAACTGGTGGAGAACATGGAAAACAGAACATTACAACAATGGTAGAAGCCAGTAACAATGGAAAAAGCCACAAATGGTTAGAAGAGAATATATATTCAAGAAAGTTACGACAGCTTAAAGGTGAATACTAATACATTTGACTAATATTATCAAAACGGTCAGCTTCTACTTTCTTGCTTTTAGTTTATCCTTAATTGCCCTTTTTAATATTTTTTCTTAACTACCATTTCATTAAAATTACGAATAAAAAATGGGTGTTTTTAATCACATTCAAAGTTTTAGAAAACCAACAAGATGTCAGAGAGAATGTTACTCGTAATTTTAATCCACGAAGAATCCCTCCTTACAACCAATTCAAGATACTTCTCAGAAGAGGATTTCTAAAATCCAGAAGGGATTCGGTGGGTATTTTGATGAAACTCTTTCAATAGACAACATTATGAACTTTTAGACACTGACTCACCTGAGATTAATGGTTAACCTTTTCAATGGTCTGCTATATGGAACCTTATACTGGCAAACAGGAAACCATGGAGGAAAAGTCCGCAACAACTATAGCTTGCTGTATTGTGTTCTAATTCATCATTTGATGTCTACCATGATGCTTACCATCCTTACGTGTAGGTAAATTACAATTATATAAACGAATAAGCTTTAAAATCTAATTTGTTATTTATTTTTAAATGCTTTACTTATACGGGATCTCCTTCCAGTCCCGAGTGAAATATCGATTTTAGTTAAGGAACATTTCAACAGATGGTACTCGTTGAAAATGTATTTTGCAGCAATAACTATTGTTGATATACCCATGTTGGTAAGTCATAACTATGATACAGGATTTTGATATAACTAAATTAATTATAACTGTTATGTTTTTATGTTTAATATTTATAAGAAAGATAACGTTTTAATAAGCATATTTAATTATGAAACGCAAACATTGTTACATATGTTATATCTTAATAATACAACAACTGTAGGAACCTACTGTAAATTTGTATCTAAGAGAACATGCAAAGTAAATTATGTCAAACAATTTTGTTGTTGAAAAAATATATAGCCTTGTATGATATTTCTATCTTCCTCCTTTTCCATTCGCTTATACAAGTAAAATGATTGTATATTTGCTAACAATTATATTTATAATTCTAGATATTCTGCTGTCTATTATTCACATCTATAGTATATTTAATGACTGGCCAGCCCTTGGAACTTGCAAGAATTTTAATGTTTACATCAATAAGCATTCTAGTAGTCTTAGTGGTTCAAAGTTTTGGGCTTGTTATAGGTAGTACATTTAACGTGGTGGTAAGTACATTTTCCAATTACTCCACCCTTTTCAATTTTACAATGATGTAATTTTCAGAATGGCACGTTCATGGGCTTTTCGATGTCCATACCCATGATGATGCTCGCTGGTTTTGGTGAATCTCTTAAAGATCTCCCTATAAATCTTTATTGGGCTAGTTATACGTCTTACATGAAATATGCTTTTCAAGGTATTATAACATCCATTTACGGCCTGGATCGCCCAGCTATTTATTGTCCAGATGAATACTGCCATTACAAGTATCCAAAAAAGTTGTTAAACATGTTAGAGCATACGGATAAATTTTGGACTGATGTTTTAGGGTTGTGTATAATGTTTATATTTTTTAGAATTTTAGCTTTTGTGATATTAAAGAGGAAACTCATGAGTGCTCGATAAACCTTTTTGCTTATTAACTGTTATTGAATAATGTGCATTTATTTTATGTTCGAATTATATATGTAAACTTAAAAATAACTACATAAGACCATTGTTATTCACACACATTTTATTATTAGTTTGAACATTATCACCTAGTTCAATTTTTAAAACATTATGCATTTGTACTAGTTGGAAACGATCTAATTTTACGAAATAAACAACTTTATTTATTGCAGTTTTAGCTTGGAATAATTATTTACATTTCAAAAAACAATAAGAATTTTGTAATCATTTCTCTATTTTGTTATTTGGCCGCTATTAAATTTGACCTTTAATTTTTACTACTAGCGACATCTACCAATGGATATCAGAAGTTACATACCAGTGCTTTTAAATCTTACAACAATCTTTAGTACTACAACGAGCGCAGCGCTAGCAACCAAATAAATGTAGTTACCTCACATAATCTGATTAGTCTACCAACATCACGTCAATGATTGGAGTGCATAGCAGCAGCAACGTCTATGAATTAACCAGCGTTGGACGATAATAAATAGTGCGAGTGTGATTAGGTTGTAGCTAGGGTTGCAGTAAATGCGCATATCAATATTTTAAGCACTCAAAAAAATGCTTTAGTACGAAAACTCTTCAACAGTAACATATGATAACTATCTTTTTAATGCACTATTCCAAAATGATACTGTTTAAGTTGAATTAATCACATTCCTGCTTCATTAAATTAGGTGTGTGTAATTTAAATACATGTAAATCCGTAAGTTGTAAGAACTATATCTATACATAGGTTATTTGAATAAGTACTTTATGTGTAATATTATATAATTTAAATAGTAAACAAGGTCGCGACTGGGCTGTAAACGATAGACCTCATCTCCAAACCTCTGCATAGAAGTCCGAAGCAGAAATGTTTGAGAATGACCATCAATTATAGCCTCAAGCCTAACTGGAAGAGAAGGAACCTTTGGTACCACCTGGGGCTCTCGCCGAAAGTACAGCATTGCGTTTGTTACATATGACCCATAATGTTATTTGCCTTCATCGTCTAGTAGTCTGGGGTTGCCACTATGCCCCAACTAAGTTTAACTACTGCCAAAGAGCAAAGACTGGATTACCTTGGCATCACTGATTTACTGGTGACATGAAAACTATGTGTGTGTGTGGCTTAACACCCCTAGGTGGAGTATCGCCGCTTAAAGCTTCCTAGGTCCACTTCACGGGGTGGATCAATCCCCATTCCGGTTTTGCACTATTTCTACACTTTTATCACTATTACACTATTTTTTTACACAATCTTCTCCATTCCTGCCTATTCCATACCACTTCCCTTGCGTTGTGTATTCCCGCCTTGTCTAGATCACTTTTTACCTCTTGAATCCATTTAGATCTTGGTCTGCCTTTTCTTCGTCTTCACGCTGGTTCCCAATTAAACACTACATTTATCACTTCCTCCTCCCCAGCATGAAAACTATGCCTAATGCGAAAACTGAAACGCTTTCGAACATCAAACCACTACACTTAATGGCAGAGACAGAATAAGGTAAAAATCTCAGCGCACATTGAAGAATCAGGGCGCCGACCCCGACCACGTGAAGGCTATTTCCTTACTTGCGGACTCAATACCCTCATCCCCGATGAGCCTTGGCCAGATGGTACAGTGAATTTTCTATTCCCAATTCAACGACAATTAGGAACAAACTAACAGAGACTGCTTGTCGCAAATAGTATTATCTGATGCTCAAACAGTTCTAAAATTGAAGAACATGCTGGTGCTGGAATGCGAATACTTGGACGAATATGCTAAAAAATATGTATACCCTCTGGTTGAATAATTATTTTCTTTCCTGCTAATTCTCCACATCTACCTGTTCTGAACCTGTTTCTA
Source organism: Ctenicera cuprea (assembly GCA_958336395.1). Lineage (NCBI taxonomy): Eukaryota > Metazoa > Arthropoda > Insecta > Coleoptera > Elateridae > Ctenicera > Ctenicera cuprea. The sequence continues at coordinate 48,150,032 of OY284488.1, forward strand.
CGGTGCTAACGTAGAGGAATTATACACAAAAAATGTGTTGCAATACAACGAACAACTTATTATATCATGTTTAGATATGCATTGATATAATGGGGGTCACTTACAATATACAAGAGAAATCATCCGCGTTCACCTTGATAGCAACTTTAATGTTGTACTTTTCTTACATTGTTGAATAGAATGTTTTAATAAAAATGTCTTTGGTTTTATAAGCGATTAAAGTAACGTCACCCTTAAGGCAAACAATCAGAAATTGGCATTGTAATTTATAATGCTGTTAGTAATAGTTTAATAGATTATTACTACATGCAATAAAAATTAAGTTTTTTGTTTGTATACGAAAGATATTTATTTCTTGATGTACAGTGTTTCCAAAAAGGATGCAACAAATGGGAAACTATTTAATTATTAATTTAAAAAAAAAAATTTATTCATCATTTAATACAATTTTAGTGACTATATTTGTCAATTTATTTACGTTTTGGCAGGAAATTTTATTATTTATTAAAATTCATTTTTGAGTTTGTATTTTGAATACAATAATTTTTGTTCTTATAAATTCTTTTTAATTTTGAAAAATAACGGTAGTCGACTCACGTCACAACTTCAAATTATTTGATTTTTTTCTCGCCAAACCGTAAGTAAATTGCTAAATATTTTAATCTCAAAAATGGTTTAAATGATGCTCAAACTTTTACAAAGAGTAAAATGTTTTAAGAATTCGATAAGAAATAAGTTTTTCATTTGTTGCATACTTTTTGAGAAACGCTGTATTTTGCATTCATAAAGCGTTGTAATATTATATTAATACAAAAATAAACATATTAAAAGCATAATAATTTTTTATTCTCCTATTATACTATGCCACATAGTAACAATCTTTTACAATAAATTACAGTCAAAAGTACATATTTTTACGCGCTTATTTTTTGCCTCAAGTTACGTAGCATTTGGTATTCATTATCCATCCCACCAAGAGGCAAGAACGTCAATCTAACGTACGAGTTTAAGCTCTTTTTTGTGTCGAGGCAATCAACGTATTAGTAGAGGAAACGGGCAGACTTTTCTTAAGTTTTGCTGAACATGAAAGGTAAAAATGTATGGACTGTCCCGGATGGTAACATATACCTCCGTAATGAATCCGACGCATTCGTCAAGCTGTAAAGGGGTGTTCACCTCCTATAGGGAAGAAAAACTAAAATTTTCCTAATTTTTGACTATGCGCATTTCAGTAGAGCAAAATATAAACTTTTCATACATGTACGAGTTATAAAAGTAATCCATATAGTTTATTGTTACAACACCTTCACTGATACAATTACACGGGCTTATAAAAACAGTTTAACCCGCATATTTTTGATGTATAAAATTCTACTGCGAATAAATTTACCCACTCATTAATTTGTTTTTTTTTACTAAAATAATTCAGTCGTATAATATTCGTGAATTGACGAATAATCGGACAAAATCACTCAAATAAGTTTTGTGATTTTTTTCGGGTTATTTTTCAATGCGTTCAAAGTATAACTGTTGAATATTCAAATCGGGTTTTTAATTGCAATGATATGCGTGTGCATGTACTTACTAGAAAACAATTCCCTAAATGCCCACAATTCTAGCAATCACAAATTATATTTCGTATGAGACTCTTATTAACTTTCTCAGGGTCGTTATTTAACTTGTAAGATAAGTTATTAATAATTAAATAAGAAATAGAATAAACACAAAACAATATCAACGTTACAAAAAAAAGGGTTTTATTTAATAAATCAATTTCTAAATGAAGTTTTCGAAAATCAAATAAATTTTACTAAATACTATCGTCTTTCTAATAGAGATCACTTATCTTAATGTCTCCTTACTGGGATATTCTTCACTCGAGCAAACGATGAATGTCGAAACTTTTACTTCACTAGTCTGCTGGTTCCTCAAGTAACCACAAACACTCGCCTTTTATTTGAATCCTGCTCTGGACTGCTTTTATGTTATTTTGGACTTGGTTTTAACACCACCACAACTGGAGAAACTTTCTGGATCGCTTTATACCTGTAATTCTTCTGGATTTTTTTACAATTCGTTGATAATTCGTTGTATTTTCTTCTTTTATATTCGTAATCACTTTTATATTACTTTTAAACTCGTTTTTCCTCTTTTTTCATCCAGAAGATATAAATTTCTCTGTCTTTATTTACAAAGACGAGTCGTACTAACTCAACAAATTCTCCATCCTTTTGTCTTCTTCCGTGATTCCCATTTTTTTGAAAACAAATAAATCTCATGACCATGAGTATTCTTTTATACGTTTGTGACATTGACACTGACATCCATAATGACATTAATCAATGCACAAAACAAGTAAGTCTAAAACTTCTTATAAATTAAACCTTTTACACAATTCTGAACTAAATATAATTAAAACTAACATAGATAAAAATCGTATCAATCTGATTGTGTTATTCTTTTCTTTTAGTATTAACAAACCTCACAAATATGAAAATTTATAAATTATTAGAGTTTATAACAAGAAATTATAGCAATAATACGCAACCCTGAGTTTAAAAGTTAGAATATCAAAATCTCATAGTTTTCACAAACCTCCAATCGCAAATTGAATTGTAGCAAGCATCCCAAAAATTGCCTTCCATGAACTGCAATACCCCAGTCAAAACATACACCTCCAAATATCATAGCGATATATAATTATAACCTTAAACCGATTCGTTCTAAAGTAACATCCCGCTGGAATTTCCTTCCACGTTTTTTTTATAGTTGCTGTGATTTAGGAGTTTGATTTTAAAATAATTTACAAAAAGCGGTTAGAACGTTAATATACTTCCTGGTTGCTACATTTTTTTCTAATTATATTTTTAATTGTTATTTCTAGTTCATTAATATAATTACAGAAAAAAACTAATTTGTTAATTAAATGCGAAAATCTGCAAATACCAAATATTATATAAAAATAAAAACACCGTTCATTCAGCCCATCTAAACACAAAATAAAACCAAGTCAAGGCTGCGCTAGCTTTTTATAAATATTTTTATTAATGAAAACATGAAATCTAATAAATTGCAAATTTTACGCGATCCCTTGCAGTTTGAGTTCTAAAGTATAAAGCACTGTCAATTTAACCTAAATTAAGTACTTATCAAGTAGGTGTGAAAGCAGTATAATATCACGTTATTTCATTCAATCCTTTCGAAACAAGTACAGTTGTTAAATCAACAAGCATTAAGAAATTTGCAAGATTTTTCCAGGACCTGAGAAAGGTGGATGTTGCAAGCTCAAATTTACGTAGTATTTGTTGCGATTATTAGAAATTCTTTGGGTTTTTAATAAAACATGAACATTATTAAATTGTAAAACTCATATCAAGCAATAAATGTCTGTTTCATATATAATAACTTAATAATATCTAGTTTTCCTACATTAAAATTGAAATTGTCATTCTTTTAAAGACTATGCGATATATGACCGACATATTCACCACTGCAACGAAAAACGGAAATCCGGTGATTACTTTGTATATGCTACTACTATAGTAACAATTTGTTGGACAACAATGCACTTAATCCTCCCTGCAATTTACTCGAGTACATCAAATGGTAACGAACCGTAAGGTCGCAATTGCATTGTGTATTATGAAAGTTACGACGAAAAACTATTATACACATGCTGCTACTTCTTTTGAAATATTATTTTAATTGATACATATCTTCAATTTTTAATTATTCGACCACGAAGCTGAATTATTTTCTAAAAGATAATCTGAATATTGTAGTTTTTGATTTGTAATATTTTTTCTTTTGTAAACTGTGGTCACTTCCTTAATTTGAAGATTTGTATTTATAGTTGCTTAGATTTGTTTTATGATTACCTTTTAATTAGAGGTATTATGTTCGTAATAAAACAATAAGCTAATATTATCCGGTGACAGGTTGACATTAAGGTCTTCGAAGAATAAACATAAATATTTCTATGAATAGAAAAACATTAGAAGGCCCAGAATTATCTTCACTTGATAACGTATTAAAAACCAATTGGTTCTTGATATATTACACTTTAGAACTTGTTCCTTGTTCAGAATTGCGAAATTCAAAATTTACGTACGGACGTACCACTCTACAACTGTAGCGAAAGCGGACCTGCAGGTCGTACTGTAGTTAGAAATTGAAAAAGTTTTTGTGAAAAACATTTAGTTTTTGAGAAAAAACTTAAAAAAAAGAGAAAATTCGTGATTTAAAATTTAGTTGGGAGGAGGAAAAAGTAAATATTGCTACATCTAAAAATTAGGTTTATAATTTTATTCTACCTTTACTCATAAGCAATTTAACTTAAACAGAAACGTTTTGTCGTCTTCTGTTTGTTAAATAAAAACACGTGAATTTTCAATTTTTGAAAATTCATAGAAGACATCGTAGAGAAAATAGTCTTTGACTAGAACACCAGTCAAATTCTAGCTCAATGAGCCTACAAAATTTAAAAACAATAATGTAACCTTTTCAGCAATATTTTCTATATTCATATAATTTTTTCAAAAATTCTCGCACATGGTAACATTGTGCGCCCCCCTGGAGCTGTTGTAATAACTAAAGTAAAACTGGTAGCGACCAAAGTTTCAAGCTTTAAATCTTGGGAAAAAAAGCGTTAAATTTGCATTAAGATCTTCTATCATATCAGCGAAAATAGATTTTTTGAAGTGAAATTTCTTTTACCGGCTAGTGCAACATGCGCTCGTGGGATCACGTAGCATAACGGAAATGCTGTGCTGTAACGTAATGAAACGGCCATCTTCCGGAAACCGCAACTGTTGATGATTCTAGCATCCGCCAGTAGTCAGTACGCAGATGATCGCTAAGTGGGTTGTACGCGTTTACGTAGGTCGAAGAAGGGAATAAACGATATATTGTCGGTAGCACTCTTAAAGCTCTAGGTTAATAATTAAAAGACAAATGGATCTTTTAAATTCACCGTTATTGAACGTTTTGGAATGAGAAATCAAGTCATCTGGACGCAGATATAGAAAACCAAGATCAGGTTATGAAGATTTATTGTTCCTATAGCAACACTAACTGTTTACTTTTAATCTTGCTTTTGATAATGACGTGTAAACACGTTGAAATACGTATAAGACTAAAATAAGAAACCTGTTGAAGTTAAGAATTGTTTTGTTTGCAATAAATTAAAAGACCTACTGATGTGTATCGTGTGTATGTTAAACACAATTTTGTTGTGCACTTTTACGAACTGAAAATTAATTCTGTTAATGTTACATACCGATATTTTTTCACGTTAATATTATTTTGTGTTACATACAAAACTTCGTTACAATCTAAGAAACATTTCGTTTCATCCAATGTATAGTCGCGTTTCACAACTAATTTCGCTAGAGCCCTTACGGGTGCAAGAAGAATGTACTAATACAGCTTGCTGGGCCTTGGCAGAGTAAGAATTGTACGTATAATGTTATCTTGCTGTAGCATAAAATCATAGAAACGTAACCGTACAGAACAGCATTTATTTAATATTGCAATAATCATTCTATTGTAGAAAACACTAAAAATGCTAAGGAAAATAATGTTAAGTATAGAACTACAAGCGGACAAGATCCTGACAAAGAAATCAAAATTAAAACATTTCATATATCATAGTGGTCTACTTGAGTGTTTTTACAATTTTTCATCTACATTCCCTGCAACATTTTGCACCTTCTTAAACACAAATACAATTTTTGCTATTGCAGGTGGCGTCTTTGCGATAAAGAGCTAATGAATGTCTTAATCATCACACCTGAGAATTCGATAAAACTCGTCGACAATCAATTATGATCTTCTCGCCCCAAAAGCTATACACACTATTGCACTGAAATTGACGTTTGGCATTTCTGCACTAACCTAAAATTTCTCTAGGATTATTATCAGTTACAAAAGAATTCGTTCATGAGCAAACCCTTGAAATGTTGAGAATGAGTAAGCAATTTTGGAAAACAACCTTGAAACACCTTTGCCTACACCTAACGTTCCGGTTACTAAAGATTGATTATTATATCTGAATTTGTGGTTGATTAAGGTCAATATTTAAAGTTATTTAAACCATTTGGCGTTTTACCTAAACTAGAAGTAATGTTTTTTTTTACAAATTAAGCTTTAGATAAATTTCAAGGGCTGATAATAAATGATAATCAAAAGATAAAAGAAGATTAAGCAATTGTGTGATAATTTGAAGAAGAAAATTTAGAAATTTTAATAGAATGCTTCTTTGATGTTATAATTGCAACACTTAAGTTTTACCTACAGATATTATTATAAAGCGCGAAATTTTTTTTTAATTATAAAATGTGCGAAACAGGTCGCTGGTATTTTCCCATACTTTTTACATTTTAAGTATTCTCGCAACCTCTATTGGCACGGAAAGTTACAAAAATGGTGTGGGAAGTTTATGAGAAATATTTTTTTTAAATTTTGAATAGTATATTTCATTAGGAGTCTGGAAATAAGGATTTTTCCGTGCGCGCGTGACAAATTCTCGTGTGAGGCGAAGCCGAACACGGGAAGCCATGCAAGCACGGAAAATCCATTTCTGGACGTGTAATGAACGATACTTTTTATTATATTTATCTGAAAACAACGCAAAAAAGGATAAGAAGTAAATTTAGAACATTTTATTTTCAAAGTAACAATAATACATCGTAATAGTACCAAACATGATTAACATTTCCATAGCAACGATTTATTTATTATCGGCATTGTTTTATTTTCTGTCAGTTTAATTCATGTCAGTTTTAAAAAATGTACTCGGAAGAAAATCCAGATATTCCTAAGAACATATTAGAGCAAGCGGCTCAAGCCAGTGCTGATTTGTAACCAGCAAAATCCAGGTCGAGATATGAACACGAGTATCAACTTTTTATAGAATGGCGAGATCTCAAAAAAGTTAACTTCTAGTTTATTTTGTCGAAAAAGCCAATTATGTTGTTGTTGTTTTCAGAAAAGTATTGTAAATAAATATTGTTTTTTCTTATAATTCACTCTAATTGTATTTTTTTATTTAGCGCACGAAAAAAATCGGAGATCGGGAAAAGTTTTCCGTGCGCTGTTCTAAAAATGCCACCTTTACGTCATTGTAAAAACGAATGAAAACAAGGTGTTTTCAGATAAGTATAATAAAAAAGCATTTTCATAATTTGTATATTTCAAACAATATGTTTACGCCACTTGATTATGCTTATTAATTGCTATTAAATATGACAATTTGTATTGATTGAATATTTTGCTTTCGAGTAATCGGGCATTAAAGTAAAAATTTTCAAAAATTTGTAGCGGCCTTAGTTTTGAAAATACAGCATTCGAAAACAAAAACATTTGATTTACCTGTAGATTCACTACAACACTATTTTTCAAAATGTTTTCGTTAAGTTCTAAAATTCAAAAATTTTAATGAAAATATAACTTTACATACTTCGGTAGAAGTATGGGAATTAAAAAAATTGATGGAAAAAATCCGGCCGGAAAAAGTCGCAAGAACAAATATTCTAGGAAAAAAATTCTCAGATAAAAAATTCTTTCATAAAGAAACCTTGGACAAAGATTACAAATCACCTAATGGACGCTTACCTAAAATGTATGTATTTGCTGAAAGTTGCGTAATAAGCTGCATATTATACGTAACAATAATGGATTACTTATGGATATGGGTTTTTTGGTGCAAATATTTTTTCCAGAATTTTTTTGCGTTTATTTCTTTCCTATGAGTGTTTCCATCTAAACAATTTTGATGCGCTTTGGAATGCAGGGGCGTGTCAACAGTATATCCACAGAATATTCTTTTAAAACATCCAAAACCGGAAACGGAAGTCACACATTTTGGCTTTAACACCTTGTTTTGTAATGAACTTTAGTTGTTACAATAGCCTTAGGGAAACACAATGTTACTATGCAGAAATATCAATCTATAGTAACTGTCGGCGTGTAAAATATTAATACAAAAAAACTTAACAAATTAGTACCGTTTTCTAAAGTAAAGAAAAAATCAGAGGATCAAAATTTACTTATTTGTACAGTAAATACCTAACTGTCTCACCATAACAATACGACAAGATCTTGATTCTCGACAAATTTTATCACCATAATGCTAGGCGGCCTTGCAGTATATTGATTGTTTAGTGCAATTAATTACAATTGCTGCCACCGCTGTTGCTATAATTTGGTTATTTATGGTTGAGTAACGATACACTCTAAAGTTCTAATACAATGTGCTACGAAATCCCTTTTTTAAACAGGTGTATTGGCAAACTACATTGCTGTTTGTTTGCTATATGTTTAATGAAAATAAATACTTATAAATGTAAAAACATTTCATCTGTAATTGACATTTATGTACCCTTACAGACCAGCTATGAGCTAATGCAAGAAACGAAACCAAACGGTTTCGTTTATGTAAACACATTAAGATTTATACATATTAAGAAATTTAAAATAATCGTTTTGATTAAAGTAAACACGCAGAACCCATGGACTACGCTCCATCTTTTTTTAATATATATTTAAAAAAAATTAATAAATAAGCTGTTTCGACCTGTAAGACACGCACTTTATGCGTGCACAGTGGCGTGACTGCGCTAGTTGCATGGGGGCCCAAGTTTTAAGCTTTTTTAATATAATAATAAAAGCAAATGTAATTAAAATAAGCCCAATTATTTAATACAAGAAAAACATTACTTATTTTTTTTAAATTAGTCAGTGCATTGAACAAATTTTACTTTCAGCATTAGTATTATTAATTTGTAATGTAAGACTATATGTATATTATGTTGTGTATATTTACATATGCAAAAGCCCCTTATACTAAATGCAGTGTGTTGGATGTTTCAGTGGCGCATCCATAAGGAGATTTTTGGGATCCCCCTCCCCCCAAATTGATCAATGTATATTATTGCTACCAAATAAAACAACAAAAATGAATATTATATTAGCGATACTTTTGAATATATTACAAAATATATATGAGTAGTCTTAGGTTATAATACTAATGCTAAATGCAAAGCGACTAATTTCAAAACAATAATGTTTTTCTTCTATTGAATACATTTGCCTTTATTATTAGAACAAATATACATATACTATGAACTTAAGCCCCTCCTAATCACGGGCTCTAATGCAATTGCATTGGCATTGGCTGCATTGGTATAGTTACGCCACTGTGTACGCATTAAGTACATGCTTTACAGCTCCAAACAACATATTTGTTATTATTGCAAAGAAATTACCAGAAAAAAACGTGGAGCGAAGCCCACGGGTTCTAGTTTAATTTTGCTAATTCATTTTGAATGAGTAACAAGATTATCCGAGCGTCCAAACCGTCAAATACAAGTGCTTTTAGACTGTACTTTTCCACTCCCGTTAAAGCTTTTAACAGTTCACTCTTTAAGGGTGAATTTCCTGTTTCTGATTTAGAATCAGCTGGTGTGGAGGGTTGCAGGGGTGGAAACGTTATCGAACGGTTAGTCAGCACCAGCGTATGGCTTTGTCGTCTTGTTTTTGTTGCAATGCTTAAAATTGTGAGTTTTTAAATAAAAAATAGATTTGTTTCTTTTGTTGTGGTAACAAAGATAAAGGATTTATCTAATGCCGGTTTCGTGTGGCACTAGAATATCAAGGTTGAGGACTTTGGTCTGAACAATTAGTGATAGTAAATGGGAACTTAATCATCGGTTCTGATTCGTAATTACAATTTAAATAATCACTGATCGCATCGTTGGATGTACTGAGTGTTAGTGTGAGTAACAATATTAAAGTTGTTTGAAAAATCAATTAACTGATTAATTGCATTCTGAGATTTTGCTTCTGTAACAACAAATTTATGATTTATAAAGAAATGGCCTTGAATTAATTAAATTTGAAAGAAGCAAATTTTATTATAATATAACGTAAAACATGACATACTTTTGTCACAGTTGTCTTAGTTGTTAGCTCATACCTAACCTTTTTCTAAAACATAATTTAATGTAGACATTTCACATTTAAGCTATAAAAATATAAATATTTTGCAAGATCATTTGTCGTCTGTTTATGATATTTTACAACATTGCAACAGTTCATGTCAACTACCTTTATGTTACAGCAGCAGTGGTAAAATTACTAAATTTATTTACAGGTAATTTATGTAACCACAACAAACATTTTGCAAGGGTAATCCTTCAATTCTTACATAAGATTGTCTACAAAACTTTTTAGGGTTCGTATCTAAAAATACCTTACTTTTGTGACCTTCACAGGCACATTCTTTAGGTGACTCTAAAACCGCATTGTCAGAAGTTAGAACCAAAATTAATACAAAACATAGAGGAATGTGCTTTCAAAAAAGTGTGGCAAAATTATTCAAATGCATTTTTAAAATGTTTGCTGTAGGTATTATTTCTGATGGTAGTCCACCATTTGTTTGCGAATATACTTAATGAGGATTTTACAACTGCTAATCATGTGGGTACTTTCTCTTAATCTAATACGACACCTAGAAGCGGTTTTAATGGCAAATTGACGATTGTTAAATGGAAAATGTAGGGTATCAAACATGAAGTCAAAAAACTTTATAATTGAGGTCGTGAACAATCAAATATTTTATTTATTTTCCATTGTGTTGTCTGCTAAAAAATAATTAAAACTGATGAGTGATGGAACATCGATTTATTAATGATTACCTTACTGTTACTTGTTGGGCTTTATTTTGAAATGAAAAGAATAACGATCTTAGAAATTTAAACATAAACAACTATATTATTTATAATTTCTAGCTTTACTTCGTTGAAGTCCATATTTATTGCTACATAAAATACTTTATTACTTCAACAATATTGTTGGCGTAATAAAGTATTTTATGCATCATCAATAAACAACTATACTTTTTTACTTTCTTGCACTTTCAGAAGTATTATTTTCATCGAATACAATATTTTCACGAAAATACATGTTTAAGGCCTGCAGCAACTCAAAAACGGAATTTTTAAAAAATGTCTGTCTGCGGGTGGGTGGGCGTGTGTGTATGCGGTTTTTATGAGCTTTGGAATTTGGAGGTATATCACACATTCATTGGGAAAATGAGCTTTAAAAAAATCTGTTACAGGAATGGGAAGCTTCCTGCTTTTTAGGTACCTTTTATTTTTCGAATAAATAACTTTATAAATTTAAAGCCCGAATCTAGTAGAACCTCTTATAGAGCAGGCCATATGAATGCTCGACCATGCAAAACTTTTTGAACGCAGCTTCTCTTCGGAGTCCTGTTTAAGATTATAGTGACAATTGAAAAATGCAGAGTGCCACCTCTGATCGAGGCTCCCTCACCCTACACCCCTTTACGCATGGTGCATTATTTATGAACCTAAATAAGTTAAGGAATCACACACATACACAAAAAAATACAGGTAACCACCCCCACTTTTGGCCGAGACTCCCCCCCTCAAGCATCATACGGGTCTGGTGGTCAATGGGGGATGATAGGTAAATAGCGCTTGCGTGAAACGGTTATACAGGGTAGTATAGTCTCAGTATAGTATACAGGGTATTAAGTACGTAGACAAACTTTACAGGGTGATTCCTTGAATAATTCTAAGACAAGCATGGGACCTAAACGGCTTGATTTTCAAAATACACGATGTTAAAATTTTTAAAAAACAATCAAATATCTGGAAAACGCCGGTATTCTGTTGAAACTTGGTGTAGGTTAGTATTCCATAAAGTGGCATTTTTTGGGTTAAAATAAATTTGATTTATTTCGGAGTCGAGTTCGAGCAGTGGTCGAGTGCACACGTGTTAACGACGCGACGCCACTCCAGCTTTTAAATGTAAAACTGCGTTTTTGACCGTTTGAAAAGACAATTTTAGTGTAGATCGCTCCTAGAGTGATCATTAAAGTTATTAGTAAATTAGTTAAAGTAAATTAGTACCTTAGGGTTAGCATATCAGGTAAAACAGGTAACAACGTAGCGCGCGCACCCGGAGAATGTTTGTTTCGTCAGCGCAAAGCAGGTGCATTAGTGACATGCGCCAGTTCTCTAAAACAAAGAAGCGAGAATTACCGGCGGGATTAAATGTACCACCTGGATTACCTGCCGATGTAACAACAGATGAAAGGAAACCGGAAAATGGATAATCAGCAAACAGTTAAAGCTAAGTTATAAATATAAGTAGTAATTTCTAATAGAGAATAAATAGATAAAATCCCCAAGATAAATTACGAACAAGCGGCTGTAAGTAGATATTAAACAATAAAAACAATTTAAAAAAGTAGATATTGTTACTCTATTAGGGCAGTCTGTTAGGCAATACAGTTTATTTTCGTCCGAACCCGACAATAGAGAACGCCAACAGACGAATTCCTGGAACTCGACGCTAAAGGTCTTGAAGCAGGTAGATTCCTAAGGGTCTTTTTGGCAAAAGGCAAACGAGATAGGTTACAATTTAGAAAAGTTAGAACCAAAATAAATTCACACTCAACAGGCGGGAAAATTCAAGCAAACGAATTCTTTTACGTGGGCCGCGATACCTACAATAAAGTACAATAATTTTCCATTAGATTAATTGATTTAATTACCGATATTTGTATTCAAAATACACTTTTTTTAGTATTATGTTTGTATAGATGGTTATTTATTATATAATCTAAGGTAGTGATATACACCTAACATTAAGAAACTTTATATATTAAGTTGTAGAACAGAGCATCTGGGGAGTACATTTATGTTTATGTAATTTAAGTAAGGTTTGGAGCGTTATGTTGAATTTAAGGCTCAGAACCGGGTATGTCAAATTAGATTGGTTCTAGTATCTAACATAAACGTATATTGTCAATCAGAACTAATAGTATTAGAAGGTGCGTAAACATATACACGAAAGTGTACACACCAGCAAACCAACGGAAATCATCAGAAGCAGGAAACACAATACCTACCATGGAACAGGAACAGTATATACGGACAGACACAAATTGACAGTGCGGAAAATCCCAGGAGATGGAAACTATTTATTCGCCTCAATAGCAGACCAAACACAAATGTCACAGCAACGCGAGAACAGCTCAAAAAAGAAGCTTTCATTTTAAGAAAAAAATCGTGTCATACATCAGAGAAAACCCACAAAAATTCCAATTGCAACTGGAGGAAAATGTAAGAAACTTGGCTCCGCGCTACGACCATCTAGCACATACCTACGGCCCAGCACTACAAACAGAAGCCTACTTAGAAGACCTAGAAAAGGAAGAATTTTGGGGAGGTGCCGAATCAATAGCAGAAGCAGCAGAAATACTAAAGGCGTCAATAGAAATACACTACAAAGCAGGTCCAACCTCCACACACACTCCGGTAGACAACAATCAACCACCCAGGGCAATAAGAAGCCAAAGAAGAAAAGGAATCCATAGGAAGCAGGAATGGAACGCCAAATATGATCATGCTAGATCAAAGAATAGTATTAAGTAGTTTATTAGCTATTAGAAAATTAAGATATTTTCAATCTGTAATCTTAGAACAATAGATATGTGTAAAATAAGAACAATGTGAAACTTTGATACCAAAGTTTATTAAGTTAAAATGCATAATCGCATAATATTCTTGGTTACGTACTCAAAACACCCATTGATGCGTAGCTTACTAACTACCCGGTGTTGCAGCAGCGGTGTCTTGCGGCATGCATTGCAGACATGCTAACGCGGTTCAACACCCCACCCGATCCCACCTATCACATAAATTCCTACCCACCTACTGGCATGGGGTGGGCCTGGCGTAATCCAGGATCGACCCGCGAGTCAGCTCCATTTCAGATGATGATGATGAAAATAAATTTGATTTATTTCTACCAGTGGCGTGCATCGGGGCCACCCAGGTTTCATTATTTTAGAAAAATCTAGCATGCCACTGTTTTTCAGTCAATATTACAAGTTTTTTAGCTTTATCCATTAAAACAACACACAAGTTGTCTCTTTTCTTTCTTTGGTGGAATGAACCGCTTTCGAGAAAAACGGAAAAAGGCTCTTTAGTTGATTTATTATAGCAGTAGTGTATGTAAATAATTTTTAAATTACGTTATTTTCCAGTTTTGTAACCTTTGAAACATTTATATAAAAATAATATTAATTATAATAATCAAGGATCACTTTGTTATTTTTATGGAAATTATTTTTATAATGATCAAAATGTCAGAGTTACAGATTTTTCCGTTTTTCCCGAAAATAAAATACCTGTAAGCGTTTTCCAGATTTTTGAAAAAATACGTATATTATAAGCTTATTTTCTAGGTGCGCTAATTTTTATTACGTATTCGTATTGTAATTTTGTTCCTCTACTTTCAGGTGTTCTCGCTGTAAAGTGTAGATAACACGCACAGGCGCGCACACGCACATGCACACACACTATGTTAAAACTTGTCAAAATCTCGAAATGAATTTTACTGGTGAGAAAGTTAAACATATAATTTAATATTTGCCATTTTGAAACTCAATTTTATACTTAGTTAAACAACTTATCAAGCATCAACTAGTTATTATTCAACTAAAGTCAAAGATTAAAGATACTTGTTTGGAAACAATACAAAAAAAATTAAATGTTACTTTCTGCGCTTATAAACACTGAAGACATTTTTGTAATTAGAAAAAGAATGATCATGCCAGGTAGATTTTGTAAATTCCGTGTTTGATGTTTACGCGAGCTGCATTTAAAGAAATGCTTGAAAATTACATCAGTTTACATTTAATTATTACAGTCAGTTTAAAAATGTTTCAAAGACTTGTTTAGTTTATTGCCGTAAGTACATTTCCGTTTGGGAACGGGCTGTAGAGCAGCGGTCCCTGGCTTGGGCACTGCTCTACCAAACGCACTCGGGTTCGATTCTTGTGCAGGGTGAGACTATGTGTGTGTTTTTTGTGCATCTTAAATGGGGGAGTTAATGACCTTGACAGCTGGGGTACGTTACTAATGTAGGACACAATAAAAAAATAATTTCGGTTTGCGTCAAAGTTTTTGATCTTAAACAACATGATAAATATAAATAAAACCATACAATGGTAGTTGGTGCACCCCGTAATTGTAGGACACAATAAAAAAATTTCCGTTTACGTCAAGGTTTTTGATCTTATAAAACCCGATAAAAACAAATAAAGAACTACAACGTCAATGTTCTAAAATTTTCCAATTTATGAAAGAAATTATTTATATGCGAAATAATGTCATTTTGTGTACACGCGTTGTTTTACGTATCACGTGTTGTTTAATTATTAGTTATTGCACAGAAAAAGAAGGTTAAAGTTTAATATTACAAATTATATCATTATTTTTTGCAGATCACGTAATTACAATGTTTGTAAGATTTATAATATTGTACACGTATAATAATGATATAACAACATTGTGTGCATGAAATTAAAATATTTATACTCAAATTTATCAATATTGTCCAATTCAATTGTTATCTCACATTAAAAATATGAGAAACAAAAAATATGTCTTCAATTTAGTATATTGTTGGTGTCACTACACTAACAAAATTATGAATTTTGGTCATGCCTATTTCTTTAGTAAGACAACGTACGATGGAACAATGTATTACACGACCTTGACCTAGTTGATTGCTTTTACAAGTTGTCACTTAAAAAAGCAGTAATTAACAAATGGAAAAGTTCATCATGAAACAGAAGCTTGACCTTAGACATGGAAAAAATTACTTTGTTTATTTTTATAACAATTAAACTTTACATTAAAACCATATAAACATGTTTTTTACAAGTACTTAAATATAAACTATAATATTTTGTAATTTTCCTAGATGGTTTCAAATTTCCTTGAAATAATTTTTCTTTGCGGATTTAACATTAATTTGTGTTTCTGCGTTTTTAATCTTATTAGCATTTATTACGGTTTCGTAAAATAAATATTAAAGTTCTTAGCCATGGGGCACATACAAATAACCATGACTACAACGGGACTCGAACCGGAGACCGGCTGGTTGATAAGTGTTGTAAGAACAAATATGTTCATAAGAAATTACTAATAAGGTTAGGTGTGGGTATAGAATTTAGTTGGCTTAGAGAATATTTCTTCTTTTAAACAGTATACAAATTGTATACTTTGCTAAATATTACAGTTTTACAATAAATTGCAGTAAATGTTGCATCATCCTGTATATGCATAGATTTTACACTTTATGGTGATGCTGTTAATAATTATAAATCAATCACTTAGGAATTTGCATAAACGTCTCATTTCCACATATTTCAAAGTATAAGAGGTTTATCGATTTAATTTAATTGTTCGCACTTGCTAATGACTTATTTAGGTAATTGAGATAATGAAGCATTTAATTTATAAATTTTGTAGTTAACAATATATCCTTTAGGAAATCAAGGTAAACGCTACGCAAAGTATAGCTCAATATTTATTACTTTATTACATCTTATAACAGGATTTTCTTTATAAGTTTTCTGAAATACGTTTACTATCTTTTAAATCCAAAAATATTTAAACATTGTCTAAAACATTATTCAAAACATTTTCAAGCCGAGAGGCTCTTCTTCTGACACTGATAATCTAGACTAGAGATATAAATTTTTGGGAGTAAAATTCTAAGTCGAACAATCTTGCGGAAAAAACTAATTTAATCATGAATCCGTTTTAGTCCTAACATTTATTTGTTATGATAAGATCAGAATACTTCAAGTCATAAATACTGTTAATAATGTTATAAAATGTAAAACGGCAGCATACTGTGTTTAATTTTTTTGCTAAAATCAAAAAATCGCATTAGGAAATGTTTGCAGGTTCAAAACTTCAATTACTTATTGGAGATTTTTTCAGAGAATTTTTTCCGGGACTTTTCTACTGGGGCTTTTATTTCTAGGGGATTTTTTCCGGCGATATTTTTTCCTATAGCTTTCTTTTTCAGGGGATATTGGAAAATGTAAGAAGTCTTATTTGAGAACAATTCTAAGCCTAATATTGCGGCTTTATGCCCGTAAAAAAATTAGGAATATTTCCAATTCCTCCGTGATATTCCTGACACAACGTCTGCAACCGACTTTGTAGTATTTCATATTGTGGGTTATGAATTTATGATACTTAGAATGGGTACTTGGGATTAACTGAGGGTAATTTATAACTATACTGCACTAATCCTTTCCATTTTCTGACACTTCTGGAATTTACGTAGGAATTTTTTTCATGGGAGTTTCATCGCGGAAATTTTTCCTAAAGATTTTTTTCCGGGATTTTTTTCCATGGAACTTTTTCCGGAAACTATAATATTTTTTCATGCGGTTTACGTGATGCGTCTATTTTATATCCTATCTGAACTGGTTTCTCAACCTCCCTGTTCTCGTTTTGCCCATAATTCTTAGAAGATAGTCCATTTCCATTGTAGTAACTTTTGTTTCATTCCTTCTGTCATTGATCATACTTTCGTTTTATATATCAGGATATTTTCTATAACGGCCCTATATATCATTCGTTTTGTGGCGCAAGTAAGGTCCTTGTTCCACCAGATACTATTTAGGATTCCTATCGCCGCCGCTATCCTTTTTACTTTCCTATACTTTCAGTATAGGGAAGTATTGATTTCATGCGAAATTTCAAAGTTGAGATTTTAACGGAAATAGTCGGAGGGGGGTCCATGGACCCCAAAAAAGTAATTTTTAAAAAATGTCTGTCTGTGGGTGGGTGGGTGTGTTATGCTCCATATCTCCGGAACGGCTGGACCGATTTTGATGTGCTTTGGAATGAGGGGATATATCAAAAATTCACCCACAAAATAAGCTTTTAAAAAAAAACCGAAACCGGAAGCGGAAGTTAGACATGTTTTTTTGGTAGCATTTTTTTCAGAAACTGAATTTTGGAAATTTTAATAGTGGAGATTAAAGAAGGCCTTAGGACAAATCAAACAATTTTTTACCGAACTCCCTAGCTTTAAAATGGCGGCCACTACGAATTTTTGAACATTTTGACTTTAACGCCCATTTACTCAAAAACCAGTCATCTGATTGGAATCAACTACATCTTGTTTGGTAGCCCTTCAAGAGTACTATACAATAAAATATAATTAATTTTGAAAATATAAAAACGATCGCAATGACATCACTCCACAATTTTGGAATTTTTCAAAAAAATATTTCTCAAAAACTGCCCATACGTTTTTGCTTAAACTTTTTAAGCTGATAGAGATGGGAATCTTCTACAATTTGTTTTTTTGCTCATTGCTATAATTCCACTGTGACGCCCTCTATAAATTTTTGAAAATTGAAAATTGGTACCCTTTTATTTATTTAACGGGGGGCAATAACATATTTCTGTTAAAGCAATATAGCTCATCATTGATAGCAAAATCCGAATATCATAATATTTTTTTGATACTTTAATATTTAGAGGGGCTACTGTTCCTCCTCCCCCCCAAAATTTTCGCTACAAAATTAAAAAATTGATTTCTTCTTTTGTTTGCTCTAGGAGAATCTTTTTACAAAAAATCAAAAAATTGAATTTTTTGCCGCTTAATAATCTTTTTGTCATTTCACATACTTTCTACAGCAGTTGTATTCTTGTACTAGTCGTTTAATGTTCAGTGTAGGCTAACTTTTTTATTTTAATAGATAGACTCGCAAACCCAAGAGCAAAGTTGTAGGGCAAATTCTTCTCGATTGTATTTAAGAAAAAAACTTGATTTTCCAATTTTAATATGGCGGCCACGGTAAAAAATAACTTTTTTTAATGGAAACGTGGCATTTTGGCTTTAAAATCAGAAAGGTTTTGAAATTCTAAATACAAATTAATAAGAGTAATTTCTTGCTAAAAATAATACTTCTCGAGTTATTAATATATTTTCAAATATCAATTTCCGCGCTTCCGCTGATTCAGTCCGAATATTTTACCCAACCTTATGCTTGCAGCGCAGCGGTCGGTCGGTCGGTCAACCGCTTCAAGATGTTACAACTTATAAGAACTATTTACTTTAACTAGTCGTGTCTAGACAGGTGTATATCGAAAGTGTTGGAAAATATAAAACAATGTATTTAAATGTATAGGAAAGTCCAGGCGAAGTGTTTCGCTCATTTTTTTGATTCTGTACCTTATTTCTTCCATAACTATGCCCTTCTTATTAAATTGTGTTCCGATGCATGTGAAACCATTCGTTCCCATTAATTCTTCTACATTTTGTTTTTTGTTGAAGATTTCTTCGCATTTGGTAAATCAGTCAGTCGTTAAGTCAGTAACTGGAAGTATAGGAAAGTAGAAAACATCATGAAATCTGATTAACTTTTTTTACTACAAGTTGTTCAAGCGACCTTCTTATAGTCTTACACCTTATAATATTGTTTGCCTAGCAACAATAAAAGCTCCACACTTAGTAACAACAGCAAGAACAATATCTTATAGAACGATAAATAGTCATGAGTGAATCATAATAATTTCGTCTACACGTGCTTTGTCTTTATCAAAAAAACGATATTTTGTTCATATCGTATGATATCCCAATCTTTTCTTCAAACGAGATTTTAAGTAATTATCGCAGAAATATTATTTTCTAGAGTTATAGCCATTGTTCATATAATGTATTGTTGCAACTTTACGTAATTCTGCGTTGTTAAGATGCCATTTTGATTTAATTACATTCAATGTTGAATAAAAAGAACTAGAATAATGTAATAGAATAACAAATAAACTTTAAATTTGTTTATACCCACCTGTACAATGCGCATTTGGAATTTCCCGATAGCTATCCTTAAAAGTCGCAAAACTAGTAATGCAAACATAAGAATATCATTAAAATTAAAATTAGGCAATTAATTATCGACAATAGAAAACTATTATAAAATTCGTGTTTGTGAACTATAGTGCATTTGAAGGTGAATTAAGAAAACTATGTCTTGACACTCAAATATTCTTATCAGTGTTAACCACTCGATAAAGTTAACTAATGATTTGCTGAAGTTTGTATTAGGTTAAGGTTGAACAAATAAGGTTATTGTCAAAACCATTCACATTTTACCCTTCCTGCTTCCCAATGGCACAATTGTATTTCTTCTTTAGCTCATTCCAAAATATTCTAACAACTTAAACCTTTGTTACAGGAAGGTTGTTCCTGTCATCTTCACTAATTTGTCATACAGTAAAATCTGCCATATAAAGGCAAAACGTTTATACCATAAAAAATAATTCATTGTCTAAGGACATTAAGTAATATCCGTCCCTGTCTTGCCTTTAATGTAAAATTTAGCCATGTTCTATTTTCGAGTTGATATTATCAAACACTTTTCAGAATCAAATTTCAATTAAAATTATACGTCTTTTGACAAACTGACGCATTTGTTGTGTAATCCAAAATATTTTACAGTAACTAATACACTCGAAATTGCAAACTATAGATACCATCATTACACTACCGCTCGGGGGCATAATTACAAAGTCAAATTTTATAGTCTCACATCTAAATATACATAAATAAAAATGAAACTGCAAATATTATATTATACAGGGTGACTTGATTTCATTGGCCAGCATATGTATATGTGCTACATAGTAATGGAAAGTGTTTTTTGAATTTACTTAATCTATGATTTTCGGAGATAATGTCTAACTTTTGTTTTTTTTATATAACACCCTGTATAATTTATTTGTAAAAATTGTCTACAATAATTATTTTAATTACATCACGTTAAGGATTTACATTAAAATTGGAAAACATAATTTGAAATAATAAAATTATAAGCGTTGGTTATGTGTTATGATTGTTGGCTGTAAATATCCGTCACCTTTGCAGAAAAAAGTGTTTAGTGTTCAATTTGTTGTTAATATTCTGTGTAAAAATTTGATATAATTTAAGACTGTAATGTGGTTTGTGAGCAATCAAAAGAAAATCATAGTAGGGTTGTATTCGGACAGTATACGGTTTTAACTGGGTCTTTTTACTATCCGCAAACCGCGCTGCGGTTAACGGATTTCAATTAATCGAGGTATTAAGATACCAAATAATGCGCTTAATTGAGTTATTCGCTACCGAAAATTCGGTTACGCAATAATTCAGTCACCGAATAATTCGGCTAATCGAACTATATGAATATCGAATAATTCGGCTAGCTCAACTATTCGAATGTACATATATCGAACCGTTTACTAACAGCCTCTAAATATTCGGTTAATCAGATACTGGAAGATTGGGTTTCTGAATTTGATCATTATTTTACTAGAAATATCGATTAGCTGAACCTGTTATAATATCAAAATAGTAATATAACTTGATTGAATTAAATTAATTTCTAATACAATAGTAATACAATATACACATTACGAACAGTACAGTATAACATATAACATACTTGCTTTGGCACATTTTTCTACCCGAAGTAACTTAAGCTAATGATAAATAGTAATAGTAGTAAATAATAAACCAATTTTCTATTAAACTGTAAAAATCAGTTTACTAGCTATATATTTACAGCTAAAAATATATTCTTTATAGACGTATTATCTCTTCCCGATCTATTAAATTCGGATCCATTCCTTAAACGGACGGCGATAAAAATTTCTGTTTGAGCTAAAGGGTGCATGAGTAATAGTAGAATACGATTCAGAACGTAATTTTTAGGTGCAGCAACATTTAACCGATTTATATAAAATTAAAGCTATCTTCATACAATTCATAAAACTAGGACTTTGATCCACGGTCCGCTACACTAACTACCAACTCAAGTATCTTAGTTATTATTTTAAAAAGCGTCGAGAATGTACCACGGGTTCCGCTTATTATTCAAAAGTATTAACTACAAAACTATTTACTACAAATTCTAGATGCTTCAGTAGTAACTCCACTTTTAATGAAGACGCATTCAGTAACATGTCTTACGTGTCGAGACTCATGTATTTATTATGTTTGAGGGTTCCAATATTTACGTTAAAATAATGTATAATTAGGGCCATGAAACTCCGATATTGGCGAAATGTAATTACTATATCATTATATCTCTGATTTATATGAATAGGGCCGAATGTAATTTTGGAATTATATGCAAATGACTAACAAAATTTTTAATGCGTACGTATTTTAGTTCTAAAAATATTTGAAAACGTCCGTTAAGGCACTTCCTTGGAAATGGATTTTATTTCCGGAAGCAACTCTCATTCCTACTACCGACTCAGCGGAGGAAACATTCGAAACGCCGAGCGCCGGGTATGAAGTCACCAACAAAAAGGATCGGAGGCGTAGCCCACGGGCTTTACTAGTAAAAATTTAATTTCTTAGGTGCAAGTAAAATGACGTTTTTAACACTGCTTATATATCAAAAGAACATCTTTTTGTAGTTGACTGCAACATACCTTTCCCAAAAACATGTCCATTGTTTTTTTCTTTTTTCCATAACAAGAATTTGCTGTCGAATTAATGTGCTGAAAACTGGTTCTGCGGATAGCCAAAACTTGTAATTGTGTTTTCAATTTAAAATAATTACTCAACTGGTTTATATTATTGTTATATGTATAAAGCAATTGTTTTTTGCAAGATATCCTTGGGAAGTTCATAATGTTGACGTGTTAATTAATTACTCTAGAACAAAATCTTCAAATAGTTTAAAATACTATCTGGAGGTAACATTTATATATTTACAAGATATTGTAACCAGAAAAAGGTGTGTGTATTAGGCTACAAAGGAACTAAAATGTTGCAGTCGGGTTATCTTCTACCAGACAGTGTAATATTACAAACTTTCTCCAAAACGAAGTAAAACTCGTGGATAAGAATGTTTTATGCTTCACATTATGAGTATGAGTCATGAATCTGTAGAGACAAATTATGCTAATTGAGTTCACACAATAATGTATGTCTTACAACAAAAATAACTGTATTTCTTTGATAGTAGAAGTAGTAATTTTTGACATAACATTTTCTCTTTCATCAACGTTTTCCAAAAGTGTTTTTCTCACTTCGCTTCCAATATCTGAAAGACATTCTGACACTTAGATCAAATAGTGTTTAATATTTTAGCTAAACTTATTTTTCTTCAGGTGTTTGCAAATTGCTGTTCTTGTTTTGAAAATAATTTATTGCTTATAACCTTGACCGTAGTTCTTACTCAAAATTTGAAGGTCATCAATAGGTGATTGAACCTCCAGAATATCCCGTTTGCAACTTGCAAATTTCTTCATCATAGTTATTTTACTCCTATAACCTGCTCCAAAGAGCTGCTGAGTGACACGTTTGCACATCACTAGTGTGAATTTGTGAAAAAGTTCGTATCGTGATTGTTTTCGTTATTGTTGTTTTGTTATCGTCTTTAAAAATGTGTTATTACCTATTTGTTGTTGATCGTTTTTTGATAATTATTAAATATGACATAAGGTCCTACAAATAGACCTGCAATAGTGAAATCAACATTCCAAAATTTGCATCTGTAAAAAAATTGTTACGTGTGCAAATTGGTACAAACAGTGTAAAATCAATTTAAAATAACGATTGATATGTTGCAGAGGCTGATTGTTGACGCTAACAACCCGTAACTCCTTACAACATACAGTTAAAAAAAAGATTTTAAGCAACCGCCCGCGCCCTCTGCATTTCCCCACTCTGTAAGAGTATAGCAGTGTTTCTGAACATTCAACACAAAGTACGCTTTATTTCTTAAAATTTGCAGGTACGTTTCGCACCGAAAATTAAGAAACACGTATTTTTTTTGTTTTCTTCAATTTCGATTTTTAATGGGCGTACCCCAAAAGGTGGCCCCTAAAAATAGTTTTTTGTAAATACTTAAAGAGACCCTTGATCGATTTGGATGAAATTTTGTATGCATACTAACAAAGTGAATTTATATGTATGCTAAACCATAATTTTATAAAATTCGCTAGAGGGCGCCAGTTACAGGATGCCTTTAGCTTTTTACTAAAAATTCTTATAACATTTTTATATAGGAATCGGATGTAGAATTTGATTCTCCGAAAAAAGTTATTCTTGTATTTTTTTCGTACGGCGCACCAAATTGCTTCTACGAATTCAAAATGCTAGCAATGACTTAAAAAGAAATCCGTTACAGATTCGCGCTACTGTTAACTCTCTTATTTGGCGGTGTCAAAAATTTTACGAAGCAAAAGAATTACAGTTCTAACAACTTCTTTAGTGTATTTATCCATATTTGGTATTATCTTAAGACATCTTTTTCAATTTACATTGAAAAATGTTATAAGCTATTTGCGTCCGCCACTGTATTAAATTATAAATATCTCAAAAAGGAAACTGTAACTCTGTAAGGACACGTTTCCGGATACATGTTAATATAAACTTTTTTACTGTGTTGAATCCACCCCAAAATGTTATTTCAGCAAGTATGAAGTACCTATCGGAATTTTCATGACAACTCGATTTTTCATGAAAGTAAATATCTCGTAAACGGTGTGCCTCGTACGTAAAAACACAAAAATAACATTTTTTATAGAATTAAATTCTGCATTTGATTCTGCCATAAAAAATTAGAAGAAATGTTACACAAATAAGTTACTGTAGAAAGCATCTGCCCGTAACTAGCGTCCTCTAGCGAACTTTATAAAATTATTGGTTAGAATACATGTAAATTCACTTGGTTAGTATGCATACCAAATTTTATCCAAATCGGTCAAGGGTCTCCTTTAGTATTCACAAAAAAATATTTTTGGGGCCTCTTTTTGAGGGCCAGTACGCCCATTAAACAAAATACGGGTCTCTTAATTTTCGGTGCGAAATGTACTCCCAAAGTTACCAACAATGAAATTGGAAGACTCTGTATTTAGGTTAATTTAAAATTATGGTGCAAATTTATATGACGCATTCTAACCACCATAAATATAAGTCTGAAAACGGTTCGTTACGGAGCTACAGTCTCCTGAAGACGGATCAGTCTAATCACTTTTTTGTCGACATCTTTCGCAGTAGTTGGTTAAAGTGTTTGAAATTTTATGTCTGAGCATTACCCATTTAGCTTAGTATTTCTAAACAAATTTGGTGTGTCACATTAGGAAGGGGGGGGGGGGATCACGTTATGTTTTCTTCTAAATATTATAGAACTTAACAATTTTCGAAGTTTTGCCTATAAAATCTTATTCTCATACAAAAATACACAAAAAGATATTCTTATGAAAGTATAAATAAAATAATAATTAATAATAAATAATAAAAAAATAATAAATTTAAAAATTACAAAAGTCCAAAATATTTAGTAGAACATATTACGTGAAGGAACACCTACGGTGCACTTATTTAAACAACAATTGGTGGAAGTATGTACTAGACTAAATGAGTAATAGTCAGATACATAATTTCAATATTTTATTGCAACTAGTACGAAAGTTATCGAAATAATTTGATTGGGCTATTCCGTTTTCAAGAGGCTTCACCTCAGTAACGCAGTGTTTTTGGAGACGTGTTTATAAGAACTATTTCATTTATTTTATAGACTAGAATGCGCCATTTAAAATTTGCACCATAATTCTGAACCACCCCGTACAAACCAAAAACTGGAAATGAGCCTGTTTGCTGACAATAACATATCAGTTCTTGGTTAAATATTGTTGACAGCTACATTCAAGTCAGACAGAGTCTATTTTCACTGAATTTCGTTTTCCGCGCGTTAAACAAAATTTTCCATTAAAAAACTGTGCCCCTGAATTTGCAAACCTCAGTTTGAGAAACACTGGCGTAGCACGCAACATTCCCAAAGAATCTTGCTTTACCGCTCTGCCAATCTAGCCATCGATGCCACGATAAGAGCTACAAATTTGATTGAATGGGGAAATATGTATATCTTTTTATGCCGATTGAGATGACGTCTATATAAATATAAATACTAAACGTATTAAAAGGAAATATTTATCGCAACAAATAGGTGGTGCTGCGAAATGTAAATTGAAATTAACGTGACATCGCAAGATTATAAAAAAGTCAAATTTCTTTGGAAAAAACATGAACATTGATTTAATCATACATAATGCAACGAGTGATTGAGATTTTTCGATAAAACTGTAGTGGAAGTTCACGAGTGCTGCTAGTTAAGCTGGTAATTCCACGACCGCGTAGCGGGAGTGGAATTACCTAAACCTTAACTAACACGAGGTACCTAACTTACACCACAATTTTATCAAAGAAAAATCGAATTACAAGTCGTATTCGTCTTTACTATATCACTCACATTAATTTTGACGCATTTTTGGTCACATTAAACTAGTCGGAAATGCTCGGGTGTTTTCAGGAATCAGCGTAGTATTGCTTTCAAATGTTTTGTAGTGGCGTCCTTTTGTAAATTTAATTTTTTTTAAATTTCTTATTTACTGTTGCTGTGAAGTGTTGTAAAACTGGATCGTTTTTAGGAAAAATCGTTAAGTGGTATTTCATAACATTTTGGAGGGTATGTACATTATTTTGTGCTAAAACTTTAGTTCATATAACCTGTCAAACAAGATACAATTTAATGTAAATATATATTTATGTTTTTTAATGCATATTAGCATGTTATTATTATATTTATTATAGGTGTACACTAAAAATTGGTTCAATTGGGTCATGATTTAAACTATGATTTGAAGACTCGCGATTCATGTTTGTTGACATTGACATCGTTATCATCGGCTACCATCGACGTTTCTCGTATTTTGCTTCTTGCTTGTGGGCGACAGAGACAGTTATTGTTTTTAATTCATAAATAATGTTATAATTAAATATGATTTTTACTTCTGCCCGAAGCAATGGAAAACTGTATTAAAATAATAATAAATATACCCAAATGTAAGTGCAAACATAAGTTTTAAACGCGTTAATTTCAGACTTAAGAGCGATTATCCGGAGCTACTATGGGTTTAATCACTTATTTAGATAGAATCATGCAGTTTAATCAGTATGAAACAAAAGCGATTTGTTCGTTTTATGAAAGGGGAAATTTGTGATCAGTTCAATGAAATTTAAAAAATCAATTAAAATCCATCAAACAATTTAAATAAAAACAAATCAATCAACTAAAAAAACAAATTTTTGATTTTTTTAAATCGTGGTTCTAACTTCAACCGTTCTGAAGTAATTACGAGTTTACCATTTTTCTCCTACAACTTTGATGGGCTGTAACACTTAAGAGCAGCCTTTTTTAAACGACTTTGTTGGTCAATCATTATGTTTTTGACCCAAGAATTCAGATCTCAGTTATTTTGAAATATTAAAAAGATCGTATGTAAAGTCAAAACGAAATATTTGCATTTTTTTCAAACAAAAATAATTTTTCAAATAACAAACTTCTCAAATTTCCTTGAAATCTAAAAAATTATTTATGGTAGCTAATTATTAACAAATTATCAAATTTTAAGCTATTATATAATTATTAAATAACACCAGAATCATTTCACATTCTTTGGATTTGATAAATAATTACCAATTAGAATTTTAACCAGTCAAAGATACAGTGTAGTTATTAGCTTATACGTCACTCGTAAAAAGCTAAAACAACCGAAACTTTCACTAGGCAGCAGTTTTTATGACAGCACAATTGTTA
Organism: Ctenicera cuprea; assembly: GCA_958336395.1. Taxonomy (NCBI): domain Eukaryota; kingdom Metazoa; phylum Arthropoda; class Insecta; order Coleoptera; family Elateridae; genus Ctenicera; species Ctenicera cuprea. The sequence goes on from OY284488.1 coordinate 48,177,546, forward strand.
ATTAGTCAATTCAGTATCATCAACGTTCAATGTTGGCCTAAACTTAATTTCCATAGCTATAAAATTTGTATAGTAAGTGCATTTTAGTACTAATAGTATGCATTATTATATAATAATAACTGGTTTGTTTTAAAACAGATATTCCTAATATCTACCATCACCTGCTAGTGGATTTCTCTAGCGAGGTCACTAGTGTTATCATTTAATTTAGATGTTATAATACAAGTTATAAAACAATGGATAAACGAATCTAATTAATAAGTTATATTTGATCACGATATTTAATAATTCCGTTGGTAATAAACGTAGCTTTTTAGAATGTTCTTAAAATTGTTGTTATTTTGTATCTTAGATGGCTTAAAGATGCTAAAGTATTGAGCTTTGTTTTTCTTAATTCTGTCTTCCCCATTGGTACGTATAACAATGGTAAAACATTGTTTTGTCCTTTTATACAGCACGAGCAGAAAAACGTTTTACCATATCGAGTACATCCAATTATTCTTCCCTGTTCTTTCTCTTATAAGTAACAGGTATAATAATACGATCACTTTAAATTTTAACCACTTACTTTCACTTGAATATCCATTGTAAAATATTTCAATTTGTGTCTTTTACGATCATTTTTGTATTGTTAAAAATGCAAGAAATACAAAACCAAACAAAACTGATGTTAGTCTCACTTAACGAACACGGAAATAGCCCAATGAATGACCTTTGCAAGTGATCGTAGATTAATAAATATTTATTTTTAATAGAATTATACAGTGCGTTTAGGTGTAATGCACTATTTTTTGTGAAATTGTATAATCAATTTATCGGAAATAGTTTTTGCTTGTTTTTATAAAGGAAAAAGTATTAAATTTTCTCATACAGGATGTTTTTTATTTTATTTTGTTCTTTAATTGAGAGCAGCAAACTACATTATTACGAAAAGATAAAAAAAATTATTTGAAAGGGGTGTTAAAAACTGAGTTTTATAGTATATAATTTTGAATAAAATCGGCCGTTATTTATTTTATGGGCAATTTAATCGTATCAACCGGTCACGCACGCGCGTAGAAGTTCTTTTATCCCCCCAGTTAGCGCGAAAATTCGCTTCTTGCCCTGTTTTCTAATTATTTGACATCCGAATAGTCAAATTTAATAAGATTTTCATTGTTACAACAAACTTTGAAAGATAGTTGACGGCCAATCATAGTGCAATTTTTACCAAATTCACAAGTGAAGCATAAAATTCAGTTCGTAAAATCTTTTTCAAATAACTTTTTTTTTGTATCTTTTCAGAACACCGTGACGTTATCGATATTAAAAAAAATCAAAATTAAAACACTTTGTATCAGAAAACCATTATCAATTTTTCCCCCACTAACAACAAAAAATTGTTTTTATACCTATACTGCAGTCGATCCAGGGACACGCTGCGCTGCGTATTGAAGTTTATATTTTTGCTATTTGCTATTCTTATTCTTTTCACTATGGTGAAATAATTTAAATTTATTTTATTTTATGTATACATGTGTCCCCTTTCATCAGCTGACGCTATTTAGGCTTTCTCCGGTATCCATCCAGTTTGTGCGTAATAGCAGTATTTAGATAGACTTACAGCGTTAGGTGAATTCTGAACTACCTACACAATTTTTAGAGCGGCAAAGTATACCCGATAAACGTGAGCAGATTAATAGACCTAAGACGACTTAAAGCCGGAATCGAACTGAGGGTACTGTTAGTATTATTTTCATGTAAATTTTTGAAATCGAGATTTTAATGAAAAAAACCTGTTTTGGATTCCCAGAAACCCAAAAAATGATTTTAAAAACATTTCTGTGTGGCAGTAGGTGGGGGTATGTGCGCTCCATAACTTCGTAACGGATGATCCAATTTCCATAAGCTACAGAATGTGGCGGTGTATCAGAATTTCATCGAGGAAGTAAGCTTTTAAAAAAATTCGAAACCGGAAGTTGGACATGGAATTATTTAAATCCAAAAACGAAATCTGACAGAGGACCCCAGAGCAAATCGACGTTTTTTTCTGGACATTCTAGCTCTAAAATGGCACGCGCTAATTTTTAAAAAAATTTTACTTTAGCGCCTTATTCCTCAAAAACTATTTGACAGATTGGATCAATTTTTCTGTCGTAATAGGCCTATCCACACACAATGTCACTGTGTACGCAGAATAATTTTTAGGTGCAGCAAAAATTAGACGAGTTAATTTCTCCCACCCAAATTTTGGCTTCCCTTTGTAGTTTTTTTTAATCCCAAGAAATCTTTGGTAGGTTCTCAATGTAGGTTTGTTTTGTACCGCCACTACCGTGGGGCTACAACGTTGTGCATAAATACTTTTGAACATAGGAAAAGTAAAGTTTCGCATGTATGGGAAAGTACAGGCGAAGTGCGTTGCTCATTTTTTATTTCTATGCTACGGGGGGGGGGGGGGGACCTACTCCCGAAGTCATACAGTCCCCCCACTTCAATCTTACTTGTGCAGACATACATACATGGACAGTCACCCTGCAAGGGAATCGAACCCGAAAGCGTTTGGTAAAGCAGTGCCAAAGCCAGCGGTCCCAACTGCTGCTCCACTGCCCGCCATAGAAATGTTTAAATGTATTTAAAATGTTATTTAAAATCATACAGTTTGCACATAGCTAAGCTAACGTCAATTCACAATAGCTGCTGTTGTTATATGTTCCTTTTAAAAAACATCAAATTTCATTAAAGTCAAAATTTTAAATTTAAATTTTATTTGAATTTTGCAGAAATTATAATAAAAAAATTGTTATTCCAAAAATATGTTAATCCTTCCCGAAATTTTAAGTTACATTTCAAATAAAGTATAAATTCAGTAATTTTAATAAAATTTAATTCATATTGTTTTACTGTTTGTATTTGTAAAACTCATATTATGTCGACCTAAAAAATATATAACATAATTTTTTTTTATATTTTAGGTTTGCCCTTTTCCCTTAATCGTATCATCAACATGTCTTCCAATGAGAGTGAAATGGAAATCTGGCGAGCTTTAGATTGACAGTTGATAGGCGCTGTTATCTCACAGCCCCCCCTATATAAACATTGTTGGGATGGGTAGAGTGGTTTGTGTTGTCTCGAACCGCGTGCCGCGAACGTGTGTTTGAATTTCTGCGGCCGCGATATTCAGTGTGTTTTATAGAAAAGACTTTCCTTTTTATTTAATTAAACATAGTTCTGTATTGTGTTGTTTTAACAATCAACAATACAAAAAATAGTTAACGTTTATGTTGAATTGTTGATGACTTGTATGTGACAAATTCAAGTGCAACCAAAGTCATGGCATCTACTAAAGAGGATAAAATTAGGAGTGCGAGTCCGTTGAAATGTTGCCAAAGTACTACGTCGGTTACGTCGGCGTCGGTTTCAAACGACGAAGAAATTGGTGAAGCAATGAATGAATTGTTGCCGACAAGCGGTGGAAACCCTCTTGATACTTGCAACAACAATTACAACTTCCATGCTAACAACCAGCAGATGAAGAATCACACGTTTCCAAAGCGACCGCCTGCTGATTTGATTTTCGATAATATTAGATACACCACGTGGACATGGTCCATGACACGGTTTCGAAGAGGTACGTATTTAAGTTTATGTATGAGTACATCAATATGTTCTTGTTATTCTATCTATACCCTGACTTACATTGTGGTGGCAAATTTACCTACATTTAATTTATTTAAAATATGCAGTTCACTGAGTTGTATTGCCTGCAGAACTCTTTATGGAATTTCACAAAATTCAATTTCGTAGTTGAAACTTGTAATGCAACAACAAAAACAAAATAACAAGTTTGAGATTTTATCAGAATTTGGAAAGTGTTTCAATACAGTACAATTTCAAGCTTTGAATATTGCTTAAATTGTTTCTTAAAATGAGGAAGGAATCAAAATACTTAACAACTTTCTAAAAGATAAAGGTACGAAAAGTAATGCCGCGTTGTGAAAGAAACATTTTAAATCTTGTACGTAGTTTTGCCAGTAGAAATAAATGACTTTGCTGCGTGGGTTGTCCATAAAAAAATAAATCAAAAAATTAAACTCCAATTTAAGAAGCTATTTTAAGATTTTCTATCATAAACAATGATAAGAGCCGCGGTGGCGTTGTGGATGAGCACCAACCGGTTCCGGGATCGAACCCCGGGTTGGTCTGAATATTTGTACGCGTAAGACGGGGGCTAATAAACCTGGTAGTTAACGCATCTACATAATGCATATTAAAAAAAATAAATTAGTTAAATTTTCGCCATAAATTTTAAATCGTAAATAAAATTGTTTAAGGCTGAACAAAAAAAATCGAAAGGTGTAAATTGAAGTGTTTATCAAAGTTGATATCCCATAGTATCTTACACTTCTAAGTAGTAAACAAATCTAAAATTATTTAATTAGTACGCTAATTATTTACAACTAGATAACATTAAAATGTGATCGCATCTAAATATTTTGAGTAATTTGTATATAAAATGATTAAATAAATAAACAAACTTGATAACCTGTTTGACCAATCGTACAATTTGTTAAAAGCTTGATTTTATTATTGGGTTTTGTGAAAATGCGAATTGTTAAAACTTAAAAACTATGATGGTGTTTTCGAACCTAAAAATATTTCTAACTGCGTGTTAAACACTAATTAGCCAATTAGTATCCAAGTAAAACCGCAGCTAAAAAGCAAAAACACAGCGTAAAATATCCATTTAAATTTTAAAATTTGACTATTCTAAAACTAAACGTAAATGTTTTATTTAAAATAGTTTATAAAACATAAACCCAAAAATATATTTACCTTAAGTACCTACCAAGCAAACATATGCAAATTTTACTATTCTGGGTTTTTTGTAAAAATCCTGTTTGGTAACTCAAAAAATTGAATTTGATAAATACTTTTCTGCATGAAATAGTCCAAAGTCCGCATAAAAAATTCCATATCTATATTAGAAGAAAACCTCATGTTTACGACGGGGCATGCATTTAAATAAAAAAAGGGAACAAGTAGTGCAATGTCAATATCACTGGAGGATATTATCATCTATTCATCGACCAATATTTCCACTCTTTTCAAAAATCATACATCAAGCAATTATAGGCGTCGGAGACGATTGCATTTCTTGGCATTGCTTTGTAAACAAACAGTTATTGTAATGCAGAATTTCTATTCCAATACAGAGAGCTTTAACTACAACTTTAACTAAAATTTGAAAGTTTTGATGTGTTTGTAACCTTGCCAAATATCCGCCATGTAGTTGCACGCACAACACATTAGTGGTTGGTATTTTGTTTGAATAGCGTCTTATAAATAACTAGCAGTCATTTTCAAATTTTATTGATAATTTTATTGAGACCTAAAACGTTTTTGACAAAAATAAAATTGTGTTGAAAGATTTTTGCTTTCGATTTAAAAGTGTTACTTGTCGCGCTTTTATTATTTAAGTTTTATAAACCATAAACAACCAAAATATCATCTTTTGCATATTTTAAAAGAAATAACAAGCTTTTATTGTAAAAATTCTATTGATGGAAAGGTGTAAAATCGAAAACTTTTGAATGTTTATTTAACTATTAATCATTATAAATTCAAGTTCAAATATTAGCTCGTTAGTTCAAATAAATTCAAATTTTAAAACACTTTCACTGTTAATGACATAAACAGATAGAGCGAGTTTGTGGCTTTAGTTCAAATATTGGCCGGTTACTGGTTAAATAAATTTGAAATCGTTTTTGGAAAATATTTTCAGTATTAGGGGAAAATCGATACAGCGAGTTTACGGCTTTAAGCCAAATACTAGCGGAACCCGTGGGCTATGCGTGACCTTTTTTTTGTTTATTTTTTCTGATTAATAAATAAGCTAATTAAGTAGTAGTTAGTGTAGCCGACCGCGGATCGATGTCTTATAGTTTTATGAATTCTGTAGGGATTGCTGTAACATTCTACATATTAAATCCGGATCCCTTCGACCTCTCCCAAATTGAGAGGAATGCTGCCGCTGACATTATACAACTCAACGGCGCGCGGCGGGCCTTATGTTTTTTGAAATTGCCAAAACAAAAACGGAGCGCGTAGCCTACTGGTACAGTTAGTTCTTCCCTAAATGCAGCAGTTTAATCCTAGCGCGTTTGTTACTGCAATCGAGCTCCCAATATTTGGGCCAAGTTTAGTTTAAGTTTCATCTTAGCCTATGTATTTTTAAACATGAGCATAACCTTGTCCGTACACGATAAACAAAATCAAATTGGTTCGTTCCATCTCATAGCTAAACCTGAGGTGGCAATATTTATTTAACAAATGTAAGAGCACAAATAGCTTATAATGTAATTGTACAATGTCTATTTGACCAGTTACTGCTTTTACTTGTAGATATTTCGGGATTTAATATATAGTTTAGCGTCCTTTACAGCATAACTGAATAAAATTCACCGTAAGTACGTCGTACAGTTGCAGTGGGGCCCGAGATTAAAGAGCTTGAGTTCCCGCCGTTAACGGCCCCTATACCATGTTTTTCCCAATGGCGCAATCGATGTCACCGACTATGTAATAATACAAACAAATAGTGGACTCCTAAATTAGTCTTACGCAACGCTGCGTAACTTCCCACGATAGCGTTGAAATGACTGAATATGAGCGCAGGCGGAAGGGAATTACTGGAGCAAAGATCGGCCGCGCGCTAAGGCAGCCGAAAGCTGAGACCGTCGAAGATCGGTGCTTTTAATATATGGAAGATAGATAGATAAGGGGGTTAGTTAAATACATTTTAAATCTTTTAAAATCAATATTGTCACATTCAAAATGTTTAAAACTAAAATTTTGTACCATTTAAAATCAATAAATCCTTTTTAGTGTTTTAAACCAGAGTTTGGTTGATTTTAATCAACTGACCAGCAAATCAGGTACATGCATGTAGCACCGACTTTGCAATTGTTGTTATTCATCACCTATTTGCAAAGTACAAAAAAAATACTTAAATTTTAACTAATTAGTCATTATTAGAAAAATCATGAAAGCCGATTTATATTAAAAAAAATCGATTTAGTATATAAAATTGCTGTTTTTTTCATTTTTGTTGTTTTACAAACCGATATTTTAATACTTTCTGATAAACGCATGTAACGAATTTGAGGTTTAAATTGTAACTTAAATTTTCTATTAAAATTCAAATTGGTTCCCGGTTATTGTGTTGCGGTAGGCGGTTATAGGAAGTATAACGTTGTCAAGAATAAAAATCGACTACATTTGTATTTAAATGTTTCTATTATAGTAACTAGAAATATACAATTTTATTTTAATGGCTTTGATGTAGTATTTTTCTAATAAAATCAATTATAGCTAACTAATTATGCAATTAGTGTGCATAAAATTTGCAATAATCTTTATAAAACAAGTGTCGTAAAGATTATTGGTGTGATTATTTGTTTAAGTATTAATTAAACGTGCGGTTTACAAAAACTCGCGTCACTTAAGCATCTAATAAAAAATTAATAATCATAATTTCTTATAGCGTCTGCATCACTAGATTGGCACTATAAGGCTAACAAGTGCTTATAAGAAGGCTGACAACATTAATATGATTATCATTTTCAATAGGTTTTCCTCATAGGGCAAAGGTTGCGTTTTATTTGCAAACTATTTTTTTATTCGCACAAAATACATGCACTTCCTCTAATTTTAATGTCAATAAAAGTGTATGTTTTTTAATTGCAATATAAATCACGTTTCTGGTATTTCCATATTCTTAATTGTCTGCAGAGTATAATTTCGCTATTTTAAATTTGCAACCTTGAACGTAGTTGAACTGCATGTAATCGTTCCCTCGTCTCACAATTTTACTTTCACACTTTCGATTGTAACCGCCAAAATATGCCCCAGGTTGATCCACGGGCAACCGAAACATTCCTCTACCGAGTGATTTTTTTAAATGTTTTCTAATCTACAACTAGAGAGCTTTAGGAGCATCTTTCTAATAAATAGCGCAATTTATTATGAAACATACCAACATTTTAACAATAACTTTTAATAGCATGTGGAACTAGTTCTTGCTCTACACCACAATGACTAATGATAATCTTGACTAAGATGTTGCAAATAGGAATTAAGAAAAACAAGTCTAGGCTTGGAATTAGAAAAAAAAAAAGTTTATGATTTTCATTTTCACATCCGGGTAGTGATTCAAAATACCATTTTTAATTTAAAGCAGTAAATATAACCAGAGATTTTCTAGGAAATCATCCTTCAACTGGTTCGCAACAACAACAACAACTACCTAAAAGATAATCTTGACTTTAACATGCTGCATATTGTAACAATTTAGAAAAACAAGTTGTGAATTGGAATTAGGAAAAAAATAAAATTTATGGTTTAATTTCCACATCTTCTTGGTGATAAAAATTACCATTTCTAATTTACTCCACAGTTGTAACTATAACCGGGTATTTTCTAAGAAATCAGTCTTCCTCTGGTTGACAACAACAACAAGCTTTAAGAAACAAGCGCATATCTACTTGCTTTATTTATATTTGCAAAAAAAACGATTAATTATTCCACCTTACCAGTAATGTGGTGGTTCTCCTCTAGTTTTTCTTAGCGTTACCTGAGCTTGGTCACGTCTCCAAGTCAGTTTTTTTTTTATTTTACCTGAGAGCTGGATGCTGCCAATAACCCGTTAATAAGATTAAGTTAATGGGTGCAATAATCAACAAAGTCAAAAATGAACGTAGAAGTTGAACAGAGAAGCTTCCAAGGCGATATATTTACGTTTTTATTACCTGAGATTTTTAGAAAAGGCGGGTGGTAGAATAACGGAACTCTTTCACAAAAGTTGTAGAAAATTCAATTTGTCAACAAAATATTAATTTTCTGTTGCTTTAATGTTGTAGTAGATCTGATTCGTATCCAAATATTTAACAAGAAACCTTCTTTCTAAATATTTTGACCTCATGACATTTCCTCCCCAAAGAATTTCGTATCTTATATTTATCCGTAAACTGATTAGCGACAAAATGGTCCGAGTTTTAGAGTTGTATATATTGTGGGAGTAATACAATTTATTGTGGACATTGCTCTTTTACGTGAATCAGAGTTGTATATGAAATGATTAATAGAAGATAGTGACAAATGATCATGATGATATAATCCCGTATACAGAAAAGGAGTATAAGGATCGAAAGGGCATTGCGATCAAGCACATTTTTATCTGAAACATTATTAAATATCATGCCGGAATTAATTAACTATAGTTTACTCTGGAAGAGTTGATAATTACTTCCCAGAAGTAATAGAAGTTTGTAATAGAAGTTAGATAATTAATTGGTAGATAAAAGATACAACAAGCTTACCTATTTGTCAAATTGATCGAATATTTTCTGTCGATATTAACAATAGCGTAGTGAACTAAATGCATACGTATAATTAGCCAGTACATGAGTTCATCCAAATATCTAAAGTAAATATTTAACTACCGAAAAGCAACAATGTAATACCTGTTTGAAACATAATAACTATCTACTGGATACAGATACCAACTTAGACGTTTGACTTTTAATCGAAAAAAAATCACAGTAACAACTTGAAGTTAGGTATTTAAAATACAGTTTTTACTTCCGTATTCGGTGACAGATGGACATGGTATTTTTTTAATTGGTTAAAAGTATGCTGTATCCGTTTTGTAAATGTACAATTCTTAACCGTTACATAAACTGTTTGGTTGCGTTGCCTAGTAAACCTAAATAAATTTCCGCCTATACAACCAAATACGTAGGTAATCTTGGAAAAATTTGCAAAAGGCCCTCTTCTTTAAAAATTGACTTTCTCTTTTAACGCGATTTAATTGAGTAGATTTAAATCCGGTGAATTTGGTGGCCATTGAGCTGCTTCAACAAATGATGATATTTATGATTATTACACTAGGTGAAGGTGCACCTGATACTCAGCTAGTAAGTCAATTTTGTAGATGAGAAATGTAATTATCAGCATTCATTTTAATCTGTAAAAAACAAGCGACTCTTTCCATTATATAGAAATAACACATGAAATCAACTTTTTTTGAAAACCTTTCATGGTAGAGCCGCTGTGGGATGATTTTTTTCTTGTTGTGGAATCAATATGATTAATGATCGACGTTCTTTAGCTCCTGTAGAAATTAAGGATCTGCGTTTTATTGCCGCACCCGGTATAATAAACGTTTTTCCATTAAACTTTCATAAATATTCAAAACATTTTGTGTAAACTTTAAACGACACGGTTACACTGGTTTTGGTGATTAATCCCGCAAATTGCGTTCAATACCTATTATTTATAATTAGTTTTAATTTCAATATTAAGTCAAGTGTAACAATACAATAATATTTTCTGTAGAAATTTTTACAGTGTAGGTCTAAAACGTTTACTGGGACATTTTTTCCTGATTTCTGTAATTACAGTTATGGTTCAACAGATAAAAATGTAGAAAGCCAAAGCCTGAAACTACCAGACATTATAATTAACTAAAGAAACAAAGAGGACATCGCTATAATTAGAGTAATTTACTTTGGGACGCTTTTGTGTTTTATTTTTGTTGATATGAATCATCCTCTCGTTTAAAAATTGTTGCTGTTACTTATCCGAAATTTTGCTCTAAAAACGTAAGGGTATAACAATAGTAAAATAGAGAGTTGGGATTCGAACCCAGAACCAATGGGATGGAGTGCAAAGTAGATTACTTACTGAAACACATTTTTTTAAATTTAAGTTATAGTACTTACATTATTATTTAATTTCTGTTTATTCTTTTATTATGGCGAAATAATGAATTACAACATTGCTCACTTATTATATTGAAATAAAGATAAATGTTCAAAAAATCAAAATTAAAACAAACTTTTTAAATTATAATATTGAAAATACATAAATTACTATTTGAGTATGCACAAATTATTTATACTATGAAGTCATTTTGAAATTAGCATTTATAATGAGTAGCTATTATGTTGTAATTCAGCATAATGAGTGTTTATTTTGTAGTACCCTTAGCTCCCAACAGGCTTTACTGGTTAACTGTATGAACAGTAACATTATTAACATTAATGAAATGCTTCCTATGCTTATTAAAGGCTGTGCACTATTATTAACAGTGGCGTAGCTGAAATTTATGAGGCCCCCCCGCAAGATTACTTTTTTGAGGCCCTTTATTAACTATTCAGAATCGTGTACTGACGCAAACATCGATGTTATTTTAAGGTTCTTTTTAGCAGATTCCTCTTTTGCTTTTTGAAGCTTCCGTTTTTGAGCACCACTTGCATAAAACCTCTTTCCCGCACTGGACATATTGCAGATTCACGAAAAACAATTAAAAATTAAAAACTACCCGCAATATTTACTAAATTGTTTTTCTTTTCATAAAACTATTAACAATCACACATCTACACGATTTCTTACAGACTGAGGGCCCTACATCTAGTTAACATGCAGTTAGACTAAACAAGTTAAATGTTAAATAAAGACCCTTCAAATTTCTGATTTCTGAAGTTATGTTTAATAACATAGATGCGATTTATTGCTGTGACCAATAACTGAAACAAAACAAATATATGGGCGGTTGAGAACACTATAGCTTTGTTTGGACTGACTGTTTTATTTTGTTTTCGATAACACAACCTGATGATTTCTTAGAATGTGTTACACTCAAATTTCAAGTTGTTGTATATCGGTATTCTTTGCATTTCTACTTTAAAGGCACTGATAATTTTAAAGAGGTCCTAATTTTACAATTACTTTATCTCGGCCGCTGCGTAAATTAGGGGCCCCCTTGGCTCGGGGGCCCCCCCGCAATGCGGGGTCTGCGGGGCCTTCCGCTACGCCACTGATTATTAATGCGTTAATTGTGCTACATTACTTGGCGTTTTATCAGGGTTATAATGGAACAGTTCAGTTCAGATTTTACAATATCAACACAATTTTTTCCAACCGAAACTATGAAATGCCGTTTTACTTTTAATTGACAGCGATTTTTGCAAAATAAAAGCAAAAGTTTTGCATAATTTAGCAATATGTCACAGATATTTGTATTAAATTAAATATATTTTAGATATTTGTAATTATTCCAAACTATTTTCGACATTCATAAATATTTCTGAGATATTTTTAAAAGTATCTTAGAGATAATTTGAAACACCCTCATGTTACAATTAAATAGTAGACGTTTGTTTATTATGGTACTTAAATTTAAAATATTTACATCTAAAAAGTAGTGCATGTCATTTAACATTTCTTAAACTTTTACAACTAATTTATTTCTGCCGATTATATTGCAAATATCTTAGATATTCATATTTTAGGTAGAAAAACTTCTGTAAACATGTTTTAAAAATATCTATAGGATTTTAATAAATAGTTAAAAATGTGTATAGAATATGTCGAATTTAACTATTTAGGAGAATCGCAAAGACCTAACAGAGATGGGGATTGCTACTCTCGCCATACCGTCTTGGGGCATTGCTTCCACGTAGAAATACGGATTCGTCTATGTCCACAATTCTTGTTTGCACATTCTGAGACATTCGACATTACGCATTTTACGCGTTCTCTGGCAGCTCTGACGGGGAGAGCCCTGCACTGTGCCTGAACTCATAAATCACTAAATTTTAGTGATTTGTGCATGAATTAACTGAATATCAGTTAGTTTTGATTAAAATGTAATTGGACGTACTACGTGCTATGTACCCAAGGAAACTTCTTGGGTGCGACTGGTCCTTCGCACCCATGTTCTCGCCGCCCCTGTACAAAACTATACATATTTTACGTTACGAATTAAATTTAAGACCTTCAAATTCGTTTATAATAATATCAACAATCTAAACAACACATAAAATTATTTCCTGTCGTGCTCTTAGCGATCCTTAATTGCTAAATTACAATTAATCCAACCTTTATATTCAACACATATGTGTAAAAATAATAGAGAGCGCTTTGCGTTGATTATAATTGAATAGAGCTGAATGTACGTCAAGGCTGCATAATAATAATGGATTAATTTGACGTAATTATTCAGAGAGCAACCCAGTCCCATAAACAATACTCACGCGGTCTTTATGAATCGTGTGGTGAAACACCTTTTGTTACTTTATCATCCGTGCACGTGGAAAATATGATAAAAACACAAAACCGATAACCACATAAATTCAAGGAAGTATGAGACACGAACACTCTAATCACATGAAATTTATCAGCGGAAGCATTGGTCATACGCATACTTAAAATAGAAAATTAGTTAGTAACAAACCTGCAGAGACAATGGGGATTCAGTATTTTTTTTTACTTTAAATTAATGTAAATCAATTAAATAATTTCATATATGAAAACAAAATACAGAAATTAATACAAGGTTAATTGTTTGTTTGCTTCGTGACTATTAGAAGTTTTAAAATTTTGTTCTGCTTCGCTTCGGGCGTGTAGTTTCTCTAGAATATTTTTTTTTTAAATTAGATAACTAACAAACAAAAAGGTGGGTAAATAGAGGCGTATTCTATTTAAAATGTATCAGAAAACCTTACCGCTCGAAATTATTTAATCAAACAATATTTTAATAGAAAATTTAATGTTTTTATGACTAATGAAGCAATGTAAAGGTCATTTACCAAATGACCTCGAATTAGTACCGTCTGTATCAATAATAACATTAGTGACTGAGTTTACAACACAAAGGAACCTTTCAGGTCATTGCCAAATGTACATACATTTTAATTTTAAATTAAATTAAGAGAAACGTGATCGTTATTAGTTGTAATTATTAAGTTTAAAGAAAATACTTTGAACTAGTTACGTTGCACAACGGTTATATAACATAATTACTTTCATAATCTAAAAATATACATAAATTGACCGAGTGCAGGAGAAATTTGGCCTAATTTTGGCTCCAAAATTTTAATACTTACGGAAATCAAAGGTGTGAAGCACACAACAGTGCGGTTCTGCAATTGGATTAAAATTATGCAAAGTGTACTACTTATAAATATGTACATACATTCTGAAGACCTTATGAAATACATAATTATTAAATAACCAAGTAAATTATACCCAATAAATTTGAAATGCCAAAAAAAAATCACTGAAATGGCAAAAAGGTGGGTCCACTACGCGGTTGTAATTGCAACATGAAATATGAAAGTCTTTTCTGGGGTCAAAAGTTTTTACAGTGAAACTGGTCTAGATTATGGCTACTGTATTTAATATTTATTGTCGAAAATGTTGAATTGCCAAATGCATCCCATAAAAGTTAATTACGTTGACCTTAATTGTTCTAATTTTTCCACGCTCTGTAAGAAGCGACAATAAAGATTTTGCAATAATACTTTCAGCGTAATATAAATTTAAATTTCAGAAGTACCTAATCCTACTTTCAAACATAATACGCTGAATGTATACTCACGCCCGCTTCCACTCAAATTTCATAATTTTTTGAGCATGTGGGTCAAGCAGAGAGAGTAAAAATGCGAATGTGTTACTTAACGTATTAGAATCAAAATGCGTGCAAATTTAATTAATCATTAAAAAGTTATTTACTACGAGTTTTCCTATTTTACGAACATAGCCGCCTAGATTTATAGTAAAAGGAAATCGTGTAAATTTCACTTTCAGGAACTTTGTAGTATATGGCATAGCTGGAAACTGGTTAAAGGCCAAGGTTGTTTGATATTCAATATCACTTGTTATGTATTATTTCTGCAAAAATTTTTATGATCTCTCGGTGCAATAATGCGAATAGAGTTTAAATCCAAGGCAGGTCAAGATAATTTTATAATAACTTCATTTACCGCTACATTACTTGCAGTAAATTAATTCCATTTTACGCCAGTGCCATTAACCGACCTTTTAAATAATTTACTTCATATTTTGCATTGCTAAAATAACTGAACTCTTCATTTTTAATAACGTCACTGACGCGTTGTTTAACCAGTGGCGTAGGACTTTAAAATCGCCCTCGCATCAAATCACTTTGTTAAAATGCCTTTAATTAGCTAATCCAGAACCGGATGCAGCTTCAATATTTATTATAGTTTTTATTTTAAAAATTGACTCTATTCTCTTATGCATTACTACGCCTACTTCTTCTAAAGTTACGTATATTACTTTAAATTAAACTATTATTGATTTTTTATTATTTTTAATAGAGTGTGTTACTAATAAATTTGTGATTGTTACAGAACGCAAAGAAATATTGCACGGAGTTTCCGGCAGATTCAAATCCGGGGAACTATCAGCAATAATGGGACCATCGGGAGCAGGAAAAACAACTCTACTGAATGTCCTTGCGGGATACACGTAAGCATAAAAATAGTTTCCTTGCCTTGTGGTACTTGACTGAAATTCGTGTTGTATATTTTAGCTTAAACCTTGACCTTTGGTATTAGAAGTTCCAAAATCTGCTTTTGGTTCGGTTATAAATTTGTGCTCTAGGATGTCTAAAGTTCAAATTAAAAAACAGCATTCACACGAAAAACTTGAAAGTCACTTTACAACTCTTTGCCGTTTCAAAAAAAAAACATTACAAAGTACATTTTTCGTAATTTCAGAACGAGAGGTAGTTCAGGAGTAGTTCAAGTAAATAACACCGTGAGGGACCAAAGTTTGCGATTTAAAAAATTAACTGCGTACATTCCACAAGAAGAAGAATTAAGACTGGAATTGACGGCCATGGAAGCCATGAACTTTGCTACAAACCTAAAATTGGGGTACACGGTTTCTCATGAGTACAAAAAGCAACAGGTACGGTTTAGCTGTAATTAATTAATAGTTTAAAGTTTGACAAATTTAGACGCAAAGTGCAAAATCCAAACTAGGCACTGCCCTAGTTACCTACACCCTTCCTACCACTAAGAGATTATATTACATTTTTTTATTGCGGTAGATATTTGAAATTATTTAACGCTAAGCAAATAAATATTTTTTAAACACAATTCTTAATTTTTTTGTTCACTGCTGGAATAGCGTGCTGCTAGATTGTTGTCTAAATTTCCAAGCATTAAATGTTTAAAAATCTAAAACTTCCACAATAATAAAAAATACTTAAAAATGAAAGCCACAAACGATGGAAAATTTTCTTGAATTTCTCCCTGCAGAACAAATTTCATTGCCTTTCACTGTACACCAAAATAACACTGACAGGCCAAGCTTTCATTTTTAGCTCCACCAATTTATTTGTGTCTTACAGAACACATAAGGAAATTAAATTTGTATTGCATTTTAGATCAGAGGTTTTATGTTTTAAGAACGCATTTGCTCGATAATGAAACAAATCAAGAAATGAGATTCTGATCTTGACTTCAATTAACCTTACAACAAATCGGTAATTTACAAAATGTTAATCTAGAACTTATTTAATAGATTTAAATATATTCTTAAATATACAAATTTGATTTGCTGTTTATGTTTAAAACCTAAAGGTTAAGAAAATGTTGAAATAATAGTTACATCTCCATACTTAAAAGTAAGAAATATTTAATTCGTTAGTTGTATTTACAGAAAACAGAAACAAACTTGAATTCCTTAAACATTAACGTTAAAAGCATTAGCACTTCTGATGTCTTCTTTTACATTTAAGTATCCTATAATAATTATTCCCCGTTTAACTTTTGTACCTTTATATGCGTACTTTGGTGAATCTTGTAACAAGCACAAAATACGTTTTTTAGCCCATTATACTGCAACATAATAATTTAAAAAAGATTTTCTAGATAATAATCGAGTTAATAATGTGTAATTAAACAGCCTCAATCACTGTTAATGCATTTTTTTCTAATTTCCACTTGTAAAAGATGACACTTCGCTTATAAATTATTGAACTGCAAATCTTATTGGGTTTTCAAGCCTGTATACAAGATAGCCAGCCCATTTTCGATTTAGTATGTGAGCGACTTTGTTGTTATTAAAATTACAAACAAAACGTTTGGATCTTATTGTCCCATTTTTATGACGAATTCGATTATAAAAGCAAAAATTGAAAATATTTTTTGGCTTTTGAACTACATGCGAAAAGTGAAATTTTAACTATTTCTATTAGGTACTCTATATACAACTCGTCTACTTCCGCAAGTCTATGAAAATGCCATAGGAGTTTTTAATATACTTTTTATTAACATTGAAGGATTTCTTCTCTTTTGAGTTATGACAAAAATATACGTTTTTTTTAAATGAAAACTACAAAAATAATCTTTAATAGTTTCTCTATTTTGAAAAAAAACTCAATATATATTTGGAAAGCATAAGTCAGGGCCTCCTATGGTTTCCCTTAAAGAAATTATAAGTTTGTTTTGTAACTTAAACAGTCACAAGAATAAAAAATCCGAGCGCAAGCAACACTAACAAATTTTTCTTTTCGATTGTAGCTCAAAAACAAAAGAATATTTTGACATTTTTACTTTCTTCTACTTTTTACTTTCCTATACTTTCAGTATAGGGAAGTATTGATTTCATGCAAATTTTCAAAATCGAGATTTTGACGGAAATACATGTTTTGGGCTTCCAGGATCCTAAAAAAGTGGTTTTTAAAAAATGTCTGTCTGTGGGTGGGTGGGTCTGTGGGTGGGTGGGTTACGCTCCATATCTCCGGAACGGCTGGACCGATTTTGACGTGCTTTGGAATGAGGGAGTATATCAAAAATTCACCGACAAAATAAGCTTTTAAAAAAAACCGAAACCGGAAGCGGAAGTTAGACATGTTTTTTTGGTAGCATTTTTTTCAGAAACTGAATTTTGGAAATTTTAATAGTGGAGATTAAAGAAGGCCTTAGGACAAATCAAACGATTTTTTACCGAACTCTCTAGCTTTAAAATGGCACCCGCTACGAATTTTTGAACATTTCGACTTTAACGCCCATTTACTCAAAAACCAGTTATCTGATTGGAATCAACTACATCTTGTTTGGTACCCCTTTAAGGGTACTATACCATGAAATATAATTAATTTTGAAAATATAAAAACGATCGCAATGACATCACTCCAAAATTTTGGAATTCTTCAAAAAAATATTTCTCATAAACTGCCCACACGTTTTTGTTTAAACTTTTTAATCTGATAGAGCTGGGAATCTTCTACAATTTATTTTTTTGCGCATTGCTATAATTTCACTGTGACGCCCTCTGTGAATTTTTGAAAATTGAAAATTGGCACCCTTTTATTTATTTAACGGGGGGCAATAAAATATTTCTGTTAATGTGAAATAGCTCACCATTGATAGCAAAATCCGAATATAATAATATTTTTTCGATAATTTCATATTTAGGGGGCTACTGTTCCCCCTCCCCCCAAATTTTTTTGATAAAAAATCAAAAATTTGGTTTTTTGTTTTGTTTGTTCTAGGATAATCTTTTTAGAAAAATTGAAAAAATTGAATTTTTTTCCATTATAAACCTTTTTGTTCTTTCATCATTTCATTACTTACTGTTCTTGTAGCATAGTTAGTAGAGGCTAACTTTTTTATTCTTCTCAATTGTATTTAAGAAAAATACTTGAGTTTCCAATTTTAATATGGCGGCCACGGTAAAAAATTACTTTTTTTTAAATGGCAACGTGCCATTTTGGCTTTAAAATCAGAAAAGTGTTAAAATTCTAAATACAAATTAATAAGAGTAGTTTCTTGCTAAAAATAATACTTCTCGAGTTATTAATATACTTTCAAATATCAATTTCCGCGCTTCCGTTGATTTTAGTCCGAATATTTTACCCAACCTTATGCTTGCAGGTTGATCTTTCTTCAACCGCTTCAAGATGTTACAACTTATAAGAACTATTTACTTTAACTAGTCGTGTCTAGACAGGTGTATATCGAAAGTATTGGAAAATATAAAACAATGTTATTTTATAAGTATAGGAAAGTCCAGGCGAAGTGTTTCGCTCATTTTTGTATATTGGTTTCATGCACATTTTCTGGCCGAAATACATGTATTCGGCTTCGAGGAACCCAAAACAATTGTTTTTAAAAACGAAGCCCGTAGGTTAAAAACCAATGCTTTATAATAGCCGCCGCTGCGTTTTTTTTTAATTTTGACTTTATCGCCTCATTACTCTAAAACAAGTTCTGGTTCAAATTTTCTATCATAATAAACCAATAAAAACACAATGTTGATTAAAAAAAAATTGAAAAGCTAAAGCTATCAAGTAAAAATTTCGGGTATCTTCAAAAAAATATTGCTCCAAAACTGGCTACGCGATTTCTTTTTAAATTTTGTAACCTCATAGTGCTGGAGATGAGCTACAATTTGGTTCTTGTCCCAGCTCGCTAATTTCTATGTACGCCTTTTATGAATTTTTAAAAATTAGGTTTCAATTTTGGTTAATTCGGTTACTCATAATACGACGTGGAGCTGATGGTGCCCTCAGCTATGATGTCCTGGAAGTCGGTAGATAATTCATTGTTGTTTTTTTTTTGTAAAAGAGAATTCTTCATTACGTCTCAGAGGGGTGTCTGGTAATTCCTGGTTAAAGGTTTAAAGCCCAGGAAGGTGTCAAACGCAGTATGAAAAACCAAGTCTTGCATATTTCATTATATTCGTTATTTTAGGAGAATAACTTATACGTCAGGCAAGCTAACCTTAGAGAGATAAATTTGTTATTTATCCACAAGATTTATATTGAAATTATGTGGATACAGTCTGTACTTTTAGGCCTAACTGGTAGGAGTAGTGTAATCTATATAGTATGTGGTCATTATTGGGTTGTAAAACGTTGATTCAAAAATACTTTTGAAAGTAAAATAAGTAAAAATTTTAAAGTATAGGAAAGTTCAAGCGAAATGCTTTCACAATCCAATTCATCATAAAAAAACTATCCCAATAAGATGGAAATTGTTTTATCATAACTTTAATATTAACATCGTAAACGGGCCACCTGTCCATTAGGAATAGGCGCCTGGGGGGCGAATTCCGACAATTAGCTCTCAGATTAAAATTTCAAATTGTATTTTATTGTGTTGTTGTTTATACACGGTGTTATATGGTATACATTTCACTATTATGTCATCCAACGGTATTAAAATAATGTAAAAATTAAAAAATAACGCTCAACTCGAAATGTCACATTGAGTTCACGAATTCGGCGATTAGAGCGGTGTATGGTCACTCGCATTTTTTCGTGTAAGAATGTGTATTTTGCGAGTGCGGAACGTTCGGGTATATGCACATTTATATAAATCGTGCTTAAATTCGTCATTTGCGTGTACGCGAATGTTGCGAGTGAATTTGAGTATCGCCCCTCTGCACCCTTTATACTTCTCAAGATAATATTTACGTTGCCATGTCCAAAAATATAAAAACTAATTATAACTGAACCAATAAACACACACACAAAAACACTTATCCTTTGTTCGCAGCGATAAACTTCATAACTTGCAATTATATTCAACCTTGACTTAGCACTTACATAATATTGCAGTTCCCATCCGTAACAAAAACTAGTAATTAATATGCAAGGGCACATTTAATTATTTATGCGCATACTACTGAAGCTAATCCCCCTTGTTTTTTTTCAGGCTACCGAACTCTTGGAAATGCTAGGACTGGAACACTGTCATAATACGCAAACTAAACTTTTGTCAGGTGGGCAAAGGAAGAGATTGGCAATTGCCTTAGAATTAATCAACAATCCACCACTTTTATTTTTGGATGAACCCACCACGTAAGTATTCATATAGTTACGTTGTTTTCACAGATTTACAGGAAAAACAAGTTTATCAAGTATTACCTGCTTCCCATTGCCAGTATGAATTGTTTTCATTGAAAAAAAAAGACTTAACCTCTCCCGTAAAATAAATATTATTAGAGCATTAAACCAACACATTTCCAGACAGCTATTTTTATCTAGTAATTTTCCGATAGATAATAAAACTTTCTTCATAGCTGATTCACAATTACGATTTTATAGGATTGATCATGCAATATTGTGCATCAAGCAGGCAAGTTCAAGTGCGTACTTACAAGCAAATAAATAAAATTCAACCGCACTTGACCTTTCAATTCGCGATTGGTAAAGCTTAATATGACAAAGAAATAAATTGAGGAATGTTATTCAATAGGCGACGTACTCTAATGTTTGAGATAATGAATTTATAACAATAGGTTTCTAAATGTATAAATAACCGTTTTTAGAATATCTTTTAGAATTTAACTGATTATGTAAGATAAAGTTGCAACCTTTGATATTTTCGATAAATTTAATTATAATGCATTGAGGTAATTGAGTATTTATAAATTGATTGGTTAATTATTTTTGTTCAAACTCATGCGTAAAAGTAGAAGTTGTCTAACAAAAATAATGAAAAAAACACAGAATACGACTAGTGGATAGGCTAACAAATAACAATTCAAGTTTCAGTAACACAAAGTATTAAAAGTGGTAAATCCGTCACTTAAATAATTTTGTTATTATTGCCAGATTCATATTACTTATTAGGCTGACTAAACCTAAAACCCCAGTGTCAAGAAGAGTCTATCCAATAAAAAATTAATAATATTGCCAAAATGGACTTTTTTTAAACACTATATGTAACACATGTATGCTGCTGGGATAAATGCAACATGTTGAAAAGAAGTTTCGGTATCCCTTATATTTTCTAAAACATATCAGTTTAAAAAAAATATTCATAGATTTTGGTGATGTTGTTACATCACTAACTGTTACTAGAAATGTCGGATCTGAAACAATAATTTCAGACTAAAATTAATATTATTATTATTATTATTTGGTTGGGGAGGGGTAATCCGGCAGTGATTATTACAGAACGCTGCAAAACAGCATGGTCAAACAGATTAATACACCAATAATTACGCGAATAAAACAAATAAAGAAGGAAGAACAATGACGGTTAAGAGTTGTGCGGAGTAACTGCTGCAGGGCGGGTCCTGTTGGTTCTATCGGGGTGCTGTGGCTGTACGGCTGAGATAAAAATCGATAGCAAATATGACAATCGATTAAAATCGATTATTTTAGAATCAATTCATGATTTTCAAAGAAATCGAAAAATGGTTAAATTTTTTAATAAATTCTCAAAATTGATTTTCAATTGAAATCGATTCTTCATATATTAAACGAAAACTAGGTCTTACGAAAATCTGATTTTTTTTGTAATCGATTTTTGCATGTAATCGATTTTAACTTTGCATTTGCTGCCAATGCTGTACAACGTTTTAAATTCACTATCGTTTTTTTTACAGCCAGGCGGGCTATTTGGAAACGTTTTTTTTTATAATCTTTTAATAAAATCGATTTTTAATCTAAAATCGATTTTGCTACATTGCCAAAATGAGATTCTAAAATGTTAAAAACTCCTAGCCCTAGCTGTGGGGCTCTAGAAAGAGCGGGATTGCGGGTATCTAGCAAGAACAGGATTTGCGGTGCTATAGGAGGAGCTTGCATTAAACCGGAAGCTTACGCTCGACCTGGGAACAGACCTCTAGAGAAGGAGCTACTATATGAAAGAACGTGATCTGTTGCTCTGCTCTGGTCCGGAAGCTTACACTGGATCTGAGAGCAGGGTTCTAGGAGGAGCTTGCTGTGTGGGTTTTACTTCAGACCGTTAAATTTCGATCGAACCAGAAAGCGTTGCTTTTCGGGTCGTAAAGCTTTCGATCTAAAAATTAGCTGACTTTCTTGTGCAAATCTGCTGATTATACATAATTTTTCAAGTTGCAGTTGCTTAGTTGTGGCTGCAAAATACAATTGCTTATCAACAGAGATGTCGAATAGTTAATAGTTAACGAAACAGAAGCCATTGTTGCATAGCAACGTCTATTTAATACAACCAATGTATATATTTGTTTATTTAACAGAATTTAGATAGTTTTATTTACGCAGCATGGAATGCGTATCAAAGTGTGGTTGAGGGCATACAATTCGTTTATCATTTAACAAGTCGGAGCATTTTGTCTAAAAATAAAAACAATACTGAATATTTTAAGTACAATTTAATCAAGTTTATAGGAGCCCAGATTTTACATTTTGTGTCCTCATTCGTAGCATACGAGAAGAATCAGTAACTGTTATATTCCCACCTAAAATCAGAAGTGAAATAAGAGGTTAAAAGCTGAAACTAAAAAAAATTAACACGAAATAAACACCATATTACGTGCTAAATAAATAAATTCACAGGATTTTCTTTTAAACAATTCATTACATCCGGGACCTTGTAATAATCGTGTTCGTTATAAACGAGTCTAGCAATAGTGTACATTTTATAGTGCGCTTTTACTGTTATGGCCACAAGTTTAGCTCGTAGCTGCTTATGGCAGTCAATTTTTATAACAGCAACCTTGTTTCACGTCGAAATAGTAAGAATTGCCGACACAGCAGTCAACTGATATAGCAGTGTACTGCTACGTGAACTTGCACTTTTACCATTTATAAGAGCAGTAGCATAAAATGTTTGACAAAACAAGATAAATTTTGCAATTTTCTTGAATCTGCAATTCTTATCAGCAACCTCTTCTCGAGACTTCACTAACTATGTAATATTTTACAGGGGTTTGGACAGTTTATCCTGTAGCCAGTGCGTTTCACTTATGAAACGTTTAGCCCAAGAGGGTCGTACAATCATTTGTACAATCCATCAACCATCAGCTTTAATATTTGAAATGTTTGACAAACTCTATGCACTAGCTGTTGGAAAATGTCTATACCAAGGTCCTGTAGGAGGACTTGTACCCCATCTTGCCACAATGGGACTGCAGTGCCCACCTTATCACAACCCAGCGGACTTTTGTAAGATTACCTTTATTTCTTCTTAATCCTCTTTTCCTAACTTTTATTGTATGTTCAGTAATGGAAGTATCGATTGGGGAATATGAAGCTGATCTCGACAAATTGGCCAGTGCTTCCACTGTATGCACAACCGAATGTCTTCAAATTGATGCCAAAGGTAAGGTTTGTTACGTCAACTTTCCAGTGCGTAATTATAGTATAACAATAAATTGTTTTATGTAATAAAAGTTTCAGTTACATTGTTCGGGGAGAGTAATTATAGATTTGCTTTTGTAAATATTTGTAATTTATTGCGCTTTGTTAATTCGTGTTACTACTTTTGCACAGCAAACTAATTATTATGTTCTAGTCGAGCGCGTAACCGAAAGAATTGTTTGTAGCTTATAATTTTGTTAACTGCATGTCTCCATTACACTTTCAAATTCGTGAAATGTAATGTGCAATAGCCCCTGTTATATTTTTGTAATGATACGTTGTTACGTAACAAATGTTACAAACCGTAATTTTAAACAATGATGGGAACACTTTCCGGTTGAAAGAGTTTTAAACCAATTTGTTTTGTCATATTTTTTGCATCGTTATTTTTTTGCCGTTCATTGTTTTATGTATTTATTTCATTTAAGAATGTAATTGTAATATGCAAGTGTAATGATCCATTAATTTCAAGACAACCACGGTTTATTCTTTAGGCTATTGAGTTAATTTTGATAATTATTATATTGTTCATAATGTTGCAAAACAGTTTCTATATAGATAAAAAAATTGATTTTTTTAATAAAAACACTGAAAAATAAAATGTGAACTAACAAATGCTCTAATTTTATTTTAGAGAAACAATTGCTTGCCATCGACTACAGTACAGTTAAAAGTATAGAAGATGTTGTCGCAGAAACAACTCCAACACCAGCCACGCTTATAATGCAGTTTTTCCTCTTGTATAAGAGAAACCTTTTGTGTGCTCGTAGGAATTACGTAAGTGGCCCACAGACACAGATTAACTGCCATTAATAGTTACTTCTTATTATATGCCAAACTCGTTTTTATTGACACAACATCTTATATTTTGCCAATCAACATTTTTGGCTTTTGTTATATAAGTGACCTTTAATGTTTAAACTATTTTTAAATATTTAAACCATGTTATAATAAATTCCATTTTCCTTTTTAGTTGTATCTGATCAACAGGCTCGCAGCTCATATATTTATCGGATTCTTGTTTGGGTATCTATACAGCGGAGTTGGAAAAGGAGCAAACACAGCTTTAGCTAATTACGTTTATTTATATGGATCCCTGCTACTTATTGTTTATACCGGAAAAATGTCAGTCACACTACAATGTAAGTAGAAAAGAAACATTCAATTAAACTGCGAATAAAAACGGCAAACATGAACAATGTTTAAAAAATATAATTTAAATTGATTAGAATATAATGCTACGTTATGAAATGAACAAAACAAAAGATCTACGCATTTTATTAGCGCATAAACAATAGTAAGAGGATGTGGTAATCACAGGAAAGGTGATTGCAATGATTCCCAATGCGAGGGGGTATTTATCAGTCAAAGTGGGCAGCAGAGACAAAAACAATGCAAAAGAACAATATTTTGTGAAAAAGGAATAACACCTCCAACATGTTTCATATCTTATCAAAACGGACAAACCAAGCTGTAACCATGGAAGTGTTAAATGTGCTTATTAGTAACAAAACGATTTGTCTACAATACCCACTATACTTTTGAAATAACTAAAAGTTATACAATAAAACAATTAAAGTTTGTTAAATAAACGATTTTTCAGTAATCCAAAAAATAAAATTGCATTGGTCGATGACAACTTTTCTCACAAAAATTTTTTTCATTTTCTGAAAATACAAGAATGTGAATTTTAAGCAATATAAAAGCTTCAAAAAATGATGATAAGCAGTATTTTCAAAAAGTCAAAATAAACAAAGTAAAGATTTATTAGATATTATTAACTGTTTATTGCCTTATTTTGTTAAGTAAATTATTTCATTTTAATGTATTTTGTATTTGTTAAAAGTTTAAGAAACAAAAATATGAAAATATATGTTATTGGTAGACTCTATAGTACGTTTATTTTTTGTGCTGTTGAAATGTTTTTATAGAGCAAAAATATTTTTCAATTTTTTTAATGTTGCCTTCCGCAGGCTAGTGGCTATGTCTGTTGGACCGAGAGCTAGTAATGCGGAGGCATGGATGTTTGTGTCGTCTTGTGTATATTAAATAAGGGGCAATACGAACTCAGCAGATGGTTGGTGCCCCTGTAGATGTAGGGTTAAAAAAATATTTCAGAACGAATATCTACTTACTATACCTATCTAAACTGTTCAAAATCTTATTATACGACTATATTATTAAAATGAGCATTGCTAATGCTAGGCTAGCTTTTAAATAAACATGTTATTTTGGTTTCAGTTCCACTGGATATGAAAGTATTAAACCGAGAACACTTCAACCGATGGTACAAGCTAACTCCATATCTGATATCTACGATATTAGTAGAAATACCATTCCAGGTAAAGATTCTTCACCTGAACTTTCCCATTACTTCAGAAATTGCGTCTTATCATATTTTCAAAATATTTTGGTATCAACGTTTTACGCGCCAACAGTGATTGCAAGATCACACCGCTCCTACCACTGCAGCGAGAGCGTTCGTTAATAAGCTGCGGACACCATTATAGTTCTAAACTGAATTTTCTTATTGTTTTATAAGAATAAAGATCGATTTTTAAGTTTTTGGGAAAGAGATTCAGGAGAATAAAAAGTAAATACATCAGCCAAAAATTAGGGACAGAGGAAGAAATTGCGTTTAGAATTTTATTCCATCGCAGCGGCACGCTTTGTCAATATTCAGTTCGATTTTAAGCTAGTATCTAATAAGCACTATTATACATTGACAACCATATAATACGAGATTCTGTGGTCCACGACTCCCAGAGGTCCGCAACGTCTATGCAGGGATACTACCAGTGGTCAAAAATTCTAAATGCGTTCACGGTGGACACTGACGAAGTTGTGGAATTGACATCAGCAGAAGTTTAATTGAAATCTCTACTGAAACAGATTGAAATTTTAGTTCAAGCGCGATTCTCTTGCAAATTTTTGACTAAATGTGCCTAGTGATTATCCAGAATTATCGAACAACGCATTCAAAATCTTAACGCCATTCCCCACCACTTATTTATGTAAAAAGGCCTTCTCAGCTGTGGGGTAAAATTTAAAAATAAGAATAAGATCGTTTAAAAAATGTCAAATCAGTTCTGATTTTGTCGGGTTATCTTAAAAATTTACAATCATTTCTACAAAAGGGATAATATTCTGCCATAATTTTGGCTCTGGCAAACAACTTAAAACTTCTATAGTGTCGTATTTTAACGATATGACTAGCCACTAATGTAACAGTCGCGTAAAATATCGAGATATATAACTTACAGACAGCAAAATTGTCTACATCATATTCCTCATTAAATTTTTTTTAAAAGTAAACTGTTAAGAAAATCTTGATTTTAATCATTTTCTCATTTTCAGATACTATGTGCTTGGAGCTATTTAGCCATAAGTTATTGGTTGACTGCACAACCCTGGGAACTTTCTCGTGTGTATTTATTCATACTATTTAATACTCTCTGTACACTGTGTGCTCAATCTTGGGGGTATTTCATAGGAGGCACATTGCCTATTAAGGTAGGCAACTTATATTACATACTTTATTATTATAAACACTAAATAAATAAACAAATAAATAGTTACTTATTCATATTTTTTCTAGATTGCCGTATTTGTCGGTCCTGTCCTAGCATGCCTCTTCTCTGTTTTTGGTTTTTGTCTCCGTTACATGGACACGCCTATTCTCTTCCGATGGATGTATCATATAAGCTACTTCAGAGCTGGTTTCCATGGTGTGGTGCATACTATGTATGGTTTAAACAGGACTGTACTGGAATGCCCTGAAGAGTTAATTTATTGCCATTATAAAAACCCCGCTAAAATATTGCAAGATATGGGTATAACTGATGTCAATTTATCATCAAATATTGCGTTGATTGTCGTGATGACTTGCTTAATGCACGTTCTTACCTATATTGCCATATGGCTAAAATTGAACAAACGATAATGACAACCAATTTTTAGATGTATGTGATATTTATTTATGGTACCAAGTGTGCTCCATTTTGTGATAAATGGTATTAATATTAAAAGACCTATAAGTTAGTTTAGGAAATTTGAACAAAATAATATTTTTGTAATGAAATGATAATCAAGCCAAAGATGTTATTGAATTATTCGTGTTTGATAACAAGGATGAATATAGAAGGAATGAAAATTGCTATGAGAAAATGTTAAAATTATGAAATTACTAGTGATGAAACTTCTGTATTCACCTCTAATTGGTAACATCGTCTATACT
The DNA here is from genome assembly GCA_958336395.1 of Ctenicera cuprea. Lineage (NCBI taxonomy): Eukaryota > Metazoa > Arthropoda > Insecta > Coleoptera > Elateridae > Ctenicera > Ctenicera cuprea. The sequence goes on from OY284488.1 coordinate 48,205,718, forward strand.
TATTTTGGCATTAGACTGCAGGTAGAATTAGTGACAAGTTCATTGTATTTAATTTCAGGTGAAAATGCAGTCGATTTGTGGAATGTGTAGTGTACAATTTGGTTTATGTGTAGACATATAAATATTGACAGTTTCTTTTTGCATTTATTTTTATACGCATTCAAAAATTTATTTATGACACATTCATCCTATTTTCTTTTGTAGTTTATAACTAGTCAGTAAAAATATGTAAAACAAACTTTTAAGTTATTAAAAAAACAATAAAAATATGAGTTAAAAGCAAAATTAAAGTTGTTTTGGTTTACTATCTCTACTTCTAACAAACATTGGTATTGGCATTATATTATTGCTGTGTAACATGAAACAAAATACCTTGGTAACCAGCTTCTGGTTTGTCACTGTTCGTTTAGCGCTATCCAGGGGACACGTGTAGCATTCAGCCACGGACGCGAACAGTATCACCCCCCATTTTTTTGTGGTGGATGACATGTATCCTACTTCCACCCTTTAGCTATCGTTTCTTCATTTACTCATTTATTATTTATAATTGTGTTATCATTCTTCTCAATTTCTCTGTGCTATTCTTCAACATTTCTGCTCTGAACCGCTTGCTTCTCTATTTTTCATATTTATAATAGTTTTTTCTACATTTTATATTTTTTCTTCAATAGAGTCACCGTAGATTATACCGCTTGTTCTATCTTCCATAAATCTTGCTCGATCTTTTACTAACAATATTAATAATGTTCTTTTCATTCTTTCCCAGATATCGTTTCCAATAATACCTTTCTCTTGTCTGCCCGGTCGATTTTTCCTCGAATGTGCATTTCAATTTCGCTGCATTTTCTGTTTCAAACTTTTTCTTTTCGGCTATTACTAATATTCTTGATTTCGTCCTTTTTCAAACATATTCGTGTCCATCGTCATCAGATATAGTATTTAACCATTTCGAATACGCGTTTTTCTTTTTCTGGACTTCTTTTTCTATTTTTCGTTTTACCATATATTTTCAATAATACTCTTTGTGACGTCTATTTTATCAGGAATTCGTTTGCAGCTTCGTGAAGTGCTTTCTTGATGTGTTCATTTAATTGTTCTACATCAATATTTGTTTAGATTTTTGGTTTGTTTTAAATAAAAAAAATTTTACTTTTATATGTAACCAGCAGTGACAACAGCTAATAGCAATAATACAGTTTAAATTCTTAGCTAAATGAAAAATATAATTTCTCATGCATTTTGCCTATAGTTCAACTTTCCTGAAAACGCCACATGTAAGTTAAAAGTAATGTGTCACTGATAAGTTGATAATTGATATCTCACTTAACGTGTATGCTGTTTTGTTAAATAAGGTAGCCTTGCCTTGCTCTTTACCATCCGCACGTACGCACACGTCTGCACACAGACGTACTCACAAGTTTGTAAGCTAATAAAACTAAATAGAGAAAGGTTTCAATTTTTCTCATATTTATCTAATATGTATATATGTCACGCCTTCTAAGATTTAGTTAAATTTGAATTTTTGTTTTTTTATGCAATCTATACATATAAAGCAGAACGCATATCTAGTAAATTCTATTTGTGATAAAAACTGGAAAAACATTTTATGCAAAATGGCTGTCCAAAATCCTGATTTCTGCACTTTTCTTTTAAACTATGGCGGAATTAAACAGAAAAGGCGGGATAGATATGGCGAGAGAAATGGTAAAAAATATGGCGGGAATTGAATGGAAAAATCGAGGTAGATATAGCGGAAATAGCACTTTTCTCTATCGAAGCTAGCGGTGGTAGGAGACCCGAACAACGACGGGTATATCTGTTAGTATTCAATAAATGAGGAATAATAAAAATGCTCCGTTAGGCTAAATTATAAGCTGCTCGTCAGTAACCTTAGAATAAAATTTATTCATTTTGTAAGAGGAAATGCACGGGTTTTAAGGTATGTAGACGACCCGAGTTCAGTGACAGAGCATATTAACAGTGATCTAATACATAGTAAATGGTGGGGTTAGAAAGTAATAATACAGAATAGTTTCGACAACATAAAAATATGTTTGCATGATGGGAAAGTTCAGGAGAAGTGCTTTGTTCATTTTTTTTAATTTACTAGTTAAACTACTATCTACAGCAAAACAAGATAAGACTTTCTTATCTCCTGAAAAATGACAGCAAAAATTGTGATCTCTTCCTCCCTCAAAATATATGCAAATAAAATATATATCCAAGCATTGTGAACTAACATATACAATTGCAATAATTAATTGCCCTATAAACCCCTATAATGCAAATGTTCTAAATTTTATTACACAAAATTATAATTAATATTGGTAAAAATGCTCTTACTGGGGTTTTACATTTCATTTAAATAAGTGTCTACGTTGGTAACTTCTTTTGAGTAGTTATGTTAAATCCCCAACTGTCTAACCACGAAACCGTGTTTCTCGACAACATTTATCACTATCATATTACGACGGCCTTCTGCTACTTTACTAAGTTTATTGATTGTTTTAGGCAATTATTTATAATTACTGCCACATCTGTTGCTATAATTTGGTTATTTATGGTTTAAAGATAAAGATAAACTCTAAGTTGTAATAAAATTTAACTTCAGACAAGACAGAAATTCTTTGCAGTTGTTTCAAATACCAACGAAGGTCGTAAAAAATGTCTGTCTGTGGGTGGCTATATAATAATAGGTATATGTATGTGTGTGGTGCATTATAACTTCTGAACGGTTGATTTTATTTAGATTAGCTTTACAATGTGGAGGTATATCAACAATTCACCGACAAAATAAGCTTTTAAAAAATCCGAAACCGAAAGCGGACGTTAGACATGTTTTTTGATAGCATTTTCTTCCCAAATTAACTTTTATAAATTTAAACACGGAGTTCTATAGAAGACTTTAGGGAAAATGTAACGCTTTTTTTCGAACTTTCTAACTTTAAAATGGTGGTCGCTACAATTTTTACTCAAAAACAGGTTGACAGATCGAGTTCAAATATTTTTATTGTAATAGCCATAAAAAGACACAATGTTATTGCGCACAAAACTTTTCAAAGAATTAAAATCAATAAAGTGAAAAATATTTCCCAAATTTCGGAGATTTAAAAACAAATAATACTGAGAAACCGAGCACAATTTTTCTTTAAATTTTGTTTTCTCATACAGCTAGGGATAAGCTACAATTTGGTTGCTGTTTCAGTTCGCTAATTTCTCTGTTACGCGTTTTATGAACTGTTAAAAATCAAAAATTTATGCCCGTTCATTTAATAAACGGGGCCGATAAAAACTTTCTTTAAACTAAATTGCTCATGAGAAATAGTAGCATAAAGTTCACGAATTAATTGCTAGACGGCGAAAAAATAAGTAAATTTTCTCCGTCCACCCTCATTTTTAGTTTTCTATAATTCCAACGAATCTTTTTTCAAAAAACTTTAGATTGTCAAAAATGTATACAATTATTTTTATGTATAAGCTTTAGTATCATGTTACATGATTCATGTGGTATGTTTTTTATATTATGACTATTATACAGCTATGCTCTCGCCCTCTCGGTAAGAACGGTAAGATATTATTGCAGTCAATGTTAAGACGTGAAGGCAGAGTGGCCGAGTGGTTATGGCACTCGGCTGCTACGCGGAAGGTCTTGGGTTCAAACCCGAAGACTGGATGACTGGCGGGCGGCCTACCCAGTCATTTTTAAAAATTGGGAACCAAACACCCTCGAGGGGTGAGGGGAGTAAGGACGCCGTCTAAGGCGTGGTGCTTACCACACCACCCCGCAATTATATAAGAGTGCGAGACGGCTGGGTATCGGAAGCGATGGTCCGGTGGCCCTGACCCACCGCATTGCAGGCCAAACTCCTCATTGGAGTGTAGTGCCACCGACTTTACTTTATTTAAGACGTGAAATGTTAATATTCAAATACTTTTGAATATATATGATAAGTAACAACATCTAAAATATTGAAAAGTCCAGGAGAAGTACTTCGTTCAGGTTTTGGTAACTTTAAAAAAATAATACAGATCGCGCGCCGTTTGAGTTGCATAATCTAAGCTGCAGCCGTATTCGTCGCGAGTTGAGACAGGTCCAAGGGATCCGGATTTCATATATAGAATGAATTAAAGCAATCGCTATATAATTCATAAAACTAAGACTTCGCTCCCGCTATACTACCTACTTAATTAGCTTATTATTTATTAAAAAAACAGAAACAAAAAACTGGCGGGGCATAGCCCACGGCGTCTGTTAGTTTCTGTACTTAAACGCATTGTTTCATCTTCAAGTTTACAAGTTCCCACGTCAAGTTATCATTTGACTTTTGGCCTACCGTAGGTAGAGTCGCGCTCGCCGTTCCTTGATTTGATAAAGGTTACTGTCTTGTCTCCAGTTAATTGTTTAGCAAATGAGATCGACTATACCTACTAAAACGATATTTCTCTTTGTTGGCCTTGCTTTGTTTCATAATATTACATATCTTTTTATCTTTCAACTATTCAAAATTTGGAAAAATTAATACTCTTAACGTCACAGAGAAGAAATTAATAGTGTAACGTGTAAAGTTAAATTTTTTTACATTATTAAGCAATTTTTACTTTTGTAATGAATATGATTTTATGAAAAATAAACTTTATCACTTTATCACCATGAACAAATATATAAAATATAATACATAAATATTAATATAATACTATACTACACATTTACAGATTATAACATTTTTTCTACATACATAAAACAGAATCTAAAAAGTGTAAATTAACTAAAAAAAAGAACAAAGTTATTTTGATTAATCCATTACCTGTCTACTTGTAATATTGAAGAAAACATGTCACCTAGAAAAAAAATTAATCATCTTATCTACGATAAGAAGTTCATGATAACATACCAAACACGTGAAAACGTCTACGTTACAAAATAATTGCAGCATTGTTGCTTAGTGCAATTATTACAATTATATAATTATGTGAAAAAAACACTCTTTTTAAAAAGTCAGTGAGTTTAATCTAAAAATGATTTGCAGTTGGTGTTTAAATATAATTAGCGTAAGTATTTTATAAACAAATACAAAATTTGATAAAAGTTAACCAAAACCAAAACTGTCCTTGAACTCGTGACTTTTAGCTTGAACTTCCTTATTATGCTTTATTATAAATACGTAAAACTCTTTGTGAATATAACTGTGTTTAATATCTTATCTTTCTGGATTACACAGCTGTGTACATTATTTTTTGATGAAAATTTGTTAAGAATTAAATGGAAGACTGAAAAAGTGATTACGTAAATGCATATTACCAGGGCCAGGTTAGGCCCATCCGCCGCTGTAAGCAGCACTTTTATGGCGCTTCAGTGAATATGGTTGGTTTTTGATTACCAGCAAGCATCCAGAAATCAGTTAACTGAAACACATGCAATGCATGTATGTCAAAGAAACGAATTGTAGACTGCGTACCGAAATTTATATTTAAATAAAATTTTACAGAGCAATGAAACAGTATCCATCTATTTACACCGACCGCTTTTACAAAAAGCCGACACGATGTCAAAATTAATTTAATTTTAATACAAAATTTTTTCAACTTTAAATAAATCTACAATTTCAATTTTACTAATTATATCATAATTACTAGACAAAATTAATTTAAGTCAACACTTTAATATAAAATCTAAAATGACTATAAATTCAATACCATTGCATATTCGAAGTGCAAAAAAAATTGAAAAAACATGTCGTTTTTAGGTTTTGCAGCGAAATCTTCTGCAAAAATTAAAATCAAGAGTGTTTCACGTGTTACTTGTTACAGGGTGGGACGTTATAGAAACTGAATATACCGTCTGTCTATAAAGTACCCCCCCCCCCCCCCCCCCAACTAACTTTTGAACGACTTGATATTTTACCACAACATTTGGTGTGCTGTAATAGGAAATTAAATACTATTTTCTAGTCAAAAATTAAATTGTGTATCATTCAAAATTGCGACTGGGCGCCATTTTGAAAATTTTTTTAATAGAAACGTGGGTCAAGTGACACCTCATTTGAAAGGTCTATTAGTTCGGCGTCTGATCCTAGAGTTTCAATGAAAAATATTCAGCTATAACAAAATGGCGAATTTTAAACAAATGGACTCACTCAATTCAAAATTGTGTTGATTTTTTTCTCCAGTAGTCCACATTTTCATTTGCAGGACAAAGTTTTCCCAGAAATATCTCAGGTGGCTGGAAATAATATTGAAAACGTTATGTTCCAACAAGACGCATGCGCCGCCTCATTATTATAGACCTGTTTCTGACTTTCTCAACGGACATTTTCTTGGAAGATGGATTGGTAGGCGGGGGCCTGTAGAATATCCGGCTCACTCTAGAAACTTATGAAAATGTAAGGCAGGAATTTCATAACCGACTTTTTATGTGCCAAGAAGTGAATGGTAAACATTTCGAACACTTAATTTAATTTATTTTTGCTTTAATTCTTAGTTTTTTTTAAATATACTTCTTTATCATTGTCATTTTGTTATGGCTGAATATTTTTCTTCGAAACTTTAAGATCAGACGCAGAACTAAAAGACCTTTCCAGTGAGGTGTCACTTGACCCCTCTTTCCATTAAAAAAATCAAAATGGCGCGCAGTCGCCATTTTGGATGATACAAAATTTTAATATAGGCTTAAAAATAGTATTGAATTTCCCATTACAGCACGCCAAATTTTGTGGTAAAATATCAAGTCGTTCAAAAGTTAGTTTGGGGGGGGGGAGTTACTTTATTGACACAGTGTATTCTTTTACGGGTGCCTTTGAAAAATGTCTAAATTTGGGTGTGGGTGTTATACAATAATATTTTTTATTGGTGCGATGCGCGACCTGCTTATCACAAATAATTCTTCACCTACATGGAAGTACAAAACCCTTACTTCTATTTAAATTTTCCGCTCTTGCAAATTGGCCGCCCTAAGCAGCTAATTATTCTGTTTAATGGCTAATCCGGCCCTGCATATTATGTAAAAACAGTTATTTGTACAGTCAGTGTATATCAGCCGAGGTCAAGATTACCGTCTTAGCCGTTAGCTAGTTTCTATTTTTGCGAGAGAGTTAATGCAAAATTCAATAATAAAAGTTTGATTGGGATGAACCATAAAATATGTACATAAACAATTAGGTATACACTTGGATACACATACTTATTATTTCAGGGGAGTTTATAACACCCTCTCCCTACGGCCTTAGATGCACCGTCCAACTTCTGTAGTAAATCCGAATCCCTTCCACCTGTCTCATCCTTTTGTCACGACTAGCTCCCACTACTCCAAGCTACATTTTTACAAGTCCAGTATATAAGGCGCATATTGGTATGTACTGCTATGTAAAATTAGGTTTATACTGTTTGAATTATTGGAATATAATCTGTTGATAGTTGCCATTACGAAAATAAACTCCGAGGAGGAAACATGCAAAGGGAGCGCTCGGTGGGGCTGCGAATCAGCAAATACAGCACTTGATTTCAAAATCTTGAGAAATATTTTGCTTTGTCCCTAAAGTTATTTGATCCCAAGCAATTGTTTTTCTACTCATAATATATCGACCAAACTCTTGCCTGTTACAAATTTTATCACAAATAAATTATAACCTATCTTTCATTTTATTTGCAAACTTTTAAAATATTATTTATTTGACAATTTTATAAATAATTCACTCATTTGCGAATACATCTAAGCAAACTACTCATTTATTTCTATTTATAATTTTTTTAAATAAATTTAATTTAACATTTAACATTTAACATTTAACATGTAACATTTAACATTTAACATTTATTTTCACAGCCATAACAACAAATAAGTACATAAGTACATGTTACAGGCATAGTCATAACACAGAATATTTAAGTTACAAACGACTATCAAATTTGACAGTCGATTTATTATTCGTTTAATAATCCAATCATATACGTACCACTTGTGAGTTGGACAGTGCTATCCAAACCAAAAAGTAACCGAATATGAGTAGGTTATGAAAGAGAAAACGTATGGCGTGGATTGACAGATGTATGACAATATAAGAAATAATGAAGTGTGAAGTGATAACAAAAAAAATAATCAAGCTACTATGGTTGGATTACCCCCTAGCATGAAGCAGTGGCGGCTCGTGGTGTGGCGTACTGGGGGGTAATTTTAAAATATTTTTCGATAAAAATGTACTTGCCCAGCCAAATTTTAGGTAGACTTATATTTCAAGTCAATTCTTCGCTCCTTCGCGTTGGAAAAATGATCTATTACTAGTTCATTAAAATTGTCAATGTTATTAATTAACGATTTTTCGATGCTTAACATAGCTAACGCATTTAACCTTTCTTGCCCTATCGTGTTACGCAAAACTGTTTTTATTCTTTTTAAAGTAGAGAAGCAACGCTCGCTTTCCACGTTGTCATCGGCAAGGTACACAAAATTTTAATAAGTTTTACACTATCGGTAAAAGTCTGACAAAGATTATTGTTTACGAATAATTGTAGTATTGCAATAGCACCAGCACTTTCATAAACATTCTACAATATAACTAGTCTTGACTAATTTAAAAACATTTTGTGGAAAACATTTTTGTTCTGCTCGAATTTATTTGCTTGAAATAACTTTTTAAATTAAATGATTAGAAAATATAAATCTATGTTCAACCTCCGATACAATTATGTCGCAAATTTCTACTGCAATTGGAAGTTTTGAATTTTCATTTATTTTATTTCTTTTTCTGCATGTCGATGGAGCAGCTGGCACGAAATTATTAGGAATGTAATGCCTAACTTTTTCTATATTACTCCGCAACACTTTATGCAATCTATAATTTTATTTAAAATATACCTATTTTTATCAACATTTTCATTAAAATCTTTATTAGATTTTCGATAAGCATGGTCTAGTTGTAATCTGATATCCACATTACCAAGTGTAGCAAAATTCATATAATTTTTAATATGATTTGCTGTTAAAAAATGTTTTTGTACTTTAATTTTGAAATGTTTGTCAATTACGCCGTTTTTACACCACATTGCGTCATAGCAGAATAACAGACCCGGGGAACAGAAAAAAGAGTTTCTTATATCACATCCACAAATCCAATCCGATAAAGCATACATTGACTCATTAAAATACCCGTTAACCTCCTTATTTCTATACAATGTTGTTTGTTTAATAATTAGGGTTGGTTGTGGGTGACCGTTTTCTTTTAACTTCAAACGTTCTTCAAACTTCAAACCACATTGAGCTTTAAGTTCCATTATTTTTTGCACAGACATTTTATATAGCACTAAATTAAGATTTACTACACAATTATGATTTACTACACAAGAAAATGTCACAGACAAAACCGATGTACGAAAAAATCCCCGATTCTTTCTACACAAAGAACGTTTGTTACTAACCTTGTGTCATACCAACATGAAACGAACGTGTGAAGAAATACACCAACTACACGTGATTAGCATGCGCTGTTATTCTACTCGTTTAATCAGAAACTGGGGTCATCGACCCTGAAGTCTCTAATGCGCACCAGCTTCTTTCCTTTTTTAGCTTATGTAATCTGAATTTTATCGCAATGAGCTTTCTATTTTACTCTTATTCATTTAAAGGCCTTTTTAAGCCGGCGGCTTTATTCGGTGGCGTATAGCTGAATTGTGGACAAACAGCCATATGACCCTCGCATAGATTCGCTTAACGCGCGCGCGATATTCAAACATTCAAACTTGTCGGATCCTGTGGCAGCTCTTTAATAAACGTTCTCGCATTGAAATCTCGTACAAACGTTAACTATAAAGTATTTTTTAAATTTTATAGTGTGTAATATGTTACGTACTCCAAGAAAAAGTAATTATTTTTTTCTTATTGCATTGGGAGGTCAATGACCATTTGACCCAATGGAGAAACCGCCACTGGCATGAAGAAGATTTCATATTTGCAGTATAAATTTAAGAGAAATATACAGATGTAATTCAAAGTATGCTGTTTTTTCTTCTGTTTTGCGAATTTTACGTTCCTAAAAATTAATGAGAGGGGGAAATTAAAGATTAATATTAAAGTATTTAAAAGGAACCACTATAGTTACAATGGGAAATTATTTCAAATAAAATTTATTATTAATAGTTTCGTAACCAATAAATCATGTGGCCCCCATGCTCCCCAAGCCCGCTAGAGTCAAACTAAACGCTAGAAAAATTTCGATGAGCTTCCATGCCATTCTTAGATCCCTCAAATTTTCTAAAAATTTCTAATCACACAAATCTACCTTATCAGTATTACTAAACTAAATTTACACCTAGCTACGCTATACGAAAGAAAACAATTCAATCAAGAAAACGAGAAATGAATCATAATTATTACAAAAGTAAGGTTGTAAGACTATACCGTGTAGGTTCAAATTTAGTTTGTTTGCACTTAAACTATGCTATTCGAAATTCAAACAATATAATCAGTTTATTACAAGTAAATAAATTGTGATTTCGAATTTATACGCATATCAGCGTACTTGAAGTTTACACTTTATATAAAAATTTCAATTAGTAAAATTTACCAACATATTAATTTTATTAATTATGACTAAATTAACCAAAATGCCACTGTTGAGTTTATCTAAGTGTTGCTAATGTATGATTACGTTTAGTTCAAACTTCCATGTACGTAATCGTATTAATATTACAATTTTCAGATTAGAATCTCATGAGTAACTTTGCAGCAAAATTTCAGTAAAATATTAACTGATGTTTATTAATATATCTTTGTATTTTTATGAAACAGTATCGACAAATTGAAAATTTTCATTTATTCAGAAAAAAATTGCTGTCTAAATATAAATGAAAACTTTAACAAAGATGCTAAACTGTAGTTAAGTCGATCCTTTTGATTGTGCTTTAATGCCTTATTGAAATTTAAATTTTGAAATTGCATGTATGTATTTGTTAAATTGAACGAGCTAGACAAATTGTATATTTGAAAATTTCACTTTAAAATTGAGAATTCAAGGTAAAAAATTTAAATTTTTAATGTGCATACAATTTCCTAGGTTTATGCACTTTAATGTTATACAGGGTCTGCGTGGAGCATGGTCTCTCAATGTCAGTTGGTAACCTAACATCGTCAAACCTTGGCGTGGAGTAAGTCAAAATTGTTACTATGGATTCCTTACCCTAAAATTTAGAAAACAAAATGCCGATGAATATATGTCCTTAGACGCTATGTTATGTATGTATACGGGGTGTTGAAGTAGACCCGGAGAGATCGGTTTTTCTTGAATATCTCTGGAATATTTTTGGTTCTGTAATAATTTGGTTTGTGGTTGTTATGTAGGATACTCAAACATAATTTACATTCATGGTTCATCTCGAGTGCACAATGGCATAGACACGGGGGTAGCACGGTGTATTTTTCATCGGAAAATTTGTATCTTTACATATTTTCAAAATCTGTTGGAAAGATGACTTTAATATACGCAAAAAAGATACTCTCGTTGATAGCCGCCAAATGCAATAGTTTTCAAGGTAATTCAAAATTTGTAAAAAATCAAGTTGCAATGAAGGTCTGGGTATTTCCCGTGGAGGATGCAAAAATAGTTGGTAGAAACGTTGAGATAAAGGTTCGACACATCCAAGCAATAAAAAAAAGTTCCTGTTAACATGCTTACAGCTTCTGTAAAAGGCCACAGAAGTTATTAAAACTGTTACCACTGCCGGAAGCTTTTATTGCTTAAGGAAGAGTTTCTGAACTCATGGTTATTGCAACTTATTGCTTTCCAGCAGCCTCAACCGCTGCTCCACCGCGCGCCCTAAAAAAATCTTATTCAGTCATTTATTAGAGCGAGATTATTTAAAACGTAAGAAAAACGTTTTGCTCATTCTTTGCGTATTTAAACAGATTTTTCATAGGGTTGACACATTGCAAAATAGACAGGGATATGCCGGGCCTGATTACGTCACGTAGAAAACGCAGTAGTTTATGTGTCGACAATGTCGTATATGTAGACATATTTAGGAACATAGACAATGTCGACAATTAAGAATTAACTAACTAAACGACAAAATTTATTTAACGCAAAGTTTAATATGATTTTACACAAATACCAAATGAACTTTAATAGTTATTTGTGTATCAAGGGAAGAAAGTGATACTTTTTTTCTCGTGTGCCGTTTATTTTAGGAACAGAAGGCGAGTGAAATAAAGTACACAAGGAAAACAAAACGCTTTCCTCCCAAGTTTAACATTTTTTTCGTCGACTTTAAGAAACTTATCAAAAAACATTCATTTTAAAATTAATCTAAATTAAATTATTTAATTTGACAGTTGTGTAAAAATTGTATTTTGCAAGTAAGATTCCTTTGGTATCCATGGTAACCAAGACATATCTATGGTACACAAAACGTATCCAAGGAAAATAAAAACAAAGTATAACCAACATTCGCATTTAAAAGCGGGAGAAAATCACTTTTCCTCCCGGCGGGAGAATAAATAATTCTGCTCCCGCTAAGCGGCAATTGTTAACATTTGATCACAAAATGAGGGTCGAAAAGGCTACTTTCTAGCTCCCGCTAAGCGGCAATTGTTAACATTCGATCACAAAATGAGGATCGAAAAGGCTACTTTCTAGCAAGGTCGACGAAAAAATAATTTGTGAATGTATAAAAAAAGGAATAAAGCTATAAATATAAACGTACATCATTTTACACGGTTCCTTACATTATCAACATTGTCGACACTTACATTTTACCTACGTATTGTTAACACGCAAACGTCGACAACTGAAGTCGGCTCGTAGATGCCCATTCCTGAAAATAGGTAAAGGTAAAAATTTTAAAATAAAGATAGACTAAGAAAATATACAAGTTTTATTAAGTTTTTAATGAATATATTATCATGTTCTTGTGGGGGGGGGGGGACAAAATTGTTAATTTGATCATATTGAGCATATTTTTTGAAGCGTTGTATTCTTGTATTTATTATCGCTTAGGCGCCTAGCAACTTCTCGGGGCTTCCCCGCTATTCTACTGTTCTTAAGTGATTTCATACGATCTATCTAGGAATTAAAAAATTAGGAAAAAATACATGCAGGACCGTGTAACGAGGACTGCTTGCATGCATTGGAAGCTTTCGTGCACGTTTTAAAGTTCAAATTCCAGGTAAGGACAATAGGCCCCTTTTTCTTTCATGGTTGGGCGCCCAGTGGTTTCAATGTTCCAAATTAGTAGGCCCTTGCTTTCATTGAATCATATAGAATTGGCTTTGTTGACGTCCCCCATAATTTTTTTTAATTTCTAGATTAATAGAATTATTACAAATTTGTAAGAAAACTGTTGGTATTGATGCTGTAGGTCTTAGAAATTATAAATACTATCTAGTATTTTATTTATAAGTTCGAGCTTTACTTCGTTGAAGTTCATTTTAATTTATTGTCAATACAACAATGCTGAACTTCAACAGGTTTTTTATTTTAGCTTTATACGTATTTCGACATGTTGACATGTCATTTTCAGAGGCACGACTAAAAGTAAACAGTTGGTGTTGCTATAGGAACAATAAAGACCTGTTGAAGTTAAGCATTGTTTTACTCACAATAATTAATTTAGTATTTATCTGCAACCCAAATTGTAAATTAATATGTTTAAAGCGTTACTCGTTACAAAAGCACTAGGTAGCTTTCTTCCATAAAAACCGAGTTAAAGACATAAAAATGAGATTTTAACTACGCTTTCTCTATGTTTCAGTATATCTCCAATGAATCAATACTAAGTTTTGTGAGATCATTAATAAAACAAATGTAATAAAGGGGAACCTTGACATCGTAAACGACTACCAATTTCAATTCGACAAACTACACCAACTTGCATCTGTGCACATCGACGTCTGAAGCCACACTTCTAGCAGAGGAATTCGAACTTTCTCTCCTTGTCTTATGCACGCATATACACAATGCGTAAAGCATCACATTTGATAAGATTATAAGAAGAGAGCGGGGAATACAACGAACCTGTCTGATAGTAGGATCCATCTGTGTGGCAGCGAACGGCCAGTAGCAAGTAACGCGCGGAATAAGAGCTTAGCCAGCTAACTGTGCGCGCCCGCAACAATGGACGCGAGTTCGTCCCAAAATTTGGGAAAAATCAGGACTCAAAAAAGACCCGATTCCTTAAAAATTGAACTTTTGACTATCCCGGAAGACTGTGTGGCCGCAACTTTTGAACAGGATTTTTCAAATCAAGTTAATGTGGGATTTAAAAATGTATCTTACTGTGTACGAGAAGGACTTTTTCATAGAAGTAAGTGCTCATTTACTTATTTTTTTTTAATTAATGGTTATTATACATGTTTTTGGTTTTTATTAATTGTTGAATTATAGGTTCCAATTTATAACTTTTAACATAAAATTTATCAAACAATTAAAACAAGCCCTTTTTAAATTTATTAGATTTATACAGGAAAAAACTATATCTTTAGGCACTTGTCCAATTTAAATGTAACTTTGTTCATACAAAGGTCATTAACTTCACGCACGCACGCATCAAAGTGACAAAAATTGAACAGACCTGTGCCAATATTAAACAATACTTCAATTCAACAGATGAACAAAGGTATGCGGAAGACAATTTCCAATTATCCCTTTTCTGTGTTTCCAATTTCCATCGTTAATTGTTTAATTTTCCTTGAAAGGGCAAAGCAATGCAAATACATATATAAGTAATACGTTTTTGAATTGGCATACAAGAGAAACCTTGTAAAAAAAACAAAAACCCGAACTCTTTATTTTAGGAAAAATATAAAACGTAACATTTTCAATTTTGTCCATAGCAAAAAATGTTTAAATCCAAAAAAATCTAAATTATAAAAATTCTGTCAATTTTAATAAAACCAGATACACAAGGAAGCTTTGTAAACACAACTCAGCTGTTCTATGTTCCAAATACGGCAAAATAAGAGAAAGAAACAATATCTCTCATCTTTTTCTACTAACACGTGCTTCACCTTCACCAACAAAGACGGTGTAAATCCATTAAAGAGTAAAATGTTTCGTCCAGTGTCGGTTATTTTCGATTGCAAGGAATTAGGTTTCGGCACAGTCGACATTTACTAGACCGTGAGTCGGTTTGATCTGGTTGCAATTTTATTTTAAATATAATAAATAGCACCTCGTCAAATCCTAATTTTATCTGAAAACAGACATAGCTAAAAATTGATCAATACTTAGATAATCTCATGAACACCTGCTTCACGTAAGTGTGTACACTTATGCAAGATTACTATTAGAGGAATACGAATTTATAATTCAAGTATGCAGCACCTTGCTGTAAAATTATTATACAGGGTGCATCTAAAAAGTTCGGCACCACATTTAAGAATTCTGTGAGAATTGGTACAGATATGCTTCCACACCAAGCGAGGGCAGTTGAAAGATAGAGTAGTTCCATCCTTGTTTTATCGATATGCACTATATGCATTTGAAATTTTGTGAGCAAATAATAATTATAATCTCTTAGCTGCACTGTAATTCTTCAATCTTTTTGAATATTTTTCAATAAAAATCGTATAAATACAAATACGTTTCAAGGCGTTATTTCAAGTGAACTAGAAGAATAACCATTTTCGAAATAATTCAATTTTTTGAACAATTAAACAATCGATAGGTTATGATCAAATGTGTTAATAAAATTATTACGTTATTACAAATACACAAATACACAAATAATTTAAATTTTGTTCAAAAAGTAATATTATTAATTGTAAAGCTCCTCTTACATGTATCAATAAAAGAAAAACACTTCCCCTGCACTTTTCAATACTTTAGAAGTTGTCTTATCATATTTCAAAAGTATCTTTTTCATCAACGTTTTGTGGACGAACAGCGACTTCTTGTAAAAGTGCGACAGTGTTGCACTTCACTCGTTCAGCGCGGCACACACTACTAACCTGTTAGGCTCTGCCTGCGGGCATGTCCTATTGTGTTTAGAACTCGAAAATTTTGCTTGTGGGAAAAAATCAGTTTTTTGATTTGGTTACGAAAAAATTCCTTGGGATTAAAAGAAAACCCAAAGCAAAGGGATAAATTCGTCTGTCAAAAATTGTCGATCTTTCATAAATAAATAGAAGGCGTCACAGAGAAATTAGAGAATAAGGACACCAAGCAGACTGTAGCCTATCCCTACCTCTTAAGCTTACAGAATTAAAAAAAATAATCGTGAGGCTAGTTTTTGAGCAATATGTTTTCGAAAATTTCCAAATTTCGAAAACAATTTCCACTTCAATGTCTTCATATTGTAACAAAAATATATCTTACATTGTGTTTTTCTAGTGCTATTATAATGCCAAATTTTATCTCGATCTGTTCGTTTAAGAGTAATATAAAAGAAAAATTAAAAAAAAAAATCGTAGCGGCAGCAATTTTAAAGCTAGAAAAAACGAGAGAAAAGCGCTAAATTTGCCTTAACATTTTTTGTCAGATTCCGTTTTCAAATTTGATAAATTTCCGAAGACAATTCTACCAAAAAAACAAGTTTCACTTCCGCCTCTGGTTTCGGCCTTTTGAAAAGGCGTTTTGGTCGATAAATATTTGATATACCAAAGCGCATAAAAATCAGCGTACCCGTTCGGGTGATATAAGCTGCAGATATAGGGTGTCCCGTAAGTAATGGGACAATATCTTCATGGGGTCACAGTAGACCGATTAAACCTAACATGCATTAGTAAAAAGTGCTTCCTTAACAAGTTAAAGGGCCTTACAAACCAATTATTATTTCTATTTTTGACTAAAACTCAAAAACTACTAATCAGATCGAGTTGAAATTCGGTATGGTTATGTTTATAGGGCTACAAACCCGATGGTTTTTTTTGCTGTTTGTAGAGGGCGCTAATTACTTCACTTTGATTTGATATTTTGGCATATAATTATTTTGATGTTAACTTTTCGAAGCTTTCGATCATAAATTCGGAGGTAGAATTTAATTTTATAAAAAAAGGCATGGTTGTTAAAAGTCGATAAAATGAATCGCGTTCGAGAGATATTTTACAATTTCACAATGCATTTTATTATCAAGTAGGTAAGTGCCATTTTCATTAAACAAAGGAAAAATTAATAAACCACCAACATCACAAAACAGCAACTTTAGTACAATAATTTCGATGTTCTTTTGTTTACTTAAAATGACACAGACTTACTTGATAAAATGCATTGAATGATTGTATTTTCTGATGTGCACTGAAACTTTTAAATGGTATTTGTCGAAAATGGTTCATTTTATCGACATTTCCAAGTATACCTTTGTTTTTCGTAAAATTAAATTCTAAAATGAAATTGCAACTCGATCTGATTAGTAGTTTTTGAGTTTTAGTCAAAAAAGGGGATTTTTGTCTTTAAGGCACTATACCTTATCAATGAAGCACTTTTTACTAAGGCATGTTATGTTTAATCGATCTACTTTGATCCCAGGAAGGTATACCTAAACGTTGCCCCATTACTTACGGGACACCCTGTACACCCAAGGCCGTTTTATTAAAAATACTCTTCTTAATTCCTGGGGATGTAAAACATGGATTTCCGTCAAAATTTAGAATTTCAAAGTTTCATATTGTACATTTAAAAACACTGTTTTTGAAAATATTTATCTGTTGAAGGAAGCTAAAGTTTGACATATTGTTTTTGATAGCATGTTTTCCAAAAAGAAATTTTGTAAATTTTATAGACAATGTGATAGAAGACTTGAAAACAAATTGAATGCTATTTTAATTGAATTTTTGCCTTTATCAACGTTTTGGTGAAAGAGATCAGGAATTTTCGCCTTTAGGCTCCTAACTGTTCCTTTATTCTTACATGCGGTACCTATATGAGTGATGACTCACTTCTTATCATAGCGTTGCGAGCAACTAAACGTTAGTATTCTGATCTTAAAATAACTGTTGAAGTTAATATGTTACCATAGAAAATACGTTTGATAATATAAAATATGAAGAAGTGGAAATGCCTTGGTCAAGTTTGTTTTTCGGTATTAGAGTGTGTGAAAGTAATCTGTAAATTTTTTGCTACGTTGGCGTTGTACAAAGTTTTAAACCCAAAGAAAATGTGCAAGCTATTACAATTTAGTTGCAGCATTTCCTAGAATTACATACGTCTAATTTTAATTCTACAGCGATACAAGTAAAACTAGTGGTAACTAGTACAAAATAAATTTACCTACCTACGATAGGATTTAACGTAAAACTTGAATTCCCGTGTTTATATTTCATCAAAACAAGCAAATTGCATTTAGAATTTTTTTAAGTAATTATGTCTAGTATAAACACAAAAAAATAATATTATATGTAACTATGTACAAACAACGCAAAAAAATTATCTGAATCTACATGTTCATAACAACAAGTATTATTCATAGTTCATTAACTTTATTATATAATGTCGTTTATTCTGCAATTTTCGTTGCCAACCTGTGTGTATATGTAAAACCTTACCTTGAAGATGACGCGATCTAAGAAAATTAATGTTTATATATCAAATAGAGTCGCGATCATAAATTATTAAATTAGCAGGAACTACGAAGAACGCAGTTATCAATCCAAAATTTTGTGACGGACTTTAAACGTTTTAAAGTAACTATTGAGTGATTTCACTTCAATTTACAAACAGGGCGTGTCATTTAAGTATCATCCCATTTTGATTTTCCAAACTATTAAGAATATCAAACTTGTTCTTAATTAAAGTTGTTGATAATTAACTGACACCAATTACTACCAATTATACTGGTTGTTTAGTTATGCCTGTACAGCGCATCACCTTGCTATATTACATGGAACACCCTGCATATAATTACATTTGTAGATTCTATACTTAATTCTAGACATAAAGTAGTTTTCGATTTATTTGATTGTTTCCAAATATTTTGACTTTTGTGGACTAATATTACAAAATGATAATTTTATATGCCGAAAATGTTTGCCCATCGCTATTTTGCACAGATTATTAACATTATAGAGAAATCAGCGGTATGTTAATACTTAAATTTTCTTGTAATTTGATATAGCGTTTTGGTTACCAAATAAATAAATTTCTAGAGTTTTAGTGTTTCTATAAATTTTATTTCCCAAACTAGTGAGAGTATCAAATTTTTTTCTTAATAAAAGTAGTTTTTTGCCTAATGTGCTACTTTATCCCATATTCTAAAATTTTCTGTACTGTCACGTGACTTAGCAGTGACTTCATCTTTTTTCTTAAATTGTAATATAAATATTTTCGTATGCAGTTAGATAGAGATTATTTTTCTCGTTTTAATGATATAAAACTTTCATATACTTACATTACAACAATTATGAATATTTAATATCATTGAAAGGAGAAGAAAATCTGTATCCAACTGCTTGAGAAAATAATTCTATTGCCATTTAACAAAATTGTTGATAACGTAACTGCTCGGTCACGTGACAGTACAGAAAATCTCCAATTTCTAAATTTAACATTTTAAGTTTACTGAACTCAATTGAAAATTACATACTTGGGTGTGAATTTAAAATTTCAAAGTCTGATTTTATACTCAGATTTTCAACGAAGAAAACCCCTAAAAAACCCAAAAAAACCGGAATAAGCAGACCCAGAAAAAAAGTTTAAAAAAGGACACCGCAAAAAAGCGCCACGAAAAAATCCCCGGAAAATTTTGAGACGGGCGGTGGGGATCCGGATTTAATATATAGATAATTAGATTGGGTTCTATCTATACAATACAATTAAAAATTTGGTTTAGTATCATATAAACTCTTTGTAGTTTTGCTGTATCATCTCAGTGAACGGACTAAAAAATCGATTTGATCCAACATCAGCTGAGATATCATTAGATATATTTCTGGTCAATACAGTTTAAAATCATTAAAAATTCTTTTTAAGCGTGTATCATTGTTGAATCAATGACCATGCAC
Organism: Ctenicera cuprea; assembly: GCA_958336395.1. Classification (NCBI taxonomy): domain Eukaryota; kingdom Metazoa; phylum Arthropoda; class Insecta; order Coleoptera; family Elateridae; genus Ctenicera; species Ctenicera cuprea. The sequence goes on from OY284488.1 coordinate 48,225,636, forward strand.
TGTGTCATATTAATAACTTATTTTAAACCTAGATAAACCATGGCCCAAATAGAATTAATTGTGAATTCTTCACTTAACGTACAAACTTCAAGGATTATTTTTAGCAGCGTTGAATTTGTCGCAATTAATAATAATTAACTCTGGTTGACTTAAAAAAAGCTATCACTGGTGGTGGATGAAGTGAACGAAAAAAACACGTTTCTTATTAATTTTAAGTAGGCAAATATTTATTTAATTTAATGTTTTGTTTGTATATGTAAATTAAAATAATATTAAAAAGGCAAGCACTCGTTTTTTATAGTTTTTTTTATTTATTTTATATGCATTTCCAATAAGCAAAATTAAAATTAACTAGCAACCACAATGTTATAATTTACATACACAAATTTTATCTAAAACACAAAAGACGTCCTTTAAATTTCTAGGTAAGAACGTGATAATGAACCTTGGTAAAGCCAGCATTGTAATAAATTAAATATACAAACCTTGAGAACTACATCGAACTCGCACATCCTTCATTGAGTATATAAATTTGGTTTTCAGCTTTTTTTGATTTAAAGAAAGTTATGTTTGAAATATGTCTCATATCGTATCAAATCTGGTTTCAACAGGATAAAATCGTTTTATATAATTAGGTTTATATCATCCTGTCTGATGTCCACAGGCAAAATTAAATGAGCAAGTTGCTAAGTGAAGGCGTCTGGTCATCTGTTTAATATTAGAGTACATTAATTGGAACCAATTTCTTATTAATTGTTAACACTTTAGTTTTTAGGGCTCACAATTGGCTATTATCAAAAGAAAAGAACTTTATCTTCAGAATTCTTTCTAAAACTTGATTAGTAGGTTTAAAATTTATTATTACCAGCGAAACTCGTGGGCTACGCCCCACGATTTTTTTAATAATAAAATAAGCTACTTAAGTTGGTAGTGTAGCTGGCAGAAAAACCAAAACTAAAGGAGGAAGGGGAAAATTAACCCCTCAAAATATTGCTGCACCTTAAATTTAAGTTATGAAGCTTATTCTACTATTACTCATAAGCACTGTAGCTTAAACAAAAATTTTCTATCGTCTTCCCTTTATTAAATAAAAGGACACTGATTTTCAAAAATGCATAGAAGGCGTCACACAGAAATTAGTGGACTGAGACTTAAACCAAAGCTTACAAAATGGAAAATAATTGTGTAGCCAGTTTTTGTGCAATATGTTATTGACGATGTCCAAAATTTTTAAAATATTTTCACTTCGCAGTTTTCATTTGTACAAAAATTCTCTTACATAGTTAGATTGTGTTTCTCTACTGCTATTGTAATACAATGCAGTGTTGATAAAGATTAATATACCGTCTGTCTATAAAGTAACCCCACACCCCCCTAACTAATTTTTGAACCACTTTATATTTTACCACAATATTATATTTTACCACAATATTTGGTGTGCTTTAATGGGAAATTAAATACTATTTTTTAGCCAAAAGTTAAATTTTGTATCATTTAAAATGGCGACTGGGCGCCATTTTGAATTTTTTTTGTAAATAGAAAGGGGGGTCGAGTGACACCTCATTTGAAAGGTCTTTTAATTCTGCGTCTGATCCTAGAGTTCCAAAGAAAACTATTCAGCCATAACAAAATGACGGATTTTAAACAAACGGACTCGCTCAATTCAAAATTGTTTTGATTTTTTTATCCAGTAGTCCACTTTTTCGTTTGCAGTACAAAATTTTCGCAGAAATAACTCAGGTGGCTGGAAATAATATTGAAAACGATATGTACCAACAAGACGGTGCGCCGCCTCATTATTATAGGCCTGTTTCTGACTTTCTCAACGGACATTTTCTTGGAAGATGGATTGGTAGGCGGGAGCCTGTAGAATAGCCGGCACACTCCCCAGATTTAACTTTCTTAGATTTTTTTTTATGGGAATATCTGAAATCGAAAGTGTACAGAACCCGTCCAGAAACAATTAAAGAACATCTGTGGTGCGTTTAGCGCAATGAAGTGTTGAATTGCAAATGTATTTATATGTTTATTTTATAATTGTATGAGCATACATCATTCTCGTGGCTGTTGGCCGACAGCTTGTTAATTATAAACGTGTTGATTTTTTCCGACCCTCAGAATTACAGGAAGCCATAAACAACCAAATTATAGCAACATAGTGTCTGGAAGATAAACATTCGCCTAAAACAATCGATAAACTGAGTCAAGATGCAAGGAACCGCCGCGCCGGCGTGTTATAATGATAATTTCCTAGATATAAGATTTAATCGTTTTGTTATGGTGAGACCGTTACGGATTTAATATAGATTGGATATCGTATTAACGAAATATAATTCTTATGCATGTTGGTTTTCGAAACTTAAAATTTAATTAATAGAATAAAATTATTGTTAAATAATTTATTTGACTGATGTTTGTAAATTTTGATATGAAGAAGCTTTACCCAAAAATCACATTTTTGGTAAAAATAATTTAAGTTGCTTATTCTACCAATGTACTACCAATAAAACAGCAAATCTGCCACCAGACAAACTATAACGCAATTCAAATATAAAAAGATGACTAGTTATTAACACTTCTTACGTTAATAAAATATTTATAGCTGTATCGCTAATGGATGTTATAGTTGGTAATGGCTTCTAGTGTAAAAAAGGAAATAACCGTTAATAATAAGGTGCCCCACATTCGTCATGGTTATGATCCATTTAGATTCAGTCCTACGTAACCAATGGACCATAAAATAATTTTATACAGGATGTTACGAAATTACACCGAGAAATTTCAGGAGATGATTTCTTAGGCCATTTTAAGGGAAAAGTTCGTACGGACGTATGTCTACCACTTCCTTAGCTTACAGGAGTTACAGCCTCCCGAAGATAGATCAGTTTAATCAGGTTTTAATTAATATATCCGCCATACATCGCGATATTTGATTCAAGTTTTGTGTGCATATTCTACTAACGATGGTTTACAATTTCACTTGTTTATGCTCAAATTCAAATCAAGGGCGTATATGTGACGGTTTTCAAGATAATTAAGTTTTTGTGAAAAATTGAGTTGCTATCAAGATCTAAGTGTATCCTCAAAAAGTGGAAATAATTTGTACAAACTTTATAAGCACGTTCTAAACATTTCTTCTTCTTCAGTGGTGACCTCTCTCCCATGTCTGTGTTTGGTGCGCGGAGATAGATATTTTGCGCAGACAGACATAGAGGACCTACAGTTTTGGAATATGCTGTGTTAGTGCCACCGCCTACGATGCCGGCCGTAGCACAGAAAGTAGAATCCTCAGTGCGCGGCGTTTTGATAAAAAGTTCATACCCTCAAAATTATGGCTATATGATATCCATTTTTTGCTTTAAAATATTTCTCAAAGTTTATTCCTAATTTTCTTCGCTGCATGTATATGTTAAAATCTACAAATAAGTAAAAAATTCACTACATCGAAAGCCAAAAGTCATATTAGTAATTTCTTCATAAAATTGGAAAATAAATTAGTGAAATCCTTTTACAATAAATCAGAAATTGTTCGTGGAACTTAGTCAACATAGGAGCATTGATAGCAACCTAAGAGTGCGCAAGGTATATCACGAAACACGTAGTGTGTAAGAGAAGAAACATAGTATAATCATGTTACAACAGACAGAAACTGTCTGGATAGCTGCGTATTACACGACCCTGAAATTTCTACCCAGGTAGTTTATGATTGTTGTTAGTTGTCCTTGAAATAAGAGTTTAGCGGGAATTTAAAATTAAATGCCCTACAACTCAAACAGTTTGTATAGTTAGATGTGCTGTAATTGTTGTGATTAGCTATATAAAAGTAATTATTTGAATAAGTATAGGGAAACTACAGGTAAAGTGCTCGTCCAGTTTTACATATACTCTGAATTCGTAAAATCTGGAGCTAATTACATTGTTATCCTGTTGCGTAAGTAATGTTTGTGATAAGAACCAGTTTAAAGTTCCTTTTATTTAATTACCTGTTTGGTGTTTGAAACTTTTATCGAAACGATATTTATCTTGACACTTCGGTTTAGACTTTTCGCGATTCTGTTACTTTTAACAGCAAATTGTAAACTCAAGATAGTGCCGTATTCAGAGAAATGTTTTAAGGATTCAAGAAACTTGTCCTAAAATCCGACAAAATTACCATAATTTGAGAAGCAAAAAATTGTATTTCCAATTTTTGGAGCATGCGACGATGCGTGATTATTTGATTAAACATAAATATGGAAAAACTTTCTGGTTATTTACACCTCTATTTGCTGTAGATAAGATTTAAATCTATAAAATTTAAACATGGTTACTTAATCCGAAAATAACCCTGAATAGCAATACTTGGACTTTCAACTACAAATACATGAAACAAAGACTGACCCCAATAGTTTTTTCTGGATTTATTGGTGTTTGGCATTATTAATGCATTATTGCGGTGTATGGCTATTGTTGCAAAACCATTTTACGTATTTTTCTTTGCTTTAACTATATTCAGGATAATAGACCAACCTTATTCGGATAATCTCTATATATTTGATTTCAACTACAATAATGTTGCTTTGTTTGTACTACTTTCATTCCAATATTATTTTTAACAACAGAGAAACCTGAATAATGCTTATTCTATATGTGTAAGTAATAGCTTCGATGTCTAATTTTAACTCAAAAGAAGATATAGTAGCCTGAGTTGTTATTATTTATTATAAAAATAATGCAAATTTACATTTTTGATAAGAGCAAATTATGATAAACGTATAATATAGTCTGTATAAAGCAACATTATTAAATAAATATTAGTCCAATGACCGTCTGTAATCTCGTTGTCTTAAAGAGGGTATTTCATCCAGAATTATACTCAATTACCATTAAATTTTATAATATGAAAAATTCACCAAACGTTTTCAAGACAGACTTCTTATACCTACCAAAATTCCTGAAATTTCGCGAAATTATGTATGTGTAAGTAATGTAAATATTTGAAAAAAAAATGATTTTTATGGCAGTCGAATTCCGAAAACCGATTCTACATATAATTCATATTTTCCTGTGTTGAAACACTGGGACTGTAATAAATAGTGCACCATTAACTATTTTTTCACGCTACCGGCAGTGGAAGTAGGCCTTACATCCATAGCTACAGGGATCGTAAGTGGCTGATAACATTCGTGTACTGGTTACCCTTGACGACGGAACTTAATAGTGTCACTTACATCCCTAGGAAAATAATGTTGATTTTAACTGTTCGTTGATATGGTAACAAGCACAGACAACTTAGAATAATAGGACTTTTAAAAAATAATTCCGATGACAGCTGTCAAAACGAACTTTTAAAAATATGATTAAATTTCTACCTGTAGGCCTACTTGCATTGCCGGTAGTGTGAAAAATTTAATAAGTAACACGGAATGTATCGACTAATAACATCCTCGGCAGGCGACAAGCTTCGGCTCCGCCTCAGCTCGTATTCGCCTACCTCGGATGTTATTACGTCCTTACATTCCTTGATACTTAAATAACTATTGAAAAACGCGCAGAATTTCAGATTTTTATCAATCATAGTGGGAAATCAGTATCTTCCTGTTCTGGAACTATGGTAAAGTAGTAAATAGTTACCATTAGATTTATAGTTTGTATGCCCAAAAATGTGTCGATGGTCATGCAAACTGTTGTAGCCCACGCATGTGTTAAACAAAACACTTAAGTCCAATAATCAAATACTTATAAGATAGGAAAACAATACGAATTTGCTCAGAAATAATATCCTATATGGACTTTTATCAAATAATCGTAGTAGATACAGTTTTTATAAATTTTGGAATACCATTGACCCCAAAATATAATTGGCACTTACATATCAAGTGATTATTACCTTCGTAACTATCATTTATCAAAATTGTGAGCTTATCTTCTGTTTTAGCATATTTTTTATAGTTTATCCTTTTGACGTGACGTCATAAGATTTATTTTGTCTTTAATAATCCTGATTCAGCTGAGGGAAACCACGAATTTTCAGTCATACCTGTTCTTGCACCAGTAAAAAAACAATAATATGTAACAGGTTCAAAAAACTCTTGATCAAGTTACCTATGTTTTTTCATAACACACGTCTTAGAGTTCATGCTATTTTTGTGTACATAACCTCACTATAAACATATAATAAAACACTTAGAATTAAATCATTTAGTACACGATATGCTGAAAATGCTTGAAAACATTTTCAAACTCTATGTTCAAATGTATTTAATACATTTTCTAATATGTGCGGAATGTTATTTACTTCTTCAGTTTTATATGTAATAATGCACTGTCTAAGATCATCTAAATTATTAATTGGCGCGGTAAATATAGAGTTTTAAATGCAAGCCTACAAAAACAAATTACGTGGAGTTAAGTCGCATTCTAGGTGACAACTCAATCATTAAAGACATCTTGTAACAGATTCATGTTTCATGCTTACAGGGAGGAGTTGTTCCATTCTGCTGAAAATAATCCTGCCACAATACGCCATCATGCATTTCCTCCAAAAATTGTTGTAACATTTTTGTGGGATATCTAGCAATTTTTATGTTACCCTAAAATAAAAAATATTTATTCAGAATTACGATTTTGAGAACTTTTTATTATCTTTAAAAAATACTGATTCAATTATCTTTCTTCTACTAATGACTACCCAAACACTAACCTTTTCTGGGTGCAGAGGCGCTTCAACAAATGTATGAGGATTTGCAGCATTCGAATTCTCATATTTTGCGAGTTAACATATCGCGTTTTATGAAACCACGGTTCATCGTCAAAAAAACTTTTTTTTTTAATCATTATCATTGTTTAGTGTATTGAGAAAGCCTTCACAAAATTACAGCCTTTGTGGGGGACCAATGGGTAGCAATTCCCGAACCACTGTCAGCATATGTATAAGGATACAAGTGCATGTCTTCACATAACACGTATTGTGTGATACGTTCCTACAGAAAGATCCATTTGTTGTGATAAGCGACTTAGGCTTATTTTCCATTATTCCTCTGGAAGCATTATTCAATAGGTTTTGGTGGTCGGCCGCTATCCTCCTCTCTGGCAACGTTTCCTGTCTCACGCAATAGTTTTGAACGCCGATCTTGAAACTGTTGGTAGTCAACAGCAGCTTCTGGAAATTCGACGCGATATTTCTCCAAGCAGCTTCTCATTAATCTTATTTCTAAATTAAGAGGACCTTGGAGATGCTTCTGTGCAGTGGCGTTCCGTGCGTTTAAAATTTGGGTAGGCAAATGCAAATTCTAAAATTATATAATTGTATTTCAAAAATTAAGCTTATTATCCGTATCAAGTATCAACAAAACAAGTATTTGTCTTTTAGCATTGATCCATGAGATTTGCCATCTTCGCTGCAAACGTGCAAGCAACGTATAAAATCAATACACACCTGCATGCTGCACCTGACCCGCTGATTGACTGATGCAAATAAAACTACAGATACCAAGAACAGGCGCACCTACTCGCTGGTTATTGCGCTTTGACATCACCACTATTTCTTTGCATCGAACCATTGCATTCCTTTACCAATGTGCAAGCAGACATATTAAGAATATCAGATTGGTTGATTGTGTCATGGCTGGTAACGATAAGGCTCGCCTTTGCACATGCAGGTATGCGGAACAGTGTATAAAGGCAACAGTCTATTTTGCGCCCTATTTTTAATGTTATGCAGTTATATTAAAAAGTAAAAATTGTATGTAAAGGTAACTTTTTCTTATTAAAACTTAGAATTCGATTTTTTATTAATTTTGATAAAATTATGGGTAGGCACTGCCTACCCAGCCTAAGCCACTGCTTCTGGTTTTGTTTTAATGGCCACAGCCAAAAATCAGCAATGCTGCAATTCATAACCCGCTTATCATTAAAACTCCTATTGCTATAAGAATACAAGTGTGCTTAAAAACCCCTATTTAATATATTTCTCCGTCTCAGGTAATAAAGTAAAAGAAATCGTTAAGCGAAAAATGGGGGAATATTAACCCTGCCTAAATATTAATGGACGAATTTTCAAAGTTCTAAAATTCAGAGAAGGCGTCACAGAGAATTTACGGAGTTGGTGAGGTTTTGAGAAACTGCTATTTGAATATTTTTATACTTTTTACGGTTCAAACTTCTTATAATAAAGCTACATTGATGTCCTTGGGGCGTTATGATATGCCGATACCAAATTTTATGTTGATATGCGAACCCATTTTTAAGTAACTCGGCGTTCAAGTCATAATTTTCAGAAAACCATAGCACTTTGAAGCCCTCAGCTTCAAAATGGCGGTCAAAATTTAAAACGGACATTGGATCATATACTCCCAGCTACATACAGGCGGATGTTTTCCTAATTTTTTTAGGTTTTTTTACCCGGTCACACTTTGTTATGGAGTTACAGCCGTTGGTTTACCTGTTTTTCTTTTTTATTACAATCTCGAAATTCAACATTTTCAGTCTGAAAGTAGCAATCCCCAAGAGCATCGAGTCATTTATATCTGATACCTAAAATACTGATATTACTTTATTCTATATAAGCTTTCAATTACTTTAGAAATAAAGTTGGAGTTAAGTGCTTTGTCTATCTCAAATACCCATTGAATTATCTTATTAGTCTCACAGGTGTTCTCTGTTCTAAGAAAATTGAACGTAATCTTGATGAAATAAGGAGAAACACCTGCATCGAACGCTGATAAACAAATGTATATTATTAATAATAATTTATTATTTAATCTGAATCTGAAAGCAAAACTTGTTGAGAACGTTTAAAAACTAGGGAACCCGTAAATTAAAAAGAATTTATTTAAAATTGCCCTATTACCGAGTACAGTACCACTTCCACATTTCCGCTAATCCCAACCTCCAGTTTATACAAATAATCAGCTATTTCCCATAATCCGAACATTACGCATCAGTCTAAAAGTTTTAAACAAATTTTGAGAGGAATATTTTAATTACACAAATTTGTTTTTAATCATATTGTATAACTGTGAACGCATAGATACAATTACTGTTTAATTTTGTTCTTATTTTTACAAACAATACAAAACATTTTGTTTATTTAAAGCAATATTTACTTCCGTTTTAGGACGAAGAAAAATTTTGCGACAAATAAGTGGGGATTTCTACGCAGGAGATCTGACTGCCATTATGGGACCATCAGGTTGTGGAAAGACAACCCTTATGAATATTCTTGCAGGGTATACGTAAGTATTTTAAGCTATATTCGTAAGAATTAATGTAACATTAGATAATATGCAGACAGCAGTTTTAAATATTGAACAATAATTTTTGTATCTAAATCAGCAGTCAGACTAAAAAGATTTTATTCATATTTTGAATTGATTGTGTGGTAGGCACATGGTGAAACATTATTAATAAATATTTAACAAATTGTGACACAATTACCAAGCGTTTTATTTTATTAATAAACTATTAATTTTTAATAGTTAAATATTTATTAGATTTTATTCAGTTTTTTTTTAATATCTTTCTGCTGAAGCATTATACAGGTAAAACATATAGTTATAAGAAGTCAGAAACAAGAATATAAAGAAGAAAGAAAATGTTCCCAATTTATAATTGGTTCATTATCCAAAATATTTCGTCATTAACTTCGATATTAACATGGATACAATTTATTTGGTAGCCAGTAAGAAACATTTAGAGTAATTATTTGGAACTCTAAACTCTTCATTGTTCTAAATTTACACCTTTGTTTAAATTACACATAAACATTAAAGGTAGATGCAATTATTATTGCTGATTATCCCATTATGTTTTTCACAAACGACAGTAATTTAAAACAAAACAACCATGAGTACGCAGGTGTCTCAGCAAGATAAGTATGTTTACGTCTGTTATATAAATTTAAATTTAAACAAAAGATGTTTTTGTTACAATATGATCATTGGATGCGATATTTCTGAGATAAGAAAATCGAGGAGTCAACAGTCACACCATTGTTTTTCATCAATTAAACACCTTCGATCGCGGAAGTTAATTCTGTTACAATGATTGCAATAACGAGAATTCCAGTAAATTGGCAAATCAACTTGGAACTTGAAAGTGCACGGTTACTCTCTATTGATTCTTTCCAGTGTCAGTGCAAACGTACACAGAACAAACTTGTTAGGTGCAAGTACACCTGCACCGAGAGTTTGCACCGAATCCAGGTAGAATTTCCGTGTCTAGTGCGAATGTACCGAACAGTCTGATTAAGAAGGTTCACGGTAAACGACTAAATGTAAACATTTTAAGTTAACCTGAGACAAAGAAATAATGTAGATATCGTAAATTATACATTCGATAAGATTTTCATACAATAGATATATCCAACTTATTAAAACAGACAATGATGAGTGTCATCCGGGTAGTGGCATATTTATCATTGGGATGTTGCATGAAAAAGAGATCAGCAGTGACGACTAGTAATATTTTCTGATGATTATGCGTCATCGGATTGTCAAATAAAACGGAAACTATAGGACTTCGTTTAGCACATGCATTTAGATGCATTGTTGACGTTTCCACTGAAAAATAAATTTAGAATGTAGCAAAAACATTTTCAGACTGTACAGTACACCTAAAATTGTGTCTACTCCTTACGTGGTTTCTGACCTCAATACAAATTTTTCAGTTGCAAAAAATAAATTAATTTTTCATAGACATTAATTCTTATTTAGAAAGAGTTTTTGCTTTTTATGATAAAATGACAATACCATTGTTAGACGGTATCACAACCATGAGTAACTGTTGTCCTAGACTGATATCTTTTATAATTTTCAGACTTTGAGTTGTAATAAATCTGATTCATAAACGTAATTCTTAATTTTTCTGTATATTATTACGTCTTTGCATTTTCAACTTTACTTACAGAAAATTAATTAAAATCATAAGTGTGCAATTTACAATGAATGTAGTAGAAGTTTAATTAAATCTTAATTTACTTTCTTGTTACTGAGCCCAAATAAATATAAATTCAAGTTCCAATGAACATCACTTTTGATTTTTGTTTTCGTATAACAGTACATCTTGACCGCAAAATAAAATTACTTTTTCATAGAATATTTACATAGATAAAGCAAACGCATGAATAACTTTTCTGCATGTTACGACATATCTAGGTGTTATCATAAGTAATATAACTAGTGATCATGACGTGATTGGTTGTTGACACAAAAATTGAGCGCTCTGCTTGGTTAAGTAGAATGTGTAAAAGTGTGTAATATAGTCTGCAGTAAAACCATAAGATCTTCTAATTTATCGGTAAAATTACGATAACTTGCTCAGCAGTAATCAAAAGAGTGTCAAATTTAAAACCATTTGCAAATAGTTTGAATAATCTAACCCACGAAATCCAAGGCGCAAAAGGTATTTGCTAATATTATTACCGACACAAAATATTAAACATTAATAGTAAGTTTTACTTACAAAATGTTACTTGAAAAGTAAACAAAATTTAACCAATTTACTACCTTCTAGAGTTGGAAATGATCGATTTAATGCAATGTAGGGGTGATAAATTACGCATTCTGATTGGTTGCCATATGTATGAATAAAATAATCTTTGTATCTTCTTTTTATCCATAGCTAGTTTTATATATGATTACCAACTAAACGCTAGCCTGGCGCTCTTTTTTTTATCCATTAGAGACCACTGCGTCGCTTTTCTCAACCATCTATCGTTCAGTATCCGTCTAATGTGCCTATAACATTGGAGCACTCTATTCTGTAAGGTATTTGTAATAGAGCGGGTAACTTTCTTCCTATTCCAAATTTTTTCTGTTCCAATTCTGTCCTTGTCGAGTAATTTGAAGACATCTTCTCATTTAATTTAGCCCCACTGTACTGATTTTATCCCCAATCTCTTTTGTAAGTGGTCACATCTCCGCTCCATATAAAACGATGTTTTCAACTATGCTGTGGAAACGTCTTTTCTTGATGTTCCGACTGATATTCCCATTCTATAATCCTTGTAGGGCCTTCATTATTCTTTTTCCCATATTAATGCGCAGATCGATTTTTTTTCACATGTACCCGTTGAACTTAAGACTGATCCGAGATACTTAAAGGTGTTGCAGGTTTTTATGTCTTTGTCTTCTAACCTTATACCAAGGATCTCCCTTCCTACGCACATGTACTCACCCTTCCTCATCATGTATTCCATGTCTTCTTTACCTTGCGAGAAAATAACCTGGTCGTCCGCAAAAAGTAATGAATTGTTTATCATCATTCCCATCCTGTTCAATGTAAATATTAAAAAGTAATGGTGATAATCCATATCCCTGTTTAAGCTGCTTTGTTATTTTTATGGCAGGGGTTATCTTATTACCTATTTTTACCTGTACCTCTGTGTTTAATTAAATCTTTCCACTTGTCGCGGATATTCATCCTCCTCATTGTTTGCCACATTCTGCATCTTGGTATGTTATTGTACGCCTGTTAATATACACTGTGTCCATAAAGTAACACCCCCCCCCCAACTAACTTTTGAACGACTTCATATTTTTCAACAAAATTTAGTGTGCTGTAATGGGAAATTAAATACTATTTTTCGGACTATATTAAAATTTTGTATCATCCAAAATGGCGACTAGGCGCCATTTTGAACTTTTTTTTAAATGGAAAGGGGGGTCGGGTGACACCTCATTTGAAAGGTCTTTTTATTCTGCTTCTGATCCTAGAGTTTCAAAGAAAAATATTCAGCCATAACAAAAAGGCGGATTTTAAACAAATGGACAAATGGAATTCAAAATTGTTTGATTTTTTTATCCAGGGTCGAGTGACACCTCATTTGAAAGGTCTTTTAGTTCTGCGTCTGATCCAAGAATTTCAAAGAAAAATATTGAGCCATAACAAAATGGCGGATTGTAAACCACTGGACTCACTCAGTTCAAAATTGTTTTGATTTTCTTATCCAGTAGTCCACTTATTCATTTGCAGGACTAAATTTTCCCAGAAATATCTCAGGTGGCTTGAAGTAATATTGAAAACGTTATATTCCAACAAGACGGTGCGCCGCCTCATTATTATAGGCCTGGTTCTGACTTTCTCGGCGGACATTTTCTTGGAAGATGGATTAATAGGTGGGTGCGTGTAGGATAGCCGGCTCGCTTCCCAGATTTAACTTCCTTAGATTTTTTCCCGTCCAGAAACAATTGAAGAACTGGAGCAACGCATTACAGAAGTTTGCAGAAATATCACTCCAGAAACTTATGAAAATGTAAGGCAGGAATTTCATAACCGACTTTTGATGTGCCAAGAAGTGAATGGTAAACATTTCGAACACTTAATTTAATTAATTTAAGCTTTAATTCTTAGTTTTTTTTAAATAGACTTCTTTATCTTCAAACATTGTCATTTTGTTATGGCTGATAATTTTTCTTTGAAACTCTAGGATTAGACGCAGAACTAAAAGACCTTTCCAATGAGGTGTCACTCGACCCCCTTTTCCATTAAAAAAAATTCCAAATGGCGCCCAGTCGCCATTTTAAATGATACAAAATTTTAATATGGTCTGAAAAATAGTATTTAATTTCCCATTACAGCACACCAAATTTTGTAAAAAAATATCAAGTCGTTCAAAAGTTAGTTGGGGGGGGGGGGTTACTTTATGGACACAGTGTATATGTTGTATGCGTATCTGTTTGTTTGTCCCCATTCTTCTCTATTAGTTGTCTGACACAATGGATGTTGTGTAAACAGAATCTACCTATCCTAAAACCGCTTTGTTCTTTACTAAATTACTATTTTCAATATTCGTCTTTTTCTTCCAATACTTTATTTTTACTATTATCTATTTTTACTGGAAACTTAACGTAGGTTTTTGTTTTTAAGTAAAGAAGTCTTCGAGATACTTTGGTACTGATAAAATCAGAAAATTGGAAATAGGCTATTAATATTGACACAAAAACCTTCTTGGACTGTAGACAATCTTCTTATCCAGTAGCAGTAATATTTATTATCATATCAACGTATATGTTTGTAATAATTCATATTTTTAGTATAAATCACATGTCTGATAGAAGCTGTAAAAATTCAATTTAACTTCACTTGGTCTAAATCTCAATCACTCATAAGTGATAAATTATCATTTTTCAGTTAATTATCAGCATATTTCGCGTGTGAGTTTCAAATTGAATATATAAGTATATGAATATGAATAGAAATATTGTTGAATAATAACTGTAGTGTTATCGAAAATATATGCATCCTACAAGTTGTATGATAATGAAATCCGACTAAATTTGCATCTTATAATAGCTGGTTGTGGTGCAAAAATCTAATACCACCAAACGTCGTCTGTGTTGATCTATGTCAATTGACACACACATCAGAACCTATAGTATCACTACATAGTTATAAATATATCAAACTTGTGTTTTTAACTTCAAACAATATTTAATATTGAATTATTGAAATTCATACATTTTGAAATTTAAACCTGGTTATTGGTATTGTTAAAATGTTGATTAAGCATTAAAAATTCAAATTGATGCAACTCCACATGAGCAAAAAAATTAGTTTTATTAAGGGGACATATTTTACGAACTGAAGTTCCATACTCACAAAAACGGAACATTTCAATAATGAAGTCTTTGATAGTAGGTACAGAGCTAATTAAAATTTGTTTTAATTCCAGCACCAAAGATATAATAGGAAAATTACTAGTAAATGATGAACTTCGTAATCACAACACGTTCAAAAAACAATCATGTTACATAATGCAGAACGATCATCTTCAACCTTTACTAACCGTTCATGAATCCATGATGATAGCAGCAAATCTTAAATTAGATTCAGAAATTAGCTCCAAAGATAAGCAAAATAGGGTACGTAAATCTTATTAATTTAATATAAATAATATTTACAAAAGTATATTTTTGCAGATAAAAGAAATACTGGAAGCCATAGGACTGTGGACTTGCTGCAAAATCAGAACAGCAGCTTTATCTGGAGGCCAAAGAAAAAGACTGTCAATAGCTTTAGAATTACTGGAAAATCCCCAAGTTATGTTTTTTGATGAGCCGACAAGGTACACAATAGTATTATCTAAAGAATTGTAGAAAAAATAATGCTATAGACTTTAAGGAAAAAATCCGTTTTCCAACAAATAAATAACCACTACTAACAAATTAAATTGCAACTGCAGCCTTTTAGATATTGAGACGTCTATAAACTCTACAAATAAATTTATTTATTCCTGTAACCAGTATTTATCTATTTCCAGTGGGTTGGATAGTTCAACATCAAAACAATGCATTATGCTTCTAAAACAATTAGCTCAAGAAGGCAAAACAGTAGTGTGCACAATACATCAACCTAGTGCATTGATTTATGAAATGTTTGATCACCTTTATGCAGTAGCTGAAGGAAGATGCATATATCAAGGATCAATAAAGGGAATGCTCCCGTATCTGGAAGATCTAGGGCTCCGGTGCCCACCATATCACAATCCTGCAGATTATTGTAATAGTTTAATTATAATTCGAAATTTATTTTTCATTACCTCTATTTTTAATTTTTAGTAATCGAGGTAGCTTCGGGAGAACATGGCCAATATGTCGAAGATCTAGTCATAAAATCAGAGAATGGCCAGAGTCAGGATTGGAGAAGACGACAAAGAGATACTTTGCAGATGCAATCAATTGAACATATAGGTAGGAAAGCAAGATGTGTATTTACCATGGTTTTATATTTAAATATTGTCACAAATATTACAACTAGTGATCCCGTTTTTTTTTAATATAAACATGTTAGCGAGTGCTAGTTAAGACAATAATTTCACGAATGAAGCGCGAGTGAACTTGTCCAAAATTAACTAATACGAATTAATAATCAAGAGCAACTTAAGTTTAATACAGGAATAACGCTAACAAACGCAGCCATAGCAACAAGTGGTTTGGGATGCTTTTAATTGAATGGCCGTGCCATGCCCGCAATAGCGAGAGGACTGTTACATGGTCAGTCCACCAACGGCCAGTGAAAACAAAATTAAATTATCTAAAAATGCTTAATTCAGAATTTACGTTTTTTGAGAATAGTGGTATATTATATATTATTCGTACGCTAGCGAACAAGCAGACGGCGTTTTATGTAACACATATTTTTTAAGCTTCTTTACGATTATGATATTTAAAACGATCTTTTCTAATTGCCTTTCTTCAAGAAATTATATAACATTATTATTCACTTTTGCTTTTGACTTATTGCAGATAAAATGATGAAAAATGGATTAGTAACTCCTGTGAAAGCTCCGCCATTAAATTTTTCCATAAAAAAAAACTCGGGGGTTGAGACAGAAAATAACAAGAAAGTAAAATGCTTCAAAAGCTATCCAACATCTTTCTGTAATCAGCTGCAAGTTTTAATCAAACGCTCATTTTTGATGTTGAGCAGAGACAAAACTCTTACTTACTCAAGGGTCTTAACACATCTTTTTGTAGCACTTTTCATAGGAACTTTATATTTTGGAATAGGAAACGATGCTAAAGACGTCCTGAATAATGCAAATTATTTATTTTATACTGTTATGTTCCTTATGCTTACTTCATTTAATTGTGTGACGCTAACATGTAAGTTGTTTCACTAACATTGAGTTGTATTTATGTTAATAATTTAATTTTTTTAGTTCCATCCGAAATACCTATTATAATCAAAGAACACTTCAATAGTTGGTATTCAGTTAATTCGTACTATTTGGCAATCATAGTATCAGACATACCAATTCAGGTATTTAGAAGTGTTTATTCTTTTGGTATTTAATTTAATTGTAATATGTTTCAGATGATTTCCACATTAATTTATGCCGTTATCACGTTTTACATGACTGCTCAACCTACGGAAACGTTTAGATTAATTTTCTTTTTGGCGATATGCATTTTAATATCACTTGTAGCTCAAAGTTTTGGATTACTCATTGGAGCTAGCTTAGATTTAAAGGTAAATAATATAAGTTTCTTAATTTTGCCAAAAAATCAAATGTTTCAATTTTTGCAGAATGGTATAATATTAGGTCCAATCTGCTTTTTGCCCTTCACCATATTCTCTGGATTTTTCGTACAACTGAATGATGCACATCCGTACATGCGATGGTTATTTCACATATCATACTTGAAATATGGTTTTGAAGGGTTAATGTTATCAATATTTGGTTACGACAGGGGAAAATTACCTTGTTCTGCAGACTACTGCCATTTTGTGTATCCTGACAAATTCCTTGATCAAATGGATATGGAAGATGCTGTTTACTCTAATTGTATTTATTTTCTGCTTGGACTGACAATTATTATTCGCACAGTAACTTATTTCATTTTACAAAGTCGAGTGAGTAGATGATTTTATTCAATTGTGTCAAATTTAAAAGAACACACCTCAAAGAATACTTAAGCACTTTTAGTTCAAACCATAGTAGATTTTGTGATGATTTTTGACTGTGGTGGCCATTTATATCACATATGTGTTCAAGAATTAGTGTGATAGTATTTGGTAGTTATGATATAATTATTCAGTATACTGTGTTATTATTAAGTATCAATTGTAAAACATTGCAGATCATCTCAGGTTTTCGCAGTTGTTTTATATAGCCTCGTTTTATTTATGTTTTTATAATTTGTCATTATAATTAGAAAATTTTATGCTTTTCAGTGATTCAGCGCAATTTTGTTTTTAATTAGGTAGCTCAATTGCCTTAGTATGTAGCAGCATAAAATATTTTTGATACTCTTAGACAATTACAACATAATTTCAACCTAATCCGATATTCTTAAACGAAATGTAAACACCAGTTGCATGGCAAAATAATTGCTAAAAAGAGATACATGTTTTGAGCTAATATACAAAAATATTTTTAAAAGTATTAAACATTCCAAAAAATTTATATTTAAATTGGGATTTTTGATAATCATGTATAATGTACAGAATATTATATTCTCATACTTTTATACCAGCAGGAGATTTATATAAAAATATATATATATACGCTACTTTATTATAATTGTGTTTTTATTGTCTATCTATCTGTCTTTATTGTGGTTCAATGCCGTCAGAAATATGTGTATTAATTAATCAGAGAGTTTAATATTCAAGTATTGTTAATCAATTCCATAGTTTAAGATCACTGCATGCTGGGCAACCATTCCAACAGTTACATATGGCACATTGCCATTTCTCTCGAAGCGAAATGGTTTATAAATTGGTTATAATACAATTTTTTCTAATAATCACATATTGTCATTTTATTTCCGTTAGGTCTTTTATTGACAGTATTAGGTTAATCAAATTTTCTACTATCCAAAAACCGTACTGAACTGATTTCGGCTAATCGAATTATTCAGATACCGAATAATTCGGTTACGTACCTTAGCGTATTTTTTACGTAAAATAACCTAAATTATATTAAACTGTCGATATTTTAATCACCATGACTTATTACTGAGGCCGGCCGGTATTACACTATCAAAGATTTGATAAAAGATCTTTTATAAAAAATTTTATAAAATATTCTTTTATTCAAAGATTAAAAAAAGATTTGAAAACTAGTATTACACTACCTAAAATATTTTATCACAGTTGTCATCATATGATGGATGAACAACAGCTCTATGCTTGTGTGGCTTCAATTAGTTCAATTGTCATAATTTGTGCAATATTAAAAAAACAAAAGACTAAGAGTAAAAAGCAAAGAAGACGTGAGTGGGTTAAACCATGGGTTTCGAGACGTGACGATCTGGGTATACACCAAAACTTATTGAAGGAACTCGGAGCTGAAGATATGTGATGTTATAAAAATTATTTAAGAATGGATGATGCTACATTTCAGCTGGTTGTATCAAAAGTTGCTCCTTTTATTGCGCGAAAGAATACCCATTTAAGAAATTGCATTAGTGTAGAAGATCACGTTCTTGGTACTCTTCGGTTTTTGGCCACTGGAGAAAGTTATTTCAGCTTGAAGTATTCTACGCGAATACCACAATGTACATTAAGCTCTATAATACCCGAAACCTGTGATGCCATTTATAAAGCACTTAAAGAAGATTTTTTACATCAATGTGTGTGCTGATCACATTGGAAATTTCTTGATACGCCTCTAATCTTTTATTTCTATTTTTGTAATCTTCGTGTTGAACATTATACAAAAATTCATAACTTTCATATTCAGAAATTAAAGTTTTAGTAGCATCAAGTGACCACGTGAACTTAGTTGACGCCATTTTGTAAAGTGGTTGTTAAATCTTTTATCAAATATGGTCGAATGTAGCTAACTTTAATAAAAGATATTTTATAAAAGAAATCTTTTATAAAATATAGCCCATTACATTGTAAAATTTCTTTGACAAAGATATTTTATAAAAGATCTTTTATCAAATCTTTGATAGTGTAATACCGGCCTTTAATCATGTGGCTTCCAAACTGGTAACATTGTTTAAAAACATTCTATCATGTTTAACTTTTTTTTAACTGTTTACTGTATTTGGAAGCTGCTGATTATGGTCCAAATCAGATTCACGTGGCTAAAACTTTAAACCTCTTTATATTTTTTTCATTTATTAATCCTTCACGGACCCATTATTGTTTTACATAACTGTTACGTTTGTTTTACTTAGTGGATCTTAAAAATATTTCAAAGCCAAACTGTTAGCTATTCGGTTAAGAAATAGTCCGC
Source organism: Ctenicera cuprea (assembly GCA_958336395.1). NCBI lineage: Eukaryota > Metazoa > Arthropoda > Insecta > Coleoptera > Elateridae > Ctenicera > Ctenicera cuprea. Next base: position 48,245,311 of record OY284488.1, read on the forward strand.
AGCATTCGAAAACCGAATCAGTCGTCATTGGATTAATGAATATATATGAATAACCGGTTTAACCGGTTATTTGTCGAATTATTCTGTATCCGAATTATTCCAATATAGACCCGGTTAGCCGATTAAAATTTTTGTAAAAATCTGCAGTTTTAATTTGTGCTAGAGGCAAATGTATGTACCAGTGAACTGAACCACCGACTTTCGGTTCAGAGAATAGAATTACCAGTAAAACCTTAACCACAAAACGTCATTGTTGCTATAAATCCATCTGTAATTAGCGTTATTGATGATTTATGCGGACGCAATAAGATGTCTCATCTTTGATATGTCGTCATATCTTCCAATGGTAATAGTAAAAATATTTAAGCAAGGCGGCACAAAACCACAAAAGTGTTAGCATGATGTCTATTTAGGAAATACATGGGAACCACTGTTATTATTGTTTTGCTTCTGGCAATGCTCAGTTAGAAGCTATTCTTAACTGTTTATTTGACTGTAATTTACCTAATGTTGATTGCAAAGAAAGAAAATAAAAGCGGCTTTATCCTGATGTGTAGGGATCTATGTTATCAGGTTTCAGGTGTAGGTAGAATTGCATTGATAACTATTTTTGTATGCAGAAGAGTTATGTTGCAAGTATAGCACTTTCACCACCTATTCAAAATTTGAAGTTGAAGCCACCCACCGTTTATGTAAATTTTGATCACATGCTTAAAAATGTCATTTTTGTTTTAATGGTCTCTTTTTCCGTTAGTTTTAGCATTGGAAAGCTTTGCATAAATTTCTAAAGTATGAAACAGATAATTAACCATTGGTATGGTTTTCATAATCAACCAAAATTTGATTCTAGTTTTGACCAAAATTAACGTATGTGCGTATACGTTTAGACACAAAAGATAGGCGTGATAATTTAAAACAAGTAAATTCATGTGGAAAACATCGAAACGAAGTATTTTGATAAGTTATATTATATTTTATTTTAGTTATTATTTATTAATATTAAAATATTCTCAAGTGTTCTTTGTCCTGTTCTTCAATCTTCCTTAGTTAAATAATAAACACAAACAGTTTTGTTTATTCATAGGAAACTTTTTTAAATTGGTCCTTTATTTTCTCCAAGAAAATGTAGTCCCCATACTTTAGACGGGCACAATTTGAAGGGTTCTCCCTACCATTTTTTATTCATATTTGTTATATATATCTATAAGTTAGACATGTTTTTGGTAGCATTTTCTCCAAAACGAAATTTCATAAATCTAAGAACAGAATATAATAAAACTGTTAAAACAAATTGAAAATTTATTTGGGAGCACTTTAGCTTTAAAATGGCGGCCTTTATGATTTTTTTAATTATCAGCTTTAACGCCTATATACTTAAAAACGTTGACAGATCGGGATTACATTTATAGTATTACAATAGTCGCAGAGGAACACAATGTTGCTAGCTAAGAGATTTTTGGTACAAATGAAAACTATGAATTCAAAATATTTTCCAAATTTGGATATTGTCGAAAAACTATTGCTCAAAAACGGGCCACACGATTTTTTTTTAACTTTTTGGTAACCTCGGCACTGGCCGTCCGGTAGAAGAGGATACATACTACGAAGAACAAGATTAGAGAACTAGAGATGGCCTACAATTGTTTTCTAGTCCACTAATTTATATGTAACGCCTTCTATGAATTTTTGAAAAACGTTAATTCATGCCACTCTCTTTAATAAACGATAGAAAAAATTCTGTTTAAGCTAAAGTGATCGTGAGTAATAGTAGAATAAGATTTAGAACTTAATTCTTAAGTGCAGCACAGAATTAAAGCAATCTCTATACATATAAAATTCTTAAACATAGGACTTCGATCCACGGTCCGCTACACTATCAATTTAAGTAACTTATTTACTATTTATAAAAGGATGGGACATAGCCCACGGGTTCCGCTAGCATTTTTTTTAAACATATTTTGTCTGTGCAGTTTTGATATACCCTCACATTAAGCTCATCGAACTCAGACGATCTGTTCTGGAGTGTTGAGAAGCACCACCAACCCACCCACCCACAGACACACATTTTTTTTAAACCATTATTTTGGATTATTTGAAGCCCAAAACATGGATATTCTTTAAAATTTCGAATTCAGTAAAGCAGTACCTACTTGCGGATTATAGTTACTAAAAGCATTGTTTTTATATCCTTATATAGATATAAAAACAATGCTAAAAGTATGGGAAAGTAGCAAAAAGCTTCACTCAGCAACCATTGAAACACGCTAGTTCAAAACATTGCCAGTTTTCTGATGCTTAAAGACTTTAATTTTTTCTTAATTTTTGTTTTTTGATGACGGGACATAAATGTAAATGTAATGACAAAATAATAATAAGAGCGATTGAAAACTCAGTCACTATTTGTCAATAAAAAAATCTGATATAGAAAGAGAAACCTATTAAAAATATTCAAGATACAATATTTATTTAAAAGTTCCGGGAACAAAATTACCAGTTTACCACAGGACGTCATTTCTGTTATTCTCATCTGCAATTTGCATTATGGTTTATTTATAAAGACGCAATGAGATGTCTCATCCTTGATACTTCGTCACACTTTGTAATGAAAAAATTTTAAGGTGGTGCAAAACCGCTAAAATGTTATGACGTACTTGTTTAGGAAGCATGCATCAACTATTGTTATTATTGTTGCTATTATTGTTGTCTCTTTTGACATAAATACCAACACAATGGTTTACAAAAACGACTTTAATTAAATGAAAAGTGTGAATAGGTAGTGCATCCTAATGTTCATAATTTATCCCACCTTCCTCATTATTGTTATCATGCTTAAACCATTCTCTTTTTCGATAATGTTCAGTTAGCTTCTATGTTGGTAATTACAAATTCGCTATATTATGCTAATTGATATAATTAACCTTGACCAATACCTATTCATCATTAAATAAATCTCAGGTTGCATCAGCATTTTACGTGTGATGTATTGGAATATGGTATTATTTACCTATCACACTATAATACCGGTTCAATTTTATCTTTTTATTTATATTCATATTCTTATTTACATATTTTTCAGTCACGACAGAAGCACATGAACACAACAGAAAAAAAACGATGTTACATGAGAACGGACATGGAATAAAATATTTCATTTAACTACAAGATGTAATAAAATCCAAAGATCGCTTCAAAAATAGCATTTTAGTATTGTTTCAAAGCAGTTCTCCAGGAGATGGAATTTCCAATGTCTTATAGATGTTTTAAGAAATATGATTATTCACGTCTAACAAACCTTTTTATTTTGGTTTAATTAATTGGCTAACTCTTAATAATAACGACATGTTATCAATTAATCACCTTAAATTATTGTGTTTTGTCAAGGTCCTAAGTCTCGTCAAGTTCTGTCTAAATATCCTACGCTTTCAGTGTGGGGAAGTATTGATTCCTGCAGATTTTCGAAATCAAGACTTACACAGAAATATGCGTTTTGGACCTACAGGGACTCAAAAAAGTGTTTTTAAAGAACGTCTGTCTGTGGGTGGGTGAGTAAATGGGGTTCGGGTGTGTGCTCCATAACTCCTAAACGGATGGTCCGATTTTAATCAGCTTTGGAACGTGGGGGTCAGCATAGGCGCCGGGTTTTTGAATTCTCAGGGGGGGCTTAATGAAAATGAGCCGCAAGCAAAATTTTTTGTATTTGTCATGGTCAAACCGTCTTAAATTAAAAGTTAGGATTTGTGTTAAATTATATTGCCTTGGAAAAATATGTTTCGTGGGCACAAGTTTTCGATTTTCTGATGCTTTTTTTTGTTAAAAATTGCTTATTGCATATTGATTTTGTAGGAATTTAACAGAAATAAGCTAGTTTGTACTCCAATGGTTTTAAAACGCGTTATTTTAGGTACATATTTCCATAAAAAAAATGAACAGTAAATCTAATTAGAAACATAAAGTAACAAGAAGAACAGTACTAAACAAAAACAAAACTTACTCCACAAAGAAACTATTTCGTCTCATTTCTGTCTTGGCGATAAATAAATTTACAATTGTGTTTATATTTACATCTGTATCTTGGTTTCTATGAATATGAAGTAGAGCCAAATCATTAAGTCTTTTTTGTGACATAGTTGACCTTAAATATGTCTTCAACCTTCGTAAAGCAGAAAACGAACGCCCTGCGCAACACGAAGATACAGGAATCGTTAATGCTACTTTAATAAATTTAATAAATTCCGGCAAAAGGTCGCGTATCACATTTGCACCTTCCGATTTTTTAAATGCAAAAAATATCAGGGGGGGCTGCGCCCCCCCTGATAATTTTCTGAGGGGGCTTGAGCCCCGGACCCCCCCCGTATTCGGCGCCTATGTGGGGGTGTATCAAAAATTGGTCGGAGAAACAAGCTTTAAAAACATCCGAAAACGAATTTTCTAAATCTTAGCTTTAGGGCAAATCCAACGCTTTTTTCCGAACTTTCTGTTTCTAGTTTATAAATTGGCGGTGCTACGATTTTTTTGAACATTTAGACTTTAGCGCCTTTTTACTCAAAAAGAAGCTGAAATATCAGGTTCAAATTTTCTATCATATAGAGACACAATAGTACAGTGAAGAATCATTTCGAAAAGCTAAACGCCATGAAGTGAAAAATATTTTCATATTTTGGAAATTTAAGAAAATATTGCTCAGAAACTGGCGACTCAATTTTTTTTTAGATTTTGTAAAGTCGTAGAGCTGGAGATAAACTACAATTTAGTTCGTGTACTCCGCTAATTTCTCTGAGACGCCTTCTATGAATTTGGGTTTAATCGTCTATTTGCTCAAAAACGAGTTATCCGATTTGGATGAAATTTGATATTATAATTCCCTAAAGGTGCACAATGTTACAAATTAGAACAACGCTTGAAACTGGAAAAACTGCTGTGAAGTGAAAAAAAATCAAAACTTTAACGTCTTCAAAAAACTATTGCCTAAAGACTGGCCACGCGATTTTTTTTTAAATTGTGTAAACTAATAGAGGTAGAGATGAGCTATAATTTAGTTTGTTTCCCAGTACGCCAGTTTGTCTGTGATGCCTTCTATAAATTTTTAAATGTCAAAAATGCATACATTTTTGTTTAGTAAACGGGAGGCAATAAAAAATGTCTGTTTAAGCTAAACTGCCCATGAGTGATAGTAGAATAAGCGTCACAACTTAATTTTTAGATGCAGGAATATTTAGGGGGTTAATTTTTTTGCCTCCCTCCCAAAAAAATCAAAATCTTTTGTTAGTTCTCTTACGAAACTTTAATAAATTTGTATATAAATAAATATTTCATTTAAAATAGGTTTTTTAGGTTTAAAATAACTTATAACTCAGGCAAGCTAACCTTTAAGGAATACATTTGTTTCTTATCAGCAATTTCTATTGAATCTACACAAGGGCGCGCCTAGCAGGGCATGCTGTGCGTGCACCACATGCGGGTGTCATTGCAAAGGGGGCGCTAAATCTTCCAAAAACAAGCAAATAAATAAAAAACCTGACCATGCGGACCCCTCCCAGGTCCGTTTTTTTATTAGACACAAACTAGTTCTGGCCATTTTGGTGGAATTACAATAAATTTTAATTTTTTATATTCATCAAGTCACAATAAATAAATCGGACAATAATTAGTCAATTTAGTGCGTGAAATTGTGTATTTTTCAAATTTATCCGGTTCCTCCTCGGACCCCCCTCTACGTCGCTACTTACGTTTGGGCGCTAAACTAAAAATTTGCTTTATAACTTATAACTCAGGCAAGCTAACCTTTAGGATATACATCCGTTTCTTATCAACAATTTCTATTGAATCTATGTAGACACAGCATGTACTCTTAAGCCTTGTTGGTAGGGGTAGTGCAATCTATAACCAGTACATCGCCTCGTAAAAAAGGTGATACAAAAATATTTTTGAAAATATGATAAGTAAAATTTCTAAAGTATGGGAAGTCCAGGCGAAGTGCTTCGCTCATTTTAAAATGTTATACTACAATACAACTCTTCCCAAACCACCAAAGCACCACATATTTTAAATATCACATTTAACACGGTCCTGACTTTCCAACATTACTAAAATAAGGAGTGGCAACAAAATACAAATTGTGTGTCAAAAAAAAAGGTTTGTCTAGCTTCGTCGAGCCGCCGACCTAATATCTAAAATGGTTGTGTAAGACCCGTCGAGTCGTTTTAAACATATAAACAATAAGGACAGAGTGCAAAGAATGGGAAAAACCGTAATTTAATTAGCATTCGGGTGACCTGCACGAATACAATATGAATTCTGAATTGAATCAGGAGTTTACTTATTTTTATAACATCCTGGTCGTGATTGCCCCATCATACACATCAACTGATTAACTACAAAGATATTCCATAAGCTCCTGTAAGAACAAACGCCCATTGTTAAGTCCTTTTAGAAAGGTGAAAAGCAGACAACATTAAATTTGTTCTCGAAGCGTTTCCAGCAATTTCTATTCAGTTTACTAAACATGTCCGTTACGAAAACAAAACATAATTGTAGTAAAGTGATGGAAATTATGCGCATTATACCAATTTTAACTTGAACTTCAGACCGAAGAACGGACAGTTGTAAAGACAATCATTTTCTTTAATTAAAATTATTCCATATAACATATATTTACCAAAAACTTAAGTAGGTAATAAGACATTCAATAACGCTGCCAAAGTACAATAAGTTGTGTTATAAAATGGTTCTGTAAATACAGGATACAGCTGGATTTTGTTATATACAGGGTGTTCATTCCTGAGGTCATTTTAAGTGGAAATGTTTAACAAACATGGGTTCGGCAACGCTTCCTTACAGAGTTACAGCCTCACAAAGATGGAATAGTCTAATCGCTCTTTAATTAATATCTCCAGAACAAATCGAAATTTGTGATTCAAATTCTGTATGAGTACTTTATTAATAATGATTTATATTTTTGCTTGTTTTCTTTTGAATCCATTGGCCAGAAGCTTATACAGGATGTATCAAATTGCGTGTTAACTATGGGGATCTCGCTTATTTGAAGAGATACGATGATAGTTAAATTAGAGAAAAGTTGTGGAATTTTATGCCCGCCTATTAATAATCTAAAAAGATATTAGACCTACCTTGCTTAGTTTCTGAAAGAACTGGAAAAAAACTGAAATTTTGGATTTTTTGTTTTCGGCTGTAACTCATTTATCATTTACGTTACATATTTCTAGCTAGCGCATTATGAGAACACTTTTTTATGCTAAATCTAAATTTTGTTTGCAGATATCTGCTACCATTGCTCATTTTCGACTGTCAAATTTTTTTTTCTTATGGTCGACATTTAAAATTTTTTTATATTTGAATAGAATTTTTAATTATATTATAATTTCAACGATGTCTCACACTTTGCAATTTGTTTAAGTTTTGAACATTTTATTACAGAAAATAAAAATTGCTTAAGAGTGCCATTTTTTATTTTGAAAAAATTCTAGTAGGCCATGAACTGATGGAAGAGAAATGAAGTAACAATGTAAATCATCAGTATAGAAATATTCATACAAAATTTAAAACAAGTATCTTTATTTATGGCCCGCGTATGAATTAATGCGTCATTCCATCTTCGGGAGGCTGTAACTCCGTGACAAAGCGTTTCTAGACTCATGTTTATAGAACATTTTCTACTTTAAATGATCTCAGGAATGCAACACCCTAACATAAATATTTTTAAACATTTACATGAAATTATAACTAGTGAAAATATGATGAAAATAAAACGACCAAAAATTTTTACTTATGTAAATGCTAATTTTATTGCAGTGTTTCTTTATCTTTAAGCAAAATTTAACTGGCACCTAACGTGAGCCCACATAAATAATTAACAATTGCCAATTTTACAAATTCGCTAATTCAACTTAATTAGAAATTCCACCAACGATTAACACCAATCCAAAAAGAAACATCTTAACTAAACATTCTGGTGATTAAGAGTAGTTCTAGAACTACAAATTTAGTTTTAATTTTGGAATGAAAATTTTACCAGTCAAATTTGATGCGATTGTTACAGACGTCATTCATTTTTTTTCGAGTTTTTTTTATATTTATTATGAATTACCAGCAGGAACAATAGGATATTGTCAGTTGAGTGTGATAAATTTGCACACAGACAGTCGTTAGATAGACAAATCATGCGTGGGTTGTATTTTTGCCTAGTGAAGCTTGGAACTTGAACTATTTAAGATGCAAGAAACCCATATTAGGATTAGTGACGTAAAAAGCGTAAAAGATTCGTCATAACAACATCCTGTCATCATCCAGAGACACAAATGAAGGATTAGGTCACGTAATCACTGTTTTTAAACTCAGTACAAATTTTCTTGGAAGAGTTCAAAGATGCGTATTTTTTCATACCGTGTTTATACGTGAGTGCGTTGCTATTATTGGAAAAGGAAGCGTTGCCAACGATAATTGCAGTTTTCTTGATCAGTTTTCCAACTACACAGTAAACGTTGAGTGTGCACGGGAGACAACCGATTTCCCGATTAGGAGGTCAACTAATGTTAAGCATTTATGATTTGTTATTGATTCTCCGAATATTAATGCTGAACGAGAAATTAATCAGTTTTCTACAAACACACTGCTAATAAAGCATGACAAATGTGTAACGTCAAAGTGTGATTGGTTCCAAAGAGCGCATCTAAAATTGGACCTAAAAACATAACAAATAAAAATAGCTTAAGATTTTAAAATTATATTTCCGAGAGTTATGATTATAAAACGGACACTGTTTGCTGGGTCATTTTTGCTGTACATCTTCCAACGAAACTAAAATATAAAACTAAATTTATGGATTTTAAAACCATGTTACACTGTAAAATATTTTATTCCCCTTACTGCACTGATTCATTTTTAACAGTGGCGTAACTTCAGATTTTGGGCCCGGGAACAAGATACCTGAAGGACCCTGGCCCCATCCTCAAAATCACTTCAATAATAAAATAATTAATAATAAGAACAATTTCTTCAATAGGAAAAAAATTAGTTGCAATCTAGTAAATGAAAATAAATATATTAAAGCCGTGTCTGATTAAGATAAACAAATCTTAAATTTTCTGAAGTTAATGTGTCTGGGTCGGTACCAAAAAGTGTGGGTGTTGTGTTATTACTGAATATAATCTCACTTCAGTATTTTTCCTTGCATAAGTACATACTTACATGGAATTTAAAATGTTTTTTGTTGACTATAAAAATAAAGACTGTCAAAAATCAAAAATTTTTATTGCAAAAACTTCGTAATAGAGAAATAAAAAAAACTCGTGGCTCGTGGCAGGGCCCCCTAAGGCCTCGGACCCGGGGAGTCGTTGCCCCCTCTGCCCCATGGTAGTTACGCCACTGATTTTTAACCTAGACGCCACAAGGAAATTTCGCTATTATTAATATGGAGCCAAATTTGGATGCTTAGCGTAATGAGACATGGTTCAGAAAAATAAGTTTGGTGGGCGCCGATGTCTATGATTAAAGGCAACATTTTCAGAATCACACGTTGTTCACATGTTCCAATGAATTCATGTAAATTACAAAACCATATTTTCAGAGCCATCATGAAGTATTGATGCTATTATTATATTGTTACTTTAAGCTCCAAGTCGTACTAACAGTTTTCCATGTTGTTTAATGCTGTAGTATTGAGCGAACAATGCAACTTCTCGTGAATTCCACTTTCTATGCAATGAAATGCTCACTTAAATATTATGATGTCATATTGTAAGAATAACGTAAAAAACGTTCAAATACCCATTTCACTGTAATTGCAGCAATAGTGATAATGTTAACAATAGAAGTGTCAGGTAGTAATCATTACTCGTATTCATACAAGACTTATGTATGTTAAATGATCAACTTATTCATAGTTTCAAGATTGATTAATTGCAGTTTATACGATTAATTTTAACACTAAGGTTATGACGATATTATTTGTGAAATTTTAAGGAACTACATAGACCTGTGGCAAACAACCCGTGCAATTGAATTTGATTGTGATAATTTCCAGCTCAATAGTAAAAATTTTATATCAATGGTTATGATGTAACAGAATGGTGGTATTACTGTGAAGATAGAGGATTGCAGTATAGAACGATTACACGGAACAAAATGTAAGCGGAAAAAACGTCCCTGGTAAAATACCCCAAAAAAATACCCCCGAAAAAAAGCCGCCGGATATACCCCACGAACGAGTAGGGTTGCCACAGTTATTTAAGAAACGCACTTACCTTGCAAACTCGTTTCAATTAAAAAAAACATTGTAAAACTGCAAAGAATACACTGAAATACAGTCACCCCTTTTTAAATCGAAGTGGCGAAGAAAAAAATATATATTGGACTTATCAAAACTTTACTCTAACATTTATCTTGATTTTTGTTTAGGTACTGAATATCTTCGAAAAATTTGACTATTAATTGCACAGACTCATAGAATTCCGTTGGTACATATGGTCTTTAACACTAAAAAAATTGATAATGCAGTGTTGCCATATGAAAAATAAGAAATCCACCAGGTGTCGCTTCAAAAAGTTGTCAGATTGCACCAGATTTCACGCCTCGAAAAGTTGTCGAATTTCATCAGATTTTCTTTAGTTGTTTTTACATGTCACCAAATTTTTATAAAAATTTTCGGAATTTCTTTTCAAATTTGATTAAACAAATAAATTTGGTAGCAAAAATTTTAAAAATATACTAAAATAACGAAACAATTACATCTTCTTCTGTCGTCACTCCTAATGGAGATTAGGTATCATTAATGTTACTTGAATATTCGATACTGCTGATCTGAACAATAGTAGTACTCTTCCCATACCTAAAATCTCTAAAATTTCTGATTCACAAAATTCTTCTTCTTCCAACATATTTTCTATTTTATCTTGCCTTGGATTACTACTTGTAGAATTCCTGTCTCGTAATATGTTCTAGCTTTCTTGTCTTTGTTGTTTTCATAATTTCTTTTTCTTTGTTTAATCGCTGTAATACTTCGTTATTAGTAACACTGTCTGTCCAAGGTAATTTTAGTAATTTTATGTAAGTCCAAAATTCAGTTACAGTCCAAAATTACATCAATAATATAAAATACGTATTTATTATTAAGTAGAAGACAAAGGCCAATGTCGTATTTATAGCCTTAGATCGTTACGAAATTTCCGTAAACAGGGACTTTCCCGTAAATTATTAGGGGAAGTCCCGTCCCTATTTGACTGTTTAAACCTCTAAATAATATTTTGGCTCTTGCCTCGTGATATACTATACAGTACACCCTTAAATGTTAATTCTTATCTTTAATTTCGCTGCCAGTCATTAGAAAGCGACAAAACAAGTTTATTCTTATAGGTAAAATAAATATATTTATCTTTGTAAAAATTATTACATCAATCAAAAATATGAAAAATTTACAAATTCCCAAGCGATTTCACAAAATTTTCTTAAATCGCCAATTTTGTGTTCAAAATGAGAAGCTTTCACCAGATCACCAACACCTTCCAAAAATCACCAGAACACAAAGTCTGGCAACACTGCGATAATGTATTTATTGTCTTAATGGCTTTGCATGCGCACGGAACAAAAACAAAGGAATTCTCTACTGAAATAGGTGTAGCAATCCTGCTAGCTTTTCCTTGAATGTATTTCTCCGGGAGTATTTTTTGCTGAGGGTATTTTTTCGGGGATATTTTTTCCGATGGTATTTTTCCCTGGAAGTTTTTTTTTGGGTATATTTTCCGGAGGTATTTTGTTCCGGAACCATTTTTTCCTCGATTTAGAACGAGATTTTTCTCGACTTTTTTTCGTCATTTTCGGGTATTCGTTAAATAATAAGTAATAGAAGTTTGAGGTTTCTGGTGCTAATGTTGCGGTCGATACCATATGAGAAAATTATTGAATATTTCTTCTATACTAAAAATCGATTATCCTAACAGCATGAAATGCCTCGTAAGGTGCTGAGGCTACCCCTAAGCACTCGCGCTATAGTACAGACAGTACGCTCTAGGGCCAAACATTTCGGCTTCGGAAACATTACGTAACTTTAATGTATAATATTATTTGTGCTTATGTGAATTCCTAAAATTTTCCTAGACATCACGTGTTTTAAGTGATTAAATAGCAGCCTTTGGCAGTGGTTCGTAGTCACGGCGGTTTAACGTATGCAGCATAGCAATTTGTATCGTGTTTACTACTTTTAGTTTTTACATCTTCCTGGTAGGTAGAATTTAGGTGAAATTGGTAATTGACGTAAATTAAACGGTAACTAATGGGAGCCTGGGACCCGTTGAAAAATAATGTGCAACATATAATACTTCTTCATAGATAATGTTAAGCAGGAAGAGCATATGTGCGTTTAGTTATATTTTATTTACTGGCGAATGGGCGAAGAGAGAGTATGTAGTTTCGAAAACCGACACCGAGAAGCAGCCGATGGCGCAGCAAATGTCAAGCCTAAGTTCATATGTGTTCGTTTAAAGTGGGGCTTTGCCATAATTTTAATTTTTTTAAGCTTTAGGAAAATAGCTATATCTTTTAGATAAACAGATAACCATTGTAACATGACCTATCTAGGAAAATATAAGCTCTAATCAGCTGCGTTTAGTGGTGATTTAATTTAATATTTTCTCAGATAATCTTCAAAATGCCACATTAGAAGAAAAGCGCTTTGAAACTTAGAAAATACAAGGAAAAAATGAATAGAAATGCATACACAAACATGTGCGGTATCTTGTACTCTTACTACAAACCCAACAGCAAACCAAGAGCGTATAACGGCTGAGCAAGCTCTGTCGTCACGGTTGCATGATGTATAATGTACACTGTTCAGAGAAGACGAAAAAGAATTTAAAAAATGTTTCTATAAATAATTTATCCTTTTACCAATAAATTCAGATTGACATTGACATTTTTAATTAATTATCATTTGTTTAAACATAAAACCTTTTACTCGTAGCTTAGACAATTTTAACACTTTGGCAAGTGATAATAAGGAAACTTCCCGTGTTGGTAATGTAATTTTACGTGGAACCGTTTTCAAATGTCATTTTAATAACAATACGCCATATTAAATTGCTACCAAGAGCGGATGTTTCAATTTTTTTTAATATGCATGATCCCATCATTTTCAAAGAAATTTTGATTATTAGTTCGATTTTTTAATAACAAGTAAGTAATAGGGTATTTCTTGATGTTTGTAAGAATGCTTTCCAGGTAATAACAATTTCTTTAAAATTGGTTATTAGACTTATTTTCTATGGTAACGTCATAACACATTTTCATAAAATGTAATTTTGACATAAATAAATTACGGAAATGTAGTCAAAACAGAAAAAATTCAATTAAAAGAACTTATTACTTTCAATAATTGAACGTGATGTGAAGAAATTGCTTTTTTCATCAATTGTACGTATTATTCAATGGATTTTATTAGCAGACTATATTAATACCTTAAAATTGCTCAACAACGCACCTACTTTTTTTATGTTAAAAGTAAATCTGTACATTATTTCCAGAGCTTTGGCGCACAAATCCAAACGAAAACGGCGTCGTGTTGGAGGGGCAAAGTTGTATTAGATTGGAGCTAAATGGTGAACAGCGGCGTTCGTATATATGTCACAGCGTTCGATTTTAGTTCATTTCGATACCGAACCGCCGAACATTAAACTAACAACGTAAAGGCTTTCTCTTTACAGTAATCATCACTATTGTATTAACAGTTTTTAAAGTGATATTCAAAATGAAAGTGACTTATTCAGTGGTTTTACTTTTAGCAGCACTGGCAGCTACCCATTGCTATCCAGGTAAGATTTAATCAATATTTTGCGATCTGTGATAAAAATACGTTTGAGTTATTTTGATTCGGGCTATTGCTCTTGTATAAATTTTGATGTTATTTCTGTTTGTTTTGGATAAAACTATTTAATGCCGGCTTGTATTATAAGTTTTTTTTATTTAATTCACTGTACAGCTTTAGTACATGTATATCTAATAGTGATAGGATGTTTCTGTTAGAACAAGAACAAATTTAATAGACGGAATGAAAAGTTTTAATCAACCGTAAAGCATTGCTGATTAAATTGAATGTTCATCATAATTTAATAATGCGGTTGATTAAACGAAATACTGACATTGAATTTATGTAGGTAGTTGAATGAATTATTTTCGATGAATGTTTTATATTCTAAATTAAAATTTAATTTGTCGTTTAAAAAGGTTGATAAAATTGAAACACAAACAATAAACACTATTTAATTGTAAGATAATTTTTGTAACGCTTTTTAAAGTTAACTGATTTAATTTGTATTATAATTGGTTTTTGAAAATGCAGCCAGGTATTATAGTTTATATTTTCTAAAAATAGATCTTAGGTAAATACTTGAACTTTAAATATAAAACCAAGTAAGCTATTACCTACTCATTTCCGCTAAGTTTACGATTACATTTATTAATATTCCATTTTTAATTGCGTTTTTGTAATGTACGTCGGATTTGCAGTTATAACCAACTTTATTTTATTATAATCTTTCTGCAAGACCTGATTTATACGCTCCATTTAAATCACGAATTTATAAATCACTTAATCAGTGCATTTAATTTTTAATTTAGTGCACAATTAATTTTCTAATTATGTTAATTTTTGCACTAATGCAAAATGTACTGGAGGAAAGTACACAAATTTCAAAATAATTAAGGAATTGTTGTAAATATTAACAATTAATTTGCGAAAGCTTTTGAAGTATGAATTTATGAATTAATGAAAAATCAATTAGACTTACAATATGAATTTACGAAAGTGCTTAAGTTAGTACAGCCCCTATTGTGTCTAATTTTGATAATTTGGGTTTAAACGATGAGATTTAATTTGTCTCTTGAACTTTAGGTACTTCATGCCTTAACCGCCAAAAGAACAGAAGATTGTTTGCTTTTTTTAAATCTTACATTGTAACAAAATGCAAATTCAGTTACGGCTATATTATATACAAAGTGATTAAATAGTTACCTGATCGAAGACGACTATGAAAATAAGTTTAAACGTCTTTGATTGATTTATACTTTTTAGTTGCGGGTTTCCAATTTCATACAAATATCAAAGTAGTTAAACTTAAGTTTATCGCAAATATAATAAAAAATGTTTGTTTCCCTGAAAATTTATAAATTTTAACTTTGTTTGTACAGTAACAATTTATTCAAAATTGCTTTGAAGAGTAAAATTTAATACAATGGAAAATTTATCTTTTATTTAAATAGAACTCCCGCATTATTGTTGTTATGTGAAAAACCTACTCAAGTTTATGTTAAAGCCCACAGTAAATACGCTATCAATCCACTATGTTGGTATATGTGGGTAGACGAGTAATTGTAATAATCATTTATGGCTTGATTAAGAAACCCTACACCTAACATTACATTCTAAAACTTAGAAACAATTCCAGGAAAAGTAATGACGAACTAATTTCACTCAAGCATATTAGGGGGAGCTATTTTGCATACATAAATTCACGCCGGGTTAGTAATTTTATTAATACGAATAACTGTTATATGACAAATCATATATGTAACCATGTTTAATCAATAACTATTGAGTTTATCATCCAGCAGGTCATTAAAAGTATTGATGTAAAAAAAATAATACAAACAAATAAAGTTTAATATGAATAATTGATAATGAAGTAGTACATATATCAAGGACTCCTGCATAAAATAGTTTACTGATTGTCGTTGAAAATAAAAATGCGTAGGTATTATTTTTGGCCCACGATCAATTAGAAAGTGTAATGCGAACATCTTTAGAATTATTCAGTACATAGCATGCAAATAAAGGAACAAATATTGTTACGTTGAATTAACAAGTTTCACTCTGTAGTAATAAGAATCATTTTGTTGTTTTCTAAGTAAATAATACAAGATCGGATTAAAAATTTTGTAGTTTCCTTATCATTCAGGACACTTTCTTGAATTCTCACTTCAAATTTGTATGTTATGGTGCCTTTGAGATCGAATCATTTTTGTGGTGTCATTTGCCAAAGACCAGACGTTCAGTCCAAGAACAGCAAAAAATTTCAATAAATTTAATAAGTGAATAGTAATCATGAGCGTACTCAAATCCATTCGGTTATACGTGAAACATGTTGCACAATTTTGCAAGGTTGTTGCAACTACAACTGCATTATTTGAGATACACCGTTTCGTTCAGTGTTACTTTATTGTTAAGCTAAGCCAGAGGTTCTGCACTCAAAAATATTTGTAAAAAGTTTCATAAAATTGTTTCGTGTATTACTTTTAAAACCCCTGACCGTGCATATTCTACGCTTATCAACTCCGTTATAAAATAGCTCGATAATAAACCAGCTGGCCAGGGGAATAAGACGTATCTAAACAAGCTCCATAGGTCAAACATGTGAGTGTGTTGCTATTTTAAGCCCGTAAATAAATCGTTCAAAATTGGATATATGCGCCAACTTTATATTTAAAGGAATTATGCCAGAATTTATTATTAATTGATTGCACCATTATTTAAATACTGACTAAATACTAGACTAGAATCCGGACACTGGCTCATTTTCTTAATAATTCCAATCCTGAGATTGAACTTTACTTTGTAATTTCAAGAGTCTTATAGCAAATTAGCAACCACAGAGTCCAGTCCTGGAATTTCCAATGATTAAATGTTATTCGTATATTACCATAATACAGTAATGTCTTACATATTTTTGAGCTTTTCAAATAAAACCTACCGTATTAACAATTTTTTCCACAAATCTACATAAATCAACAAAACAATTTTCGTAATATTGTCAGCCATGAAAGAACGATCATGCAACGTTATGTATAATTTTCACATATTTTCGCAGCAAATCGGAAATCATTAAAGAAATGCAGAAAACATACAAAAATGTATGTTTTACGTAGTTACATGATTTTATAATAACACACCTGTATTGACGATATGCGTCATGGTAGAAGATTCTCGCGACCCGCTCAAGGTCTTTGCAGAAAAAAGCACCGGTAAATTATTCATGTACACATTTTTTTTAATAATTAAGCTATTACAAAAAAAAGCAACATCCGCATTTCTCGGTACGGAATTGCGAAACAGATCTCGGGGTGAACAATGATAACTCGAAATTTGATGTTGATGAACCTAAAATCAGCATATTCGTTATTATTAAAGGAAAATGTTTGATAAAAAAGCGCCAGCAGATTAATTAATTTCCTAGAAGTTAAATTAGAACGCGTTAAATTTAATTGATAACAATTTTGTTCTTAGCGAACCCGACGAACCTATTTCTGGTTCCACATAGCGAACAGGAAGAATGCCATTATTTTCTAATCAGGCAAACGATTTGAGTAATGTAGCTACTTTGAATTTTAATGAGCAGCGGATAAGTAAAAGGTTTAGGTTTAAGTGGCGAGAGGCGAAATTTGGGCAAATATTTTCTTTAATGTGATGATAATAAATTAAGAGGAATGGAAATAAATATTTTTATTCCGGGGTCATTCTCAACTTGACTTTAGAAGTTCAAACTCGTCAGTAAATTAAATTTTTTATTAATGCAACTTGTATTTATGACTCACTTTTGATAGAATTTCTATTTATGAAAATTTGGAAAATTTTTGAAGATAAGAAAAGCAAAATTTTTGTACTTATCCACAGCAGATACGGATGTAGTGGATGCACCATCTATAAACTTTGAGTGAAATTTTAATTTTGGTTTATAATTAACTATTCAAATCGAAAAAAAAACTGATATACTTATACAATTTAGACTCAAAGTAATAGGGTTTTGAAATAATTTCATATTCTTATATTTCAAGAATTTAAACTCATTTTGTTGTAGCATACGTCTGCTTGTTTAAACAAAATTATACAACGCCGTTTTTAGTAGAAGCGAATTACAATTAAAAAATTATATATTGACATGGCTTAGAGATATTATTAATTTATTATAAATATCGTAAAGAGTTTATACTGTTAATATATTTTAATTAAAAGATATTTAGAAATATCTCCCATATTTTAAATTATTTAAAAACATTTCTGAGATCTTTTTAATTATTTATTTAGAAATATCCTATAGATATATTAAAATATTTAAAAGCAATTTGAATTTAAAATATCTTAGATATTTTTAATTAAGTCTATTTCCCAACATCTTACATATTTAAAAAATATTCTGTTTCGAAATATCATAGATATTTTAAAATTAAATTATGCAATAAATTTAATTTAAAATATCTTAGATGTTTTAAAATAAAAGAATTGGAAAATATCTAAGATATTCGGAAATTACCTATTAATTAATTAATTATATGTTTTGTAATTGCAACGACAATTTACAACGATCTTGTTATGCAGGTTATGTGCACTAGGTATATGTAAACTTAAACAATCATTCTAAATTCATCAGCGCGCAGCGCGCGTTCAAGTCTGCAGCTGTCACTGTTGCCAGATTTAAGATTGAAACTTAGACGTACAAACTTGATAGATGGCGGTAATTTCCAAATATCTTAGATATTCAACAATTATTTCATTATGTTTTAAAATATATAAGATATTTTAATATAAACCAATATTCAAGTATCTAAGGTATTTTAAAATATGGAATATATAAAAAAATTAAGATTATTTTAAAATAAACACCTAAACCTAAACACATTTTTAATTATTTATTAATATCTTGTAGATATTTTAAAACATTTAAAATTCACAACGTTTTCTTCTAAGATATTTGTAATATAATCGACAGAAAGAAAATAGTTGCAAAAATTTAAGACATTTTTAAAGACATAGAACTACTTATTGACTAATTTTTATAATAACGAAAACATTTCATGAATATTTTTATTAACTAATTTACAAAAATCTTATAGATATTACTTTTTATTTAAAATACTAAACCATTGTTAAAAAATATTTAACATATATTGTTAATATGTTTATTTCCAAAATTCCGAATAAAAGTTTTAAACAAAAAAATATCCTAAAGATATTTTAAATTTAACTACCATAATAAACACATCGACTATAAAATTGTAACACGCGGGTGTTTTAAATTAATTTTTAATTATCTCTGAGATATTTCCAAATAGGCGATTTAAAAATATTTAAGAAATGTTTTTAAATATTTTTGAATATTAAAGATAGTTGTAATAATTACAAATATCGAAGATAATTTTAATTAAATACAAATATCTATGAGATATTTTTAAATTGTGTAAATCTTTGTTTTTATTTTGGAAAAATCGCTCAATAAAAAGTAAAGCGTTCCATACAAATGAATGAACGAACATGGTTTTTGTGTATTTTATTAGTACCGATACGCACTTTTATTTTTTTCTACTGCCTGGTCAATGTCAGTTGAAGTTGTAATTCTAGAACGCCCAAAAATAAACAAGTAACTGAGGATTTCAGATTATTGATTAAAAAACATTTCTGTGAGAGAATCCGAACCTTCATTCGACATGGGGGGGGGGGGGTCGTATACGTCCTCCGAAAATAAAGATTGGTATTACCAACCCGACCTAACTGTGCCCCCTATTTAAACATTGTAGACCCAGACCCATCTCTAATCTATGAAATAGATTTATATAGAAATTTAGACCTGGGTTTAATATCAACATTTTAAGGTTAATTGTTTTTAAGTTGAAACTTGAATTTCATTGACCATAGAGTTTGCTATTTTCTGAATCACAATAGAAATGCGTCGGGGGTCGTGTACCATATCTCGCCCCCCACCTCCCACGTGGCGCTTATGACAATAATAACAATAATAGACTTCTGTGTTTAATGTCAAGGTTTTAGGATAAATGAATATCCGAATAGAAAAGATATTTTGTTAATTTGCTATTTAAAAAATAAAATATCCTCTAAGAAAAAATAAATAAATGATAATTAACAACATAATCTGATTATTAATTATTATACATTAATTGTTGTACGTTAATTATTGCATATTGAGTTATGCCTATTAAACTTTCATTAAGCAGAATTTTAACTGCTATTTGATAGAGCTATAACTACTTTGTATAGGCACAGATTTGTTTACAGTCTTTTAAGTTATGTTAAATTGTAAATGCGTCCTGCTATTTACAATTTTTATCTCGCGTAATGCATATAAATTGTTACTCATTAACAGCAGGCAATTACATGAAGGAATTTATCGTTTTACTGTTTGCGTAATAACATAAATTGTTGTCCATAATTATATTTAATGTATATTTATCTTACGCGGTAGGTTTTTGTGGTTTAACTTTTTAACGATTTCCATAAGAAATTCTCAAACCAGAGTTGTTTACGATCCACCAAATTAGAAAAACAATAGTTTGGAAGATTTTTAATCACGATACCTACGTTCTTTAAGGTCTTTTCCAATTCTAACAAGTCACGTTGTTTCACGGCACATTTCGAGTTCATAGGTTAACTTTTGTAAAATCTAGGACATTCATTTAGTATGCAGAGTAGTACTTAGCTTCGTCATCATGCAAAAATTCACTTAACCACTGCATATCTATTTTTGTTTAAGTACGAGCCAAGGTTTGTTTTACGACTGGAGTGCATCATTGCACCTGTATAAAAATGCTACTTCTCTATCAATATAATTTGATTATTGAAAACAATGGGTTGGTGACTGTGGTTAATTAGAGACCTTAGTCATGGTCCACCAATCTCTAAACAAAACTAAATAACAATGTTTTGGTATTTTAAGTTTGAGTGCACCGAATGGATAAAACAGTGATAAAAGAGTGATCGTTAGAATGGTGTTGCAATTTTGGCTACGGATTACGTTTATCTAAATATTTTTGCTCTTTTTTAAAACCGAATCGGAACATAAAAAGTTCACTTTAAACGTTTCTTGTTTTAATTTTACTCATTTTTTTAAATGCGCAAAATTTTGTCTTAATTAATACAATTAAATTTAGCTTTTTCTGTTTTGAATTGTTTTGAAAGCAAAAACTAAATACAATTTCATAGAGTTTGTTTAGATTTCAAAACTCTCAGTGTATAAAATTACAACATGCTCCCTGTCACGTGCGAAATTGAACCGCAAATCCGCATTTAAATTTAGTTTAACAATGTTATACTTACATTCACTGAACCGCAAATGGCTACGTGTAGCTTGGCTACCTACTATATCAAATCGGTCATTGCAATAGTTTTTGCAAACATATCAGGTTTGATTAGAATCAATGACCATTCGTTAACTGCCAGGTTACAATGGTACTAGATATAAAATACCTGATTGCTGATTGCCTCTCCAGACTTGAAGCTATTCGATCTTTCAAAAAAAGTTTAATAACAAAACATCATCGTTAAGAATTCCAGTTTGACTTTTATAATCTCAGCATGAACTTATTGGAGCCCATTCGTTTAATGAGAGGGCGCATCAGATTAATCACCAGAAATGACAGGTGGTATTCTTTATATTCTTCTATCAGTGGTGAATAATCAAAGGTCATTTATTACGTCTTGTTCTTTGGAATTCTACGTTTCTAAGCATAACTGTTTTATTTCCCAGAGGAATTTTGCACGAACACCCAAGGAGGGATCCGGAATGCACATTATTGTGGTCGTGGATTTTTAAAACGGTTTTGCCCCATACCTTTGACAGTTTCTCGGATTTTTCTAAAGGTCGTTTGAAATTACTGAATTCCAAACACGAACAGCTTCTGGATTGTTTTGGTGTTAGTCATAAAAATACGGGTAGAAAAACAGCAATCAAACTTGTTATGGTAAAGCTATATTTATTTTCCGAGTAACCTTTTATAGACATTTACACTTATACAAGTTGCAGTGGCCACAACCTCTTTGAGAATTTTATATCGCAATGCCACATCCGTTTAGCACTTAACCGCAAGTGTTATTTTGGGATATCGTTGTTATTAGGTTTGTATTAGGTTTACAATTTAATATTTTTTTCCTGGTCGCTTTGAATCTGAAAGAATCAAACTTTCAGTCTCAAAGTATGAGTTAAGACCTTGAATGGTTTTTAAGAAAGTGAAGAAAAAGAAGCAACAACCAATTTAAATTTGGTGTGGCTGAACTAATTTTACAATTTTAAATACTACCATTTTTAAGGCTGAAAACAAAAGCTTAACAACGTAAACCACTTAAAATGCTAAAAGTGATAACATAACGTTTGATATTTTGAAAAGAATGCAGTTCTATCTTGCAACTGGCATTTTTGACAACTCAGCAGATAGAAATGCTAATAGTTAAGCTAAACTACGTATGTCGCCTGTTTTCATTGAAAATAAACCACAAGAGGCATGTGAAAGTGCTTGTAAATGCATTCTTCGACATTGGAGAATGTTTCTGTTTCTGCAACTCTCGCTTTATATTTTATTTGTACATAAAAGTAATTCTTGTTACCATTTTACTTTTAATTTATTGTAAATAAAACAATTCTTAACTTTAACAGGTTTTGTATTTTAGCTTTATACGTATTTCAACGTGTTCACAGGTTATTTTCAAAAGCAAATAAATTTGTTCATTCATTAAATTGATCTCTTAAATTCACCGTTATTAGACGTTTTGGAATGAGAAATCAAGTCATCTTGACGCAGATATGGAAAACCAAGATGAAGTTATTTATTGTTCCTATAGCAACACCAACTGTTTACTTTTAATTTTGCTTTTGAAAATGACGTGTGAACACGTTGAAATACGTATAAAGCTAAAATACAAAACCTGTTGAAGTTAAGAATTGTGTTATTTACAATAAATTAAAATGAACTTCAACGAAGTAAAGCTCGAACTTATAAACAAAATTTTACTCTTACTTAGAATTTATTATATTACTTCAAAGATAGTTTTGACTAGGAATGTAAGGGATAGTGAATTTTATGAAGGCCGTATAACGAATATCCCGCCCAAATCAATTGCCGAATAACGGATAATCGGCACCGGATAGCATTTGGCCGGATTGTACGGCCGGATAGTAAGGCCGGACATAAGACATCCTTGAACTCGTTTATAAGTGCAAGAAAGGGTTGTAGCAAGTAAATAAGGGTGCAGTCGTGCTGTGTTTTGCGCTCTTGGCTAGTTAAGCCGTATGCAAAGGACACATTAAACAATAACAATTGAACAAAATAAATACAGGTTGAGCCTGGAAATATTTTGAAACCATTTCTAGTAACGAAACCAAAGCTACTTTGCAAAATGCAACATAGAAAAATATAAAAAAATTGGAAAAATGTTTCTAAATCTCTGCTCTTCGATCGCTTAAAATATAAACATGCAGCAGAACATGAACAACTTCTGCGTCAGGAAAATAAAAGTAACGAGGAAGCTTTTTTTTCTTTCAAAACATCAACAGTAAAACCTTTATCAACAGACAAAACTTTCAATAAACGTTAACAAATGGCATATAGATAATTCCAAAGTTATTTATTTTATGATTTTATGCACTTACACTACTTTTTGTTGGTTTTGAATGCAAACTAATATTCAGCCGGACACATATCGTTATCCGGCAATGCCGAATATCTGGCCAAACTGGCCGGATAACCGGATAACCGAATAGCCGGATACTATCTGTTACATCCCTAGTTTTGACAATTGAACGTATTCTATTTTGCAACACTGTGTGCATAAAACTGCATTGATTTTCAAGGATAACCACGCCATTAAAACTATAGTAAATAAACCAAAACGTACACATATAATTGTCTTTTCGACGCAAACAACCTCACTAATTGTATTAGTCATCGTTTCATAAAATCTGCACTTCGCAGTAAATTCTAACATAAAACAGGTAACACACATGATTTCCGTGATGTAGGTTTTTAAATTCTTTTCATGATTTTTTACGAAATTCGTTTCTATTTATATGTAACGTGGATGACTTTCCAACAACGTCAAAACTGAGTAACAAAATTTCTTTAAAAAGCCCACGCTCGAATAAGACGTTTTCTTTTCTAAAACATTCCGCATATATTTATCATCTCATACCAGCAAATTTTTAATAAAGTGGACAATATTAATTGAACGCTCGGATAGAATATAGGTGGTAGAGTACTCGCCTCGCAATCTATTGGACGCAGGTTCGACTCCTCCTGGCTGTTTGTGAATGTCCCTTAAGTAAAAGAGCATATACGGTTTTAATATTAATTTACTTGTAAACTTGTAAACCAAGATGGGCTCTTGCCCGTAAGCCAACAAAAAAATATTAATTCCGGTTTTGTTCTCAGCTGAAAAAAAAGACGAAAAGGAACCAGTTCCAGACAAAGATGTCGATTTCGTACCCCTTGAAGGAAGAGGCCATGAAGTCCCTCCTGGTGGCGTCGTGGATATCGACGCCGGCGGTGATGGATTTTTCGGTAACCCCTTCGTAGGAAATCCGTTCCCCTCGCTCCTTGGCAGCATTGAAGGTAATTAAAATTTGAATGAATGTGTTGAAGGTAAATTTATAATTTAGAATTAGACATGCATGTTCGCGGAAAATTTCACATTTGCATTCTTGATTGGTTTGAGTCTGATGACAATAATAATTAGCGAATCAATCAAACCCAAATAGGCGCCTAGAAGGATTTGTGTAGGCAAAATTTACTTGCAAAGTAATGCAAAGTGTGGGTGATTACAGAATTCTTATATAAACCGAATGGGCGCCAAGGAATGCGCATTTTGAATTACGATCATGGATCTTGTAGTTGACATTATAATAGGTGTTAAATTTTTTGCTTTTTAATGAAACTGTTAAAAAACAAAAAGTTGTGTTTTTAAAACGACTAATTTCAAAATGTTTAAATTTAAATACTTATTTGTTAATTTTTGTTACAGCGCTGATGGCCAGAATGAGGCAACAGTTGAGTCAAATTTTGGGAAGGTTGCCTGAAAATCCAGGAGATTCTCCCTTCCCTGAATTGCACCTTCCTAACTTAGGGGATATTGATTTAGGAAAAGGCAATACCACATCAGTTACAAAGGTAAATATTATTAATTGTGTTTGTTGGAACTTGTCCCGTTTTATTTTATTTTTCAGTTTTTTGAAGTATAAGATTGTCACTATTTTATTGTAAACATGGGCAACAAATGAGTGCGACAAGGAAGTAGATAAAGGGCCAATCAAGTGGGGATTCACGTATCCATGGATATTTTGAAATTTAAAATGTATACGTGAATTTTGTTAAAATTAAATATAAAAGTACTCATGGGTCTGCGAATCCCTACTAGTCCCGCCCATTATCTTCTTTCTTTGCACCGCACTCATTAGTTGCTCATGTTTCCAATAATAATAATGACAATTTGTATGTAATTAAGAAGTTTCCAAAAATTTACATATATACATCATATTTTTTAACCCCGATAAAGCTCAATTTTTTAAAATAGTTTGTTAAAAATATTCAAATTTGATGTCCCTTATTTAGGCTTCTCAGAGAAAAACAGGCAGGTAATAATTTTGATTTATGACTAAATTCTTTATTTTAATTCAGTAATGTTTTTGAAGTAAATTAAATTATTTTATTCATAAATCAATATGAACTTCAACGAAGTAAAGCTAGAGCTTATTAATAAAGCAGGTACTAACTGTAAATAAGGCAAAAAAATTTAAAACTTAAATATATACTATTAAAGGCTATACTTGTTATGGCAAATAAATTATTTTTAACTAAAGGTTTAAAAATTATACAGCTCTCAATCCATATTTAACAGGTATAGATGTGTAATTTACCTTCTTATAATTATTTACGATGTTTATTATAATTACATTTACCATGCAATGAATAATTATACAACATATTCTATGTATATAAATATCATAAGTAATTTTTCATGTAAACTTTCAGAATCTTGTTTTTATAAGTCACGTTATACTTATGTACTTAACATACAGAGTGTATCTTATTATGACGGAACTATTGTTAACTTTTTAGTTTCTATATTTTTAGTAGAAGGAAGTATTGATTTCATGCATTTTCAGCATCCCAACAAAGTTGTTTTTAAAAAATGTATGTATGAGGGTGGGTGCGCCTCATAACTTAGGAACGGATGATCCGACTTTGCTGCGATTTGGAATGGGGGTGTATCAAAAATTCATCCGGAAAGTAAGCGTTTAAAAAAGTCCGAAACCGGATGTTAACAAGTTTTTGTCGTAGTATTATTTCCGGAAAGCGAACTTTCTAAAACCGGAATCAGCTGTGAAAGGATATACAATGCTGTTTTGCGGAACTTTCTAGCTTCAAAACAGTGCCCACTACGATGTTTTGAAAATAGCGACTTTAACGCCTTATTACTCAAAAGCAAATTTGGTACTGAAATAACTGTAGGGAGACACAATGTTACTGTGTACAAAAATTTTCGAAAAGTTTAAAGCTGCGATGTGAAAAATATTTGCAAAATTTCGGTAATTTTCAAAAAATATTTCTCAAACACTGGGCACACGATTATAATTAAATTTTGTAAGCTCATAGACCTGGAGACGAGCTACAATTTGGGTATTTGATTTGTGTCCCAGCCCGGTAATTTGTCCGTGATACCTTCTAGAAATTTTTGAAAATTTGGGAGTTAACGCCTATTTACTTAAAAATAAGTTATCAGATCGGGACGAAAGTTTGGGAAAGCCCTAGGAGTTACAAGCTAGGTAAACTTTTGGGGCTACTTAAGCTATGAAGTGAAAAAAATATCAAATTTGACTTTTTCAAAAGAATATTGCTTAAAAACTGGCCACACATTTTTTAAATTCTATAGGCCAAATGCTAAAGATAAGCTATAATTTGCTTCGTGCCCTAGTCTGCTAATATCTCTGTAACGCCTTCTACGAATTTTCGAAATCTTAAATTTATACACTTTTGTTTAATAAATGGCAGATGATAAAGAAAATTTCCGTTTGCGCTAAATTGCTCATGAGTGATAGTAGAATAAAAGTTACAACTTAATGTTTAGGTTCAGCAATATG
This sequence comes from Ctenicera cuprea, assembly GCA_958336395.1. Classification (NCBI taxonomy): domain Eukaryota; kingdom Metazoa; phylum Arthropoda; class Insecta; order Coleoptera; family Elateridae; genus Ctenicera; species Ctenicera cuprea. The sequence goes on from OY284488.1 coordinate 48,272,223, forward strand.
TAAGACGGTTAATTTTCCCCCCACACACCAATATTTTGGTGAATGAGTTTGTCCTTCCATTTTTGGTTTTCATAAATCCCAAGGAATGTTTTTCCAAACAATTGGTTTTATTTTCTTATATAATTTATAAATACAATAAGACATACCCCCAGGCAAAGCATAACTTTAAGCGCGTTGACGCTATATGCTTGCCGTGTTAGTATTTGGTCCGCACGTGACCGGTGCGGCGTATGTTTCTCTGCGGGGGCGGAATACATGGCTAGTTCCGTTCTAAGTAACTATTTCTAAAGTATAGGAAAGTCCAGGCATAGTGTTAAGCTCACTTTTTTATTATTAGACCTGCAATCTTATAAATACAAGCAAATAATAATCCACCAATGTACTACAACTAAAATTAATTCCCTAACAATTACAATTTTTTTAGGTAATTGACGGCCACAAGGTAACCATCAACGAAACAGAATACAAACAAGATGGTGAAAATGGTGCTTCCTTCTTCAAAGTGCGCATAATTGATGTACATGATGATAGCGAAGAAGCCTCAACAGAAAAAGGTGCTGAAGCTGTACCAGCACTAAAACGAGACCGTGAATCTGTTGAAGACCCTACCGATAACGAAATCGCTAAGAATAAAAATAACGAGGTTGGTAAATACAGAACCGCAGAAAAATTATAAACTGCTTAAGTAATTGATTTGATTAACTTGCATGTTGTAAAAAGTGAACGTACCTATTGTTAGACTTAAAATAGGTTTTTTAAAAAGAACTTTATATACCCTTATTCAAAATATTAACAATAAGTAGAAGGGGGAGGAATTTATAATAATAAAGTTAGGGTATAACTATAATAAATAAAAAAATATATAAATGCATTATTTTGTTGTAAAATAAAATAATGTATGTATTTTTATTCTTTTAATAAAGCTTTGTAGGTAACTTTTCTTTTAATCTATTTTGTACAATATATTAGCTTTTTTGTATCTTTTTGGGTACTTTGGCGCTTTACTAAACTTCTTACTAACCAGACATGTACATAATTTTACTAATAAAATAACAGCAGTTATTACACTTTGTGGAAGCGATATTATAAAAACGAACAACACGATTTTTTATAATTTTTGGTTAAGTATGCAACTGCTAATTTTTAAAATTTAAAATTTGTTTGAGTTCAATAACTTATATTCACAAAATAATAGCTAATACTTAATAGGGTTGCCACCCTTATTAGAGCGATTTACTGAACAGTAGGGTTGTGAATTTATATAATTTATAACGGTAATTTTGTCCAGGACCGGAGTGGGGCGTCAGTAAACGTGAGTGGTTCGGAAAAAACTTAAATAATGAAAATAAAAATATGCAACAATTTAAACTGTTTTTGTAAAGTTAATTTTCAATTTAAATGTTGGAACACTGCATATTAAAATTAATTTCATTAATATAATGAGAGCGTAACTAAGGCGCGAAATTGAAGCAATTTACAACTATCAAACATTTCGTGTCGGGGTCAGCATACGTAACGAACACCAAACATATTTTTGAATTAGCAAACTGTCCGGTTAAATGCCGAACAGGTGGCAACCCTAATATTTAATAACAAAATAATCTATTTGTTGCCTTTTTCACTTCCACATTGTGTAGAATGTCAATTTTAATTTGGGCCACTTGGAGACAGATGTATCTAATGTGAATTAATTAAATACAGAGTGATTCGGAACATCGATAAATTTTCAGGAAAGGTACAGAGCACCTTGACGATTATTTTTGTATTTCGGCGCTGCAAAGAAAAATTCTGTTAATTTGTATAAGAATAAATCATAAATTGTTTAGGAGAAAAATATTATATAAATATTATTTAACAGTTTCCAAATGCCCAATTAAAATTACCGCCCCTTTTTATGCTTTAATTGTTGTAAACTTCACTCCTAGTTCGTTTCTTTACCATTTAATTGTGTTGTGATCTATGTCGCACTTTTCATTTCCAAGCACTTCTTCTGTTAGGAACTCAACTTTGACAACATCGAGAGTTTTGATGAAGTGGATGTAGTTCCTCCTCACAAGAACATGAATACGCGCGGAATCGCCAACTGGAACAACATAAGATCTGTGGAAAGCATTGAAGATAACAGCATTGATTCAGTACCTCAACCAGTTCGTGATTTGAGCAACGATATTTACGTTAACCAGTTAATGGCAGATGCGGGTGCACCGACAAACCCTGATGCCGAGATATTCAATGTAGTCGGCGGGCCTTTCAAATATTACCCACAGCAAAGATCAGAAAAAATTGTACCAATACGATATGGTTATCCACAACAAGGAGGTTTACCGTTCAATTTTCCTGCAAGCGATTTTGAGCAAGTTGGTATGCAACGCAGACCTATGCCAGCTTTTGGACCAATGCCAGCTTTTGGACCAATGCCAGTATCATATTATCAACAACCAATGTTTCCAGTGAGTCATCAACAGTATGGTTTCCCAATTAAAAAAATGGTTCGTCAGACTGGTGAGCAAATTGTCACCCACTCAAGCTTACCAGTAGCAAACAATCAGCAAAATGCTGCGCCACAACAAACATCATTTTCAAGTAAATTGCAAATACAATCAAATGCAATTCCTCAAGGTGAAGTTAAGCACCAGGAGAGTTCACCTGTGAGCAACACCCCTCCCCAGAGCTTACCTGTAACTAACGCTCAAGTACCGTCAACATCGACATAAACCTATTGAGCATTCTTGTTACAGTTTCATCTTGAACTGATACTTTTTTGTTAGACTGATCATCACTTAAACTGTTTGCATTGTATTGTTGTTTACTCTTTCACTTATTGTTGGATAATTACTTGCCAAAGAAAAACATTCACTACATTTTGGTATCATGTACTCCACGTTGCCATATATCTATTTTCTAATTCCCTGCCTCACGAATTTATTTATATTTTTCATTTAATGTAGACGCTATTTTATATATTCTATTTAATATTTAATAATGACGTAATAGGTATTAAAATTATTTATTTTTTATAATAAAAAAAAATTTTATCATCGATTTCATATGTGTCTTTTCTTGATATTAACATTTATTAAAGGATTATGGAAACTTAATTTATAATTGGAAAAACTTGTGTCGGCTGCAGATAGGAAAGAACATTTCGAAAAATCTTCTTTACAATTTTTAATTTCATTTAAGCGACAAAAAATTGTTATTCATTCACAACTCTGAACAGATGAACTTTTATACATCTATACACAACGTAGGTTTAACTTGAAAAACAATAGCAGGTAAGAAAATATCTTATCTGATAATTATCACCTCATCTGAATAATGAAATCTAGTTACTGAGCCACTTAGTATTAAGTATACCATGTGACACAGACTCATGGTACACCCCCTTTTCTCCTTTGTTTCTCTAGCTATATTTCTGAAATTTGAAACATTGAATATGCTCACTAGACGGCAGTTTCTGACATATTTGAAAAAAAAATTCAACTTCCCGTTTTTCCGGAAATGACATCAACTTTCGATTTTCAAATGGGACACCCTGTATATTATTACATTTTTGGATACCCCATCGATGGTACTTTCGAATGACGTCAGAGTACCATTATGGTACCATTTGAAAAAATGGAGTTTCGAGTAAAAAAACGTTTTGTTTTACTTTTTTGGCACGTATTTCGAACCACAATACTATTTTAATCGAAAATGCGATAGTGTAGCATTATTTTGATTATTTGGAATAATTTTAGAGAGTTCATGGCTCTCTAGATCGAAAAATAAAATGGGTGTTCTGACAAATAAAATATCAACTATAAGGTATCATTGGATTCAAATAATTACGAAGATTTCAAAAATGTAATAATATACCCATTTGAAAATCGAAAGTTGATGTCATTTCCGGAAAACCCGGAAGTTGAATTTTTTTTCCAAATATGTCAGAATGTGCCGTCTAGTGAGCATATTCAATGTTCCAAATTTCAGAAATATAGCTAGAGAAACAAAGGAGAAAAGGGGGGTGTACCATGAGTCTGTGTCACATGGTACTATTGGTGTAGCAAAATTAGTTGCAAAACCTTTGGTATTGAATACGAAGCAAAAACAACTAATTGTTTTAGAACTCTCCCACCCCGGCATTGGGTCACATGGAGCCCTCTAGCTCCGCCACTGTACAGTTACATATACCAACAATCGTGTAGCATTTTTTTTCAGAGATTTATTATTTAACTTATTTTGCGCAAATAAGTTTAATTTAAAAATACCTGCGTACTTACTTTATAATAATCACCATTACTTTAACAAGTGTAAAATTAACCTGCTCTGATAGTGGGACATTTTTATCAACAATTGATTTCTGATATTAGTTTTCATTACCATAAAAAAATTAAAAAAATATCTCAATAAATGATAGATATCTACAATTTTATAAGCTTTCTGTTATATTTTTTGCTTTTGGATGATTAAGTAGAGCATAATAAAGAAACTTTTAGCATACTACCAACATAAATTAAATGCAGTCTATATCTAGCATTCTTGCGTACAAAAATTAAACAAACGACAGAATACATATCTGAGTGACTGAGTCAGATAGTAGTACATAGTAAGTCAAGATATTAAAATATTTTAAGAAATCTTAACAAAGAAACGATCAAATTTGATCATTACAACCTGGCTAATCAAAGTAGAAGATATTATTAGTTAACAGTTAAAAAATCTGTAGGTCAAGAAAATGAAGTAAGGATCTGAATAAAATCAGTGTGGGGCTGCTTTTTACTTTCCCATACTTTCGGTATATTACTTTCCCATTCCTTTGGTACAGGAAAGTATTGATTTCATGAAGATTTTCGAAATCTAGTTTTTAACAGAAATAGGTACACGTTTTGAGGTTCAAGGAACCCAAAAAATTAGTTTTGAAATAATGTCTGTGGGTGTGTGAAAGATGCCTCTAAAGGCGAAAGTACTGGACTAATTTTCATCAAAATTGTAGTTAGACATATTTTTTGGCAGCGTTGTTTTTTCAAAACTTGTTTTTTGAAATTTGAGCCAAGGCTCTGAGAGAAGAACTTAAGTCAAATTGAAAACTTTTATACTGAACTTATCTTCAAAGTGGCGGTTGCTACGATTTTTTGTAAATCTTGGCTTTAATGCCCATTTACTCAAAAAGTTGTTGTCTGATCGGGGACAACTACAACTTGTTTGAGTGCCCTTTGTGGGTAGTACCCATGAAACGGAATTAATTTTGAAAATCTGAAATAGAGCGCAATGGCTCTTTTCTCCACTATTTTAAAAATTCTCATAGAAATATTTTTAACTTTGAAGACTACTATAATAGAAGATTGGCTACACTGTTTTTTTTTCTAAAAAACTATTTCACTATGAACTTTTGAAAATCAAAAATGGATAGATACCCCTTTATTTATTAAACGGGATCCGGTAAAAAATGTCTCTTAAGCAGAATTGCTCATCATGACTAGTTAAATCAAAATCCAAGTATTTGCGTACTTTTTTTATACTTTTTGAAATCAAAAACAGCTACCCCTTTATTTATCAAACGAGAAACAGTAGATAACTTCTGTTTAAGAACAATTACTCATCCTGACTAGTAGAACCAAAATCTAATGTTAATTTTTAGAAAATTTTATATTTGGTGGGGCGATATGAGCCCCCCCTTCTAATTGTTTGGATGACAAATTTAGGATTTGGTTGGCTACTATAGAAAATGTATTAATACATGTAGTAAATTCCAAATATTTGTAATTAAAAACAACCTCTCATAAAAATTTTTGGACTTGGATAATGTTAGGATCCGAGCGGGTATGGTTGGTTGCTAAGCCGGCATCATATTTACTCACTTCACAAGAAGCGAATGAGTACAACTTGTTTGACGGCGCTTTGAGGGTAGTATACCATGAAATGAAATTAATTTCAAAAATCTAAAAACGATCGCAATAACACCTCCCCAACATTTTGAAAATCTTTAAAAAATGTTTCATAAACTGGCGTCACAATTTTAATGTATGTCGATTGAGCTGAAGACGGGCTACAATTTGTTTTTTTTTTACACAACTCTTATATTTCACTGATGCACTGATGGAAATTTATTTATTAAATGTAAGACGATAAATATTTCAGCTTCACTACTGTTGCTCGTCGCAGAATGTAAATTAGCATCAAAATGCTTTCGTTTCTGCAAGAATTACATTAACTACAGTTGATTGAAACAAACTTTAGTTTCATATTTGGGAATTTTTCTGCAGCTTATTATAGTTTTTAGGGGACCTAACTGTGTTTTTGAATTATTTGGCTCGTTGAACTTTAGACAAGTTAGGATGCGAGCAGGTATAAGTAGTTGAGTACTAAAAGCTGGCATCATCTTTGCTGACGCCACAATAAGCGATTGATCTAGCTGTATAATAAAGGATGAAGTATGGATAGAATGGAGGATTGCTTATATAGCTTCTTTACTTAGAAATCCAACAGTCAGTGAACTGTACAATGTTATAATTATAAAATTTGCACTTTTGCAAATAAGGTAAGTATTCATATCTAGTATGGTAAAGTTTACTCTAAGTGAACACTTCAGTTATTTTGGAAATGAAATAAGAAAGACTCTTTTAGTGTATGGTGACACATATAATTTTACTGTTTCATTATTACTGTTGTGCTCTATGCAGCCATGTAAAAAAGCAACTTCCATCTATTTCATGATCTTGTTATTAGTATAGGAAAGAAGTTTATTTATTTGATAAGGAAGTCAGGGAAGCAGGAACTGCACGAAAAAATTGCTGTAGAGAAACGGAAATATGAAACTATAAACAAGGCAAGTAAACAGAATAATAGTTATAATTCAAATAATGCTGTCTGTAGTTTAGATGAACACACTACCTACTTTGTCAAAAATATGGAAAAAGGGATGAAATAACATTTGCAAAATATTGATGGTTATTACATTAACCACCACCTGTAAAAATGGAAAATTAGAAAAATTTTGGAAACCGCAACTACATTTCTGTGCAAATTGCACGGACAATTCTTTTGAAATTGCTTTGAATTTCGCAGTAGCATTCTGAACTTGTAGTAATTTTTTACTTTTCTTTGTTGTGGCAAAAAGTAAAACGTTTTTCAATCAGTGTAATAGTCGTGTATCAAAAATTGAGATAAATTCTTTTTTTGTTTTACTTCACACAACGTAAAAAAAGGCAAGTTTTATAGGCTAAGAGCCTGGTTCGCGATGGATTCCAAAGCCTGTCCTAGGGCTATGATTACCTAAGTTTATGCCAATCTAACAACTCATTTTTAAATGGAGCCCTTAGAAGATAAAATATTCAACAAGAAAAAACAGTCGCCATTTGCCTTGGATTTGCTATAAGGCCTATTAAATGCGAGTTTTGGATTTAAAAAAAATACAGTGTCTGAAATCCAAAAACGTTTAATTTCTGCATTTTTCTTATCAATAAATTTTTATTTTACCCCCTAATTTAAAGCACATCTAGAACAGACTACCCGTTGTAGATATGTACAGTTTTTACATTGCTAGAGTTCAAAAATGTTTATTGTCCAAAGACGAACAAATAAGCCAGTATAAGCAGGCCTTAAATAAAAGTACGAGCTGGCCCCATGTTCTTAAACAAAGTCTAGACGTCTTCTTCATTCAAAAAATTTACCTCCCTTCTGAACTGTTTTTTTGCTAAAATAGATTGGCAACAAGCCTACAACGGTTGCATAATAGCCATTTCACTAATTTTCCAACTGATCAACCAAGTTGTTAAAATGTTCACCCGATATTTAAATTCAATTTACTACAACTAGCCGTTGATATAGCAATAACGCAAACCTTTTCTATTAACTTTATTTTGTAGACAATAAAAACTCAAATTGATTCAACACAATAGAAAACCAAAATGTCAAGGCACAAATTAAAAATCTGTTCTTTTGTTTTCCAGTTTTTGGCCATATTTGACATTTTCGAAATTTTGAAGGGCTTGAGGCTCTGTTATTTGTAGAAAGATAGAGAAGCCATAAATGCATTTATTTTGATGGGTATTTTTGTGTAGATTACGATAGTGCAACAAAATATTTTCTATATTCAATTATTTTCAACACGACCTCGGCCTACATTTTATTCAAATAGAAAATTGCCTATGACACCATTAAAATGTTTATTCCTTTTCCATTCAGAAACTATATAGTTTGATATATTCATTTATAAAAGTAATCGAGGTTACAGCTTTTTATTAAAAATAGTGTCTTGATACTATAATGATACACAACTTCACTATAAACTTTAATATTAACAAATATAAACAATTAAAACAAATGACAGTGGGAAAAATTATTATAGCCCCAGAGAAAAACAAAATCTAGTTACGGCAGGTCAGGCGATCGCGCCAGCCACAAAATGAGCCCATAAGCGCCTAACTCCTATTAGAATATTGTCGATATAAAACATCTGTTGTAGTGTTACTTGTTGGTCATTTGTTACATTATCAAGGCATACTTGATTTTTAAAAATGAGAAAATCAGTTGAAACTTTTATTTATAAATAAATATATTAAATCATATGCATATTATTTTTTAAATGGAAAAGAGTAAGGATTTTAATAGTGTCATAGCCAACTATTGTTTCTATTTGAAAAAATGTAGGTTTGGGTCATACCTTGAAAACAATCGATTGTAGAAAATATTTTGCGAGACAATCGTAATCTACAGAAATTGTCCATCCAAAATGTATTTACATTATCTCTTCAAATAACGAAGCTACAGCTGCCATTCAAAAATGTCACATGGTCAATAACTGGAATACAAAAGATATTGGATTTCTGCCTTGACCACTAAATTTGTCTTTTGAAAAAATGTTTCGAAAACGTGCCATCAGTTTTGATTTGGCACCGACAGATACCAAGGTATCCCAGGTCTGCATCAAAATTGCCCCACTATGTACTTGGGGACATAGTGGGAGTTTCAGGATGTTAATGAAGACATTTAGCAAACTTACAAAGAAACTTTTGAAGGAAATATTTTGTCCAGTTTTACCTTTATTCCCAATTCTCGTGGGTTACTACTACTAGAAATGTATGGTTTGCAGCATTAAGTATTATAAACATATAATTAATCAAATATGAAATATTATTCAAAACAATATAATTTTTATAGCACAATTGTGTATTATTTTTGTTTCAAGGAATTCAGATACATAAAAATTGCATAAACTAGGAATTCTCGAGTTAAATAAAATCACCATTTTACATAATAAGAACTTTATTAAATACAAATTTAGTCGTCCCCTACAACAGTAGTTTTTTCGGAAACATATAAACCGTCCAAGAATTTACGAATATCCTTATTTTTAACAGTTGTGGACTGTTGGATAAGAGCAGCTGACCTAGAAACATCTTCAAGGGAGTTACCTTCGATAATTAGTTCATCCTTTTGTTTCTGCGAGTTCTTAACAGTCACACCTGGTGCCATTTTTACTCTTCGGATATATTTTTCTCCCAAGAAGTTTCTGATTTCTATGACGCTGTCTCCTTCAGAGGTGGTACAATTAATAGGGAAATGGGCATATACAGCACGCATTTTGTATTGATAGCCCTTGGTTACACCCTTAAGCATGTTCTCAATGTGGGAACATACAGTTCGTACTGCAGCCAATTCCTTCTTAGTTCCAAACCATTTTTCAACCTTAAGTTGTCTTGGGTTTACCATACAAATATCAAGTGCCAGATGCTTGAAGGAACGCTTCAGTACACCTCTTGGCCCTTTTACGGTTACGAGACGACCTTTCGCAGTGACAGTCAATCCCTTTGGGATTTTGACCGTTTGGTTCGTCACAATTTGCTTCATTTGGCTAAAATTAAAATACAAAATATTATTAAATTAAGTCGGCTCAAGCAGAAAATTCAGGATTTACTATGATACACATAACCTAGATTACTGAAAACAACATGAACAATTTCTTACAAAATTAGATTATAATGACAACTGCACCAAATAAAAGACAGAAAACGTTGTATAGCATTTTATTAATACAAGATTATCCAAAAATTGTAGCAGATGACTAAAGATTTACATAGAAAAAAGATTTTACTTACTTGCCTTGTACACTGACACAAGCGGAAAAGAGTTTCACTAACTCATAATAGAGCCGCAAGATGGCTGCAGTTGAAAATTTGACGCGCGTAATTCAAATAGCACTGCAAATTTCAAATTAACATTCCCCTAAGAATCAGTTTTTTCTTAAAAGAACTAAAGGATACATTTTTAAACATTTATTTCAGATAAAGCTAAAATTGTTTTGCTAAAGGAAAAAATCTCTGTATTTATTTCTTCTAGCATTCCAAATCATCTGATAGTTTTTCAAAATTTTTTCCGGTAGCGGTGGAAACAATGCCTAAGATAGAATCCAGAACTAGAATCTTTTGGTAGGGTAGGCCACTGCTGGGCCAAAGAAAAAGTAGGTGGGCCGCGCTTTACCTTACTATCTTACTATGAATGATAATGTAACTTACATTGATGCATAATTATTCCGCGGTTTCTCAAATTTGTTATTGACTTTGCTGATGAGAAACAATATTTCCATTTTTGATGCTTCTGAAAACAATACTTTATAACTGCACAGTAGCTACAGAAACTCCATGACGTTGTGAACTATTATTAAACAGCGTAATCAAAAAAAATGATATCAAAAATGGATTTTGCACTTCCGGAAGTAAAAGTACTAATTTAATTCCTTTTTTACAAGACTAAAGTGTCACTTTTAATTCCGGAGGGACTAAATATTTTCAAAAGTCCCAAGGGATTAAATGTTTATAAATTGCTAAGTTACCGAGTATATTTTGTCACCATCAGAAACCACGATTTGAATTTTGATGTTTTAAAAAGCTGGATTGTCACGTTGACAACGAATTTTAAAGTTTCGATTATTTTGATTTCAAATTATTGGGTAGTGCAATAATAGCATATACACCACAGGGCTGAGGTGCTTCAATCAATCCCTCGTGCTATTATTGCTAAATATAAACGATAAACTCACACTCGGGATTAAATGAAGCACATCAGTCCCTTGGTATATAATATACTATAATTTTGTTAATCATGAATTTTACGAAAAAAAGGAATACTACAAAATATGAACGAAGCACTTCGCATAACAAAAAAATTTTAATCAGACCCCGTTTAATAGATAAGGTGGTCAACATTTTCGATTTTCAAAAATTCATATAAAGCTCCACAGTGAAATTATATACAGGATGTATTAAATTGCGTGTTAACTATGGGGATTTCGCTTATTTGAAGAGATACGACAATGATCAAATTAGAGAAAAATTGTGGAATTTTATGCCCACTAATTATCTAAGTGTTATCTAAGAGTCCCAAAACGCGAATTTTCGTTAAAATCTCGACTTCATAAATTTTCATGAAATCAATACTTCTCTATACCAAAGGTATGAGAAAATAAAAACTGAAGTATGGAAAGTCTGGTAGGTAAAATTCTCTCCCCCCCCCTCATTTTTAAACATGCCAGTACACAAAAAATAATTAATAATTCACATAATTAAAATACGAGTTTATTAATCTGACAAAAACGAATTGGAGTTGTACAATCAGAAATTTAAATAACCATGTTAAAGCAACACCAAAGTAACTAGGTATTCTATTAATCATGGATTTAAAAAAAAGTGAAATTAATGTACATAAATGGTGTAAAATTTAAACAAACCCTGCCATGTAACGTCTTTTATTTATCTATATAAAAAAAGTACCTTCCCAAAAAAAAATCTTTCGCTTTCATATAAACTAATCAACATAATAACAAGAAAACTTTCAATGGGCTACAAAATATGTCTACAGGATACTGAGAACTTTAGGAATTTTTAATCATTGCAAGTAAGACATTTATTGCCGGTTGCACAAACGATTGTCAACTTTAACGGACTGTTAACTTTGACAGAGGATTTTTTAAATAAAAAAAATTGTTAGTAGCATATAATTTAGAAGTAAATTTCAATGACCAAATACATTACGACCACAGTAACTACCAATTAACACGATTTTTTTAAATCTGTAATTTTATTTTAAGCCTAAATTCTGTTTCTAAAACGCTATGTCAGAGTTAACAGTTCGTTAAAGTTGACAGTCGTTTATGCAACTGGACGTTAATAAACTAAAGTTCTTCCTTTAAATGTTATTCACAATTTAAAACAAAAAATCATTTTGCATACCATCATTTATCACAAAATACCTTCAGTCCCCTTACAAATAACTTAAAAATTTATTAGAAAATGTACCTTGCCAAGAACATATTTTTTCTAATAAAATTCCCTCATCACCAAAAATGACCCACATCACTAACAGCTTTATTTAGTACGTAAACTTAAATTACTGAAGTGACCCACTTATACATGTAACATATAGCAATAACATTAACAACTATTTAGCAATAAAAATCACATAATTAAGAAATGTCCACAGGTTCCTTCTTAATATCAATAAACTGTATAGGATGCTGATTTTCACTTTTAATTATTATTCCAGCATGCTCAGGATGCCTTGTACGGATATGTCTATATAACAATTTATTCATACCAAAGCGTCTATCACAAATACTACAACCGTATGGTTTTTCACCTGTATGTAGCCTCAAATGCTCCTTAACTGTCGTACTGTGCGCAAACCTTTTACCACACGTTGGGCAAGGGAATGGTTTTTCCCCTGTATGTATCCGAATATGTCTATTTAAATTTTCAACTGTTAGAAATGCTTTTTTACAAGTTTCACAAACATGGGGTTTTTCTCCTGTGTGTGTCTTCATATGTCTCTTTAAATTTTGGGCACAAGGAAAGGCTCTCATACATAAATCACAAAGGTACGGTTTTAATCCTGCATGGGAATTGACATGTCGCCGTAAATGGCTAGAAGATGCGAATGCTTTGCCACACAAATGGCACTTGTAAGCTCTTATACCTGGATGTTGCTTGTGCGTACGTAAATGATTTTGATAATTTGGATATTCCTTAAATTTTTTCTCACAAACTATGCACTGGAATGGATATTCACTGTTGGTGTGTCGACTCATGTGAATCATCAGCTGTTTTGAGCTCCAAAACGTTCTAAAACAAATTTGACATGGTATATTTTTCTTTCTAATTTCTTTATCATGCGATTTAATGTGTTTACGTAACCGAGCCTTCGTTTTAAATCCACTATCGCACTGATCACAAACATAAGGTCGCTCGGCCGAATGTGTTTGCATATGATCTTCAAGATGAGCAAACTGACTGAATTTTCGTTCACATATTTCACATGTAAACCTCTTCTCACCTGTATGTATGCGCATATGCTTATTTAAGTTACCATTTATGGAAAATTTCTTCGCACAAATTTTGCATTCATATGGTTTTTCACCTGTGTGCTTCCGAGTGTGTACATTTAACTGGGTCATATCACGGAATGTCTTGTTACATGCACAACAAGCAAATGTTCGGTCTCGTGCAGGCTTTTTCACATGAGATTCAAAGCATTTTATAGTTGTGAACCCTTCATGACAAACTCTGCATTTAAATGGCATTTCACTGTCTCCTGTGGAGGTAGGCGTTTGCAGTTTTTCTTGAGATTCAATTTGAAGTTCTTCATCTGAATGATTATGACCACTTTGTGATATCTCGCTGTCTTCCGAGTTGGCTTCTTGTTTAATCGGTTCTGGTAAATCTGGAGAAGTTATAACACTTTCTCGAGAAGATTCCTCATTATCCGAAAGAACTTCTGCTTTAATTGGAAGACTTTTTGAAATTCCATTGCTGGTATTATCTACAACTAAAGGTTCTGCTATAAAATTTTCGCTTTTTTCCTGTTTTACTACAACTTCTTCAAAATCTATTGGTTTTACTTCTTCTTTTAAAGGATCATTACTGTCTGGTTCTAATAAGGCCATTATTTATTGTTGATATTTGGATTTACTTAAAAATTATAAACAATCAGGAAAGTTATTTGTCAACAGAACAACCAACGTATTAATATCAGTTTAAAATTATAAATCCCCATATCCTAACTTCTTGGGGAATTTTTAACATTCAAGCTGGTACTAATATTAAATCTTAGTTTGTGCAATCATAATGGGGTTGTTTAGTGAGCTAAATTTTTTTATATACTTCCCTACTTAACTATTTGTAAAAAAAAAACAAATATTTACAGAAAAGCACGGTTCTGAGAACTGACGACGAGTTTTTAAATTTTCAGGGGGTGACTCGGATACAGTATTGTTCTGAGGCGAGCTTACCGAGTTTAGAGTTTATGTCTCTGTGCAATACACCCTGGTTATCTGACTTACTTGCGTTTTGAACAAGGATTGTTTAAATGTGTTCAATTAAGGCAGGTACTTCCCCGAATATATTGCTGCGCTTAAAGCCGTAAGTAAATCTCTTTATCGAAAAATCGCAATCACTCGTGCTATTATTTATGAAAAGAACATTAAAAGTTTGTATTTGATTAAGGAAAATATTTATTCAAAACTCCTAACTATACGATTTGGGCGTCGAGAAAGCACAAGCATCGAATTAAAGATTTTTGATCATTTTTTCCATTACAATGAAGGGAGAAAATATGAATAATTAATTCCTCATAATTATGAAAAATAACAGCATAATATACCAATCTGCTTTTCCAACCATCACAACTTCAAAATAGCTATAAAATGCAGCATAAAACATCAAAACACCACAAATTACAGTTTTTGCAGGTTATCTGACGGGCATCCTCGCGGCTACATATTTATAATGAATGATTTTAGAGTAAGATAAAAATAAGCTGTCGCGTGGTCCAACTTCACGCGACAGTGGCCTTGAAAGCAGTTTTATTTGAACTCGTTTTGTGGTTGGCTGCAAATATGTCGCGCGGGATAATAAAATTGTTTTGTGAAGCCACCTTTAGGTAGGTGTGTAAAGGCGGAGACAAAACTTCGGGAAAAGTGAAACCTAAAAACATTCGCTATTTCGTATTTTTAAGAGTGCCAAATATTAATAATTTTTATTATTAAACTTGAGAACCAAAATATACACTGTAGAGTTTTGCAAAGAGTGTTTGACCTTTAAAAATTAGGATAAAGAGAAAGAAATGGAAAACAGTAAAACACCCGGAGAACTGTTATTGATCATGCAAGAAAAGATAAACGCCAAAAGGCTAAGAAGCAGAATGACGTTTTTAACAAGGTCTTTTAACTCAATGCGTTAAAGGACTTGCGCTATGGTTCACTAGCTCTGCGGTAACTCTATTCCCCACCATTATTAAACGACCCCATAGTATGACTAAAACTGCGAAAACTTTTAAAACACTAAAGCCCTATGGGAGAAAAGAACTGACCCAAGGTTTACTGTTCTGTGACTGAATAGTTACGAATTTAAATAATTTGGAACACGCGGCTTTACCACGTTATACCAGATGCCAATAAAACCACAGCCCCCCTCATTAAAAAAATAATTTTCCAATAATAGAATGAAACTTAAGGATATTCAGAAAACTACAATTAAAGAATAATATAGACATTTGTAATTGTTTACTGACTAATTTGGTAGTTGACCTACACTTGTCAAGCCTCCTCTAATGCATTTTTGTGATCCCTAGGTAGGTGGTGGGTCAGGCTTATTATTTGGCACTTGGTGAAAACCGTTGTTCTTGAACTTGACAAAAAATACCCTGATAAATTACATCTATATATATTTTCAACTGAAAAATATTGTCAGGACCTATCTGATTTAGGTACTTATTTTTTAAAAAAACATTTTACATGTTAGTGACAAAACTTAAAACATAAAAAATTAGATCTAATATATTTTTTGGCGTACGAACTATTTAAACATTCCACCCAGCATTCTTTTCACAAAATTCTGTATGTTTTGTTATTCCAATTTTCGTACAGAATTTTCTGGTGCAAAATGAGCAGCCATAGGTGGCACCAATGTGTTTTTGCATGTGGGTATCGAAGACAAAAGGATTAAGTATTTCCAAGTTGCACTGTTCACAAAAATATTTTTCTTTTTTCTGTGAATTCAAGGTTCCCATAAATTCACTAGAAAATTTGAATTTCGAGTTTGCGTTTAATGCATCTTTTATGTCAATTTTCATTAATTGCCTATTATGTTCAGAAATTTTCTTTGGTGGTGCTTCTCCAACTTGATGTTCTGGTCTTCTACTAAATATTAATCTTTTCTCAGCTTTTATTCGCAGCTCATCAAATTGTATATCTGATTTTTTTACAACCTTTATGCCCTCTGGTGGATTAGCTTTAATACTTTCAAGTGTGTATTCGTTATCTGGGTTAGTACTTAAATTTTCTGTTGTTTGTACCAATTGTTTAGTAGAACGAAGTTTTTTGAAATATTCGTGTTGATCCCTGATTATTATTATATTAGATTCTTCTTTAGTTTTGATTGGTTCTTTCACTCGAATGGGTTCTTCGAGCCAGTTATAGCCTGTACTACGACAGACTATTTCTTGGTTTGTAGGTGGTACTATACTTGCTAATAAAGATGAATCGGGGTGTGTAAATAGGTAATGATTTTGAGCTGCCAAGAGACTATCAAACTGTTTACAACATTTACTGCAAAAATTTTTGAAATCACCCTCTTGAGGAAGTTTGACTTGGTTTGCAGAAACCTCCACGAAATGTTTGAATTTTCCATCGGTTTCATCCAGGCACTTTACCTTCTGGTAATAATATCCAATTTCATCCTTTTTGTACTCATTGTCAAGGAAGAATTCTATCAGGTCTTGAGAAGGCGCTAGAGCAGGTGCAAAAGACTGGCTTTCATCTATAGGTTCGCTCTTAATTCTATCAGACAGAGGAATATCCATCTTCCTCAATGTTTACAAACATTTGTGTCAGATTAGATTTTTACACAAACAGAAACACCAACTTTATTTTACTGTGAAGTATTAGGTTTATTACAGTTTATAGGTTGTCACACCTGAAGGTTTTTTTTAGTGACATTTGTTGTTTTACAGTTACAAAAGATCATGTTGGTAATGTAAGAAGAAAGTCAATTTGAATACAGAAATAAAGTTTCCGAAATCCTGTGCCAGCTATAAGTTAGAGTGGAATATAAAAAGCTCAAAAGAATAGCTTTATATAATTGCAGTTTTTAAAACTCTTTTAGCATAAATATGAGATTAGTTAGAGAAGAGTGCGGCCATTGCGGGGGCGCAAAAGCTTACATATTTATATTAAGTATGCAACTTTACTTAGGTATATTAAAGTTTGAAAAAATGGTTTAATTTTAATAAAAAGAAAATGAACGAAGCACATTTCGCCTGTGCTTTCTTATATTTTTAAAAGTTTCATATGTTTTAAAAATATTTTGTAGAACGCTTTAGCCTCAACAGCGTGACGTGTTTAAGCATGGGCGCACTACGCGCTTGTAGAAAGTTCCCCAATGATTAGACTCAGATTAGAGGCTCAACAAAACGTTTCAAAACAATATTATGGTATTGTGCGTTTACCGACTAATGTTATAAACCGAATTTTTTGTAAGAAAAAATCAGTGTCAAATTTTGAAAAAAAATGAAATCCAGAAACAAAATTTTATTCTAAAAATTTAATGGTTAGAGAATTTAGTGAAATGTGGCAAGAAAAATAGACTATACTAGGTGTACAAACTCCTATAAACGCTGTACATTTTGCTATACTGACGTTGCAAGTAGATATCGCGCGTAAACCACTCTAAGAGTTTAGTCCGATTTTAATACGCAGAAGAGTACTATTAACCTTAATTTTCCTTTAACAAGTAATTTGTCGGACAAAAGCGTTTCGGTTTGTCAATGTCTATAAAAAATTAACGTATAAGTTACTGTAACTACGTAACGTACTGTACTACGTTCGTTTTTTTATTAATTATTCATGACAACGCATAAGATATGAATACATACTTTAAAGCTTTAGGATTATTAAGTTTTAATTTATTGTAAATAAAATTGTTTTATTTATAATAAATTACAATGAACTTTAACGAAGTAAAGCTCGTACTTAAATAAATAAAATTATTAAGTTTTATTTTATAAAATGTTTATTTCACTTGTAATGGTAGTATTCCACATAGTTCATTGTTATTATTTTTTTGAATATAAAATTAAAAACAAATTTGCAATATTCATTCCTTAGTAACGAAATTCCTCTGTAAAAGATATTCAGAACCTACTTATCTACTAAAAACGCAATGGCAGTTTTCCTGCTGCTAAATGAAATTTTGTTTTCTGTTGGATGACTATAATCACAGATAAGGTTAACACTACAGATATACGGTAAATATGTGAGCTATCAGCAGCTTGTTTTATATGATTAATAATCTGCAAAAAGATGGCGCTACAATGACAATTTATAATTAAGTCACAGATGACTGTAATTGAGCAGATTACTTAGCACATATTCAAACCAAAAGTTAGACAGCCATCTGCCATGTTTAATTGTCAAATCGCATTTTTCGTAAATAATTAATATTGAAGCCAATTCTACTTAAATTATATTCATGATGTGACAGATGCACTCAAATCCCCGATGAAACAGTTTCCAACACATTTCAACAGTAATAAACAAATAGCGATAGCAGCGCCCTAAAATTGGTCTAGTGCGTTGTAGCCAAACTAACTCTAATTTCGTCTCCAAATATGAGCGGACATTTTGTATAAAGGGTCGTATATCTGTAGTGTTAACTTTATCTGTGCTATAATGTATAAATCAAAAATTAGCGAAGCACTTCGCGTGGACTTTCCAATACCTCAGATAATAATACTTTCAGCATTTTGAAAAGATGCTAAAACTTGGTGAACTGGTGCAACAATTAAATTTTAAAAATAAAGAGAGAGCAATAAAACATAATAATTAAAAAAATTAACATGTCTTGAATTGTTCCTTAAACGTCATTATTGTGATATTAATAACCAAAATAACATTTAGTATATATTAGATCAATTGCAAATAATCGTCAAGATGGAAAAATAAAACTTAAACCAAATGCTGTTTCCGCCATTTTCGTCATTATAAATTAGGCAGAATTGATAGAAACATTGTTTAAAGGTTATTAAAATTGTAATAACTTAAAAAACAGATTGAAAAGACAACTATATTGGAAGTAAGACAAAATGATGAAGTAACACGACGAACAATTAAGTGCTGTTTTATGTTTGGCTTATAATAATATCTAGTTGTATTCTTATCATCATAAGTACCAAATTAACATTTGCCACGGGGCGATCCGCCATCTTAGCACAGAAGAGAGAGCTATAAATCGCGAAGTTGCGCGATTTCTCTCTTCTGTGATCTTGGGGACCACTGCCATTAGAATGCGATGACCCATCCTTCACAGCAAAGCCGATTTCTACGGATCTTACTAATAACAGATAGGATGCACACCTAAGGACATAGGATTCCTAGTCACCGTTCTCTTGATTAAGTACTTTTTCTCTTTCTGTACATTGAATGCAACCATCACTAGGAACGTTACAAGCGTTGAACGCGCTCCATAACTTTAATAACTATCGTGCCATCTATGTAGGAACTATTTAAAGTTTTTAACCAGCACAAGGCGCATGTGTACTGAGAAAAATGAATCGGTGTAGACGTACTCAAGGGAAAGGCCCGTTAAGACAATCCATTATGGTCGAAAATCCCATAAAACCGTCCGTATGGTTTAGGAAGGGATGTAAACCTAGGTTTAGCATGAACGATACGTTTAGACCGAATGACGCAGACGTAGTCGCATTTTGGAGCTGTGTATGTTTGTTTTGTTGTGTGTTAAAACTAAATTTAAAAACTGTGTTTTCGTGTATGCGTGTGGTTCTGCTGACGAATTAAATATTATGCAGTGAATTGTTGCGTTAATGACTTAGGTTTCGATACCTCGAACATATCAGTTTTGTGATATTTTTCTTCCAGTAGGAGTACCGAAAAGGCCTTACGGTGACGTTGTTTTGTGTGCCTCGACAAAAACGATCATCTCAGAGCGAAAGTGTAAGCTTCTACATTAAATTTTAGAAATATTAATTTTTCTCCAATATTGAAAAGTTACTTGCACGATTAGTATTCCATTTAAATATTAAATCCCATTTAAGTATGAGCCCGTTTATTTCTTTAGGTGCCATTTAATAGTTCTGAGCTCGTTAAATCGGTCGAGGATATACCTGGAGTAAAATTGGCCGTTTTTTATCTTATCTTTTAATAAGCATACATGGAGGTTTGTTTTGTCCTTCATACTTCGATTTCCGCTGTCTCAACTCTGCAAGTTGTTTAGCTGGAGGCTAAGACATGGTTCAACAAAGCGGTCGTACGGTTCTTACATCACTTCGTGCTTCGAGATCACGGCCACAATGTGCTGTATGAAATACAATAATACAAAGGCTTATTTTGTAGAAAGTTACAGGATCGTGTTAGTAAACAGCATTCCGTCATCTAATCTGCCTCAATTTTTTTCACCATGGGAAACGATGCTTTTTTGCATATACAGGCTGTTTCCAAAGTTTGTGTAAATCATTTAATGAAACCACAATTTCTTTAGTTTAGGTCAAAATGAAGTTCGCATAAAAATCTCTCGTTACGGAGGTACAGCCCCACAAAGATATTGCTTTTACAATACACTCTTAACAAGATTCCTTGAAGAGAGAACGATTGTAATTGTTTTAAAATATAACCCTTTACGTAAAGGTTTCCACCTTTTACTTCAACACTTTATTCTCAAGTATTGTAATCATTGGTGTTATGGTAAAACCACATGGAAAACCTGATAGAATATAAAAAGCTTCGCTTAATTGTCGTATTGTTTTATTTTTCTACAACGAATCGCTTTTCAAAACTAAAGTTTTAATAACGGAAATAGGTTTTTAATTTAAATCTGCCAGGTTTACATATCAAAACGGTTGCTAGTTGCATTCGTTTACCTTTGAAAATCTATACTAATGTGTTAATGACACAGTAACAAAAATGGTGTAAGCAAGCGTACGTGTTAAACTATCTACATTATTAAAACTGTCTTTTAAATTATCTCTAAGTTGGCCAGGGGTCTCGCACTGTAGGCAATACTTGTAGTCTTATATACAATCTTGGATACAGCAAGCAATATTTGGCGCTCAGCAATGCTTTGCAGTACTGGGCAATACTTATATGGTGACCAATCGTCCTCCTTTAGGGAGGACAGTCCTTTTGTAGGTTCTGTCCTTCCTCGAAAAGTGTCTTCCTACCTGTCCCTCTTTTCGATATTTTAAAACACTTATCGTAAAATTCAATATGAAGGATATTTCTTGCTCCGAAATGTCCAATATATTGTTAGAAAATGATATATTGACAAAAATATTCATTCAATGGAAAAATACTCGTTTAATTAAATAATTAAAAGGGATGTAAGCATAATGAGTGTAATTTTGTTTGAATTAATAAAATGTTTCATTTTTTTACGTTGTACTGTTTTCTTCAATTTTTTCGTCCTCTTCATTGTAAAAAAATTGGTCACCTTAATATTTATCCAAAATTACTCGGCAATAATCACTATCACTTTGGCAGTACTCGTACAATTGTTGGGGTAGTGGGACACCCATCAGAAAATGGTTAGTTCGAAGGGTCTCTTACTGTCTGCAATACTTCTACATATCTCCGTAATACTTCCTACTGGTTGGCAGTAGGTAATACAGTGTTGCCAACTGGATTATTTCTCTATTTAAAGGAAATTTTTAGCTCATTTAAGCACTAAGGGAATTTTTCTTCTTTCTAGAGGGTTTTCGGCTTTTTTCACAAATTTGGCTTTTTTTATACATGTACATACTAATAATGTTTATATTTACCTCAAAAAAATTATAACCATACTTGCAAGAGGTATCGCATCGAAAACTTTACAAATTGGGGAATCATACCTACAGTATTATTTTCTCACTTTGTGTCTTCTAGGGAGCGTAGCCAAATTATTAAGAATTGGCAGAGTTCTCCCTACTGTTTTAAAGTTTTGACATGAGTTAATAAAAACTCAACGTTCCAGTATAGGCCCTATACCCAAAAAAGTGTTGCCTTTACACGATACAAAATGCAAATGAAAAATCAGCAAAACTAGCGGATGATTATTATTACTTCAAGGATACTACAAAATTAAAAGTTGGCAACACTGAGGCAATATTCGACAGTGCTCCGAAATATTCAGCAATGCTCGGCAGTAATATAAAAAAACTGTGCAATAAATGGGCAATAGCGGCAATAACTATTTCGCAATACTCATAGGTACAATTTTTAGTGTATTGGAAGAGGGGAGACCCCTCGGGTTAGTCTTATAGGTATGAAATTGAACTTTTGTGACGTTCTGTTAGATTTATATATATATATTTTTTTATCTATTCAAAAAGGGTACAAAAACTTTCAAGGGAAGGGAAAATTTTTCAAGAAGGAAAGTTTTTTTTTCTTAAATGGTACAAACACTTAAAAGGGAAGCGGAAACCTTTCAAGACCGAAAAAACTTTGACTTTATTTATGGTTTGAACTTTTTGAAACATCCTGTACAATAGAACAATAATAGCATCATGCGTATGCAGTTATTATTCATAAAATATAACAATGATCACGAAGTTCAGGCGAAATCCGTCGCCTTTCTCCAGCAAATTCTCACGCCAATTTCTTGGCATTGTATCTTAACAAACGAGAACAAAGTTCGTACGGCCCACGCCAATTCTCATGCGTGCGGGGTAGAAATTTAGAAATACCATCGGACGTAATGGATTATATTGCGTACTTAAGCGTAAAAATAAATCGGCACGAATTCCTAGGTTTCTTTCATAAACCGTAGCGCCAGTCAGTTCTGGGCTACAAGGTTATGTGGAGTTAAATGTCGCCCTTAGGCGAAGCCAGTGACCGCTCTTTCTCTATCCAATTCATTGCGTTCTTTTGCCGATCGTGCGAGTTTCCTTAGCTGAGGATATCTTGTTATTTTCACGGTCTCATGAACCAGCTGTTCCAGATGATGATGATGGAAGTGATACTTTGATGCTCTACTATACTTGATGGGTGCTGCTAAAAGCTAAACATCGTGCAAATTAATATTTTAATACTCGCAACGCAGATAAAAACATGATATGGGAATTCTACGCAACTGATGCTAATGTTTTAGTATTGTTTGGAAGCAAACAATGTTCGTTTAGAAGAGCACGCCATTGTCACTTAAGTCAATGTCCTCATCTTGTCGGGCTACACTTCCGTACCCTCGTTATTCGAGCGTCATAGGTATCCTGCAACAAGGATCTATTCATAAATCATTTTGAGTTTGTTCTTTGAATAACGTTGTAGATGTGGATTTTAGGGTGGGGCTAATAGGGCTGTAGGCCAAAACCACATGGGCACTTAATTCGGCAAAAAAATTCAAAAATTTAAAGTAACAGAAAAAGTTCAAATTTAGTTTTTGCTCAAAGTTGTACACCTTGATCCGCGCCTGGTTAAAATCACGGTTCGTTAAAATAATCATAAAAAATTTGATGAACTTTTTTCTATCGGTATAACGTTATCGTCAATTAAAGAAAGAAGTTCACGATGTCGTCGCCATAGAGTCTAGAGACCGTATAATAACAATAATAATAGCAGTCGTTAACAGTTTTTGCAAGATCATTTGTACAAATATGTGCAAAAAAAGTAAGGAACATGAAAGTTGATGAACCATGAAATATTTTAATTAATGGTTTGGTTTTGTGTTTTGATGTACGTTTTTAGGCAATTTAGGACTTTATTTCCGAGCAAGTAAACCTCTGGAATTTTAATAGTTGTGGGTATACCTACCACGTCCACAATATGCGTATTGAAATTCACTAAATTGCCCCTGTTGCAGTGGCGTAGCTAGGATTTTTTAGCCTGGTCGCAAAATAAGTGAGAGACCCGCCTGCCTCTTCCAGACATTTTTTGGGAACTAATGTCAACTAATTTTGAACATGTGACACCTTAAATTAAAGCATTTTTGATTGCAAATACGCCAATGACTTTAAGAATTAACCGGACTTTCCTTTTTTACCGGTAACCCCAACGGACCTTTAAATCTTCGGGGACCCCATCGCCTTGCGACCATTGGCGCTATGATAGTTACGCCACTGTCTTATTGTCGTAAAAGTTTCCACACAAGTTTCTACATAGTTTCACTTTTGCTTTTATTTCCACTATTTTTATGTGGGGTAAAACGCGTTTAGAGCTCCGTTAGATTTATTTCGACGTTAGACATTTGCTCGTATTAAAATTTGGGTTTTTTGTGGAACTATGGTATGGGCAGAGATGTTGGGTTTCCGGAAAATATTGTAGACATTTTTCTTAGGCATTAAAAATGATATGGACCTGATCATAAATTTTGTGTGATTATTCAATTAAAAATGCATACATGTGCATGCACATATGCATTATAAAATGCTGAAATATGCACTTAAATTAGTGGCGATTTTTTAAAGCTATGTGCAGTTTTGTTGTTTTAGAAAAAAAAATTATTTTCTCAATTTTACTTCAATACAAATCACATACAGTATTAAATATACAATTTTAAATTAACAAAAATCGCGAATTCGCCCACGTAATTGCGAAGGGTAATAGAAAATGATTGTTCTTTCATGCCCATGTTCACAGCTCAAAATTTCAAACTGAAATGAGCACACTGCCAGGGCCGTACCTGTGGTAGCTGTCTCCTGTGTGTGAAATATTCAATAATATACAGAGTGGCTAGAAAACCCCGGCCACATTTCTTGCGGCGGTCAAGAGATGGCGCTTTAGTAAAGTAAAATTAAATTAAAATACTGGCAACAACGCAGAATCCAAGACGTTTTAGTTGTTTTGATTTAATATGGGGCGTATTTAATAACTAAAACGTCTTGGATTCTGCGTTGTTGCCAGTATTTTAATTTAATTTTTCTTTACTAAAGCGCCATCTCTTGACCGCCGCAAGAAAAGTGGCCGGGGTTTTCCTAGCCACTCTGTATAGGGTGTTCATAATTTAATGTTCATTTTGCAAATCTCTAAATATTAGTAAATTTTGCTTTTTAGTGGAACACGCATGGCTGTTGCCATGTCCCACATGCGTTAATTATGTCCACTAGTTTGGCTAGTATGGTGGTGATAAAAATATACAAGAACTGATACTATAGCTTTTTTTGGTTTCACTAATTAATTATAATAAAAGAGTATAAGTAGTATATTAAACAACAACTACCATGAAGCACTTTTAGGAAATTTATATTATTGCGGCTGCGCTTTCTTATGGAACGCCGTTTTCCTTTTTATTAAACATTTATTAGTGTCAAATATATTTTTTGACGTCAGAAAATGTTTTTCAGCCGGTTTTTGACGTCAAAAGCTGTTTTGGTGTAGTCACAAAATGAATCCTTCATTATAAAATTTATCTTCCAACGTCAGTATTTTAGGGCTTTACAGTTTATTTTGTGACGCCAAAAATGAACTTTTTGACGTCTGAAAAGTATTTGTCCTAATGTAGGAATTAATAAAACCTCTTCCATATTCACGCGCAAAGCGGCCGTTTTCATACAGAGATGTATTTATTTAGTTGAGAAAGTCAAATTTTGACGTCAATAATTGTATTTTTGACAAATATCATTAAAATTTTATTAGCGTCGGAAAATACTACTGAACTAATTAACAAAAATTAATAATTGACGTCAAAAAAATACTGACGTTAAGTTAATTTTTTAACTTTAAAACTATATTTCTTGACGTTTGAAAGTAATATAATTATGTGTATTTTATTATTAAGTTCTAGCCTTACTTCGTTGAAGTTAATAATATTGTTTTATTAACAATATATTAATATATTTGTCGTTAATGAATGTATATTTTTTTTCTTTTATTGTTATATTTTAGATTATTGAAACGATTTTTAGACGCCAAGAAATAATATTTTGACGTCATAAACTGAATTTGTTACTTAAATTAGCAAAAACGTATAAAATATGTATTCACAAATTCTACAAAACATGCATGCATTTATAAAACCTCTTAAAGCATATACATGTATATGCACTTTAAAATTCACATAATTATGTGGTTCAAATGTTGATGAAACATGCATAAATTAAACTCTTACCAGCATGAAAAACATGTAAATGCATAGAAATCCTATCTCTACTTATTACTATGTAGTATATTATTTTGGTCGCTTTCTTTTTGAACGTAAATTATACCGTGTGTTCAAAAAGTAATTACATAAGGGTTGGCCATGGAAAAAAATTTGTCTTTGCATGCTCTAGAATTTAACTGTCATCACTCTGTCAGTGTCACTACAAATAACAAATTACAAGCTTAACCTAAAATTTTAAGTAACATCATGTTTTGTTTGTTTAAATTCTAAAGCATGCAAAGACAGAAATTTTATTTTCCATTGCCAACCCTTATGTAATTACTTCTTGAACACATGGGACAAGCCCTGCAACATAAACCTTCAAAAATTAGCAGTAATCCATACATATATAAAATCTCAAAGGGTATTTTTCTCCGGTTCCTCAAGCGGCTACCGCTTCACTAATTTCCACCATTTTTTTTTTCAATGAAAGGTCTCTATCCTCAGATGGAACATGAAACATTTTTATATCTTTTAATCTACGTCGATTTTTCATTAATAATTATTTTAATTTATATATGAAAGTCTGCTTTACGCTTTACTTGAGGCGACATCTACACCAACGCCGCGTCTCCTCATGGAACTAATACATCACGTGACTTAGCATTTAGCCGGCTCAGTCAACGCTCAGTCTGTCAGTGCATTGTGCGCTGGGGTAACACTAGTAATTGTAAAAACACTGCTCGGGAGGCTTGAGATACTTTTTCTTTCTCTATAACAACCTGATTAATGAATCAGTTTTGTGTTTATTTTAAGATTATTGTCAACGCAACAGACCAAACAAAAGCACTTTGTTGCCTACATATTCAGGGTATTCCTTTATTCTCAGAAGAGAACATTTTATATTTTTTCCGTAAAACCCCTGGGAAAATGATCCTGAAAATTTACCAATTAAAAAATTTTCACTGATTATGGAACCTTTCTATAGTGGCGTAACAACTAATAGAGAAACCCTCTCGCAAACATATTAATGGACCCCTTTTGTAATACATAAAATAAGCAAAACACATTTTACTACTTCGGCTTTAAGCCTGGGTCTCTCATCGTCGTATAATGAAGTCAAATTACTTAAGAGTGGCCCATGTGATTTACTAAAACTTACAAGCTTACAAAGTTACAAGCATTAACTATTGAGCTAATATTGTAGTTATTGATGTATAAATAGAAAAAAGCATTAAATTTTAAAATTATTCCATTGCTTTTAATTCATGTATTATTTTTATGAACTTTTGATCTTTTTAATGGTTCGGCTCTTCCGTCCTCTTAATTTTGCGCGTACTGCATTCGCCCCTGCTCGTACAAAAAATAACACGGAGCCAAAAATGTTTTTTTTTTGTTGAGGTAATTTTGTATATTTCTTCAGCGGTGTGGTACGTGTCTTTGCGCTTTCAAAGGGAATAAGTAAAATTTGAAAGACCTATACAAAGAAGAACGTGACAGGAGAAAGAACTTTTGAAGGGGTGGAACTAATTTGTACGTTTTTACAAGTTTGTTGAGTACTACTTACAAAGTTTACATTTTACATGAAAATGCTGTGGGCAGTATATAACTGGGATGGACGCCTTTGGACAGAATTTTGAATTTTGTTCAATTTGTTTTAAATACAAGAATAATATTAATAGGATAAAAATAATATTCTATATCAACACTTTTACAAGTTGTACTAATATAATCTTTTTTTCAGTATGAAGAGTAACTTCATAAATTTATGTTGTTGGTTATGTAATTGTAATCTGAATGTATTGAGTATAGAATGACAACCAGGGCGAATCTCGTATCTCGATAAGTCCTACGACCTTTGATATTTATATTATTATAGAACTGCCCTTCTCGTGTTTCCTGTAAGCTTTGAACCTTCCCACAGGAATTTCATTCACTGTTTATACATATTTCAACTAGGTTCTTGTAAATAGAGAACTTGTATGGATGGCATAATAAAACGGGTGGTCTAGTGGTTAGAGTCCCAACTTCTAGAACTAGACTTCCCAACGGCAGTAGGTTCGAATCCTCTGCCCGTCGAAAATTTTTCTGTCTAAGTTAAACCCGGCGTATCCATGGACGGTGTGTGTGGTGTGTATGTTGGGTTGCATGTCTTTTTGGGGTGGGGCATGTTAGATCGATGAATAGCGCTAAGTGCGCTGAGCCCGAGTAAGGGGGTGGGATGGGAATCATGGAGTCGTGCTCACGCACGGCCCCATGATTCTTTTTTTTAAATAGAGCCATAAACATTGTCTCGATCATACAATTTTTTTGCTGATTGTGTCAGCATTGGATGTGCTGGAACACCGTGGTGTTTGAAAAGTATTCGTAGTTCGAGGCCTAGCCGCATATCTATATTAAAACGGAACTGAAGTCAAATTTATTCGGTAAATAATGATGAATGTTAAATATTGATATTTTAACTTGTCATTACTGATTAGCAATGATATTAAGTCTCATTTTCACCTGCTTGTTAATTCTTCGCAAAAAATGTAAAAATTAATTAAAGCCAGCGGTATGCTAATGCCCAAGGACCACTTTTAGTAATTAGCTAATGTAATTTGCATGTTAATAAATCAAACGCGATTTAATTTGCTCCTGGTGGCACACTTCTCGTTACATTTGCAAAAATCGAGCCTACGACCTACTCACTTTCAGTAGGTAAATCGAATTAAAAGACACGTTGCTTTCATTAAAGTAGCTTTAACATTAGAAGCTTGTTAAACCCAGTTAAGGTAGTGGTACCTAATATTTGTTGATGCATTTAAGTAACAGTAATTTATAAATAAATTTCCTTAATTATATGTTGAAATATGATTCGACGTCATTTCAGTTTAGCTTTTCCTGTTTTCTAGATAATACGTAAGCGCAAATTAGTACGTTCTGAGTAATTTAACGAACCGATGTGTGTACTAGCTACGTGAACTACTTCGGTAATTATACACACAAGGCTGTGTAATAAAAATAATTTGAGAAATATTCATAAATGCGTATAATAAACAATGAGCAGTTTGCATAAATTGAGCTCTAGCAGTAGCATTCACCAGTAAATTCTCCAGTCAATTTTCAACGTTAATAAAATGTTCCCGTTACATGAGCGTACGGTACTGGGTAATCTGAACCTACGAAGTCGCCTACACATATGTTCTGGTATCTTAAATGCAATTGCATTTGTCCTCACTCTACTCAGTACCCAGCAGTGCTTTCCTTAAACAAAACCGATTAGATTAGATTGGGTGCGCAAACAGGATTTTACATCACGAAGTGTTAAAATCAAACAAGATATAAACGAGGTTTCCAGGACAGTTCGTGATTTATTAAAGTACCTGCATTGCAGTTCTTTTTATTTTGTTTGATTTTGTCGTACAATAAATTACTGTTTCCTAGAAATTTAAATTGTGCTTGAATTTTGACATGAATGAAACTTTTTTGCGATTTCCAGAATCATATTTGCAAACTTGGCATTAGCAGTGTTTATCAACTAAAGGAAAGATTTATTTTTAAGATTATGTATAATATGTATTCAAAAAAGACTTAATTCTGGGTAGTAGCTGGATATAAGCCAACGAAGGTGTTTTTTTGAAGCAAAGTTACTTACAGAGTTAGTTACGCTTTATTCATGAAGACAGTCACTGTCTAAATCTGTATGGGTTTATTATTTCAGACAATATGAGTCAGTTACTTGACTGAAACGTATGAAAATAAATTGGCTATTATGAAAGCAGAGTTCGAAATAACCCCCAAAAATGTGGAATAACTTCCTCTGAAGCTTTTATTTTTATAGGTACTTTACCGTTCATCTTTAGGATAATATCAAGAGCGGATACTCCTCCCTTTTTAGTCTGTTTATTTCCATCGCCGGACGTAAACCTTCCTATTTTTACTTTCCTGTATATTCAGTAATTGTGGGAAGTATTAATTTCATGAAAATGTTCGAATTCAAGATTTTGACAAATATAGATACATGTTTTGGACATTCAGGGACATTTTTGGAAAAAGTGGATTTTAAAATGTCTGTTTGTGCGTGGATATGTGCGCGAAATATCTCTCGAACGGATGCACGCACCAATTTCGATGAGCTTTAAAGTGGCAGCAGCAAAAAGTTTTTGAAAATTTTGACCGTGTTATTAAAAACAACTTGTCAGTCAGATTGCGCTGAAATTTGGTATTATACATGGAACATAATGTCACTATGAAAGAGAATTTTAGTACATTGTATGGTGAAAAAGTTTTAGAAAATTTGGTAATTTTCAGAAAAATTTTGCTCAAAAACTGGTCACAATACTTGTGTAAAATTTGGTAGGCTCATAGAGATAGGGATAGCCTATAACAGGCATGGGCAACCTACGTCCCGCTGGCCGTATACGGCCCGCGCACATTTTTTTCTGGCCCGCCGGTCATGTTTCATTAACAACAAATACGGCCCATTATTATTTTAAACTGGTACAAATAAACGACGACGGTAACAAATTACTTTTTTATGTTAGTGAGAGAAATTCGGACTGCGCTGGCTTTATGCAAAAGTGAAATATTTAGTATATTTTTTTGAATTTTCACATGTGTAGAAATTTCTGTTTCTGTTGAATTTGTTTCTGTATACTTTTTTGGCTTTTATATTTTTAAAATGTATTGATTTTGTCGAATTTGTTTTTGATTACTTTTATTGAAAATATTTATACAAAACAGTGATGTTTTTTTTATCTTATTTACGGCCCGCGATACATAAATTGATCTTCAGTTGGCCCCAGCTACTCACAAGGTTGACCACGCGTGGCCTAGGTAACTTGAAAGTTTTAAATGGGATGATGTATGATTTGTAATATTTTTGTGACATCGTCGTTAAAATAGGCACATACTTTTTTTTTTAGCTTTTTTTGAAAATGTTGACAACCTCTAATAAATATTAAAAACCGGTACGAGATTATATTATTTTAGTTTAAATTTGTCTACTAAAAATACGCAATCAGAATTAGATCAAGCAATATTTAATAAGAGTAAAAGATATGTACGTTTACAATCCCTAATAAATAGGGTCAGAAATTATGTACATTTTTCGTTGTAATTAAATTTTGCTTGATGTAATTTGTGGTTGTATGTTTTAGTAGGCACATTTAAATTAAAATTAAATAATCCTGTTCCTCTTTTTATAATTTGTAGAAGTTGATCCCGCTATTTATTAGGGATACTATACATTTTTCAAAAAATCAGTTAATACTAGGTGTACCTATTTTGATGCGGATATTAAAAATTATGTATCATCCCATTTAAAATTTTCAAGTTACCTCGCATCGCACTTTTTGAAATAGGGTAGTTTTTTGAAAATTCACTATTAGCCGCTTTCGTCCCATAAAACAATACAAAAATGTTGTTCGATCTTTTGTAGTTTCAGAAATATCAGCTGCTAACAGTTTAGTTGCCACACCCTGTATAATAAGACAATTTCTAAAGTATAGTAAAGTCGAGGCGCAGTTCTTCGCTTATTTTTTTCATCTATTACGATTTTGCGCTAACTGTTGATACATATTGTCGGATATCATCGTCCCATTGTTAAGGGTTCATAATTCTTGTGATTCATCTTTTATACATTCATCAGAAGTGTCCCGACTAGCCACAATTACCATTTTTAACATTTGTTGCTATAGAATTATTGATAACATCGCATCCTTTGATTTGCTGGTGGATCCATTCGTTTCTTTTTTGATCTTTAATAGGGATCCCAAGGGGTTGCAACCTTCCACACCACATGTCACAACCTCCACTGCACATTTACCTCAATTTACTATGGCCATAACCCCCCAACTTTCATTGTAGTCATAATGCTAATCTTAGTATGACTGCCACATGTTCACAACGCCCAATTATCGTTTTGGACCCAACGCTCACTTTCTTTTCCGGCAAAATCCCCTCATTTGTTTCTTAGTCACAATACCTAATTATTGATTTTGGTAATCGCACAGCCCTAGTTGCGACCAAGAAGGCAGTTGGGTTGCAACCAAAAAGATCGTAGTTATCAAAACGATTATTGAGCGATGCGACCAATGTGGCGGTTGTGACCAAAGACGTAATAGGGGTTGTGACAAAGGACTACGTTGTGACCAAAATGGAAATTATGAGAAGCTTAGATAATGTTACTATACTTCATTTATATTTATTCCAATGTTGTATATGTCCAATCCACATTTTAGGCACCTCATCTAATGCCAAATTAAATAGTTTTGGCGAACGTGTATGGGCTTGTTTAATAAATTCGGTTTTTCGTAGGTAATTACTTGTTTCGGTAATGTTTATGGAGATTGTGGCATTACTTTGGTATTAATTTGATATCATGCAATCCACATTCTTCCAATGCTCGTAATATTGTCCATTGCTCATGGCAGGCTTCCCACTGACCCTGGATAACCTGGAAGTCATGGATTTTATGCAAAATTTGGCAAAAGTCTTAATTTTTCTCTTGATTTACAGTAAAAAAACTGATTTTCCTGCAGTAGTGTTAACATAATTTAAAAAATTAAAAATTTACTGATTGGATTTTTAAAACTGCCGCTTTTAAAACAATTGCTGCTAAAGGTTTTTAAAATATCATTGAGGTACTTTTCTTATCCATGTTAAAATCCAAGGAACGTAATATGGCTTATGATTAGGTGCAAGTGAGACCGCCACATACTGTCTTGTGAATTGATAAAAAACGCATAAACGTGATTATTTTTGCGTCTCTAATTTTATTGATTTTTTTTTGTCGAAAGTCATAGGTAAGTATTATTTTTGGCCATGGATATCCTGGAAAAGTCATAGATTCTAATTGTTGATAGTTAGTGGGAACCCTGTCAATTGAATCAAAAATCATTTTATAGTCTGTGGACGCGATACCAATTGATTTATTATTCGTTGTATTTTTCTATTAAGATTGTGATTGTGTGTAGATGTGCTACATTCAGACCTAAAGCTTGCCTGTTCTTGAGGGTGCTGGAGCATATCTAACTTATGCGCAACTTTCGAATGGGTTAAAACAGGATTACCTAATCCTAAAGTTAATTTGGAAGTTTGTTCGTGTTCAGGATGTAACAACAAACCGCATCACCGAAATCATTGAAGTTAGTTTGAAATGGTTTATTAAGGCTAATCTTCTTAAACAGGAATTAACTGTCTATCTTCAGGACACCTTTAATCTGCCAGTTCGTCCAATTTAACTTGGTTGCTTGACTTGACAACTTTTGTAATAACCAAGTCAAGTTAAAAGCTTATCGCTTCATCCAATAATTTGAGAAATAATCACCTGGTCTAAACGTTATACAAAATTCACAGGCAGAATCTATAAAAAAAAGATACATTTTAGTCCAGAATTATGACCAATGTCCAAATTAAAAAAAAATCTGTTTTTCCGAGAGAATTTACTACAAACTCATCAAAATCTGGACAAGGGCCGTCAAGGACGTCAAGCAAGAGCCTAATGTTTGTAAACTTGTTAGCTCTAAAAGCCGGTTCTGTATACAGAAACAATATCAATCAAAGCCGAGACTTTTTCAGTCAACAGAAGCAACTTTTCTTTAACTCTGTTGAAGTTCGTTTCTGTCGCAAAGATCAACAATAACTAACCACGAAAATCTGCACAAGGACGTCGAGTTAAATTTTTAGAGGGCACATAATGTTCGCAAACTGGTTCGTTAGAAGTTGGTCCAATTTATAGCAATAAAATCAATCAAATACGAGACCTTTTCAGTTAAAAGAAGCGACCTTTTCGACACAAAAAAAAATTCTGTTGCAAAGACTGACTATAATAATAGAAACCACCAAAATGTGAACAAGGACGTCAAGTTTAATTTTAAGAAGAAACCCGCAGTGTTTGTAAACTCGTCAACTGGAAGTGTGTTCAACACTTAGTTGAGCAGGTATTAGTTAATGGTGAACGCGAACGGGTTATTTTTAAATAATAGCTGTTTAATTATTCTTATATAACTGTTTAAGAACTGTTAACAGAATAAAAAAATGTTTAACAATGTTATTCTGATCTGCAACACGATTAAATCTATACCTAGGTTGTTGTAACGTTCTTGGAGAGTGTCTAGGTAAATCTGCCTACTTTCAAGTAATTTCTTGCATTTTTACAAATAAATGTTATACGTGTGAAAGGTATTAAAAACAAAATCCGCACCTCATTTTGCAGGTAACTCAATTTCGTAAAACAAGCAATTTAGAACATCCAGACGAAAATTCAAGGTTAAAATGTTAGTTAGCTAGCTGAAATAAATGCAAGGGCAAAATTAGAAGATCGTTAACATTTTTCCGAGAACGGGAGCTGTAAGAATATCTAGTTTTGAAGGAGAATTTGAAAATGCCAAATTTCATTTTAAAAACTTTGTGTTTCTGCGTTTCCTGTTGAACTATTTAAAATAAACTGTTAAAAATTTTCTGTATATTCTTCATGCAATGATACCTGCTAGTTAGTTTTATGATTATTATTATTAGTATTATTATTATTAAATGGAAATTTTATTTAAACCAGAAAGTAAAAACATACAGGGTCTGGCAAAAATACAACACTGCAACAGTGGTTGTAGAGGCTTACATATTGCTATGATATGAGACTATGTACTTACCAGAAAAACAATTCTTTAAATAAGAAAGAAGAGATTTGGTTTCAATTATGGCTAGAATAGACCACTACATGTTTCGTTCTTATTTGAACTCATCAGGTGGACATAATTCTAACCATAATCGAAACCAAAAGCAAACAAGCAGATATATGCCAGAAAGTATAACATTAAAGGGGAATTACACTAGTAACGCTCTCTATTATGTGCGGCGAGGAAAAGTTGCAATGCAACAAACCGGCAAAGTTGCGATCGGAACCTTCTAAGCAGGTATCTGCGATCGCACCGGCCTCTAAGCACAAAACACAGAAACGCCCGTGTGGCAAGAAATAAGAAAGAAGAGATTTGGTTTCAATTATGGCTAGAATAGACCACTACATGTTTCGTTCTTATTTGAACTCATCAGGTGGACATAATTCTAACCATAATCGAAACCAAAAGCAAACAAGCAGATATATGCCAGAAAGTATAACATTAAAGGGGAATTACACTAGTAACGCCCTCTATTATGTGCGGCGAGGAAAAGTTGCAATGCAACAAACCGGCAAAGTTGCGATCGGAACCTGCTAAGCAGGTATCTGCGATCGCACCGGCCTCTAAGCACAAAACACAGAAACGCCCGTGTGTCAAGAAATAAGAAAGAAGAGATTTGGTTTCAATTATGGCTAGAATAGACCACTACATGTTTCGTTCTTATTTGAACTCATCAGGTGGACATAATTCTAACCATAATCGAAACCAAAAGCAAACAAGCAGATATATGCCAGTTCAAATAAGAACGAAACATGTAGTGGTCTATTCTAGCCATAATTGAAACCAAATCTCTTCTTTCTTATTTCTTGCCACACGGGCGTTTCTGTGTTTTGTGCTTAGAGGCCGGTGCGATCGCAGATACCTGCTTAGCAGGTTCCGATCGCAACTTTGCCGGTTTGTTGCATTGCAACTTTTCCTCGCCGCACATAATAGAGGGCGTTACTAGTGTAATTCCCCTTTAATGTTATACTTTCTGGCATATATCTGCTTGTTTGCTTTTGGTTTCGATTATGGTTAGAATTATGTCCACCTGATGAGTTCAAATAAGAACGAAACATGTAGTGGTCTATTCTAGCCATAATTGAAACCACATCTCTTCTTTCTTATTTCTTGCCACACGGGCGTTTCTGTGTTTTGTGCTTAGAGGCCGGTGCGATCGCAGATACCTGCTTAGCAGGTTCCGATCGCAACTTTGCCGGTTTGTTGCATTGCAACTTTTCCTCGCCGCACATAATAGAGGGCGTTACTAGTGTAATTCCCCTTTAATGTTATACTTTCTGGCATATATCTGCTTGTTTGCTTTTGGTTTCGATTATGGTTAGAATTATGTCCACCTGATGAGTTCAAATAAGAACGAAACATGTAGTGGTCTATTCTAGCCATAATTGAAACCAAATCTCTTCTTTCTTATTTCTTGCCACACGGGCGTTTCTGTGTTTTGTGCTTAGAGGCCGGTGCGATCGCAGATACCTGCTTAGCAGGTTCCGATCGCAACTTTGCCGGTTTGTTGCATTGCAACTTTTCCTCGCCGCACATAATAGAGGGCGTTACTAGTGTAATTCCCCTTTAATGTTAATTCTTTAAATGCCTGCAATTTACGCAATAACTAATTATATTTGATATGACTCTTTTATAAAATTTCTAAGGGTCGCTATTAAGCTTGGAAGAAATGTTATTAATAAATAAGATTTAAAAAAAAATACACAAACCAATATCAACATTACAAAAGCTTTTTATTTAAAAGTCAATTTGGGGTTAAATTTTTGAAAAATCAAGAAATTTCTTTTTATTCTACTGTTCTTAAAACTGAACACTTATCTTTGTTTCTTCTTTATAAAGATATCCTTAACTCGACAATCGTTGAATGATAAACTCCCTCTTCTCTGGTTTGCAGTTTCCACAAAAACCACACCACTCGTCTTTAGTAAGAATCTTCCTCCGCTGTAGTACTGGACTGCTTTTATTAATACTTGGCTTTTTCTACCATGATAACTGTAAACTCGTTCTGGACCGCTTTTATATTATTATTCTTTTGGATATTTCCAAAATTAGTTGAGAAACACTTGTATCCGTTTTGTTATAGCTTCTATTCGATTCAATACCACGATTTATTTCATATAACTCGTTTTCTTTCTCTTTTTCTTTCAGAGAATGAAAAAATCCTGTGTCTTTGTTTTCAGGACGAGCCGTAACTATCCAATAAATTTTCACTTGCTTTTGTCTTCTCTCTTGATCTCCCATTTTTTTTAAACAAATAAATGTCATGAAACAATGAGTGTTCTCATTTGTCAAATTGACATTCACATCCATAACCCTCACAAATGACATTTAACGATGCACAAACAAGTAAGTCTAAAACTTCTTATATATTAATATTAAACATTTCTGAACTAATTTCATAATTAAAATTAACATAAACAATAATCGTATCAATTTGATTGTGTTCTTCTTTTTTACAGAGTAAACAAAACTTCAAATATGAAAATATAAATGATATAAAAATAACCACATTATTTGAATTTTAAAACAAGAAATTACAGCAATAATACGCAACCCTGAGTTTATAAGTTTGACTACCAAAACCTTACAGTCTTCACAAACCTTCAATCGTAAATTAAATTGTAACAAGCATCCCTAAACTGCCTTCCAGGAATCACAATACTCCAGTCAAATCATACAACTCCGAATATTACAGCAATATGTATGGTGTGCAAAAATATCTTCAATAATTAATGTTTTCTTGGTCACATTATGGCATTATTCATATTATTTTTCTATCAAAATTGTAAACGTTTGTGTGACATGTGACAAATTTTTAAACAGCAATTTATTTTTTTGGTACTGTCAATATTACAATTAGCGTTCGCCTTATACCGCGTTCTAAGCCGAAAGTAAATTGTAATATTGACAGTTCGAGAAACCGCGAAAGCCTCAAAGAATATTTTTTTCGTATTATTCTATAGGAAATTATTTTCCCTGTTTTGACTAACAACACTTTTCTACCTTTACATGATAAAATGTTTCTTACAGGTAGGCCGTTAAATCCCAACATTCAACAGTAGGCGTTGAAAGTGAAAATTCAGTTTTTTTTGTGAAACGAGGGGAAAATGCAAACATTGTCATTAAAATCGTATTTTGTCGAATTACCAATTTACTAAATTAGTTTGAAATTTTAACTGATTTAATTAAGGTGAACTTCACCAAAAAAGAAGGAATATGTGAATTGGAAGCAGGGGTGCAATTCAGTAGCCAGCTCGGTTTCCTGATTCAAACCCTCTAGACTTTTTATTATAGTAGATAGATATAGTAAAGTCTTAAGGGAGCAACCTGGCAAGTTATGATGTACAAGTGCAAATTAGGATAGCTATGGAGCTGAACGATTGGCGAATTCCGTGCAAAGTTGTTTACATCTATCGTCCGTCCATAGTTTTGACGGACCCTGTATATGTATTTTTCACTTATTGCGAAAAGGTTCATTCGGCATTTAAAAATACAGAACTTTACTCTTAATATGGGATCAATATTCTGTACGAAAACAAATTTAATTCATATTTAAAAATAAAAACAAGTTCAGTATGATAAGAATATCAGTGACATAATAATTGTGCATTAAAATTAAAAGAAATTAATTGGGGAACATGACCTACTGTATTTGTAAATAAATTTGAGATAAGTTAGGTATACTATATTTGGAAATGTTGATGCCAGTTTTTTTGCGTTCATTGCCATTTCCATAATTTCTTATAAGTTAAGTTATATTATAACTTTAATCTAAATCTGCTTCTTTCTTTTGTAACTTGTTTTGTTTACGAAAGTACCTCTACTAAAGGTACTGTTGTAAATTTTCATTGCAGTTTTATTATGCAGCAACAAAATGTGAAAGTAGTAACGTAACAAATGATAAATTTCATTGTTTAAAAGTTTTTTCCCATGAAGTGAAATTTCTATTGGATATTGATGTGATGATAAGTTGGATGTTGTAAAAACACAAACGAATGGAAAAAATATGATAATAATTTTACAATTATTTACTCGAATACGCTGTGACGTAGAATGGTATTATCATAAATAACACGCTGTCTGTTGGACGGGAAGAATAATAATTCGTAATATTTACACGAATAACTGGAATTCCAAAACAATTCATAACAACAATTTTAAGGGCACGACTTGACAGTACTTGTTTTTAATGTTCCAGAACAAGACTTGCTTCATTTTAAGGCGTTATAAATTTTAAGCTTATCGTGTTTTGGTATCATAACTATTACAAAAATATTAAAAAAAAAATTAGGATTAGCAACTCATGATCTCTTGGCCCTTCCAAGTGGACTAACAATTTTTTCTTTGTTATATGTATATGTAGTTGTTTTGGGATCGCAAACGACGCCAATTGTGTCATAGAACTACAATAATAAAAGAAAAGGAAATAAAAATGAGCGGAGCATATCGCCTCGATTTTCCTATAATTTAGAAATTGACTTTTATCATATTTTATAAGTATTTTTGTAATTTTGCATCAACGTTTTGCAAACAGTGACTTGTAAGATTGCACCAGTGCTGCCATCGTGCCGGTTAGGCTAAGGGCTAAACCTGTTAGTCTATGCCTGCGGGAATGTTTTATTGCATAAATATTTTTATGGGAAGAAAAATTCGTCCTGATCGTATGCAGAATTTTATCCCGAATTCAATTATGGACGAAGCACCTTGGCTGATAAATTATTACTTATTATACAGAGTGGCTAGGAAAATCCCGGCCACTTTTCTTCCGGCGCTCAAGAGATGGCGCTTTAGTAAAGAAACAGTAAATTAAAATACTGGCAACAACGCAGAATCCAAGACGTTTTAGTTATTAAATCAAAACAACTAAAACGTCTTGGATTGTTGCCAGTATTTTAATTTAATTTTTCTTCCCTAAAGCGCCATCTCTTGACCGCCGCAAGAAAAGTGGCCGGGGTTTTCCTGGCCACTCTGTATTTTTTGAAGTTTTTTATGTATCAATATTATATATGCCAACAGTGATTATAATAAGATGGCAAGGCAGTTTGACGTTTTTGCACGTAACGACGAATGACACTTAACCCATCATTGATACTTATGACTAAGGTTTTACCGATTGGTGAGTTTGGTCGCTCACTGCCTAAAAACGAATATTCGGCCAAAGTGCCGAAAGGTTTTTCCAAATATTCGGACAAGTACCAAATATTAAGACAACTATTCCTGTAAGTACCGAATATTAGCCAACTCGAACCAATTATTCGGCCAAGTTTAACATTTATTGGTAATCAATGCGAGGGTTAGTTACGTCACATATACGGATACCGTTCCCGTTTAGGCTACGAATTTATAATTTGGTTTCAATGTATTTCATTCTTGATGATTCCATCAAATTTTAAGAAAAAATTGTAATTCAATATTGTTTTCATTTGGTGCGTTTTGACTCGAAAAAATATTTAGCTTATCCGAATATTTGACAACTGCAAAAAATTAAAATGTGGCCAATTATTTGGCCCACCAATATTCGGTGCATCCCTATTAATGACCTTGAAGCCGTATGGACGTTTCGTCTCGAATGATAAGAGGAGATACCTCTGCACCTGTGATGTCTTTCACATGAAAAAAGACATGCTGCTGAAAACCTAATTGATTTAAATCAATGATTTTTTTCTAAATAAATCGTTTTACTAAAATCATTACTTAAATCACGATTTAACTCAAGTTGATTTAAATCTTGCTGTTTTTATTAGAGAATTTCTTAATTACTAAAGCATTTAAGTACAA
This sequence comes from Ctenicera cuprea, assembly GCA_958336395.1. Lineage (NCBI taxonomy): Eukaryota > Metazoa > Arthropoda > Insecta > Coleoptera > Elateridae > Ctenicera > Ctenicera cuprea. Next base: position 48,312,694 of record OY284488.1, read on the forward strand.
GTAGTCTCTTTCACCAAAAATTTGAACCAAAAATTACTATTTCTAAAAAAATTAATTTTATGAACACTTACATACCCACCCACAGACAAACATTAAAAAACAACTTTTTTGCGTTCCCACAATTATTTCTATCATAAGCTGAAATTTAAAAATTTCGCGAAATTGGGAAACTAAGAAATCTATAACCAAACACCTTTAAATTTTGAAAGAGTCCAGCTAGGTATGCGGTGTGCTTATGCAGTGTTTCAATACTTTTAAAAAAATTGAAAAGGCTTTACTACTTATGACATAAGTCGAGCTCTAAAAACAGCAACAAATTCAGTCTGGTTTGTTGCAGGGTGCAAAAAAACACGATGTTTATAAAAAAAACAAAAGAAAATTTTTTTGATTTAAATCGACACCAGAAAGTTGAAACCTGTGTTTATCTTTATAAAACAGTACATGTTTTTAAGTTTTCCGTCCACATCTGTGCATTTGTAATTCGTGTAAGACACGTTAAATGTACCTACATAAAGAAAAAGTGACACACAAACAGGAATTCATTTTGTACATCTGTACGTTACAGAAATTAGTTTTACACTGAAGACTTCTGCCTGGTGTTTTTATTACGTTATTTTAACAATAAGTGTAATGTTGTATTTGACGACTAATTTTATGCTTTAAGCATGAGCCATGTAATCCTTAGAATAGACCATTTATTTTATGTTTAATTTGTTTTATTTTTATTAAAAAATGATACATTTGCGTTTGATACTAAACTTGTAATTGCTTTTTCACATTTTTTTTGATTTAAATCATTGATTAAAATAAAAAAATCGCAACGATTTAAATCGCGATTTAAATCATGATTTAAATCTTCGCACCCTGGTTTGTTGCGAATGTCCAAACAAGACTAGTTTTGGAAAGGGTAATTTGAATATCAATTAGTATATTATAATAATATTCAACCTCTGTAGTGAGATTTGACCTGGAAGGGTTTTGAGACGGAAATGTTTACTAGGCTCTTGTTTTAGGCATTTATTTGCATGTTATAATACGAGTCGCATTTTTTTAATTTAAAAATTAAAAATATGGTGCAAGCTTTCTGGTTTTTGACGAATGCTTACAAACTGTAACTACTAAACTGCACCCGAAGTTACTGTGTACCTTGGTGACTTTGTTGCCTTGATAAAACTTTCAGAAACCGGAATTTGCCTCATTAAATTGATATTAAAATTATTTGTATGAGTTGTAGTTCATTAGCTTAAAGATCATTTGTGTAGCTACACATATTTTAAAAGCAATACAAATGTATTTGTTTGTTTCTCAGGAAATTTAAACGAACAATATGAAAAGTTGTCGAAAACTGTTTTCAGCAAGTCATACTGTAATAATCTTTTTATCTTTAGGATAAACATCCGGAACAAAATAAGTACGTTTTTGTTCCGCTGAAAACAATGGATGTCGCGGTCTCTTGCCCATGTATGTAGAAAATTCACGTTTGTAATAGTCTTCCTTCTTAATCTTTGTGTTATTGTGTAGCTATTCACCAGTTCCAAGTAAACACAAACGATTCCGATTATAATTCTAATCTTAGGTGAGATATTTTGATAACGAGGTAGGCAGAGAAGAATTTCGAACTGGGCATATATTGCGTCAAGTGTGAGAATCAGGACATGCACGTAAATACTTAAAATTAATGCGTGCCTTATTAACCCCTTACACGCCTAATTAAATTTCCTGAGAATTATAGCAGTAAACTGTGATTAAACTAAGCCTAAAAATTTGTGCATTATTCGTGCTCAGAACGCTGTAAACACAAAAGTCACGATTCTAAGATGAAATTCTATTTTCGACCTAGTTCAAGTTTTTCTAAACTTAAATTAACCTTGGAAATCTTAAGCCATTATGCAAAGCAAGTATCGCGTTTGAGAACTAGAACAGGTCTCGAACGTCTTAACAGTTAGTAAACCCAATTTTTGTAAGCCATCGACGCTTAAAATTTAATTTTCATATGTCGAACAAGCTGCGAAAATTTAAGGATGTGACGAAAGCAATGCAGTTGCGTAAGTTCTAAACACAACTTATTTAACAGTTTTAATTTAGAACATCCCATTATTCTGGGTCTCATCAGATCTCACCTAAAATTGACTTCAAACGGTAAAAAGTGACTCAGCCCTGTAAACACTGGTTGTTATCAACGTTGTGTAAACACGTCATATTGGTTTTTGGGCGGCGGTGCCCACATGTGTTAGAGGGGTTCTCTACACGTGTAAAAATAAACATGACAGGGTGATTTTGAAAATTGCTTTTAGAAAGGTCGCTCCGATGGCCTGTCACTGCTGTTGTGATTGGTAGCCGAACTGGAGATCGTCAAATTATATTCGTTTGATTGATGGGGGAGCTAAAAGAATGGATGTGGTGGATATAAAAATTTTATGTCCATGGTGTGTTGTGTAAATATTTACGTGGGCTTGTTTTTCCCACATTAAAGATTGAAAGGAACGGTATTGACTTGTAATTATAGGCAAGCATTTCCTGGTTCTCTTTTTTCATATAGTTGTATTTTTAGTAATTATTAATTTACGTGGGAATTTACTTTTGTTACAACCTATGGTACCAATACTGTTTTTCTATTTGATCAAGATTACGTTGTTCCAAGTTTACGCAATGGAATGTGACTACCATGAGCCTAAAATACCTTAAAACAGTTTTGAATATTGGTAAACATACCAATAAAAATTTAAATTGAAAAACCAAGTAGCTAGTTGAAGTCGTCGTCAAACTATGCCAAATAAATAAATTACATGCAGGTATAATATATGATATGAATAAAAATGCTCAGTAATCTTAAATACATTTTAATCTGATAAGAAATTTGACCAAAACGACCGAGCGCCATTTTGAAATTTTTTTTAAATAGAAATGGGGGTCGAGTGACACCTCATTTGAAAGGTCTTTTAGTTCTTCGTCCGATCCTAGAGTTCCAAAGAAAAATATTCAGCCATAACAAAATGGCGGATTTTAAACAAATGGACTCACTCAATTCAAAATTGTTTTGATTTTGTTATCCAGTAGTCCACTTTCTCATTTGCAGGACAAACTTTTCCTAGAAATATCTCAGGTGGCTGGAAATAATATTTAAAACGTTATGTTCCTCATTATTATAGGCCTGTTTCTGACTTTCTCAGCGGACATTTTCTTGGAAGATGGATTGGTAGGCCTATAGAATAGCCGGCTCACTCCCCAGATTTAACTTTCTTAGATTTTTTTCTATGGGGATATCTGAATTCGAAAGCGTACAGAACCTGTCCAGAAACAATTGAAGAACTGGAGTAACGCATCACAGAAGTTTGCAGAAATATCACTCCAGAAACTTATGAAAATGTAACGCAGGAATTTTATAACCGACTTTTTATGTGCCAAGAAGTGAATGGTAAACATTTCGAACACTTAATTTAATTAATTTAAGCTTTAATTCTTAGTTTTTTTTTAATAGACTTCTTTATATTGAGATTTTTTGTTGGAAATTAAACAGTCAAATGTGGGGCATTACTTTTAAGAAAAGTATTATCTTGAATACTTCTTTTACGGGACACCCTGTATAAGATTTTCATATTTCAGTTTATAGCATGTGTCGTTTCGCACAACTTTTATTATTAAGTTTTTTACCTATCTTCTCCAAATAGCAGAAATATATTAAAACCTGTACCTTTTGACTCTGGCTGTAGGAAACGAATTGTTTGATAGAAGAGATAAATTTTCGGCAAGTTGTTAAACAAAATTAAGTTTTAAGTTTCAACAATTTTTGAGAAGTAAATTAATTGTAGGAAATATTTCCATGTAGTGATATTGCCCAAAGGGCAGTGGCAATTTTTTCTCATTTTTTCGGGTAGTAAATGCACAAAAAAATATTTTTTCTGTGTTGTGTTACCACAAACTGATAAGCTGGTAATTATGAAACTTATATCTGCACACTTCATAATTAGTTCTGCATCCCTGTCGTGTCCGTGTCCGTGTTTGTGCCTGTGTTTGTGTCTGTGTCTGTGGGTGTGTATGTGTCTGTGTCTGTATGTGTCAGTGGCTGTGTCGGTGGTTGTTTCTGTGTCTGCGTCTGTGTCCATGTGTTGATGTCTGTGTTTGTGTCTATGTCTGTCTCTGTCTTTGTGTCTCTGTGTAAGTCTGTGTCTGTTTTAGTTTCAGTGTCAGTTTCAGTTTCTGTCTCTGTCTTGTCTCTGTGTCTGTGTCGATGTCTATGTTTCTGTCTGTGTCGGTGTCTATGTTGGTTGTTGTATACGCTAGATCAAATATTAAAGTGGGCAATAGCATTGTTAGAAATTTCATGACGCTTGATATTATTATTGCTTGTTCTCCCTGTTTATTATTGTTGTTGTTGTTGTTATTGAGAAATGATTAAGCTCGTAGATACAACTAGCTTTTTTCTTGGAACCGAGTAACTATTCCTAAAGTTTTTAAAGCTCTTCAACCTGGTTATTTGAAAAGGTGTTAACTAGTAAAGTCCGTGATTGTCCGTTTTTGGAGTCAATGTGGGACAACAATGTTATCTTTATTATTATGATATTTACAGAGTTTGTTAAATTGGCAAAGTCGAGTAAGTTTGGAAGAGAAATTTGATGGCATTTTTAAGTTAGACCTATATTGTCAAATATTTGAAATATGTAGAAAAGGCTAAAAATAAACAAACTATTAAACGTTACATAATTCCGCAATCATTTAAATTAAAACAGACATAAAATGGGGTTTTGTGGGCCTTTTTAGTTAGAATTTAATACTATTAGTAGAAACTACATGGCTCTCTTGATTTTCCAGGTGTAACATTAATTTTCATTTATTTAAATGATGGCAGTAATAACTGGCTGTGAGCCTATTTAAAAAAATATTTATACTGACTTCATTGATATACGGTTTGATATACTTTTCTCTTCCAGCTTTTTTTTTTAATTGAAAATAGAAATTTCATTTGAAAAAGTAATTAATGGCTTATTACAAATAGTTAACATTTTTTAAAATTTGAGTTATTCGGTATAGACTGAATTGTATCACATGACAGCCTTATTTTCATTATCCATGCAATAGCTGCTAATCGGTAATCACGTGTTTGGTGGGATTGGTTTGAGGTAGAGTATTCGCGTATCAATATGCGCGGATCCCGTGTTCAAGTTCCAAAAATTCCCCTTTTTAACCATTTTTTGTTTTTACGTATCATTTTGCAACATTTTTATTAAATACGAAGTCATCGAAGTATGTTTTTAAATTATTCAAAAATATTCTTAAAGTATTGTAAAATATCCCTTATTTTAATTACGTATTGTAAATAACACCGGCGATACTTAAGAAAATGCTAAGTATTTTACAAATAGGTTCAAATAATTTACAAAATACTTGCGATTACTTTGCATTTAATAAAAATGTCGTAAGGACATAAATATAAATAAAATAATTAATAACAGATTCAACGGATAATTATTTTAACCTTACATTAATTGGACTTCAGCGAAGTGAGGTTTCAACTTATTAATATTAAATGTCTTGAACTTTAGGACTTTAACCGAGGATCCTCGCATTGGTAAGCGGATACTCTACTTTAGGACCTCTCCCACCAAACACGTGACTTGCTCTTATTGCAAAGATATTAAGACAAGTATGAAGTACTGTGATAAAATTCTGTAGATAACCTACTTTGATTCTAACCAAATTACATAATGGTTAAAATGTTATGGCTTATACTTCGTAAAAAAACTGTATAACAGGCACGTAACTACGGGTGGGCCAGGGTGTGCCCGGGCCACCTAAAAAATATTGGTCCACACGGCTAAGAATTAAAAAATTAAAATATTTTTTCTCTTAACAAAATCTACCTCTAAAATGACGGAAGATCGTAGTGGCCTTAATTTCAAAGGTAGACTGGCCGGGAACAAAGCGTTCGGTTTGCTTTTGCGCTGTCTATCAATTGTTTTTTAAATTTGAAAATTGTGGTTTGTGAAAAATGCTACAAAATAGATATCCGTTTTAAAAAAAGGTTTTATCTCGATGAATTTTCGTTACAATAAAATCGGCCGAGTGGTTCCTGAGATTTCTAACGTTGTACATAGACATACAAATATGAAGACGTACATTATTAATAACCATTTACTTGGATACATACACAAATCGTATTTCTATTACAATCGCCTTGTAGAAAAATTTCTGGATTGTCACGAACAGTTTCTCGGCCATTTTTAAAACGGTTAGAGTATATTAAGTAGAAATTGAATTTTTATATGATGTTTCGCGGTATAGGTGACATTTACATTTACCGTCATGTTGAATAGCAAGTGTACGGTTTCTGTAATAACGGCTTTCTTTAAATAATTACATGTATCACTAAATTCACGACGTCATTGCGTAAATTCCGGTTTTGGTGTGAACTACTCTGGTATATCTATGGTGCATTAATTTTGTCGATTGCGCTTGTAAAAACGTATTCTACCGAGTGAAATGTTTTTAAATTTACCGTTAATTAATGTATGTTTAAGGTTGATTATCAAAGAGAAATCGGTAAAACAAATGTTAGCAAATATTTTTACGAACACGTTTGGTAAAGGACAATAAAAACATTGTTCTTTTGTTGGTTAACATTTGTAAATTTCATATGAACAGATGTAAGCAGTTGTTTTATAATCTCTATCAGTGAATAATAACTTCATGCTTTAACCCAACACATTAGACACTTTTTTATGATCTTTTTATTATTGTTTTTACTTTCTTATGCTTTCCAAATCGAGATTTTGACGGTATCTTCTGCAATCTGTTCGACGTGTTGCATTTGGACTTTGCGGAGGAATATTAAATGTGCGTTTATTTTGCACTGCCACCGTTGCTTTATGTATAAAACTTTTGAACATAAGAAACATAAAAGTTTCGCAGTCCAGTTTTTACTCTACATTAATTATGCAACATGCTCAAAATAACACAATCACCCTCAGATCTGGCGGGGATTTTAACCCCAAAGCTTAGCTTTCACTAGCGCTCGGTCCATCGGACCGAGCCACTTGCCTACGGAGATCGTTTCTGTTATTGTTTAAATTTAATAATAAATTACGTTTTTTCGCAATTTTAGTACCTTGATAACAAACGAATGTCTACTTTAGAAACAACTTTCTCCCGAAATCAGTAAAATTTACCAACGAGACAAAACGAGAATTTGATTCTCAAGAATTGATCGAAATGAGAAACTGCAAATCATTATCTGCTCTCGAAATTTGGAGACGAAACAAGAATTGACCATTGTTCCCATTTGTTTCATTGTAAATCAATTTTTGAGGACAAGTTATTGGGCAGAAACAAATTATAATAATAGTTGTTGTAGACTAATTTTACCAGAGTTGTTTGATGATGAAAGAGTTTATTTTAGATTGCCCGCCCATACTTATTTTACAGGGGCTTCAAGTAATCTGTTTCAGGTTTTGGAAAACTGTTAAACATAATGTTAACTGAATTTATGTAGTTCGGTTAGGTCATTTTCGCATTGCTCTGCTGACCTTCCAACTATTTGAATACCACGTTCGTATGTGATCATTGCAAATTTTAAGCGATGTCATTTTACAAGTTTACATTTTTGCTGACTTTCTAACTTAACAAACACCAACCTTGTCAGCATATAACTGCTGTATTTAATAAAATAATAACTGTGCTGTTTTTCGTCATTAGGAAGTACTTTTAATGGAAATTTGATACCGAGATGTTTAATTTAATATCCAGCAACAAAGAGCAAAGGTTCAATGGTAAACAATTCTCACACCACATGCATATAGAGATAAGATATACACCAAGCATGTTAAATGTAACATGAAATGAGTCATAGATTAGCAAATTCATAAAGGTATGCATATGACGCTACACACACACACACTGCCAATATTATCCTGCTCACGAAAACACGCCCAGTAAGTATCGCGAGATGTATAACACGATAAGCGCAATTTTTCCAACTAATGATGAATGAATGTTTTTTTTTATTACACCTATACTCCTGAAAACCGCCCATACGCAAAATTGATGCTTTACAAGATACATAAGGAACTTTGTGTCAAATTAATGCCATGAAAATTTATAATTAATACTTAACCCGAATGCACCCTCTTTATAACACCACAATTTCATTAAGTAACCCTGCTTAAGTGTATAAATTCCCAAGTGAGAACTAACAGCGTGTACCATATGCTAAATTAAAATGCGTTCACTTCAAAATCCATTTAGGTATTATTATACACCTACCTGTTTAACTTTGGTTCTCATGTTTTATTAAAGCGAGGGTGAAAGCCCAACTGTTGCGTCGCGTGCAAAACTAAGGGTAGGGCTATTTATACTCAAGGGGATTAATTGATAAAGAGAATCTAGTGAATGGGGAAACTTAAATGAATGAACAACATGTAAGCTGTTCGTTCAGTTTAATTTATTGTGAAGAATATCTGGTAACTGAATATAGCTCGGGGCGGGTGCAAACGGTGATTATTATAGATAAAATGATAATGTAAGAAGTTGAGCTCCACCATAACTCTAATTACAACTTATCATTTTAAAGTGCTTATGTAATTATTATAGAGGCCTGCTCGACCTTGGGGTTATTATTAGTTGAGATTAAGTAAAAAGGTTATTTTATAACCACGCCTCGCGATATGTGACATTATTCATATGACCTGCAGATCTTTACATTAATTTTCCCATGAAAAATTAATTAATGACGTTTGAAAAGATAAAGACCTCAATTTATCTGAAGTCTCGTAATTATACATCTGCAACGTAATATTAGCTACAATAGCAAGCTAAACCTAAAAATAACAGAAAATATGAAGTGAGGAGTGGCAAAAAAACTATAAAATATACAGGCTGTTTCAAATTGGAGCCTCACCATGGGGATCTCGCTTATTATATAAAGAGTTGGTTAAATTGATGCAAAGTTGCAAAATTTTATGCCTAACAATAATCTGTAAAGAAATTTAAATTAGCCACTCTAGTTTTTTTTATATCTGAAAAAAAAACTGAAATTTTGGATTTTTTATTTTCGTCTATAACGCATTTATCATTTATGCTACATATTTCTAGTTAACGCATTATTAGGACACTTTTTTATGCTGAATCTAAATTTTTTTATCAGATTTGGTGTAATTGTTACCATTGTTCATTTTCGACTGTCAACTTTGTTTTTTACTTTCCTATACTTTCAGTATAGGGAAGTATTGATTTCATGCAAATTTTCAAAATCGAGATTTTGACGGAAATACATGTTTTGGGCTTCCAGGATCCTAAAAAAGTGGTTTTTAAAAAATGTCTGTCTGTGGGTGGGTGGGTGGGTGTGTGTGTCTGTGTGTCTGTGGGTGGGTAACGCTCATATCTCCGGAACGGGTGGACCGATTTCGATGTGCTTTGGAATGAGGAGGTATATCAAAAATTCATCGACAAAATAAGCTTTTAAAAAGAATCCGAAAGCGGAAGCGGAAGTTAGACATGTTTTTTTGGTAGCATTTTTTTCATAAACGGAATTTTGAAAATTGGAATAGTGGAAATTATAGAAAGCCTTAGAACAAATCAAACGTTTTTTTACCGAACTCTCTAGCTTCAACATAGCGGCCGCTACGAATTTTTGAAAATTTCGACTTTAACGCCCATTTACTCAAAAACCAGTTGTTTGATTGGGATCAACTACAACTTGTTTGGTAGCCCCTTAAGGGTACTATACCATGAAATATAATTAATTTTGAAAATATAAAAACGATCTCAATGGCACCACTACAAAATTTTTGAAATTTTCAAAAAGAAAATCTCAAAAACTGCCCACACGTTTTTGTTTAAACTTTGTAAGCTGATAGAGCTGAGAATCTTCTACAATTTGTTATTTTGCGCATTGCTATAATTTCACTGTGACGCCCTCTGTGAATTTTTGAAAATTTAAAATTGGTACCCTTTTATTTATTTAACGGGGGGCAATAAAATATTTCTGTTAAAGCAATATAGCTCATCATTGATAGCAAAATCCGAATATCATAATATTTTTTTGATACTTTAATATTTAGGGGGGCTACTGTTCCCCCTCCCCCCCAAAATTATCGCTACAAAATTAAAAAATTGATTTCTTCTTTTGTTTGCTCTAGGAGAATCTTTTTACAAAAAATCAAAAAATCGAATTTTTTGCCCCTTAATAATCTTTTTGTTCTTAGAAGAATTTCACATACTTTCTACAGCAGTTCTATTCTTGTACTAGTCGTTTAATGTTCAGTGTAGGCTAACTTTTTTATTTTAATAGATAGACTCGCAAACCCAAGAGCAAAGTTGTAGGGCAAATTCTTCTCGATTGTATTTAAGAAAAAAACTTGAGTTTCCAATTTTAATATGGTGGCCACGGTAAAAAATTACTTTTTTTTAAATGGAAACGTGGCATTTTGGCTTTAAAATCAGAAAGGTTTTGAAATTCTAAATGCAAATTAATAAGAGTAATTTCTTGCTAAAAATAATACTTCTCGAGTTATTAATATATTTTCAAATATCAATTTCCGCCCTTCCGTTGATTCAGTCCGAATATTTTACCCTACCTTGCTTCCAGGGCAGCGGTCGGTCTTTGTTCAACCGCTTCAAGATGTTACAACTTATAAGAACTATTTACTTTAACTAGTCGTGTCCTAGACAGGTGCATATCGAAACTGTTGTAAAATATAAAACAATGTTATTTTATAAGTATAGGAAAGTCCAGGCGAAGTGTTTCGCTCATTTTTACTTTCCTATACTTTCAGTATAGGGAAGTATTGATTTCATGCAAATTTTCAAAATCGAGATTTTGACGGAAATACATGTTTTGGGCTTCCAGGATCCTAAAAAAGTGGTTTTAAAAAAATGTCTGTCTGTGGGTGGGTGTGTGTGTCTGTGTGTCTGTCTGTGGGTGGGTAACGCTCATATCTCCGGAACGGCTGGACCGATTTCGATGTACTTTGGAATGAGGAGGTATATCAAAAATTCATCGACAAAATAAGCTTTTAAAAAGAATCCGAAACCGGAAGCGGAAGTTAAACATGTTTTTTTGGTAGCATTTTTTTCAGAAACGGAATTTTGGAAATTTTAATAGTGGAGATTAAAGAAGGCCTTAGGACAAATCAAACAATTTTTTACCGAACTCTCTAGATTCAACATGGCGGCCGCTACGAATTTTTGAAAATTTCGACTTTAACGCCCATTTACTCAAAAACCAGTTATCTGATTGGAATCAACTACATCTTGTTTGGTAGCCCTTCAAGGGTACTATACCATGAAATATCATTAATTTTGAAAATATAAAAACGATCGCAATGACATCACTCCAAAATTTTGGAATTTTTCAAAAAAAAATTTCTCAAAAACTGCCCACACGTTTTTGTTTAAACTTTTTAAGCTGATAGAGCTGAGAATCTTCTACAATTTATTTTTTTGCGCATTGCTATAATTTCACTGTGACGCCCTCTGTGATTTTTTGAAAATTGAAAATTGGTACCCTTTTATTTATTTAACGGGGGGCAATAAAATATTTCTGTTAAAGCAAAATAGCTCATCATTGATAGCAAAATCCGAATATCATAATATTTTTTCGATAATTTCATATTTATGGGGGCTACTGTTCCCCCTCCCCCCCAAAATTTTCGCTACAAAGTTAAAAAATTGATTTCTTCTTTTGTTTGCTCTAGGAGAATCTTTTTACAAAAAATCAAAAAATCGAATTTTTTGCCCCTTAATAATCGTTTTGTCCTTAGAAGAATTTCACATACTTTCTACAGCAGTTGTATTCTTGTACGGAAGTGACTAGAGTTTTGAACGTTCTATGCATTTCTATTGCGCACGCATTCAATAGGCACTTATTTAACGATAACGAGCAGATTCCGAATAGCATGGATGGATATGCGGGTGTGTTCGAGTGCACTGCCGTTTTACTGCATAAGTAGTTGTAGGGTCGAGCCTCGGTTGGGGCCAAAAATTTTTTTTTATTTTATATTTTTTTTAAAACACTGCTTTTGCGTTTCTAGACAGGTGTATATCAAAAGTGTTGGAAAATATTAAACAATGTTAATTTATAAGTATAGGAAAGTCCAGGCGAAGTGTTTCGCTCATTTTTCTTATGGTCGTCATTTTAAATTTTTTCATATTTAAATAGTTTTTAATTCTGATTTCAACGATGTGTCACACTTTGCATTTTGTTTAAGTTTTGAGCATTTTATTACAGAAAATAAAAATTTCATGAGTGCCATGGAAAGACCACGTCATCTAATTTATTTTGAAAAAATTGTAGTAGGCCATGAACTGATGGAAGTACAACAAAACACTTCCCTTATTTAGTTTTACTTTTAGATACATTAAATATGCGAAAACTTCAGGAAACTTGAGCATGTGCAGCAGGTTAAGTTATTTTTTACAAAAACAAATGAATGACAAAGTTTCTAACATACACAATTTACTAAAAATTCCACTTGCAGTTTTAATGGTTGCAACTGACATAACAAATTTGAATAACATGTTAAATAAACACAACAGATAACACTAGAACAACACTACTACAAACAATTATTAAATAAATGTTCAAAACATTTGACATTTTTGTAAAACATGCCCAGAAGCTCCTCTAAAATGAACTATGTAATATGCGTGTTAGTAACTGTGTCATTCATTTGTTTCTGTAAAAAATAACTTAGCCTGCTGCACATGCTCAAAACAAAGTTTCTTGAAATTTTCGGATACTTAATGTATCTAAAAGTAAATAAGAGAAGTGTTTTGTTTTACTTCCATCAGTTTATTTCATTATTTCATAAATTAAATGACGTGGTCTTTCCATGGCTTCTTATGAAATTTTTATTTTCTATAATAAAATGCTCCAAACTTATACAAAACGCAAAGTGTGACATATTGTTGAAATTAGAATTAAAAACTCTAAATATGAAAAAATTTAAAATGCCGACCTTAAGAGAAAAAAAAGTTGACAGTCGAAAATGAACAATGGTAGCAGTTAGACCAAATCTGATAAAAAATTTAGATTCAGCATAAAAAATGTGTCCTAATAATGCGTTAACTAGAAATATGTAGCATAAATGATAAATGCGTTATAGCCGAAAATAAAAAATCCAAAATTTCAATTTTTTTCAGATATCTAAAAACCAGAGAGTGGCTACTTTAAATTTCTTTACGGATTATTGTTAGGCATAAAATTTGGCAACTTTGCCTTAATTTAACCATCTCTCTATCTTTACAAATAAGCGAGATCCCCCACGGTGGGGCTCGATTTTGAAACAGCCTGTATACCTGAAAATTAAAATGCAAATTTAAAGAGTAAATTTAGGGTAAAATTTGCATTCTTCTATTGTAGAAAAATTAAAAATAACAATTCGAAGTTTATATTGTGTATCTACTTCAGTTCTATAATCAGAGAATTTGTTTTTTCGGAGAGGCATCGAGAAACGAGAAAAGCTGTTCGACTGACTATCCAATAGCAAATATACGGCACTGATAAAATAAAATTTACTTTTCATAGCAATTATCAAACGACAGAAGTCGGCTCCATAATAAATTTTAGAATAAAATTGCGCCTTTTAAATCGCTACGTCTGGGACGAAATCCCCGCTCGCCTTACCTTTATTCCGACACTGGTCGCAATTATTTCGTTTTAGTTTTTTTTAACTATTTTGAGATATTTAATTTAACAATATTATTTATTTTACATTAGTGGTGGGGGAGGCACTTGTTCAGTTGTACCTATCCGTGTTCATTTACGTTTAAGCTGTCTGATTTTTCATCGGTATTATACTACATGTAGAATATGCAGAAAAAAGGGCTTAATATTCCACATGTAGAATAACTATGTATAATAAATATATTTTCATGTGGTATTCTACATGCTAACCCTGATATAAAGTAATTTTTAAGGACTGGCGGCAGGGAAAGTCAAAGTGTCAGACTTTAGAGCTACTCTATCAAAGGTGAATGAGTTCGAATCCCACGCGTTTTTATGAAATAAGGCATGTTAAATGAGAGCCGTATGACCTCAGTAGTTGGAACCTCATAGGTAGCCCCAAAAAATGAAATTTCATATTTTCTATACATACCCATGCATACAATAACATTTTATGTCTACACAATAATTCAAAATAAAAAATAGTAGAAATGTTACTCACACATTACGTGTCCACTACTAAGAATTCTACAGAAAGAAACAGTATTAAACAAAACAACGCATGTTTATAAAATGTTTATATTATTTTTTGCATTAAACACGGCTACTTAAATGTTTTTAAACAAATAATTGTATAAATCCGATTTAAATAATATTTCGGGTATAAGAGGTGAAAGATTAAACAAACAAACAAAAATAATTTCTTAATTTTTTTTAAATGAAAAAACGAGTTTTTTCATCCTTACTGAAGTACATATTTTGTGCGTCCAGGAACTAAAAAAAGTGGTATTTAAAAATATCTCGATGGGCCAGTCCGTTCCCTCTTACCTCAGGTGGTCCGATTTGGATTCGCTGTGAAATACGGGATTACATCAAAAATTCATCGATAAAGTAAGCTTTTACAAAAAAAAATCAAAACAGGAAAGTTAGACATGTTTCTTTGCTACCATTTTTTCAATTACTAATTTTAAGTCTAAAAACCGAATCTAACAATTTTACCTGCAAAATGGCAGCCTCTGTGATTTTATAAAATTTTGTTTTAACGCCCTTTTGGTCAAAAGGGATTGACAGATTGGGACGAAATTTGGTATTTTTGAAAGCTCGAAAACTGCGAAGTGAAAATATTTTCGAAATTGAGGAAAGCTGGCCCAAATATTTTTTGTAAACGTAGGTTCGTAGGATGAGCTAGAATTTTTGTATATATCTCATTTTAGTAATTCCTCTGTGAAGTATTCTATGAATTTTTGTAAATCGACAATTTATTCCAGTTTATTTAACGTTGTAGCACGAAGAAGTGCTATATGATCACATGATTAAATTGTATTTACTCACATTAACACAATATTCTTTTTGTAGCTACTTAAATGAAGTCCGCTTTATTTTTAGTGGCGGTACCTAGTGGAGAGTTTTGTAGCTGCATCGCGTACGAGATGAACAGTCACCCTCTATGGGGGTGCTATAGTTTGCTATGATTTAAATATATGCTAAAAGAGAAACAGCAGGGTCGCGTTAGAACTGTAGAAAAAATCGACTTTTGTTCTGGGAAAGATTTCTTTGGATTTATGAAAACCTGAGATAAACAAAAAATGAATCAACTTAAAGTTGGGGGGGGGGGAGAAGAAATGTTTTATTATCGTTTCTGTATTAATACAAAATACTTTAGAAGTATGCGAAACTCGCGGCAAGTTTAAGATTTTGACACCTATTGAATAATAATTACTTTGATCATAATTAGAAGGCAATTTTAAAATTGAATTCTTTGAAGCTAACAGAATGGGTATAATTTCATCTGGCCCGACAAAATCGACTTTTTTTTTAAATTTTATTCAAAAAACTTCAACACCGCTGACTAATCGCCAACAATTAAAATAAAACCTTCAACATTGTCAAATTAGTTAAATCATTTTGAAATCAGCATGAATCATCTAAAATTAATAGAAATCTTTTGATATAACTGAGAAATCTTACCAAGTTACATCGAAAACCTTCAATTTGCTGCGAAACAATTTAAAAGCGTAGCAAATCAATTTGATCGCCTCAAATTTGTTCAAAATTCAGTTGAACCATAATTTTCGCAATTGCTGCTTTTGCCAGTAATATCTTCTCCTTTTCCACCGTTTCTTAAACTGCGACAATTTTTTGTTTCTCATTTTAGAATTCCCCTGACTGACTAATAACTTCCGTTTTTCTAAATTTAGGGAATCGCAGCACGAACTTAGTGTGATTAATGTAAAATATTAGGATTTTTGTAATTCAACGTGTCAACCTTGCCTGCGAAATTACTCTGTATTCGGAAAATGTTACAAAGCCTCACCTTTAATCTGTAGCCTAGAAAATTGCCAGGAGTTCAACATAAACACTCCGTCCTCGAAATCGTATGAATCACAGCTATGACAAAAAACTAGTTTTATTTTTATATAATAATTATTGTCATTGTTACACGCAGTGAATCGCGTATAAATCGTAGATTGTTACAAGACGAACTTTAGTACATAAAGACGCATTAAGGCTTCATTATTTCATTAAAGAATTACTTCGTATTTTGTACATCCTGTATTTGTACTTCCTGCCATTTAATTTCGTGTAATTATCGATAAATGCGTACCTTGATTTAATAATAGTGACATCGATTGCTTGCGTTTAATACATCCGGAACGTGAAAATTTGAAAAATTGCTCTCGTTTCCTGTTTTTCTCAACGTTGACAGTTCATAGCATATACCTATATTTAAAATAAAATAACATATGCAGACAATATACGCAACTAAAAATAAAACTTGAGTAATTTTATGAGGTAAGCTTGTCCGTAGCAATTATTACCGCAGACATAAAAATGCTTCTTGTGTAAAATTTTAACCGTAGGAATTGGAATTTATTGAAAATAGTGTAAAAAAAAAGGCGTAAGTTAAGGCCGATTTTATGGACGACCCACTGTTGAATATTGCACAACTATACCGAATAAAATTACTTTGTAGGTGTCCGAAAATGATGTTTTGATTTGTTTCATCTTTAAAGTGTGATTCTAATTATGACTAATTAATTAAATTAATTATTATAATTTAATAGTGTAAATCATCTCGCTACGCTGCGTGTTGCAAGTGCTGTTACGGAGTCGCGATGACTGTCATGTGAATGTCAGCTAAAACGCACAGTTTCATGATAATATCAAGATTTATGTAGTTAAGACAACAAGATACATATGTACAACAATTACTGGGAAATATGTTTATCAGGAAATTTACCTACAATTAATTACAGGGAAACTTGCTTAAAGATTTCGAAATTTCTCTTAGTGTTTCTACTTTTATGTGATAACTCATATTATTTTTCACAGCTGATGTTTTATTTCCCATTGCCATTTAAATTCTATTGTGAAATGTCATCTTACTTCCTTAATTATTCTTCAACTCGATACTATTTTGTGTAGAGTGTCGGCTTCAAATGCGAAATGTAGATTTTTGATATGCAATTTTCTTTTGAAATGAGTAAATAAATGTATGCATTTGTAGTTATGCTTAATAACGATTACACATTTTACTTAGCCAGTCACACTCCTCAATTTCCATGTCCAGTCAATTCAAAATGATGGTCAAAAAACCAGTAGAGGTCTTTATTAGGTGAAGAAACCTCTAGTGACAACGGGGACAAGTTATGATCGTAACCGCGCTCAAAACATTTCCGATTGAGATTTGCTGTAATTAGAGATAAGTAAACTAGTATAAAATTTACATCGTGAAAATTTTGTTTGGTTATAATTTCAAATTACGTAACCGCGATTTTCTTGTGATAAACTTGGATTGATCGTTCACTTGTGCAGGTTAATTTAAGATAATTCTATCTATTTAATTAGCAGTAGTGAACAATCAACTCTAGTTTATGTGAAAGTCGGGATTACTATTAATATTAAATATAAACAGGTTGATTTGCTCATTTATTATTGGCGGTAGAAAAACAAATCTATAAGTAAAAGTCATACAGTTTATAGTGACGAGTATTTTGGGCATACAAAACAAAATAGCCGACTTCTGGTTTAAGCGGAAGAGACTATATTGTTATTTTTTTTAATGGAACACTCTGTATTTTTTAGGATAATTCCATTTTACGATAAATTCTGTTCAAGAAACTTTCAAACTGTAGGCCTCAAGTTAATAATAAACGACATATTTTGACTTATAACAACGTATGCAATCAATGCTAATGATTATAAATACATTACAATTGATCGCAGGAAGCTGTTGTTAAGAAAATAATAAAAGCGATGAACAAACCTGTAACATGTCACGATAAATTTTGTGGATAAACTAAGGCACTTTTCTTTTAAATTGCCGATCAAGGTGATTTTATCTATCAACCTAGATCACCTGACCTAACTCCTGGATTTTTTGTGAGATTCTTAAAACATGGTAAGCAACTGATGTCTAATTAACATGAATTGCGCGTTTGTTTATTGCTTTTATTATTTTCTTACTAACAGCTTCCTAATTTAGAATCATTACCATTGGTTACATACGTTGCTTTAAATAAAAATATCAAAGTAGCCTTGGGGCTACAGTGGTATTACAGTTTCATAAACAGAATTTATCCTGCAATCGAATTAGCCTAAAAAGTACAGGCCGTTCCATTAAAGAAAATAAAGATAGTCGTTTCCGCTTAAATCACAAGTCGGCCATTTTGTTTTGTGTGCCCAAAATATTCGTCACCATTACCTTTATAATTTTTACTTATACATTTGTGTTCTATCGCCAATGATCAAGGAGCAAATCAATTGGCTCTGAATTTATAATCAACCTGTGTATGGAACGCAGTCGAGTTTTTATTAAACGTTTACTGTCGTCAAAAAATAAATTCATGATGCTGAAAACACTTTGTTTAACGGCGTAACAGATTTTATACGCCAAGCAATTTTTTATCGATATCATATGTATCATATTTTCTGACGTAAAATCAATTTTATGTAGTCAGAAAACATTTTCAGACAGAACAATTTATTTTGTGTCGCTAACATTTGCTTTTTTGACGTCA
The DNA here is from genome assembly GCA_958336395.1 of Ctenicera cuprea. Taxonomy (NCBI): domain Eukaryota; kingdom Metazoa; phylum Arthropoda; class Insecta; order Coleoptera; family Elateridae; genus Ctenicera; species Ctenicera cuprea. The sequence goes on from OY284488.1 coordinate 48,331,372, forward strand.
AAAATTCAGTTTTTGAGATACGTTTGCTCTCTTCTGGCGGATAACTCCCCTAGGTGGCAGCATTTTCCGCTGTCAAAAATTTTAAAATACCTAATAAAAAAGCTGTGTCGTCGCGTAAAGTTGAGACAGTTTCGGATTTAATGTATAGATGTTTGAATTCTTAGTTTTAAACTGCTAATTGCGAACTGATTTAAATGTAAGAAAAACAGACAAAAATAAAGCACTCAAAGATGTAAAAATCTTTGAATAAGAGTATCTACGTAATAAACACATCAAACATCAAAACGAATAAATATATCACATTCCACTTGAAGGATTTTTGTATAAAAGCATATTTTTAGAAATTATAAATAAGCAAACGCACAAAATTAAGTTATTTACATCTTGCTAAAAAGTATGATTTTGTGAAAACGTTTGTGTCCATCTGAATAAAATGTTTAGAATTTCCGATGATTAATTTAACCAATAATATTTTATAAACATGTTCCGTTCGATATAGCGGCGGAAATGTATACGACAACGTCATAAATCTGCATTTTCCCGTATATATTTAGACCACCACTACTTTTGATATAAAGGAAACATAAACCAACGAAGTCTGATTTGTTGTAATCGCTTAGGGAAAAAAATTATAATTTTTTAAGTATGTAGTAGTTCCGTTTTATTAGTAATTTTATTTTAAAAAGTTAAAGTGATAAGAAATTTACGACTAACTAATCTTTTTACAAATATAATTAATAAAATATAAACTTGTACGTTTATTTCTAAGTTTGATTTTCTAAATGACAGCCATTATTGTAGTAGGAAGTAATTTAAATTTGTCAAGGGAAATCTGGGAAAGTCTGGCTAGAGACTTAATAGTTCAATTTATCAAGTTTCTCCCTTAGTTTCTCCTTCGATTAATCTCATTTTCCTAATAGAATAATAAATCACGCCAATGTGTTTTCAATCAGCTGCAAACCAATTATGTAATCGTCCAGTAGCCACATAAAGTAAGTTCGAACTTTGAACAAAGTTGACGACAGGATTTCCTAGTTACTCGACCCGCATGTCTACAGATATGCAAATTTAGTTATTTAAATGTCCGGGCCGAGTTTGACGTGACTTTGAGAATGAATTCGCAATTATGGCGCTACATTACTCTTTGTTGCAACTACACAACAAACACAATTTTAGCTAACTTACATTCAAAATGTTTTATTGCAATCGGCTTAATTAATCACGCACGCAAAGTCAGCGACGCGTACATCTTGGAAGACAACGGACACTTAAGTTGACATCAGACAAAAATAATTGTCTCTTTTAATTGCGAGGAATGTGGGCCCTTTGTCATGACACCAGAAGAGCTGCACTTTCAGAGATAAAAATACTAAACCGTCAGCACATCCTCGCAGATGAGTTTACTGAGGGATTTAAACTCGTTTATTACAAACTTCAGGCGTTTATCATCGTACTCCATTACATAAACTGTGAGATTAGTGGAATGGAAAATGGGTTTATCAGTTCAAAGTTATTAAAGCTATTGGGCTTAAAACGTTATCGCATGCGGCTTTATCTCCAAAATGTGAAGGTGTGTCTTATGGTTCGGGCGTGGGGCAACTGTTGTTCGTAATATAGGAAACAAGGAAATTTAAAGTCTATAATGAACTTTTGTGGTTAATTATCACCGCATGAAACGTTTAACCACAGATGCGTTTGAATTTCTACATAAACTTGATTTGGTTGCAATGGCTTGATAAGTACGAGCAGTGGTGACAAAAGAAATTCTCCTAAAGGTGAATGGCACACTGCAATTTGCTAAAGTAGTGAATAATGACAATATTGATAATACTTTCAATTTTACTTAAAAAACATTCTAATCGTACGCAGTTGCTGGCACCTTTATTAATTTTAATTGTTTCCGTTTATTTGTTTAATGGGTGACCACGATTATATGATTAGACGTGTTTTAGAATTTTAGATGATTTCCTTTTGGTCATTTGGTGAACCTCAGAAAATTAACTGTGATTTCCTGTTGATTTGATTTGATTTGTGTTGTTAAGCACAAAAGCAAAAATATAAATCCCGTGATAAAGGAACACGCAAAGGTTGTAAGCGTGGACCATCTGCTTTCAAAGAGATTCAAGTTTCAGAACATCTGCCTCATCACTAATGCGGCGCATTTTGCGATGGCCTCTTGCCTATAAAATACAAATCAACCTCTAAGAAAAGAAGATAAAATTCAGAAGTGTCGGCTCAGCTGCAAATCATAAAACGAGTATTCCTCAAACTACAAAGCAGAGCAGTGGGTGGAGATATGCATGGGCAGCTACGATTTCCGTCCGGTTGTATTTCCGGCAGCGAACTTTGTGCATAGCCCGATAATACACAAATAGTGTGGCCGCCGATTTATTTTTTTAATGTTATTTCCAGCTACAATGCATACTGTATGCTGCTAGATAATTGAAGGTAGTTTATTGCTTTATGTCAAGGTTCCCTTGTGGTTGCGACATTCTATATTCACATTGTTTTTTATTTTGTTGAGTCCGACTGCATTGTCTATGAAGGATGCATAAGTCTGTGCACCCTGTTATGAATTTTTAATGATTGATTAATCGTATAGAAATGCACAGCGATTGTTTGCTGTCGTTTTAAGGTGTAATATGCGGTTTACATCTTTAATGTTTCCGTTATGTCCGTTTGCTGGGGGGTTCAACAGTTCCCAATAAGGAGCCCGAACAGTAGCCACTCCATTAGGTGCAAATTCCACCCAAAAAAATATTAAAATAGCTGGTTGGAATGTGTAAGCGCTTTAAATTCTGAGATTACATCAACCCTCGTGTGACACGTTCAATGGCATAGACGTAAGACGTCTGGTCTCGACCGCCTTCTTGGATCTTTAATCCGAATCTTACGTACGATCTCATTGTGAGTCACCGTTTTCCAGAACCGGACCCGACATGCCTGAAATTCCTTTGGCGTTAAAATGCAAAAATTTAGTGCAGAACGAGTTTTTCAGCATTGGAATTGAAAGAAGATTTTTAGTTGTCGATCTCTGAACTCTGACACACTGCTCTACATACTCAGGTATTTGTTGCTACGGTGGTATGACTTAATTTGCATACCCACATCTTCATCGCGCTTTCTACACAAAAGCACTCGTATGTAGGTATAGTGATAAAACCCAATTAGAAAATGTAAGACAAGTAGTGTGCTTGAAAATTGCGCGCACGAAGAATTCGAATAGTGGCTTACTAATGACCACTCACTGCGAAGAACGGAACTTATATGATATTCTAGATTGTAGAATATCCTAGAAACAACCCTGAAGCGAATTTTGCATCCTTTCTCCAGTATAATGAAATCTTGTTATTTATCAAGGTTTTGAAAAATGTTATTCATGTTGACGTTTTATTTAGATAGGGATCTTAGTTCCACTTCACACTGATGAATCAGTGCCCACCGTGGAGATCCTAATCCGCTGTTGTAATTCGTGATAGTTATTGAGTCATCTTTTGTATTTAAAACACTGCCTTTTTCTAGTTTGTTAATGTTTCCCGACTTATATAATACTACTAACTTTTTGTTTGTTGATATAATATTAACGTAACATATCACTTTGAAGAAGCATCTGATACTATACATGTATAGTATTTGATGCTTCTTCAAAGTTTTTGACAATTGAAACAAATTCTAAACTTCATTTTCCATACTATGTCAATCTCATCAAGCGTTGCCGCGTATAATATAAACCGATTTCTTTGTTCGAGGAGGAAGTTAGCTTTGGTGGTCAATAGATATCTATACAGTCCGTCTCTGTTACGGTCGCATACCACTCGAAATGCCGGTCTTTCATTCTTCCAAAGCTATTCATCAGGAATCCCAATAACCCCACCAGCTACTACCCGTTGAACAAACATAAACCCACGTGTAATCGTGACAAATCGTCGACGACAGCTCGAGACCATACAGAAACATCTTTTTCTATTGTCTTTTTTTTAACGCAATTAATGACACCAATTTATTCTCATATGCACATATTCTTTATAATTTTATTTATTATTTGAAAGTACCAGATGTGCATTTTTAATAACCCGTAGAACAGCTAATTATTATTGATATGTTTATATACTTTTTTTTACGATTATTTGTTCATGGTTTTGACAAACAACTCGCTCCTGGATGTGGGCGTAAAAACTAGTATTTTGTTTAATTTATTAATTCTCACAGGCAAGCCATTATTATAATTTTCTGTTTTCTTCTAGCGTGATGGGATGATCGGGTTAGAAGAATGCGGGCCTGCGCCCCCACGAGCGCCCCCGTCCGCTAATAGAGCGCGGGAGCGTACGGCCCAGGCGGTGGAATACTACAATAACCATTTACAACGAGCTCGAGTTAACGCTGGATTATCAGCCCCTCGTTCTTCTTACAACGACCGCCACCACCATTACAACCAACCTCCCAGAAGACAACATCTTTCCCCGGATCTCTTGTACCGCAGCAACTCTAGCCTGGAATTATTGGACCATCACGGAAGACCGTCGAACACGTCTTCGCCTACCCTCAAGCGGGAATACGGCAGCCACGGATCGATCGATGTTATCGATAGACCGGGGCCAATTTCTGGTACAAGCGAGTCGTTTTTTGCGATGCTTCAGGATTACAGACCAACAGTTCTTGGTGCTAACGGAACCGATCAACGATCACCAGGACCTTCTGAGTATCTTCGTGGGAAAGTTGAAGCAGATGCGAGTAATTCTTTGACAAGTGAAGAAACCGGGACGTCTCATCAGCTGACAACACCGCAAAGCCCGAAATTACGAGTCAAATTGCCCAAATTTTGGGGATCTGGTAGTGTTAGTGGTAGCTCGCTAAAAAACCAAAGACAAGCGATGGACGACAGCGTTGTTAGTACATCTACGAGCAATTCCAGCGTCGCGTTAGCGACGGAATCGGAAGAAATACAACGGCGGAGAGCTTTCGTGCATTATGATTGCCAATCTCTTACGACAAATTTGAGTTACTCCGTTCGAATACGTAAGAGTTTACTGTCAAAACGGCGAAATACCACGACTGGAGCTTCAGCTGCGTCCATGATAGCGAGATCTTCAACTCCTGATGGCGAAAGTGGAGACGAAGATTACGGTGACGGACATAGCAATGATCTGGTAGAAAATTGTCCATTTTTCCGCAACGAAATTGGCGGCGAGGAGGAGCGAGTGGTTAGTTTGACGCGATTGCAGAATGGACAGCAAAATTCCAATCAACGGAGATCGCCCCTACATCGGCCGCCGTTGGCGTACGGAGTTGCCGTATTAGAATTTCCAATTGGAGAGACACATTGGAGACACTCAACGTGCCCTTACCAAAGACTTCCAAGACCGATTGAAAGCGTGGACCAAGGCGCTTTGTATTACCGAAAATATTTTATGGGTCAAGGTGAGTAGTAAATAATTTTGTTTGATTTATTGGCAATATAGCTTTCATATCATCTACTTGGGCGCTAATCAATAGACGGCAAAGTGGTCCTCATTGTTTTATTAACTCCTAGAACGGCCGGCGTCGTGCATCGTTACCACAATAAACTTAAAGTAGTGACGGACATGCGGGGTCAGTGGTTCATCAAGAGGTCACGGGTGTATTATTAAATACTCGAACCTAAGCCGCTCTGGATTTACAGCTCTTCGTGAATTATAAGTCTTTGTTACTAAAATTATGAAGTGGTACGTGAATTTATATATAGAAAAGTAATAGATTCCCGCCGACCACAGTAAAACATATTAAATCGCTTAATTCTAACTTTTGTATTCATAAATTGAAAACATTCTAGTCTTGTTTTAGGTTCTTGGCGAGTGAGAGCAATGACCATTATTAACGCATTTGATATTACGCGTATAATGCATATAACAGTATATCTCTATTTAAAGCGCCCACAGCGCGTGCAAGACTTATAATAGTTATTTAACGGTACCGTTTTAATTGCCTGCAGATATATTGAAAATTATTAGTGGTAAACGCGAATTATTTTCAATTTGATTATATGGAGAATGAACGCGGGTACTTTGGGTCACAGAATATTATTTACACTTTAAGGCAATATCATGTAGCAATATCAATTACCAACTTCCTCTTACACTCCAGATCATCAGAACTGGTTTGGAATGGACGAGCAGCTTGGTCCAGTAGCAATATCAATACGCCGTGAGAAGGTCTGTCACCCTGACAATCACACGAATTCTCTTATGCAATACCAGTACAGACTCATCATACGTACTTCTGAACTGCTCACCTTAAGAGGGGCTATATTAGAAGACGCTATCCCTAATATAAAACAATCCAGCAGTAAACAATTGAATGTTAAAGAGGTTCTCGAATACGTATCGCCGGAAATACAAATTAACTGTTTGAGACTCGGTACTTCAAGCACACAGCAGATGGAAGAGCAACTTCTCAAACTCGATGAACAGGGTCTTACAAGTCATTATAAAGTAGGCGTGATGTATTGCAAGGCTGGACAGTCGTCGGAGGAAGAAATGTATAATAATGAGGAGGCAGGACCAGCATTTCAAGAGTTTTTGGATACTATTGGAAAGAAAGTTAGATTGAAAGGATTTGATAAATATAAAGCTGGGCTCGACAATAAATGTAAGTGTTGTATGGTATTAAATTTTAACAAGTTGGTTCTTTTTATACACTGACCTATCTATCACCAAAACAAAATACTTTAGTCTTGTATTTGGAGAGGCTACTCATTGTTAAAAATAATACTTGACAACAACTTGTATCCTGTCTGTTAAATGAGCTACCTATAAAATTGTTTTCCTTGTGGTTGAAATAGCTGTCAAGTAGTATATTTAACAATGTGGACCTAATTATACTGAAAAATTATCAAAACAGAATAGAAAATAATTTTTCTTAATTTTTCAGCTGACTCTACAGGACTATACTCAATATATTCCCAGTATCAAGATTGTGAAGTTATGTTTCATGTATCCACAATGCTTCCATTTACACCAAATAATCGTCAACAACTTCTAAGAAAAAGGCACATAGGAAATGACATAGTAACAATAGTTTTCCAAGAACCAGGAGCTCTCCCTTTCACCCCAAAAAATATAAGATCACAATTTCAGCATGTATTTATTGTTGTTCGAGCAATTAATCCATGTACAGAAAACACCCATTATAGTGTGGCGGTAAGCAGATCCAAAGATGTTCAGGTGTTTGGGCCACCTATTAAAGAGGGAGCTATTTTTCCCAAAGGAAAAGCGTTTGCAGAATTTTTGTTGGCTAAAGTTGTTAATGCTGAAAATGCCGCGCATAGGTCTGAAAAGTTTGTCACCATGGCTACAAGAACTAGGCAGGAATATTTAAAAGATTTGGTATCAAATTTTTCAAGCACCACCCTTGTTGATACGGGACAAAAATTTTGTAAGTATTACAGTAAAGACAATAATTATTTGTACTGAATAATGTTTGCTTTTTTCGCAGCAATCTTTAGTAGTAAAAAGAAGGAAAAAATTCGCCCACGTTTTATACCAGATGCATGTCAAAGAGGAGCAATTTTGTGGCAAGTAATGTTGGATGACAGTGGACAGTCGCAACAAATTGAATGTTTTTTGGGAATTTCAACGGATACGCTTGTCCTTGTTGAAGAGCAATCTCGACAAATGGTTTTCGTTACACCATGTAAATCGATTTTAGGTTGGTCACCTCAAACAAATAGCTTAAGAATATACCACCACCAAGGGGAATGCATGACTATTCACATGCGGGATGCACATTATGATCGAGACGAATTAATGGAAATAAGGGAGAGATTAAAGTCTGTATCTCCAGGCGTATTGGTACAAGAACTATCCTTAAAACGTAATATAATGGGGCAGCTAGGGTTCCACGTACAACCTGATGGAATAGTAACTCTAGTTGAAAGTGCTGGCCAAGCTTGGCAAGCAGGGCTTCGCCAAAATTCGCGTTTAGTAGAAATTTGTAAAGTGGCAGTTTCTACTTTAACTTATGATCAAATGGTTGACTTATTAAAGACTTCTATGCTTGTTACTTTGACTGTGATACCTCCCATGCCTGATGGATCCCCTCGTAAAGGCTGTGCCCTGCAGAACTGTAAATATAATGAAGGCAATTATGAAAGCGATTATGAAAATGCAAACTCAGATGATACTAAGAACAGAAAAGCTGCACAACTGCAGCAGGCTGTACCTGGAAACCATAAACGGATTTATGAGAGGAGTTTCTCACCACCAAGATCTAGTAGTAGTTCGGGATATGGAACAGGAAGCAGCAGCAAGTCTTTTTTAGGAAATGATTCGAGATTTCCTTCCAATCCAGAAGTAAGTATTACAACAGCTTAATGAGCATAAAAAGTTACAAATCTTTTGTAATTTAACCAAATCTGTAGCTCTAATAATAAACAGGTTAACAATAGTGTTCAGATAATATGGTACTCCTTCTATACGTAATATACAGGGTGTTTTGTCAAGACATAGCCAACTTATACAGCAGAAAGTATGTAGCCTTATTTACCTACATCAAAAAGTGCATCGCTACGGAGTTACAACCCAACTGAAAATGCAAGGAAAACAGTTAATTTTTTTATATCTTTGGAACGGTTTTATATACGATGTTCAAATTTGGTATATTGTACCGGTGGGGCATTTTCGGCTCAATATCTGTCAATTCCAAAGCAAACCTGATTAAACTGGGCACATTAGCGTGACATTTCTTCAAGACAAATTTAGTGGTCAAGACGGAAATCAATTATCATTTGTTTTACAGTTATTAAACATATTTTACATTTTTGAAATTTTGGAGGGTTGCTGTAGTTCTGTTATTTGAAGAGATAGGAAAACCATAGATACATTTTTGATGGGTATTTTTGTGTAGATTACGAAACTGTAACAAGATAGTTTGTACATTTAATTGTATTCAAGATATGACTCAAACTTACATTTTTTCAAATAGAAACAATAGTTGGCTAAGCCACCACTTAAATGCTTATTTTTTTTTCATTTAGAAAATATATGATTTGATATATTTATTTATAAAAATAACAGTAAAAACTGATTTTCTTTTTTTATTGAGAATCGAGTATGCCTTGATAATGTAACAAATGACCAACAAAACAAACACTACAAGAGATGTTTTAAATCATCAATAATGTAATAGGCACTTATGGGCGCATTTTGTGGCCGGCTTGATCGCCGGACCTGACATCACTAGATTTTTTTTTTGTCTGGTGCTATATTAATTTCTTCTGCTGTCATTTGTTTTAATTGTTTATATTTGTTAATAATAAAGTTTGTATTGAAGTCATTTTTTATATTGTCAAAGCATACTCAATTCTTAACAAAAAGAGAAAAGTAACTCTAACTCGGTTATTTTTCTAAATACGTATATGGCAAACTATATATTTAAGGAGTAAAAAAAATAATAAAGATTTCAATGGTGCATAGCCAACTATGGTTTCCATTTGCAGAACCGTAGGTTTAGTTATATCTCGAAAATAATTGAATATAGAAAATATTTTGTTGCACTATCGTAATCTACACAAAACTGCCTATCAAAAATGTACTTGCAGTTTTTCCTATATCTCTTCAAATAACGGAGCTACAGCAACCCTTCAAATACCCCGCCTTTGCATTGAAAACACCAACTTGTAGCGGGGAGAAAATTTGAAGTTCTGGTTGTGGTATAAGTAGAAAACCAGCAATAAAAAATTTTTACAGAGTTTAGTCCAGGTAAATTCTTCTCCGCTGTTTATGTAATTGTTTAAAAAGAATGGGTATTGTTAATATTTTAAACTGTTAAACAAGATTCAAATTTATGGCATTTTGTTTGTCAACGTATTATCGCCAGCTAAAAAAACATTTTATGTAATTTTTTTCAAAAACTGATCCTTTAACATGCCTCATATTTTCACTTCATCTGCAATAATAAAACGGATGCCAAATTGATTCTGAGTGCGAGAGGGTTGATGATCAAGAGCAATAACTGATTATTTAAAAAAAATCATTTGAGCAATTTCGAGGGGTTAATTTGAGACTAGTTGGATGTTTTCACAAAATAATTTCCTAAGCTGTTTGATTGATGGAAAATAAATTAGCTTCACTCCCAGACAACATGTTTGATAAGATGCTATATTGCCACTAGTGGCAACAAATATTATTTAACTTTAAATTAGTGTGGGATAGTTCTTTAGACTCAATTTTGATGTTGGAATATGTTAACTTTATAGTGGGGTAAAAATGACCCTTTCAAAAGTTAGATATAATATTAATGTACGACCAGATTTTTTTCTAAAATGATGTATTTATTGCCCCCTATGATATTTTTTAATTGTTTGTAACTAACTGTAAAAAAAACAGTTACAAAAGAACTTTATTTTTTTGGTAAATTTGCCACTAGAAATAGGGCCTGGAAATGAAGAGGTTAAGCTATTCGAATATTTAAAAAAAAGTTGTTTTTGTTTTGACTTTTTTTATTACATCAACAATTGCCACTTACTTACATTACATTAAAATATGTATTCGACAATCAACAAAAGAACAAAGTTCACTAAATCTGCCAATTTACAAAAAAACAAGAAGTAACATGTTCTATTGCTTAACATTGAATAAATTATTTATTAGACTGCAAGTAATTGGTGATTGTTTTGTAACAACAAAGCTTAAAACAATTGCTATGAGAGAACTTGATAAGTTTTGTCCTGAAACAAGCTCTAATAAGAAAATATGCAGGTGACAAAAAAACACATATTTTTAAATTTTGAGTAGCTTAAGGTGATTTATTTTTTCATCATTCAAACATCGTAACAAATAATTTAGTGTAAACATCCGAGTAGCTTTGAATTAACCCCTTGAATTGTTGAATTGGTTTGAAAAAATAACCAATTAATGCTTTTAACAATATAGTACAATATACCAAAATTGAATATTGTGTCTTCAGCCGTTCCGAAGATGTAAAAAAAATCAATTTTAGATTGGGTTGTAACTTCATAGCGATGCACTTTTTGGTATAGGTAAAATCTATATGATAAATTGCCAAAAATTTGCTTCTAGTTTCTGCTGTACTAAGTTGGCTACATCTTTTCAAAACGCCTTTTATAGGGAAGTATTGTGATTGTAAAAAAAAATGGACTCTCAGATTAAGCTGATCTGTAAACACTAATTGTAGTAGCAGTATAGAATGAGAAAGTGCAATTAATTACGGTTTTTTCTATAAAAATTTCAAGTTAGCTTGGCATGTAAAGTAAGTTGAATAGTACGCTGTGGTATACAATATTTTAGTTATATTTGTTACTGGGTGAAATTTTTGTAACTGAATCTCCTGAAAATTTTTGTATATCGTAGAAATCATTTACACCTTAAGAAATTTGAAAATGGAACAGCTCAATTTATTCTTGAAACTGGAAGTTTCTATTTTGGGTAAATTTTTCTGGTAGTATTTTGCCAGAAATAATTTTTCACTCGATATATGTTCCTATGTGTATTTATAAATATTGGTATATTATTATCTTTTTTTTTGTTTAGGGTACAATGACAAGTTCATCAAGTGGTCATTCGGATGATCGTTGGTACGAATTTATCCAAGACAATCTGGAGTTGGAAATGGGAATCCCGCCTCCTCTTCCTGTAAAATCAGGACATTCAGCAATGACTCGTTCTAATCATACAAATAATACGTATCCATCCACACCGAAGCGAAACAATGTACATCAAATATCTCATCTACAAATTTCTCAGTCGCATAATCACTTTGGACCTCAAAATATTCAGCACAGTAAAATACAAGTGAGCCATTCTTTGCCTTTACAACATGCAAATTATTCTACTCCACTTACCGCTGCTTTGCATAACAATACTTATGATTATGAGATGAATTATAAAGTTGACAAAAATAATCTGCTTAAACAAGAGAGTGAAAGACGTAGACAAAATGACCATATACGCCAAGAGACTGAATATGTGGTTACTAGAGCCCCAAAGGTAGCTGAATATACAACTATATCTCAACTTAGCAGTGAAATAGCAAGGAATAATTTATTAACAAATGATGGACATTCAACTGATAGTTCTGTTAGTGATCGTTTGTATGGTATCGGAAGTGAAGACGAATTATCAAATGGAAGTGGAGGAAACATTTCACCTCGCATGCGTCGTTCAACAAAACATTTAGGCAATCTTTCTAACAACAATAGTAGGAACCAAAGCCCTCGTTCAGTAAATGGTGAAGCCAAACTTCGTCCCGGTGTAACATCACGATCATCCAATCGGAACAGTGCCAATTTATCTTCAAATACTTTTCAAGAAGAACTAATTCGCCTCATAGATCCTGACAACATTGAAGAATCTTGCGAACCAGTGAAATTAAACAAGGAACTGAAAAGTCACTCACGTGAAAATTTAAATAACGCTTTATCCGTCCATAAATCTCAGGCTGAAGTTATTTTGACTATGGCTAGACCAGCCACGGTCATCTCCAATGCAAGCACTACTTCAAGTCCTCTTCCAGTTGAGTTTAAAACGTCAAAGGATGATAGGTTATCACCTAGGGTGATTAATAATAATTCTAAAGGAAAACCCATAGTTGTGGGACCAGAAGCATTGCCGTTACCAGGTGACATGGATTGGCCCAGCTTAGTTGATACGGCAACTAGGGTTATGATGCAAGTTGCAGAAACATCACAGAATGTGCAAAATAATGATTCGGAAAATTCTAGACCTTGGGAAGATGATGGTGCAGTTGATGCATCTATTAATTCCACGTAAGTGTGAATATGAAGTAAAAAACTTTAAAGCATTTTTGTTCAGAATTATCAGGATTTTTGTTTTGACCACAAACCACAATATCTTCAAACCAAATGCGCAGACTGGACAGGAGAAGCCCAAACTAAACAATTATGAGATTTTCTCAAAAAAAATTGTAATAGCAACACTGTTGTTTTGAATAAGTTAATTGCTCCGTGAATGTTGAAGGAAATTTTAAAGAATAACCTTTTATTTAAGCTTGATGGGGTAGGGTTTTGGTTTTGTAGTGTTAAAGTAGATTTTTGTTAACTAAACCACTATTATAGTAAAATGGTTTTTGTCGCAATCCCAGTTTTTATTTGTCACTTTATATGGCCTCTTAAGCCCTCTTTGGAATTGGAACTGTCGGATTTAAAACATGGCAAATTCAATTATGCGCATTTTAAGAGCGTCTGACATATTTAGGGTCAAATAAAAAATCTCGAAAAATATTAAACTTCATTAATTTATTTTGTAAATAATATAAATCATAGTAATTCACATAAAAACAACCAGGAACCAAGTAGAACTGACAACTCACAGGAAGCTGACAAAACAGTTAGTAATTACTGCTAGCCCTACTCTTATTGGCTATATTTGTTATGAGCATGACATATTTGACAAGTGGGAGGAGAGGCCTGAGTGGCCGATAATTTAGAACGTTTTCTTGGGCGAGTTAAAAGTAGAAAAATGTAATTAATAAACATTGTCACTCTATTTTTAATGCAGACAGGATTCAAACATGTGTTAGTAGTTTTAAGACAATCCTTAAACCTAAAGATGTGTTTAGTTTAGATAGTCTGTTTCCCAATTTACCTCACAAAACCAATCGCACGTCACTGTATAACCTGGGAATATAGATATTTTCCTGCTCATTTAAACATTTAACAGATAGACGTAATTGCGTGGAATATTTTTAGAGGGTTCTTCATAGATGGTAATATTGTAGTGGGTGCATTCCCAGCCGGGCTTTAGAGAGCTGCCGTTTTGGACCACAACATCAACAAATTTTATCAAAGTTTTTTATTTCGGGACAAGTGATCTAAAGCAGGATTTCGGTTTCCAGGCCAGACCTGACGACAGTACCATATGATAGAATTTTTACGTCTTAAGAATTAGTGATAAAGTTCAAGTTCTGCAAGAGCTATCTCCAGAGTCAAAAATGTCTAAACGCAGTGGTCTGTTTAATACATGCCGCTGTATAAACTGTTTCAAGCTACCTCACTTCTCTTTTTGCCAATTAAAGCTCAAAGATGAGACTGCACGTTTGGTAGTTTTTGGAAGAACATCTCATTGTTAAAAGCTCATATCTGTTCTATAAAACCCCCTGTTATTATAAAATTTTAAGTCTAACATATTATATATTAGATTAAATGTCAACAAAGCTTTTTTATATCTTCAACTGTTTCAAGATTATGGCGCACTCGTTAATATTTTTAAATGTCATGGTATATATTTTTTTCTATTTTGTGGTAGAGCATTTTTTTCTCTTTTCAACCATTCAAAAGTTTTTATCGTTACATAAAAATTTTTGAAAAAATGCGAATTGGTTAAATTAATTTATTAGAAATGAGTTCATTATTTATTGTTAATGTCCTTTAACTTCATTTGTTGCAGTAGGTAGTAGACTAGTAGCAACGGTAGTGTATTGCATAAAATGTTGAAAAATTGGTTGAGATTTCTAGGTGTCCCAGTCACATTCTTAAAAAATGGAATTACAAATTGCCTACTACGAGTTGCATAATATTATACCCAGTTTTTATGTTTTATACTATGCAACTCATAGTAAGTAATGTGTAATTGCATGTTGAATAAAATAAAATTTTAAGAAAAAATTTTTAATTTTATCTTTGTGTAATTTTCAATTTAATAAATGAATTATTTTTTTCTTTAAAATTTATTTTCCTTTTAAAATCTGATTTTTTCATAACAGCATTTTTATTTATTTCTAAGGCTCTTTTGTTTCTTTGCACGTATATATTTTTTCTTATTAAAACATTTTGGTCTCTATCTTAAAATGTAACACACTGGGTTCAAGGTTCGACCGGGCATTAGGCAACCAATGGCACTGGTGAAAAATTAATTCTTGAACTAAGGTGCAATACATAAATAAACGTTGGATTCACTTCCAGACAGCGCTAAAAATCATTTTAAAACGTTTCCTGAACTGTTACAAAATACTATCTATGCTTTTTCAAATAAAACAAACCTGAAATTGATATCTCACGAGTGCACTGTAAGCGTGCTTGTGCGTCTTTCTGACCCATGCAGGCCATTTTGCTTGAAGATCGACGCAGTACAACCTTCATTTTTCTGTCCCTAACAGCACCTTTCTTACCTCTCCAAGAGATGAAGTTCTGTCTGTTGATTACTTGTTATAGGATCATTAACGGTGAATCATCTTCTGGCTAAAAATCCTTTGACAAAATCTGATCGTCTTCCACCAGATATAATAGTGGTTTAGTGTGCCGCTCTCATTTTTAGTAAATAAAGTTGATCCTAATGTTACTACACCCTTTAAATATTTTTTAACCATAACCGCTTCTGACCTGTTAATTTAGGAATAGGAAAATGTAGTGATAAGAAGTGGGAAGGGGAAAATAGAGTACCAGAAGGAATAAAACAATGATAAGAGATGGAATACTAAAAGCAAAAATAGGACAGAATGAAAAATTAGAGGCACAATAGTTGAACATTGCACTAGCCAAGTATGGGTTATTTTTTCTTTTAAGTTTTTCTTTTTGTTTATTTTTTTAGGGTAAGTTCAAGTACAAGTGTTCCTGAATTACAGAGTCACGTGTCAGAATTAGAAACGAGAGTAAATGAAGAAACCAGAAGACGTATGTCATTAGAGGATGAAGTTAGGCGTTTAAAAGACGAAAATCGTAAATTACATGATCAAGCACAAGCTGCCGTTAACCAGCTAAGAAAATTTACTGAATGGTTTTTTAAAAATGTGCAAAGGCAATAACTTTTTATTTTAAATACCAAAAATATTTTATTTTCCATGTTTTACATAATTTTGACTTTGAAAAATTGAATTTTTATTTACTTTATAATTGAATTAAAAGTTTTGACGTAAAACTTTCTGTAAATATGTTAATCAAATTATTTAAATTAATTTCTTTTATAGTATTAATTTATGTGTTACGTAAAAATTCTTTTAATTATTGTATTTAAGTATTTTAAAAGTTATAGTACAAAACTGTATTATTATATTAGGAAATTTCTGAATTTTTGTTGAGTTTTTGTGGTCAGTATTGTTTTGTTTTTGAAAATAATAAACGAAAATTAAATCTGCAAGCCCTCTATAACTGACTAAATACAACAGTTACCATATTCTAAACAATATGCTTGCAATTGGGAAAAGAAGGGAAAAAAACATCAAGCATCATAATAAAATGTTTCATCAAGAAATACAACCTCAGTTGTATATTACGAAAAATACAAATATGAAAACGTACCAAATCATTTTCTCATATATATAATAATTGTTATTTATGAATATTGTTACTTATTGTATTATTAGTTAATATGCAATTCAGCATGTATTGTTCTAATAAGTATTATATTTTAGTTTTAACGTATTACTCCATAAACGGAACACCAAAAAATTTAAAATAGTATGTAATAATAATAATTATAATAATATATCCTTATTAATGTTTATAATGTTATATAAAAGTTTCCATTCCTGTACATTTTAATGCTATACACAATAATATTAGACACGATTATAATAGTAAAGCGTGACCTGCATATGCCTTATTGAATGGATGAAAACAAGTACTGTATGGCGTTCTCTCAATTTTGAATGAAATATATATTGTACAGTTATAAGTTTATTATGTTTTTTATTCCTTAACAAAACAGCTGCATATCCAAATTTAGCAAAATGTTTACTAGTATTGAAGCATTTTAATGGAGACCATTATGTTTTAACAAGATAGCGTTTTCCTTAAGTAGAGGTTAAAAGAATTTCTACTACTAAATCAAATTAACATAAATAAAGTTTTTCATAGAAAAACATCATAGATTTTATTAAATTTTAGGGAACATTTACAGCCGCCACCGTTTTCGGAGTAGATAACATGGCTATCTTGGTTATTAGGAGAGTTTTAGAGTCCGTTAAATTAGCAAAATTGAGCAGAACTGAAGGAGGATTTGTAGGTGTTGCATTTCTATTTAATGCTGGAACACACTATTTCTAATTTAATAGTTTTATGATTAACTTTTTTAAATATTTTGCGTACAGTACAATAGAACTGTACAGGGTATCCATTTTTAGGATAACATGGCTATCTTTGTTAGTATAAGAGTTACAGAGTCTGTTAAATCAGATTGAGCAGAATTTCTTGAAGAATCGGGTGCCATTTTTTAATTTGACCTATGTCGTTATGTTTTGAGATATTCAGGAAAAACTAAAAAAGGATACATTTTGTAATGTTAAATAAAATTACATAACCATTTATGCTAGAACAAAAATAAAATGTGTAGATCTTTTTACAGAGAATTCAATATCATTATTAAAAATTTCTTGGCGCTTTCGATTTTTGAGGTATAGGATAAACTTGCATTATTTTTTAATGGCACTCATAGTTTTCAGTTAGATTTCATACATTTAAGGTTATTATACTTTTTTTTATAGTATTTTCCAAATAGTCAGCCTTTTTGGTGTTTTAACTACCAAATAAGGACTATTTGCCAAATAAGTATTGTTTGTCAAACATTTTATTGGCTGTTTCAAGCACTTTATTAGTTTGTTTGTATGTCAAATAAGTAACAAGTAAAACAGAAAAGCACATTTTTTTATTCAACGGGCAAAAATCAATTATCATTGAATTTTGCGTTGACCTACACTTTTAAATTCTTCACAAATAAATAGGAATTGAAATACGCAATACAGATATTTGGCAAACAAAACTTTAGAATAAATTTATTAGTTTAATTGTTAATAGCTAATTTATTAGCACATTGAAATACCAGGCCTAAGGGGTGTTACTTTGCTTATTTTAAAAATAAATAATTACTTCAAGCACAATGTACACCAACAATGAAAAAACTGCATGCTTTTTTGTAAGCGTGTAACAGAAATAGTAATGGAGCTTATGGAGGTAGTGAAATTGTTTTTGAAAATCTACTTGGATAACATTTTCATAGTTAATTAAAAAATACCTGTTAGAAAATAGCATATAGAGCTTATTAAAACTAGGATTTAGAAAAATGTAAGTTTATCCGATATCTCACAAATTCAGAATGCCATGAAATTGTTATGAACGATATTGAATTCTAAAGATCTACACCATCACATTTTTATTTTTGTTCTAGCATAAGTAGTTCCGAAATTATTTAACATACAATAAACAATTTATACTAAAAAAAATATTTTACAACTTCAACAATAATTATTTTTTTTAATCTTATATATATTTCGATATGTTTACATGCCATCCAAGGTAATATTAAAAAGTAAACAGTTGGTATTGCTATAGGAACAATAGAACATGGTGGCTTGCTCTTGGTTATCAGTGTTTGCAGATAGATTTTATTCCTCATTCCAAAACATCCAATAAGGATGAATTTAAGAGATCAATAAGTGTTAAGCAGAATTGGATTAATGTGGGTGTTTATATTTGCAACAATGTACATGTTCTTTGTACCTAATATCACTATTTCTAATTGTCTGGCCTATGTAAACCGAATTACAGTGCGAACAATTTAGTTTGTAAATGCCTGACTTTAGCAAATCATTTGTGTTTTCTTTTGCATTGAACAAAGTGTTTAAAATGTCTTGATTGGTTTTAAAAATGACTTTACATTTTATTGTTTTGTTTATAACTGATTCTAATTTTTTCATTTGTCATCAAAATATGGAAACGAAGGAATTTTATTATATTGGATGAAGTATAAGGATAAATGTTTTGAATAGCTACTTTATTAATTACTATATGCAATTTGTTTAATAATTGAAATTTCTCTATTATAATTTATATCATCTAAAGGTATCCTGGACCTGTTTGCTGCTAATTTATGTATTTTATGATGACAAGAATCCTACCTATTAAAGTGTTTGTTTGTGTAGGTTTGATATAAACAGAGTATTAAAGTTTATCAGTTGAATTAATTTTTTGTGTTTAAATCTAAAACATCAATGAACATGTTTTGTTTAGTATCTAGTGTGAATTTTAGCAGCATACCGGTTCATGATACACAGATCTTTATCAGTTCCTTTAGATCAAATTAATTATAACAGGGAAATTTCAACTATTAGACAAATTGCATATAGTATTGATTATAATACTAAACTTATTGATACATTAATTTGCAAAAATTACAAACAAAACAATTAAATGTAAAGTAATTTTCAAAGCAAATGATTTGCAAAAATCAGGTTTTTACAAATTGAATTGCTCCCATTGTAATTTGGTTTATATAGGCTAAACAATTAAAAATGTGATATTAAGTACAAAGTTATATTTGTAAAGTTGTTACAAATATAAACACCCACATAAATCCAATTATGCTAAACACTTATTAGAGCACAATCATTTAATGACATCTTATAACACTATAAATTATACGTATACCGGTTAAGGGGGGGGTGGGCAATTGTGCGTGGGAGTTCGATAGCCCGAACACCGTAACAGATAAAAAATCTTTCTAATGCAGATGTAAACTGTGGGTAAATGCGCATACATAGAAATTATTTTCAAATATACAGGGTGTTACAAAAAAGTGGCAGGCTTAAGGTAATTTTTTTTAAATGGAATGCCCTGAATATTTTTGCATATTTAACACTTTTCTTGGGATGTTTATTCATATCTAAAATATTAGCGCCATCTAATGTCCGGTTTAGAAGTAATAATATTTTTTTCAAAAAAATTGATATTTACATTATTCGACTTAACAATTCACCACTTCCGCGGCCACAGCTTTGAAGTCGAAATTAAATAAGGACTTTATTGTAGGAGGTTGTAGGGTGCTCTGGTTTAAATATCGTAGAGCCACCATGTACAGGGTCTTCAAAATTAGTTTCAAATTTTGAGAACTTCAAAGTTATTCTTCTCAACTTTTTCAAATGGAACACCCTGTATATTTTTTAACGATGTTATGTAGATTTAAATAGCGAACATTTGTTGTATGTACATCCTTATGGCTATTTGTAACCACTTTTGATTTATTGAGCAAAAAGTACAAAATTCAACAATATTTATTTAAAAAAAATTAAGGTTTTTCGAACCGGTTTTTAAAAATTCGTAACCGATGGTTTCTGTAAAAAAAGGACCTGTTAACAGGTGAATCGTAACCAGTCCACAGCACTGGTTATTAAAAAACAGCCATATACACTGACACATTGAAAAATGATAGTTATTTATTGTATGAGTGGATTATGAGGCAAATACAACTTGCGAAACGTTTAGGCACGAGGCCGCAAGGCTGAGTGTTTAAATTTTCTTCTTCTTCTTCTTCTTCCACTTATTATAGGACTTTGTCCTGCTTGTTCTATTATCACCTTCCTTCTTGAGATTCCGATGTCCAGCTTTCACACCATCGTTTTGGTGGTCTTCCTATTGGGCGTTTGGTGTTAGGCTTTTGTGATTTAGCCCATTTAGCTAATCATTCTAGGTTCATCCTATCCACGTGTTCTCTCCAATATTGACGGCGTGCTCTTGTCCACCTTACGACATCCTGTACTTCTAATTCATTTAGTATTGTGTTGTTACGTATCCTGTCTCTCAGCGTCATACCTTTGATAGTCCTCAATGTCTTCATTTCATTTGCCCTCAATGTTCTTTTTGTTCGTGTTGTTTCATCTCTTGTATCTGCGGCATAGGTAAGCACAGGCCTGATGCAGGTTTTATATATTCGGATCTTACTCTCTGTGCTTATGTACTTGTTTCGCCATATAATATCTCCCAGGTACCTAACCCACAATTCTTGCTGCTTTATTCGCTTGGTTTCTTACCTCATCCATTAAGTATCTATCACTTGATATGTACACTCCCAAGTAGTTAAAACTCTTTACCTGTTGCATAATGTGGTCGTCAATTACGAGCTTACATCTTATTGGGTTTTTAGATATTACCATAGATTCCGTTTTTTCACAGGATATGAGCATATTGTATTTTCCAGCTATTATTTTAAATCTGTGGAGTAGTCTCTGTAGGTAATCCTCATTCTCTGCCATAAGAGTGGCATCGTCGGCATAGCATAAAATTTTCAAGAGTTTTATTTGCAGGTAATCCACAAATGCAATACAGAATTTTATCCACAACTTACAATATTATATAGGCATAATTATGTGGATCACTAATACCGACATTGATCATTTTGAAACATCGAATTAAATTATATGAAAGATCAGAGTAGCAAGTTGTCTAATCAATACTGTCAAAATTGTCATAATGATAAATTAAACGGCTTAAACCAATGTGAATGTGAGTAAAAACCAACAATATTTTCTCTTTTAATGTAAATATAAATGTAAATGTTACAAGGAAGTTTAAATATAGTTTGATTTTGTTATGTGTCTTATGGCTTAATTATAAGACCCATGTGTTTTATTAATACCATAAGATGTCTCTCAATAGTAGAATTATGCCTCTATAATGTGTAAGTTGTGGATAAATGAAAATAATATAAGCAAAAATTTGGCACCTGACTGAAATCTCTCCGTGGGCTAAAAAATAATAAAATTGATGTATTTTAAAGCTATAGCCGTTGTTATATGCACAGGGTGGGCCAAAAGTGTGGAACACTGGTTGTAACATTTTGATTACTAATTTTTGAAAAAATCCTTTAATGAGTATATAAATTTTCATAAAAAATAATATAATGACACATTTAAAAAACGAGTGAAGCACTTCGCCTGGACCTTCCTTTCCTTTACTTGCAAAACTTAAATTTTTCTATGTTCAAAAGTATAAATGCACAACGTTGTAACCCCATAGCAGTGGCAAACAAACCTACATTGATATTATTCTGCAAAAGGCAAATGCAACACGTATAGATACTGGTGGTGCACCGAAAAAGACAATACAAAATAAGAAAATCAATTTTTTCCAAATAAAAAATTTTCTTTTATACTATGACGTGAGCTGACTTCACAGTTTTGACTTTTCGGAAGTCATTATCAGTTTCGCGACAATAAAAGGCGAGAAGAAAGCAACTGTTATAAACATTTATTTTATTTTAAAGTTTAATTACAAAAGTATTAATTTTGTTAGAATGTATCTTCTGTTTTAAAACTTAATTTTTTATAAAAAAAATGACTATTTTTAATTCTGTTGTGAAAAAATAAATGTTTAATTTAATACAGGGGGCACATTCTTTGAATTATTGCCAGAGCGCTCAGCACCCTAAATCGGTCCTAACAATATCTATTTATTTTAACCTTATATGTATTTCGGCATGTTTACATGCCATTGTCAAAGGTTATATGAAAAAATAAACAGTTAGTGTTGTTACAGCAATAGAACTTTGTGACTTATCTTGGTAATCGTCTGCAGATGACTTGATTTCTCATTCCAAAACGTCCAGTAGAGGAGAATTTAAGAGATCAATTTGCTCATTCATTAACGGTACAGTTTTAAAATGTTTGTGAATTTCAAAAGCTTCTAGTATATCTAATTTACGTTTATCATCACAAAAGTGTAGGTAAACATTTTATGGTGTTATTAGATGTCATTGAATGATTTTGTTCTAGTAAGTGTTTAGCGTAATTGGATTTATGTGGGTGTTTGTATTTGTAACAACGCACTTGTTCTTTATACCTAATATCAAAATTTCTAATTGCCTGGCAAAAAAACAAAGTGTTTAAGATGTTCCTAGTTGTTTTAATGCTTACTTTATATTTATTTGTTTTGTTTATAATTTTAGCAATTTTTTCTGATTTGTTACCAAAATATGGGATCGAAGCATATTTAGTTGTATCGAACAAAGTTAGGGTATTCGGATAAATTTTTTGAATGGCTAATTTATAATCTTTTTCTTTAATTAATGTATCAATAAGTTTAGTATTATGATAGATAGATAGATAGATTTTTATTCATTTGGCACATAGCGAAGAATATAATTACATGGGTATCAATATCACATCTTATCAAATTTATATCACAGTAACAACAACTTTTTGATTAATTCGGAAGAATTTTTAACTGAATATTTTGGTTTATAATCAAAACTGGTAACTATATTATTTAGTATTTTTGCTAGCATATGGTTGTCTAACTTACATTTACCATCACAAAGCAAGCTAGTTAGTTTTGATGTTACTAATATGTTTTCCCAAATACCTCCGCAAGAGTGTATTCCTTTGTTAAATAATATTCTTATTAACAAAAATGTTGAGTTAATAAAACGGACTGAATTGATTCAATTATTTGAACTTTGCACCAATCAAAATTATTTTACTTTGAATAATAAAATTTATTTCCAAAAAGATGGTTTACCCATGGGAAGTCCAATTTCACCTCTTTTAGCTAACATATTTATGGAAAATCTAGAAGATAAAATATTCGAATCAAATCAATCTGAGAAAGTTATATTTTGGTTTCGTTATGTTGATGACATTTTAGCATGTTTTAATAGTTCATTTGATTTAATTAATGAATTTTTAATTTTTATTAACAGCTTGCACCCAAACATAAAATTTACACTAGAAACTGAACAAAATAAGTCCATTAACATTTTAGATTTAAACATAAAAATTAATTCAACTAATAAATTTGAGTACTCAGTTTATAGAAAACCTACACAAACAGACATTACAATACCAAACGATTCTTGTCACCACAAAACACATAAATTAGCAGCATACAGGTCACTGATACATAGGGCTTTGACGGTCCCTTTAGGTGAAATTAATTATAATAGAGAAATTTCAATTATTAAACAAATTGAATACAGTAATGGTTATAATACTAAACTTATTGATACATTAATTAAAGAAAAAGATTATAAATTAGCCATTCAAAAAATTTATCCGAATACTCTAATTTCGTTCGATACAACTAAATATGCTTCGATCCCATATTTTGGTAACAAATCAGAAAAAATTGCTAAAATTATAAATTAAACAAATAAATATAAAGTAAGCTTTAAAACAACTAGGAACATCTTAAACACTTTGTTTAATGCAAAATCAAAAACAGACGATTTGCTAAAATCAGGCATTTACAAATTAAATTGTTCGCATTGTAATTCGGTTTATATAGGCCAGACAATTAGAAATTTTGATATTAGGTATAAAGAACACGTGCGTTGTTACAAATACAAACACCCACATAAATCCAATTACGCTAAACACTTACTAGAACAAAATCATTCAATGACATCTAATAACACCATAAAATGTTTACACTTTTGTGATGATAAACGTAAATTAGATATACTAGAAGCTTTTGAAATTCACAAACATTTAAAAACTGTACCGTTAATGAATGAGCAAATTGATCTCTTAAATTCTCCTCTTGCTCTTCTGGACTTTTTGTAATGAGAAATCAAGTCATTTGCAGACGATTACCAAGATAAGTCACAAAGTTCTATTGCTATAACAACACTAACTGTTTATTTTTTCATATAACCTTTCACAATGGCATGCAAACATGCCGAAATACGTATAAGGTTAAAATAAATAGATATTGTTAAAGTAATTAAGTATTTTATATACAGATACTCATTAAATATGGACTTTAACGAAGTAAAGCTGGAAATTATAAATAAACATTTATTATTCGCAACTTTTCTTTAGTTGATTTTTTCAAAACAACACGATTTGCTTAGAAAATACAAATTGCGGTGTATAAAACTATAATTTACAAATTGGTAAATGTTATGTTGCTGTAAGCACCCTACAACGCTTGCAGGTAGGCAACTTGTTATACAGGTCATACTCTGATCTTCTATTCTTGTCACTCATCAACAATGTTACTATGATCATCTCTTCTGCCGGCTGTTTCTTATAATGGACCAAGGAAACTGGACGCAAATCGTCGAGCGACTCACAAGTAAAATTGCTTTTGTGCAGTAAGCTCACGTGTAGGTCGCTGTTAGAGGTGTGTTGACTGAAAACTCGAAAAACACCACAAACTTGAAGTGATTTTAATAATTATGTTCAAAAATAAGTGCCCCTGTTCAATGTCGATCTACTATCGTATTTCTTGAAGAAAACACAAACTTTGTTAAAAGTTTTGCCGGAATTTTAAAGGTGAGGTTAGTTTTACTTTAATGTTTTTATTGTGTTTTTAAACACGCTAGTGAATTTTATGATCATAATAAATATTCAAAGAGATTTTACGAAAACATTTTTGTACTAATATTTTGACTAGAGGCGGTAAAAAATATTCAGAGCCAAGGCCAAATTTTACCTGATCGGTTATTCAACTTCCCAAGTAATACCGACCGGAACGAATGTTTGATAATTTACTTTCCATTTGCTTTGTGATCTTTCGAAGGGTTCGACTCGATCTTTTATTTCTTTATACTGAATCACCTGTGTTCTTCTTTCGACAGATTGATGTATTGTTGAAATAATTTGTAGGGCTGCACGCGCTCCTCAACTGAAGCAGGTACTCTACCTTTAAATAAAATACATTCTTTCATGTATTTAAAATCACTCAAAATTTTGTATTTCACCCGACTATTTTTGGTAGAATATATAAAATAATTTTTGAAAATTAAATCATTTAGATTTTTTTATTAATATTTAAATATTAAAAATTAATCTAAGAAATACATTATATCGTGTCGCATTTCTTTTGTTTTGCGGAAGAATTTGTTTATTGCATGAATGAATTACTAGAGTTTCAATTGTTTTCACTACAGTTACTATCAATGAAAATTTCCCGCCGTTTTTAAAAGTATTTTAACACCACGGAATTTATAACAAAAACATGTTTGAATCTCTGCGGAAACGTTAAAAATTCTACATATGTATACGAGTCATTGTATTTCCAGTGAAACAGGAAATGACAAATGTGCGTATACCCTCCAAGTGTTGCTTCAAATCAGGAGCAGTCTGTATTTAGGTAATTTCCTAAATTATTAAAAATGTTAATTTATTTAATGATTACCTATTGCAAGCGTTTAGATGTATAACAACTTTTTATTTTATTTGGAAGATATTCAAAAAAAATTGGATGTTGAGCATCCAACAATAATAATTCAGTTTTAAAATGAAAATTAAAATCGATAAGGTAATCTTTCATTCGTGTGCGCTAAAGTACCATTTTGCGCACTAGGTGCACAAATAACTATTAATTGCGAAGATTTCGTTTAAATGGAGTTGCAAGTTAGGATAAAATATACCGGGTGAGTAAATAGAAAAGCAAAAAAAAATATTTTTTAGATGTCAAAATTTCCCTTAATTAGCATAGGCAGAATTTCATCCGAATTCCAAATATGTAAAATTAGACAGGGTGTTCCATTAAAAATAAGAATGTTGATATAGTTTCCGGTGAAATTAGAAGTGAAAAAAGTTGAATTTTTAGCCCATATTTAAAGAGCTTTTAAAGACAAAGTATACTAAAATTTCATTTCTTTATCTTAATAAATAAAGAATGCTGTATGCAAAAAAGGTTAATTGAACGTTTCCTTTTTAAGTTGTTCAATAAAAATAGTTTTCCTTAAAATTATACACGCTACCTGCGCTGGGCGAGTTCAAAATAGCAATCGTATTTTACTCATAAAAGACATTATACAAGAACGTAATTGTATATTTGACGCTGTTAGGGTAATGTTTGCAAATAACCGCACTTCACTGATCCTATTATTTGGAGCCTTAACAAACGCTAGAATGAATTAAAAGTAACTAACTGAACCTGCGACCTTCGCCTAGCCAAAACATTACACTAATAGCATGCGATAAAAACTATAGTTTCATTTTCGGTTTATGGTGAAAACGTCCCCGAAAAGGGGCACACAACAAAAACGTTGAGAAAACCATTGATAGAGAATACACCAGCCGAAATCGACTGAAACAAAGATACGGTAAAAACTAAAAACAACCCCAGTAAAATTATTTCCCGAAGAGAACAACCACCACAAAATCCTCTAAACAGAAGCAGTTGTATTTTTATGCAGGTGGATCACTGTATGATTAAGAACGAGCTTTCCCTTTTTTTCTGTGCTGATCGATTTATAATGAATACGGGAAAATTTCATTTTGGAATTATATGCAAATGTCTTATCTAAATTATTTTGGGCGTATTCATTCAAAAACATTTTATAAATCTCTGTAAGGAACTCTCCTGGAAATGAGAAAAAGTAATAAGTTTAACTAACATCTTTCCCGCTGTTCTTTATTATTTACTTTAGATTACTCCTGCATGGAAACTTTTATATTCAGAATTAAGTTTCCTTTTAGAATATTCAAAAATATACAGGGTGTTCCATTTAAAAAATGCTGTTTCTATGAATAACTCGTAAACGCGACGTTCAATTTTTTTTTGATTACATCATCATGATCGGCGTAAAAAACTGTAACACTTTGCTAATTTAACAGAGTTTGTAGCTCCAATAATAACAAAGTTAGCAATAGTACCCCAATAATTTCGAACACTCTTTATATGTGCAGTGGAAAATACAATTCCCCGTAACACGAAAAAGTCAAAATTATCCGTGTAATCGGTTTGTAATTGCAAGAAATTTTCTTTTCATAATTTCTATACATGCCAAAATATTTCCGCTAAATATGTCTCCAAAAAATTACTACAAACTTTATTTATTTGCATAGAAACCATGACAAATAGAGAATTAAATTGGATGTTTGATATTACGGTGCAATTTTTACTAAAGTTCTACTTGTTAAAATTGTCAGTATAATTCTCATTGATTGGCGCAAAAAGAAATAATGGTAAAATACGATTGGTGGATTTGAAGAGCTTGACTTGTGAATTGAATATTCAATAACAATCCACAAGTAAAACAAAAATGATTGATAATTTTAAGTGAGTTGGTCAGTGAAAGACAGAATTATAGAAAATTTTTATTTCAAAAGTGGAATTTTAAAATGTTCTTGTAATAAAAAATTACCACAATTCTTTATTATAATTATAACGTCGATTACATGCGGAAGGTTCCTAAAAAAGGATTATTGCGGCCAGTCTGGGTGTGAATGGCTAAAAGTCCGAAAATAAAAAACTGTCAATGGTTGTTATAATGTGAGTCGAATATTCATGGTTATGGATATGCAATATTAATTGATAAAAACCACCAGTGATATATATTATGACCGTAATAATTTACGTACATTTGTATACTAATTTGTTCTAGTTTCTAAATTGTGGTATTTTACACAAAAAATTTAAACAAAATAAGCGATAAGAAAGGAAAGGGTTAATTAGCAAACAAATATTTCTTAACGGCAATTACAATTAAGACAAATGCAGCATATTTGATTTAAGCGTTTAATAGTTAAGTATAGCCTACGAGCTCAATATATAACAGTCGATCACTGTTAATTAAAACGATTATGAACCCGTTAAGGTGACATCCATTAAATAAATAATCGTTAATTCATGTTGATTAATTAACGGATGAACACTCCTTTAATTAATTATTGTTATTTAATACTTGATGTATATTAGGTTCCCATTTTGATACTTATAATAAGTGTAAATTTATCATAATTAGTTTATTTTAGCAAATCATATACGTATTTTGCAAGCACTTTTCAGAAATCTTTTTTTTATATAATAAAAAACATGTAGCCTATTTAAATGCAATCGTGTTAGTAATTCTCGTCCTGTTTGCCTGTAATAAATTTTTGCAGTGCATTGTGCATGCTAAACACGTTTGCATATATGTACTTCCTTGGGATTGTATCTGCATGGAATACGTTTCCTTGTTATACTTGCGTCATGCTTCCTCTAATTGAACTTTTTTCAAAATAAGGAAGTTTTGTTATGCATAATTTTCTTCTAATTTTTCTAGCGTTGTTTGTTAAAACATTATTTTTTTCTAATCTTTTTTAAAGTTTCAAACATTTCTTAGTGAACTGTCCTAATGATTTTAGAAGGGATTTTAATTCTTTTCAAAAGTAATTTGTAAAGCTAATGGATTCCTCTGTACCAACAACAGGTTTTCTTATTATGGCAGGGATTAACAGAATTTTTTACTGTTATCTTTGCTGGATATTAATCAATCACATTTCTATTATGAGTTATCGAATTACATACGGCAGCAATTTTTTGTAGCCTTCCCAACAAAACTTGATTAAATACGAACAAGTCAGAAATATGAAGCAATCTAAATGCCATGGGGGATTGGTGATTTCGTCCCACCTGAATTTAACAGTACCCCAATGACCAATTCGGTGCAGCTTTCTTTCGAGGAATAGGGCGTATGACCCATTTGTCAGTTTGAAATGTCTTAGTACAATTGTAACACACATTTCTTGTACACCTACATGCAACCTAGATAATATCTAGAATTTATTCCAACGCACTTTTACTGTTGCTAGTTCGAGTTCGTATCGACACTTATATAAATCCTGGCATATCCTTTTATGGCGAACACAATAATTATGACGTATAGTTTGCATAGACGCAAATAAATTTATTTATTATAAATTATATAGATTAATAGCGGATTTGTATTCGTGTAGCATCACATGCTTGTGTTCCTATTTACGTTAATAATTGTGCGTTGAATATTATTTATCAGCCTCGCAGACGTTATTATTTGCTGTTGTCAAATCCGACATGGACAAATATTTGTTTTTCCCACGCAGATTGAAGACTTTATTGAAATAATAATGTATTGGAATTAACCGATTTTAACGAATCGACCAACTGTTGAGTAATATTTGCTGATTGATAAGTTTTAGTTGAGTATTATTGTTGACATATTGATAAAATTAATAAGAATTGTTAGTAACGCAGGTATATTTTAATGAATTTTAATTTTTTGTACAGATCTGATAAAAACGTATACGGAACGTTAATTAATAAGTCTTTTAAATAATATCTTAAATCGCTTAGAAATGTTTTATTGTTCTATAAAATTAATGTAGGTAATAGTGAATTAATTATTATCTTTGTTCATGTAAAGTTGAACCACCATAATAGAAGTTTACATTTAGATTTTATCTAAATATTTTCGTACATACATACATACCTGTTAACAAATACAAATGATACAATTGTAAAATACAAACTGTGTGGAAATTGTATGTGAAATTTTAATTATAGTTAAGATTTATTATTATTTTTATTATTATTAATTATATTTAGTTTTTAAAGTTCATTGTGCCTAACATTAAATAACCTAAATATTTTGTTTTATTTTTATACTCATTTATCATCGGCCTATTGCTACTGCTAAAGCTAAGCATCGACGCCATCTTTTATCCATGTTATCTTATGCAAAGTAGAGATATTTACTTTAACGTACAAACATCTATCTATGACACTTGCAGTTGTACATCTTCTTTTATTAAAAACCAGCTCGGTGCGTTTACCTGCAAAATAGAGATGTCAGTGGGTCTAATTTTTGTTACTGGCCCGTCTCGTACCCGGCAACACAAGACCCGATCCAATCCGGATCCGGCTCCGAACCCGGGTCTGCTTTCAAACCCGGACGCACGAGTTTGTTTTTAAAGCCGAACCCGGCCTTTAGCACAGAGCGGGTTTGATTGACATTTCTACGAAACCGGGTCGTATTTTATGGAAGCAACCCGGCCAGGTTTCCCGGTCAAAACCGTATCCGACCGGGTTACCTGGACAAAACCGTACCTGTTTGACATTTCTACTGTGGTACTCAGAAAGTAGTTTTAAAAAATCTTCTGCGGGCGAGCTTGCAAAGTATTTTGTTATAAGCCAGTGGCGCACACACGCTTATTTAAATTCATAGCAAATTTTTCATTGAACTCCTATTTTCTTAGTTTTGATTTTCTTCCCAAGCAGCAGCACCTATATGTCGTTTTAAAGGATGAAATGGGGTAAAAGTACTTACTATTCAGGATACAGGGTAATCACATTCACTAAACAACACTGGTCAATGACATACAATTAATGTTTTTTTATTATTTTTCTTACGGTTTCCTCAAATAAAATAAAATAATTGACTTTTGCTAAATTCAGAATACCGTCCAAATTACGCGATTGGGGTACTTTTTTTTACTATAAAAAAACAGTAATTGTAATACGATTTAGGTAATTTTATTTTTTTTCGCACGAAAATTTGTCTGCTCTCAATTTTTGATTCTTGCTTCTTCCTTCCAAACATTTCAACATTATTGTATACGTCGTCTGTTGGAGTTTTAAATGCTTTTCCTTAGCTTGCATTTATAAAAATTTCCCATAGAAATATTTCACAAAATTCTTCATTGCGCAAAAAGTCAAGTGATGAGACTGTTCTATCTCTTAAGGTGGCTGTAACTCTGTAATGAAGCGTTTTGTATACCCACGTTTATCAAAGTTTTTATTATTTTGTTGATGTGTAAAAGTTACCCCCAAAGTTTGTCCAAAACTCATCCTGTTTATGACTTTCATTGTAAGAATTTATTTCTTTGAATTTTCAACATTTTCTCGGTTTCTTATTTTTCAAAGCAATTTTTTAAAGGAGTAATCTCCAAACATACAATTCAAGTAATATTTGCGAAAAAAATATATTGCCTTAAAACTGACTGCGCGATGTTTAAAGAATTTTTTTGGCTTATACAGCTAGGGATGAATTACTATTTGGTTGGTTTTCCAGTCTACTAATTTCTCTGTGATGTCTTCAACGAATTTTTGAAAATCCAAACTTTGAACGTTTTTTACAGGGTCGAATATGAATAACCTTGTATAATAAACGGGCCACGATAAAAATATTGCATATGAGTGACAGAATTATTTTTAATTTGCGGCAATATTTAGGGGGGTTAATTTTCCTTCTCCCACCCAGTTTTTAAACTAACGGTTTTTTTATTTGGCCCTCTTTAAACCCAAGACATCCTTTTTCTAAAAGTAAAAACAATCATCTTGTTTAGCTAGAGTAGGGTACCGCAGGTGACCGTCCTCGTGGCTTTGATTTTCCGGATGTTCCTGACGTTCGCTATTTGGTTACGTTTATGCCAAAATACTTTTGAAAATATTATAAATAACAGTATCTGTGCTAATTAAATCTACTAATTTCATGAAAATGAATTACTGGTAATACAAGCAAATGCTGTTCCTGACGTTATTCAATTAAAATTCTTGTAATTATTTTAAATTCGTGTAATTTAAAAATATCAAATTTAACAGTCGTAATGTATAGGTAACAACTGCAAAAACGTTCTAGAAATTCCACTCTTATCTGTAAAATCGTTTTTCACATTTAGAATAAGTAGGTTAACAACACGACACATTGTCTATGGTTATTCTTATTTAAAACAATGTAACAGGTGCCAACTTCTTTGAAATTATTCAAATATTTTTTATTTTCTATCCACAATTATTTGAGGACTCAGCAATTAGGCAAAAGTTCGAAATCTACAAGTCATTTTCCACAACTGTCTTCATTGAGGAATGACACAGTTGAAATGAAATAAATCTTGAACTTTGAAAAGGGAAAGCAAACAAATTAGGTTCTGGAAGCGTGGGTATATTTAATTAATTAAATTTTATTTTATTTTGTCGCTCTTGAATCGTAAAAAGCAATACAAACATTCATACGTATGTTTATCCAACACTTAAAGAGCAAACTGTGTGTGTGTGGAGCGTCATTCACGATTTTTTTTGAATGACTCCTCTAAATATAACTTTTAACATCCTGGTGTGGAAATATTGCCTGAATTTATAATAGCCGGGAACGCCGCTTTCAAGTCTCTCTCGACGTTACAATTTCTTATAAAATTACTAGAGAAAGTGTTTGGAATACTCGTATTTTACAGGATTCTTCATGTTATTTATTCAGATTGCCTTTTAATCGGGTTTATGTAAATTTTCGTGCTTAAAATGCCAAGCTAAAACGATTCCAGGTTTTATGATAAAATTTAAATGGGACAGCATGGATCTATTTTAATATTTATTGTTTGGTTACAAAAATAAACTGGAGCTTCACATTACCACCTCGAAAAAAAAATTATGAAACTACTTTTACTTTCCGGTGCAATTTAACTAAATAAAATTGAATTGGAACTATTACCAGGGGATGGATGACTAGTGCCTTTCACAAATTAACTAATGGGTCATGAACAAATTAATAGAAGTAATAAACACAACATGTACTTTCACACACTCACAAATGTACAGTTAACATTAAATGTCCAATTAATACGACTTGTATCATTCTCTGTCCAATTAACTAAATGGACAAGGAAGGGAATGATGTACGCGCTGGGATAATTTGCTATAATGGGAATCAATGCGTAAAAGTTGTTTTACGTCGTTTAGTCTTTGCGATGTGCCATTTTTGTGAGCTAATTTTGTATTTCCCGTTTGTGTAAAAGTGTTGCTTTAATTAAAAACTCGCACGCGACAATGAACAGGATAAATTAGAAAGTGCTCGTAATTAAAAGGGTCGTAATTGTAAATTAGTTTAGATTGATTTCATATGGCTTCAAATGAGGTAACCGTTTTATTTACAACAAAGACTTGTTATCTTTTTAAGCACAAACTTGATTTAGTTTTATTATTCAAATTTAAAATAGAGCTAGTGTTTTACTAACCCCAAAAATTATTTTTAGTTGGTAGTTACATTTGTAAATTGTGGACGACTATGCTGAACTGAAAATATAAAATTTTTATCAAGTGTGCAAAATGTCCTACTTACGTGCAATTTACGACTTTTACTTTGCTTTAATTTAAAATATGCTATTTACATCTACACTTCTTCATGATGATGTTTGTTTTTTCTTGTTATGTTGAAATTAAGTTTTGTTGAAAAATGTAGTAAAGAATTATTATTAGTATCTACAAATAAACATGTTTTTTTAAATATTCTAGTCACAACATATTAATTCTTATTCTTTTAACTCTACTTGACATTAATTCCAACAACACTTTTGTAAATTACAAAAATATGTTAATGTTCGAGATTGTTTTATGTACGTTTTTTTATTTCATATATTAAATTAGTTATGCATGTAAATAATGTTTTGTCATTATCTTTCCGATGATGAGATACCAGCCACTGTGACATTTAATAAGAATACATTATAATTATAACTATTTATTTTTTCAATTGTGTGTGAAATTAATTGCTTACCTTTTTGCAAGACTCAGCTTTGTAACGTGTTAATTGACAAAAACGGCTTGTTAATGATGTTATCTAAATCCGAGCGGTTAATCACTGCCGAATAAATTTCTACAATTTATTGCTATTCGTAATAATTACTAGATATTATTACATATCACAGGAATTACTTCTTATAACATTTATTACGTTTAAGTAAGCCAATACTGCCACAAGACGTTCTGCCTTTGTAGTGGCCGCCATTTTGAAGCTTCCGTTTCCGGTTTCGGATTGTTTTGAAAAGTTTAACTAGCACTACAATTTTATATACTTCTTGATTTAAAATTTCATCAAAATCGGTCTAGTACTTTCGCCTGTAGAGGCGTCACACCCTCACCCCACCCACAGACAGACATTTTTTTAAAACCACTTTTTTGGCTTTCTTAAGCCCCAAAACGTGTATTTCGGTTAAAATCTAGATTTCGAAAATTTTCATGCACTCTTGCAACTTGAGGATTCACCTATTTGACACCCGGACTGTTTTACTGTCACGGGAATCATAGGGTACTGTGCAGCGCGTGATGAATAGCAGTGAAGTCATTTCTAATGCATGAAATCAATCATTTTTCTAAAAACCTAAACTATGATAATTAGGTATTGCAAAGACACTTACACAGGTTGATTATAAATTCAGGGCCAGTTGACTTGATTATTTATTATTGGCGATAGAAAAAAAGTATATACAAATGTTATACAGTTTACGGCGACGAGTATTTTGGGAATACAAAACAAAATTGTCGACTTCCGGTTTATGCGAAAGCGACCATATCTTCATTTTTTAAATAGAACACCTTGTATTTTTAGGCTAACTCGATTGTACGATAAATTCTGTTTAAAAAAACTATATTACCACTGTGGACTTAAAGCTAATAATACACCACATATTTTAATTTAAAGCAACGTACGTAACCATAATGTTAATGATTATAAATCAAGAGATTTTAAAAGGGCGTTAGTAAGAAAATGATAAAAGCAATAAACAAACGTGCAATTCATGTTAGTTGGACATGAGTTGTTAATTATATTTTAAGAATCTCCAACTAAAAAATCCATAGTAGTTAGTCAGGAGACCTAGGTTGACAGCTAAAAGCGCCTTGATTAGCAATCAATTGCAATCATTACCATTGGTTACATACGTTACTTGAGATCAAAATATCTCACATGTTATTAACTTTAGGCCCACGGTTGTGTTATAGTTTCTTAAACAGAATTTATCATAAAATTTTATTACGGAATTAGCCTAAAAAATACAGAATGTTCCATTTAAGAAAGTAAAAGTATAGTCGCTCACGCTTAAACCAGAAGTCGGCGATTTTGTTGTGTATGCCCAAAATACTCGTCGCTATGAACTGTATAACTTTTATTTAAATAGTTTTTTTCTACCGCCGATAATAAATGAGCAAATCAACCTAAACCATATTATTTAGTCCATATCCACACCGAAAAATCTTGCTCGCTTTTTGAATACCTGAATTATAACAGCAGTGCAAGAATGCCAGAAATGCAAGCAAATGCAAGAAATCTTGTCATTCTTGCACTTTTCTTTCTTGTCTTGTCTTGTCTTGCAATTCTAATTATAAATCTTGTGTTGCTCTTGTCTTGCGTTTTGCGCAAGAGCAAGACAAGAACAAGAAAAATGCAAGACTCTCGTGAAATACTGGTATGTTAGACCGGTGAATAGCGCTAGTAAGCTAAGCTGTACGCTGAAAGCTTGCACTATGTTACTGTTATGAGCTTAAAAGCGAGAAATTTTGGCGTCCCGCTAGCTTTTCCAAGTAATGCGGAACAGGAGCTTGGAAATCGGGACTATCTGCTAAAATCGGAACGTATGGAATAATTCATAAATTTAACGATTATTACGTTTCGTTTTTTTGTTCTCATCTAAATCTAATTTCGAAAGTGATAAAAATAACAAACGAAATTAAAAATGTTAACACGTAAAACGTTCGCTTAAATATTATATTCAAAAGCATATTAACAAACAGAGATTGGAAGATATTTACAGATTATCCTAAAAATGTCCACGGACATCTAGGCGGAGTCCTTTAAACTTTATGTGTAGGCGAGAAATCTAATCGTAATAGTTGCTCTTGTTCGTAGAATTTTTTGTTTGCACGATTCTCTTTATAAATTCACCTTTAATAGTTCCTTATAAATCTAACTTGTTTTCTTGAATGTTTGAAGAGATAAAAACGACAACTTTATCAAATAAGTTAAATACTTGTTTGAAAATGTTTGGGCGCCATAAAAGTTCTCCGGGTTGTTAAACAAGTTTGTCATCTTTTTGGAATGTCATTATTTTTTAAGAGGATTTTTGCATACCTTCGTAACTGGTTCTTTAATCAGGTTAATTATAAAGACGATAAGTTTG
The DNA here is from genome assembly GCA_958336395.1 of Ctenicera cuprea. NCBI lineage: Eukaryota > Metazoa > Arthropoda > Insecta > Coleoptera > Elateridae > Ctenicera > Ctenicera cuprea. Next base: position 48,367,726 of record OY284488.1, read on the forward strand.
CATTAGCATTTCTGTCGGCAATTTCCTTTTCACTGCCACCATGCTTGGAGGCTGCTCGAAATTACAAGAGCACAAATATAGCTGCATTCCATAATCAAGTTAAAATAAGTGACACTGAATATCAATTTATACTATCTCTTGCCTGAAGATTAATTCACTTATTTCTTGTACCAATTATCCTCAAAATATTTTGTAGAACAAAAAATACACAAGTCAACCGACAAGGGCGAAAACATAAAAGCGAACAAAGCGTGTAGCTTCTTTTCTTCAAACAAACATAAATTTACACCTGCTTGTGTGACCAACAGCGCTTTGCTTTCAACATGAAAATTTTAATAACATCCTCGCTTTAGCCTCACCTTCCGTTCCCAATGATTAAATACTTACAAATTGTACGCGTCGCTTGGCTACAAAGCCAGAACGTTTCTCAGAAAGCAATTGAATACAAGTAATTATTCGAAAGAATGTTACAAGCAGCCTTTTCAAAAACCCATTTCAAAATATTTCGAATAAATACAGCCGCAACATTCTTATGTGCAAAATCTTCTTGAAGCGGATTACTCGCTTTCAATGAAGTGTAAAATTTTTGCTTTGTTAACTTGAGCTACACAATTATTCGGGAAAAAATGTGGACGGCTTTCCGACAAATAAGAGATAAGAGCAACACAAAGAGGGGAACTGTAGCAGATAATATCAGTCTATGAAATTCTCAGGTGAATGAAATTGATGAAACTAGGTCATATAAGGTCATAAAAATTATTACTAATAGGAATATTAAGGTAAGATTTATGTGATACCCATTACCCACTTTATCTTAATTAAATTTATCATTGTTTTTAGAATTTAAAATGTCTTTTATAGTTCAGCTATATATCATTCAAGCGATTATATGGCATTAATTATAGGTAAATTACTATCTGATTCAGGAACAAAAAAATGGACAAAGAACTTCACCTGCGAGCTTTTACATATCTGTTTTATAAGTTTGTTTTTTTTTAAATTAGTATTATTTGCCATAAACATAATATTCTAATCTCACAGTTACTAAAAGATCAGAATACTCGTAACGTTAGACACTTGCAACGTTATGTGACAAGTAGTGATTTAGCGCTTGTCTACCGCGTAGACTCAAGAGGCCTATAAGAATACAAGTAGATGCTTTTCACAAAGTAAAGGCAAAATAAGCCTTTTTAATTTTCGAGATTTAAAAGTGATTTGAATAAGATTTTTGGCTCTTTTTCGGTTGTTTTACATCCTTTTTTGGTAATTTTCAACCATTATTTCGTGTGCCAATTGGCCTGGTCCAGCAGTAAAAAGCCATTTTGGGTGTCTAAAAACAAGGGATTTTAAAGGATTTTTGGTCGTTTTTCAACCATTTTTTCGTGTGCCCAATTTTTGGTGGTCTATAGATCTTTGGATACTTTTGGGGTGTTTCAAAAACAAGGGATTTTAAAGGCCCTTTTTTGGTCGTTACATATCCTTTTTTGATCGTTTTTCAGTGATTTTTGGATGTGCCAAATGTCCTGGTCAAGAAGTAAAAAGCCATTTTGGGTGTCTCAAAACAAGGGATTTTGTAAGGTTTTTTGGGTGCTTTTGAGGTAATTTTGCTTGATTTTGGGTGATTTTCAACCATTTTTTCGTGTGCCCAATTCTTGGTGGTCTATAGATCGTTAGGCACTTTTGGGTTGTCTAATAATTGCGATATTTTTTAAAGGATTTCGGGCCCTTTTTTGATCGTTTCATATCCTTGTTTGGTCGTTTTTCAACGATATTTCCATGTGCCAAATGCCCTAGTCCAGAAGTAACATTTTATATACTACTAAAATCTATAATGCAAAGTTCGGTCGTTCATTTCTAATATTTAAAAAATATTATTCATAAAATTAGAAGAAGGGCTGTAAATTTAAAATACAAATTAAAAAATTAACATCTGTATGTACTAAGCCCATGAAATTTAATATTTTCTAGCTGATCCCATAGGCGACGCCCCACGCATCTGCGCTTGCGGAGTTTGGTTTGGTAATGAGAGGTAGCGAGCATGATACAATAAATACAGATAGATTCATTGTATCATGGCAGCGGGTATAGATCGTGGGGCCCGTCGTCGCCTAAAGTTGAGACAGCTCCAGATTTAATATATAGATTATAATTATTTACAAGCTGAAATAGTACCGAATGCAATAACGCTGAAAATAAAATTATGGAATGCAACTATAGTTAGGTAAATGGAACAATTGTTTTTTGTAATCTGATTTGGGTAATGTTTTCCTTGGAAAAATATAACGTTTTAGGACTTCTCCAATCTAGCATAGAACTCGAAGAAACGACAGTATTGTTTAAAAAAATTCATTCTCTATGGTCCCTGCTTTTTCGCAATTTCCGTTTCGATGCTATTGACAATTCATTATCAGAATTTCAATTTACATTTGCTTTTATTGTTATAAAATAAACTTGGAACTTTTTGCCACTGTGCACTCATTAAGTGCATGTGTTACAGCTCGAAATAGCTTATTTAATAATTTTTAAAAGATTATGCTGAAACAAGAGCTGGAGCGTAGTCCACGGGTTCTACTTGTTTAATTTAAATGAAACAGTTATTTCGAATCTCCCAATATGTAATAAATCTTAATGTGTTTACATAAACGGAACCATTTGGTTTCGTTTCTTCAATTTGCTCATAGTTGGACGGTAAGCGTAGATAAATGTCAGTTAAAGATGAAATATTTTTACATTAAACAGAAATGTAAATTACCAATACATCTTCTTTAAAAAGGTATTTCGTAAAATGCTGACACGTTCATTAAATAAATTAACTATAATCCATACTTCTGGTAATATTATTTCTTACCTGTAATAAAGAAACGAAAATGTATATAACTGTTTATTTGTTCCGACGTCGACCTTTATAGTTATTTGAAACGTTTAGTCTAAACAGTACAAAGCGTTTCTGTCTTGTCGGAAGGCACATTTTATAGCAACTTAAGAGTTTATCGTTACTAAACCATAAATAACAAAATTATAGCAACAGCAGTGGCAGTAATTGTAAATAATTGCCGTAGACAATCAATAAACTGAGTGAAGTTGCAAGAGGTATTACAGGCAATAGTATTATGGCGACAAATGTTGTCGAGGAGCAAGATCCCGTTAGATGCAGTTAGGGATTTAATATATAAATGAAACCACTTTTGGAACAGTATTTTGTTTTAATTTTCAAAAGTTTTGAAAGTCATTACTATCGTTTTTTGACAAAGAGGCGCAAATGTCTAAATTTGCAAAACGTTGCCAGTTTTAACCGTGGATAGCAGCTTGAAGTGTATTTTCCGCAGACATCTTTGGTGTACCTACCTCCACATTTCAAATTTCGGTTCTGGATGAATGAAGGAACACGACGAACTAATATTTCTTGAGCCCCAGTACATGTTTTTTGGTTAAAAGCTGAAAACTTCAAATTTTCATGAAATTAATACTTTTCTGTACGGCAAAGTAAAAACTTTCAACATTGTTGTAAACTAGGATATATTTCCTCGATGTAACAAAGCTGTGAAATAATTAAGAAATATCTCTGTAATGTGAGGTAGTAATTTGTGTTATATACCATTGTTATGGTTATAATTACTTATCTAATTTAAAAACAAATAATTTCTCTTGATCTTGCGGTAAGATTCTTCTTTGATCCTCCACTTGAAACCCAAAGTCGGTCTGTAATTACCACTACCACTGCTATTATATTCAAAATAAGAATAAAATATTTTTCCAAACTGGCTTCGTGTAAAACGAGTTCTCCGTGTGAATGCTGTTACTGTTGATTATGTTGTTCATATATTTACAACTTATTTCACACTTTAGTGCGAAGAGTTCATTAAAATGCTTTCGACACAGGCTGTGAATTGCGTAAAATGTAACAATAATATTTTAATTGGAGTCAAAAATTGGTTGGGAGGTCTGTATGTACTAAAAAAGAACTAAAACATTTGTTTTCGAACACAAATTGATGTGTGTACAAACTGCTGCCAAATTATCGCTTTTTTAAGTTGAAGGAAGCGTTTTAATGTGCAATTCAAACAAATTTCCAAGGGTAGTGGTCTCTTCGTTACCTCTTAGCATTGGCGCTAATCAGCAGCGACAAAATGGGTGCGTTTTATTAAATATAATAAATAATTTTGTAGAGGCTCAATTATTGTAATTTCCCTATTAAACTTTTTGTTGTGGGCAATTTTCGTGGTTTTATGATTAAGCCACGTCAGAGTAAATTGCAAAACTATTAAAGATTTAATTGTGGCGCCAACCTTTATAAATCAGAATAAACACCCAAGATAAGTATTGTTAACTCTGTGATTTATCTAAAGAAAAATGATTTATATTTTGAATTAATAGCTTGTTTATTGCAGCTTCCAAATAAGGACCGATAAGAGTGCATACTAATGATATGATTAGTTGTATTGCATCGCTCCTTATTAAGATCGAGTACCCATTGTGTAAGATTTGCGTGTACTGTGATTAATGCGTTTTTAATCAGTTTTTCATTAATTCCAAATGTCACTCAGTTAGACATTATCCGTGCTTGTTTTTAGTGTTTCAATTACTTGTGTAGGTGATTTGTGTTTTCTGAACATTTACAATCGTCTTTCATTTTCTGGACAAGTTGGCATTTTAGTATTACACTAGGTTTTATTAAGACCTCCGCTACGCTACTAGGCAATGTAGTAGGATTTATTTAAATTTCCACTACACTAAAATTGTACGTTTATCGTAGAAAAATTAAAAAAAATAGGAATATATTTAAATACTTACAGCGCTATTATTGATATCGTACCAGTATAACATCAACTTTTTTCTTTTTCGGCATTTCCGTATACAATTTTTGGGCGAGTGTAATATATTCGAAAGTCGGCGCCAGGTTTCGACAATCGAAAATGTATTGCTTGGCTCTACAGGTAAGCGCATATTTTCGAATGCCTCTTATAGAACGAAGATATATTTTATTGAACAACGATGATCCAGATAAAGACGGAGCTATTGGGGTGTGCTCTTTGTAGGAGTGATGTATTAAGGCAGGTCGATACCTTTTTAAAACGTCATTGTGTGGACGATTATAATATATGTATATTGTAATGTGATGTTTCGGTTCATAAAAATCTTGTTTATTTTAATTTATAACAAATTTGTAATTGGCACAAATAGCACGCGTGTTATAATACCTAATTGGATATATTTATAAGTTGATATTTTTTAGTTTAATTAACATCTTTTGATAGTGATAATTGCAATAACTCGACGTTTGTATTATTTCCAATTTTAGTGAGTTTTAATTGGGTTGGTTGTAAACAGTTTTAATTGGATTTTTTAATAGGTGCTTAAAAGCGATTTCTAATTTCATATTTCAAAAGTATTAATCTTGGAAACTGGACTAATTTCAGTTTATACAATTTCATTGATTGCAGCTAATTTTGGTACTAATTATTGGTAACTTTCTGGATTACAGAAAAATGTTGAAAATATGGTAGGAGTTTCTCTATATGTAGAATGTTTTAAATTTGTAATTTAGCCTCATTTTCATTTTACACCTAAAGACTTTCTCTTAATCAATAAATAAATAAATTATTGAAGACGTGTAGAGATAAAAAAGTTCATTATACTTTATAAATATCAACTGTTTATGGTATTTAATTAAATATAATTAATAACAAATCGGTCTAATTATCGTGAAATTTATTTGTTCCTATAGCAATAATTTTGTATGGTTGTCCAAACGACAAACATTTGTTCACCCGGTATGAACAAAAATAAAATTTGATTATAACAGCTAGGCTTCCGGGTTGGAGCCGCGTCATCGGTGCATGAACTGCCGACGTTTCGTCCTCGGTTCCACGGGACATCTTCAGGGCTGTGGTCACTTTGGGATCTGGAACACAACTGTTGTGTTCCAGATCCCAAAGTGACCACAGCCCTGAAGATGTCCCGTGGAACCGAGGACGAAACGTCGGCAGTTCATGCACCGATGACGCGGCTCCAACCCGGAAGCCTAGCTGTTATTAACAACGGCCGCGGAAGCCTGCAACTTAGAAAATTTGATTATGTTAGGTATTGACTTTTGAACTCCAAACGTAATAGTGTGATACTACCGCCTTTATAATATTACAAATTTACGTGTTTCTAAAATGAGCAACTTAATTTGTAAAGGAAATTTTCCATAGAAAATTAAGAATTTTTTCTAATAAACTGTTGTTCGCAGTTTTATCTTTTCTGATATACACTGACGGTGTTTAAATTTATGTATTAAATCCCTGACTCTCCCACGATAACACGACGACTAACTCTTTCATCTGGACAAAATTTTATCACCATAACACCTTATATCTTCACTCAGTTTATTGATTGTTTTCAGCTAATGCTTATGTTGCAGTCACTACTGTTGGTATAATTTGATCATTTATGGCTTACATTAATTTTGGCGGGTCGAAAAAATAAACTGTGATACTTATTCTAATGAAAGTTTTTACTTTAACGCCTTATTACTCAAAAACGAGTTCACACGATTTCCCTGTAAATTTTGTAGGCGCATAGAGAGAGGGATAGGCGATTGGTTTGGTGCTAATTTTTCTGTGACGCCTTATATGAATTTTTTAGAATCGTAAATTTAGTTATTTGCGTGTTGGAGAGCTACTGCGGAGGTAAGACAATGAACCCGCTTTTCGTTGCCTAATGCGCGCGAGTTTCTCACCCCCCAATCCTATTCCAGAATTGAGATACCAATCGACTTTTTGCTAATTTAGAATCTCGAAAGCATTCGCCTAGCACAAGATGCGTATCTACATGTGCGTTGGGGTAATTTGGAATGATGCGAGTACAAGCGCATAATATTTTTAAAAACCAAAGAACTCCGAAAGACAACCACCAGCAATTTGCAGTCAATAACCGTTTGACAAATTAACCTATTTTTTTGTTATTTAACTGAGAAAAAGCAGGGGTAATTATTTATTCGTGTGGCCGAACTAGAGGGCAGTTTTAAGCATGGGAAACACGTTTGCAAAGTAAACGTCAATTATCCCTAAAACAGTGCAGCTCACCACAAAAATACAAGAGTTATTTTTCTCTATATCGAATGTAAAATTAAAAAATATGAAAATGTTTGCATTTAGTCAGTGTCGTAACCTACTTTGTTTAAAATGGGTGGCTGACCCACCCTGCAACTACGCCACTGGTGCACGTATTGCAAAAACTTTGTGCAAGCGCCCACAAATTTGTATCTCAATAGGTTGCACCGTTTCCAAATTATTGGTAAAAGATCTATTTTTAAGGCTGCGGGCAATAATTTATTCTGTGATTTTTTTTAATTTTACACGTAGAATTTAGTGTATAAAAGTACGATACATAATTTAGAAACACCTTCTATAGTTATTCACTTATTATATAATAAGTTAAATACATACGTACGCTTTAATTTAAAAATAGGTTAGAAGAATTAACATAGGTGGCTTTTTATTGCTTTGTGGGTGCGTGTGTAGAAAGATTTCATGAAAAGTGAAATTCTCAGGGTCAAATTGATGCAAGAAAAGCCAAAAAGATCAAAATTTCTGCAAGCCATTAACCCTATAATCTAACAATACGTCTTGTAGCCGCACCACGGCATGTAATTAAGTCACAAAACCAGCCCACTGAAGCACGAGAATGCCTTATAAAGACAATAACTATGCTCACATCAAAAAATGCAGGTATAAAATGTAATGGTTTCGCGTAGGAGTTGTGCCGTAGGCGTTGAATATTATAGGTGCGCATTGGCTGCAGGACGTATTGGATAGGGGAATGAGCGTGTGCATGATTTGCTCAGAAAAGGGAAGATTAGGTATTTCCGCTCTCTCCTTTATTAATTGCACCTGCTGTTTACTTAAAAAGACGCTACTCGGAAAATACACAATCGCGGAAATTCCACAAACTTGCTATGAACGCACTTAGTGGAAACTGGTATGACGAAGGTGATGGGTGAAGAAAGTTGATCTTGATTTCTGAGTGGAATTCCAACCCACGTCCTCTTGGTTACGATACGGTCAGGTTAATGTTCCATATTGTAAGTGAAATCCTAGACGGTTTTCTTTCCTAACCATTAAGTAAATTGTGTTATGTCATTTTGTAGTGTTTATTTTTGTGGGTATAATGGAGCCGGTTTCATCACCCATGCACTGGTTTTATATAATTTTGTCAAAGAAAATGTATCTTGGCTCTCGTAAAATTTAAATTTGAAGGTGTTTTGAAAAATGTTTGGGCTGATATTTTTTGTTAAACAAAATTAGCTTCATAATTTTAAAATTATCAGTCAGTACACAGTTGGTCCACAAATTTGTGCTAAGTAATACTCCACTTTTGAGTATGCCGCTATTGTTTGGTTACGAATTTTACGAAAAGGTTACCATTATTTTAGAAACGGAATTTTGAGAAATTATTAAAGAAATCTGACCTTAGAGCAAATCTAGTGCTTGTTTCTTGCCAAAACTTCCGGTATAGCGTCTAGCGCACAACCAGTTTATATTATGTATCTCTCTCTGAAGCTTCGTGAAAGATATTCCGTAGACCGTAGCATGGCGCAAGACTGAATTATACACTTATACAGAACACGCTACTGTTAAAACGAGACGGCCTCTGTCTGCTTCAGCACTTTTTACTTTCCTATACTTTCAGTGTAGGGAAGTATTGATTTCATGCAAACTTTTTAAATTGAGGTTTCGGGCATCCAGGAACCGAAAAAAGTGGTTTTTAAAAAATGTCTGTGGGTGTGTAGGTGTGTGTGCGCGCGCGCGGGCGCTCCATAACTCTCAAACGGGTGGTCCGATTTTGATGGGCTTTGGAATGTAGGGTATATCAAAAATTCAGGAAATAAGTTTTTAAAAATGAATCCGAAACCGGAAGCGGAAGTTAGACGTTTTTTTGGTACCATTGTTTCAGAGATGGAATTTTGGAAATCTGAATCGGAATCTGATACAAGACTTCAGGGCAAATTCAACGCTTTTTCAAACTTTCTAGCTTCAAAATGGCGGCCGCTGCCATTGTTTGAAAATTTTAACTTCAAAGCCTTATTACTCAAAAACGAGTAGTCAGATCGAGATCAAATTTGTTGTCGCAATAGCTCTATACGGACACAATGTTACTGTGCACACAATTTTTCAAAACGATTAAAATGATGAAGTAAAAATAGGTTAAAAATTTTGAAAATAATTTGCTCAAAAAATGGCCACGCTTTTTTTTAAATAGAGCTATAGATGAGCTACAATTTGGTTCGTGTCTCCATCCGCTTATTTCTCTGTGACTATTAGTTGATGGGATGATAAAAAAAAAATGTTGTTTAAGTTAAAGTGCTCACGAGTGATAGTAGAATAAAGTTAAAAACTTAATTTTAGGTAGAGCAAGATTTGGGGGGTTAATGTTTTTCCTCCCACCCGTTTTGTGGCTGATAAATTTTCTCTTTTGTCTTGGTTTCCTTTTAATCCCGATGAATCTTTTTTCTCAAAAATTATCTAAATTCATTTTTCTCACAAAAAATTAGAAAATTAATTACTACAGTACGGTCATGCAGCGCACCATACCTGCGGCAATGATGTCTCATGTGCGGTCGATTTGCCTAGAGTTGTAGGTGTACTGCGATCAGGGTTCGTAAATATCATGATATTTATATAAATATCAAATAATCGGATCTATATTGATATATATCCGATATGTATATCAAAATTGGGATATTTTATGTTTGTTTTTTTCTAATAAGATAACAACACATTTTTTTAGATTGATATATTTTTACATTTTTAAACAATTCATGACACAAATGTATATTTATGTAGAAAATTAAAAATTGTATTATGTTCGCTTGTTGAGACTCAACTGCCTATTGTAATTATTCATTAAATAGTATCTTTGATAATGAATGGGATATCATCATCGTCATCATGTGATGCTTCTTCGGTGTTTGAACTTCTTCCGGCGATATCCACTCTAGATTAGTTCGTTTTGCCGAGGGATTCTGATTTAGATACTTGAAAATAAATACCAAATTTCCCACTTTCTCGTTACCAAGACGATTTATCAACTGGCATTGGACAAATCCAAATGTAAAATATATTTCCAATCCTGCGTTTCCTGCTATGGCTATGTGTAGTTGCTCTTACAGACCTATGAACTGTTTCCGACCTGACTCGTGTATGGTTAAGCCTTTCCACTATGTCAAGAGAGCGGTTTTCTTTCTGCAGACTGCTGAGCCTTTTGCCTAAAAATCTGTGGTCCAACATATTCGAAGTATAGGCACAGAGTAAGGAGATTCACAAATCAGATTCATGGGATTTCCCAACTACCAACAAACCGAATGATTAGGGGGTTCCCGCACCATTCTCTCTATGTAGCGTAAACCAACACTGTTGTCACATCGATATTGAGTTTGTTGAAGAATCTGCAGCTTCTTTAAAATATGGATATATATGTCACGATATATATCCAGGAATAAATATCGTGATATATATCAATGATCAGATTCATATCAATTGATATATATCCCCAAACCATGACTGCAATGATTGAGGTCATTGTCGGTGGTTAAAACTTTGATGCTTTTGTAAATTTGAGTAACAATTCCTGATGTATAGGAAAGTCCAGGCGAAGTGCTTCGCTCATTTCTCTGTTCATAGTTAGCAACTGAAATAAATAAAAGATTCTTTATTAATTTAAGCTATTAGTTTTACACTATTTTAGTATTATTTAGTATGTTTAGTGGATGGCAATACGTAGAGTGAGTGTCTTTTCTTTTGCCAACTATGGTGAAAAAATTCAGTGCATCCTTAGGTCTTCACATTAGTCGCGCCAAAAATACAATTATACTACAGCAAAATCAAGGAAATTTAAGAAAACCTCAAGGAAACCCTACAAAATCTCGCGCAAATTAAAGGATATCTATTAATAAATAAGAAAGGCAAATCTTTATAAGGGTAAATATGGTGTACACAATTTATGGTCGTGATTTACCTCTCCGAATTTAATTATATTTTTAAAATGAATTTGAAATTTTTGGCAAGATAATTATTAACTTTAATAATACAGTTTAAATAGAACAGGTTGCTCGAATTTTGGCACCTACTAATTTTCATTTTTTCTTCCTATCACTGCCAAAACAACTTGGTTATACAAAAGATATATCTCGTCACCTCTGATACTAAATTTCTGTTATATATTTTCTCACGTTATGTGTTTATATTTGTTTACAACCAGCTAATGGAGTAGCAAATTTAAAGCCATTATAAATTTAGCAAAATTTGACCCACAATAAAAACCGCTGTTTAACAACCTCTTTTTCCTGTTTGGACTTTTATTTGCCGATACCAATTTTTACAGCACCAACATCTCGATTTCTTGCACTTCTAGGGATCTAAATTGAACTAAAAAATTAATTAGAAATTAAATATGCACATTTTAATATGTAGTAAATTCTAATTTACGACGAGTGCAAATGAATTCAACTCTACAAATTTATAACTGGCACTAAAACAACTTTTTGATTGCCATATTTAACGATTTTATGACCTGTTTTGAGTTAAACTGGTTGTATAATCAAAGGAATTAAGTAATTTAGACTACATATTTGTTTTTTTATGTTAAATTTTTAATTGATTCCGGATAGGTGAATATCCTACGTAAAATGCTGCACTTATCTCAGAGAATTGATAGGCCTTCCGAAACACTTTTTTTAAATAATTGCTGAACTGTCTATTAAAGGACTTGCTTTAATTGGTCCTCTATTTGTTTAATAGGCGAGAATAATAAAAATGGTTCAGATTCTAAAGAAAAACATGTAGAGGTAAAATAAATAGTTCGAAATTAGAATGTGTACGTAGCGAATCCATTCTGTGAAGTGTTCATTCAACCGTGCAAGAAGTGCGTACTTCCTTTCAGTGTTTAATTTTCTCGCGCCGCCTCCTCGAAGACGAAAGTCTCTCGTTTAAGCTGTCTGTAAATAACTGAATAATTATTCAAATACAACTTGTCAAATACGGAACGGGGGACGTTCTTTTCAATGTTTCATTCACAAGTAGGATTTTTTCGCAATCGCAATCAAATATCGGCAATGGTTTTAGGCAATTTACACCTACAACACTTTTTTACGAATAACCTTGGTTGGATGTTTTGGGTCGATGTCGTTAGCGTTTTATTTCATTTTAATGAGGAACTTATTTTCCAAATCTAATATTAACAGGTATCTAATTTGATATTTAGTATGTAATCAAAATACGGAGTGATTTTTTTTAGGATTGTAATTACAGTATTCCAACAAAAATTGACAGGAAAGTCGATGTTAATTACGCGACTGAACCAGAATTACGATTAAAATAGTTCATGAGCTTTTAAAATGTGTTTCTTATGGCGTAGTAAAACTAATTCAGTCTCTTATTTAGTCACCTATATCATTATGAATAATGTCTTTGATGATAATTTCTAAGAAACAACAACAAAGGGCACATAATGAAATTGTATACGCCTGCAAATAGTAGCTAATGGTGTGCATCGCTTGCATAGTAAATCCTGGTTGAGCTTCCGTGGAGCTATTCATTTCTATATATGTATTTTGTTTGTGGGCAACTGTTGGTATGGCCGTATAATATAACTGGAGACCTTATAAATAGCACCAGCAGCAGTAAACAGGCTCAGGTATATCCGTGTAGACATTAACAGGTGACAGCTGTCATGGAAAAGGACTGGCGCAAGCAGTCAAAGGCACGTGATGAGCAAAAAATGTTCTAGGCCGTTCCTTTGGGCCGGAATTAAATCAATTCGTCAACCTCTAAAATCAACAAAACCCAGTGGGAAAGTTTGTTGGTGTTGGTATTACTTCCGTTTACTTAAAGGTGTAAAAAAGACAATCTGAATTAAGTGACTACTAATAAAGACTAAGTCAGCGAAAAAAGCTAACTTGACTTGAAAGAAACTTGTCATCGTTCGGTTTCCAAACGTATCTAAATTAAACAAATATTAACAATTTCAAATAAATGTTGGTTAAAATTAAATGGCTTAATAAAATTAAATATTTTTAAAAATTATTTGTCTGGATGAAAACATACAGGTGTAAACTGTTTAAATGTTTTAAGGAATTTTATATAACCGCCAACTATTGTTTAGAGAATTCTATGGTTTCCATAGATATCCACGAAATTAAAATACATTTTCCGGACAATTTCTCTTATTTTAGGTATATAGGTTTCGGTATTTTAGTTTTGTTTTCGAATTTGGAACGTTTTCAAAGTTTGTGAAATTTTCCTTTGGAATTTTCAGGAAATTATACAAAAGAAATATCGGATTTCCACTTTTATAGACATTTTTTATAGCATTAAAAAAATGAGAAAATTTTTTAAAGAATGTAGCTAATAGTTTTCTCTGATTTCCACATATAGTCATGAAATTCAGAAAATTTCTAAAACTCTTCAGGAATTGCCTAAGATTCCAAGATTGCTGAATTTGGTCTTTTGGAATTGCAGGAGAATATGCAAAAGAAACTATTCGAATTCCACGAAACAGATATGTTTTATAGTATTTAAAATATGAGAAAAATTTTCAAAGAATTTAGTTTTCTCCGATTTTGAGTAAGAGTCATGAAATTCCAAGGTTTCAAGAAATTTCTATAACACTTCAGGAATTATCTAAGATTCTCAGAAATTTTTACAAAATTTTGAAGCATTTCGTTGATTTTGTTTTGAGTGAAAAATTGTGAATAATTTTCAGGGATTTGATGTAACCGTTGACTATTTTAGAGCAGTCAATGGTTTGCATACATATCCACGAACTTAAAGTACCTATTACTGAAATTTACTCTTATTTTATGAAATTGTCAAACATTTTCATGAATTTGTAATTTTTTTTTAATTTCAGGGATTTTCACGAAATTAGAAGGTATTCATAGATTGCTGAACTTGTCTTTAAGAATTTCAGGAAATTAATTTGACTTGTCATCGTTTGGTTTCTAATCATCTGTAAAATCAGCAAATATTAACAATTTCAAATAAACGGTTTCTGTGGCTTATAATAAAAATGACTATTTTTTATTTATTCATGTGGATGAAAACTTGCAGGTGTAATGTGTTCACAAAATTATTCAGTTGTAAAATAGAGCTGTTGCCCGTAATAAAAAAAAACATCTTCAAGGTCGTTATTTTAAATAACGTGGCTGTAATGCCGACATGCATGCAGTGTTCAATTAAACTGAAAATAAGGATATACCATGAACGCCTTGTCTACAGCAAATTTTAAATTAGATTTGCTTCTGTTTTAATAAAAGGATGTGGTTGCAAAAAATATTAATCTCGTTTTTTGTTTAATTTAAGTTTTTGCTTTGTTTACAATTTATATTAATCTTAAAGTACGCTGTAATGAAGACTTGAGATCTCAACTCGTAACTGAAAACAAACAAGCAAAAATATTTTACCTTACATTCATAAAGTTATTGAGCCGAAGAACTTGAAGTTTACGTTATTGGCTGTTAGCCAAAATTTTTGGTTAGAATTTCATGGTTGGTAGAGCTTAACTTTTGCTCTAACAGGAGTGGACGTGTTTCTGACACCGTTTGCAGCAATTATTTTTATTTTTTAAAAATTCCATTTTTCCGTCTCTGCAAGCAGATAACTTAAATTATAGAGATGTCAGAGTTAATTTGAAAATGAGCCGGAATTTGCGGCGACTGATCGGCACCAAAAAACAGCTCCAATTTTAAATGTGGATCGATAACTACCTACCTACACACATGAGATTTATATCTTCTATCAAAAATTATAGATAGCTACAAATTGGTAAATGCTTCTAAACTTTTTGTTGGGTGGATATCTGTAAAGGTAACAGAAAATTGTATGATATCGGCGTTATCGCTGACAGTAATTCCACGAAAACATGAGCATGGAGTTTTTACTACATTTGGAGATTTCAATTCTACGTCACGCTACAAAACTAACAATTTTTTTTTAAGAATTAAAATTTTTTCCTGTTTTATTTATTAAGCCAAAGGAAATTAGTTTTTATTAGCAACTTGTTATCTTCGCCCACTTGTAGTAGGTCAAATCAATTTCTTCCTCCTGAAATCCTGAAAATATTCAAAGAACTAAAAAACTATTTTGTAATTAAGATTTTCTTAAAAAGGCGATTTTTTTTGGAAATGTTTGTTAGCATGTTCAATGCCATGATGATTACTTTGTTTTGTAAAAATGGACATTCAATATGCTATAAAAGTATGCCATAATTGCTCAAGGCAGTTGTGTAGACAACTTTTTGTGACACCACCTTTTGCAGGTATTGCAAACAGCGTTGTTTTCAAAACAGTGCTAAAAACCAAACAAATTTGTTTTTAATGACGTAAAATGACCTCTTTTTTATTTTGACAAACAACAAGCCACGCCAATATTATTTATACAGGCCAACTGTTGCCTGTAAATTTCTAGACTGTAATTTTCCAATCGTAATGGCTCATTTATGTTGTAATTTATAATGATTCACATCAAACAAGGATTTTGTCCGGTGTTTTAGAACTTCCGCGTACGCAACGTTTGCATTTGAAATTATTCCGAGAAACATTGAGGCGTTCTCTGTACAAGTTTTTAAGTGGTACAAAAAGGCCGCGCTTGCGGCTTCGGCATGCCAAAAAAATGAAGTTAATTTAGTTGCACTCCAACATGTGCCAAGTGGAGCAGCATCCGCGCGGTCTTCCGTAATTCATGACATCCATCTCCTAACACTTATCTTTAGGAGACACGAATATTTGAAATTTTTGTTATTCTTCCTC
The DNA here is from genome assembly GCA_958336395.1 of Ctenicera cuprea. NCBI lineage: Eukaryota > Metazoa > Arthropoda > Insecta > Coleoptera > Elateridae > Ctenicera > Ctenicera cuprea. The sequence goes on from OY284488.1 coordinate 48,383,513, forward strand.
AAAATTCATGAAGGACGTATATCAATTTGTGAATATTTTAACAATAATGAATGTACGTCTACAGGCGCCGTTAAAAGAATGCAGTCGCATAATTTAAATCTTAGCGTCTGTTTTATGTACTGTGAGAAACACAAAAATCTTTTATATATATGTTTAAATTTGTCGTTGGCTCATTAATTATGAATACCGAAGGGGAAATATGAGATGTAGATATTAAATCTCTTCTAAGCTAATTATACTCTGTTAGTCGAGAATTATATGTGATTTCTTTATACTTCACGGTTGCACGAAGCATAATTTTCCAAATGATTCATATCCTATGGAAACCTTCGAAAGGTTTAATTTTTAAAATTGATCCGTAAATAATTGAAACTTTGCGTGCTGCAATTCTTCTCGAATGTGGTTTTTAAATCCAACTTTTTGTTTAAAAATGTGGTCTCTAATGGTTACATCATACGAACCTTCTTTTTGATTTACTTTGTTAAAAGAGCGACAGAATTGTATGAAATGGGATTGAAATCTGGGAAGGGTCTGAAAGTTGGCGCTTTATATTAGATATTTTTGCCGTTTTTCATTGCTAAATAGTTCCAGGTAATACACATTATTTTATTATCTCGTATTACTTTCACCATTTGTATTTTTCTAGTTTTAAACATAAATTGTGCCAAAAAAGCCGAGAATTTTTCTCTGATTTTCAAAAATAGTCATAAGAAATTCCAAGATCTCAGAAAATTACAAAACTTTTCAGGAATTATCGGAGATTTCTAGAAATTTTTACGTGATTTTAGAGGATTCTATTAATGTCTTTTTGCATGAATAATTGTCAATAATTTTAAGAAACGTTAAAAAATTGTCAACTATTTTTAGAAAAAGTCAATGGTTTTTATAGATATGAATCTATGGAATGAAAGTACCTACTTATTACGGAGATTTTCGAAAACTAAGATTAACTAAGTTAACTGCTAGCTGTTAGATGTTGGCTGTTAGCTGTTAGTTGTTAGCTGTTAGCTGTTAGCTGTTAGCTGTGAGCAGTTAGGTGTTAGCTGTTAGCTGTTAGGTGTTAGCTGTTAACTGTTAGGTGTTAACTGTTAGCTGTTAGCTGTTAACTGTTAGATGTTAGCTGTTAGCTGTTAGCACGAAGCATAATTTTCCAAATGATTCATATCCTATGGAAACCTTCGAAAGGTTTAATTTTTAAAATTGATCCGTAAATAATTGAAACTTTGCGTGCTGAATTCTTCTCGAATGTGGTTTTTAAATCCAACTTTTTGTTTAAAAATGTGGTCTCTAATGGTTACATCATACGAACCTTCTTTTTGATTTATTTTGTTAAAAGAGCGACAGAATTGTATGAAATCGGATTGAAATCTGGGAAGGGTCTGAAAGTTGGCCTTTTATTTTAGATATTTTTGCCGTTTTTCATTGCTAAATAGTTCCAGGCAATACACATTATTTTATTATCTCGTATTACTTTCACCATTTGTATTTTTCTAGTTTTAAACATAAGTTGTGCCAAAAAAGCCGAGAAATTTTCTCTGATTTTTAAAAATAGTCATAAAAAATTCCAAGAAATCAGAAAATTACAAAACTTTTCAGGAATTATCGGAGATTTCTAGAAATTTTTACGTGATTTTAGAGGATTCTATTAATGTCTTTTTGCATGAATAATTGTCAATAATTTTAAGAAACGTTAAAAAATTGTCAACTATTTTTAGAAAAAGTCAATGGTTTTTATAGATATGAATCTATGGAATGAAAGTACCTACTTATTACGGAGATTTTCGAAAACTAAGATTAACTAAGTTAACTGCTAGCTGTTAGATGTTGGCTGTTAGCTGTTAGCTGTTAGCTGTTAGCTGTGAGCAGTTAGGTGTTAGCTGTTAGCTGTTAGGTGTTAGCTGTTAGCTGTTAACTGTTAGGTGTTAACTGTTAGCTGTTAGCTGTTAGCTGTTAACTGTTAGATGTTAGCTGTTAGCTGTTAGCTGTTAGCTGTTAGCTGTTAGCTGTTAGCTATTAGCTGTTAGCTGTCAGCTGTCAGCTGTTAGCTGTCAGCTGTTAGCTGTTAGCTGGTAGCTGTTAGCTGTTAGCTGTTAGCTGTCAGCTGTTAGCTGCTAGATGTTAGCTGTTAGATGTTAACTGTTAACTGTTAGCTGTTAACTGTTAACTGTCAAACATTTACAGATATCTATATGATATTCAACAAATTAGAAAAATTTTCAAAGAATTCACTAAAAATTTGTCTCTCATTTTCAGAAATAGTCATGAAATTCCAAGTTTTCAGAAAATTACTGAAAGTCTTCAGGAGTTGCCTGTGATTCTCAGAAATTAATTCAAAATGTTCTAGCAGTTTATTGATTTCATTCAGAGTCAAAATGTTTGAAGAATTTTATGTAACCGTTTACTATTTTTAGAGAATTCTATGGTTTTCAGAGATATCCAAGAAATTATAGTACACATTCCGAAAAGATTCTTTTAACTTTTGAAATTGTCAAAAATTTTTAAGCATGCGGTATTTTATAAAAATATACTAACTTTTTTACAAAATTGGAACGTTTCCCAATATTGCTGAAATATGTCTTTCGGAATTTCAGAAATTATGTAAAAGAAATTATCGGAATTCCTCAAAACACACATTTTTTTAGTATCAAAAGATGAAAAAAATTTTCAAAGAATTTAGTAAATATTTTTTTTCTATTTTCATTAATAGACATGAAATTCTAAGGTTTCAGAAAACTTCTAAAATTGTTCAGGAATTTCGCAAGATTACAAAAAAATTTACGAAACTTTGAAGCATTGCATTGATTTCGTTTTGAGTGACAAATTGTAAATAATTTTTAGGAATTTGATGTTACCGTCAACCATTTTCAGATCAGTCAATGATTTTCATACATACAGACAAGATTGCTGAAATTTATCCTTGAGAATTAAAAAAAAGTGTCTGATTTTCGCAAAATGTTGTGAGGTATTCAAAAAAGAGAAATATTTGGAAAAAGTCAGTAAATCTTTTTCTTTGATTTCCAGAAATAGTCATGAAAATCAAATTTTCAGAATATTTCTAAAACTCTTCAGGAATTGTCTAAAATTTCCAGAAAATTCTACGAAATTGAAGCATTTTGTTGATGTAATTTTTAGTGAAAAATTGTCAACAATTTTCAGGAATTTGATGTAACCAACTATTACCAAGAGCAGTCACTGATTATCATACACATCCACGACATTAAAGTGCCTATTACTGAGTTTTTCTCCTATTTTATGAAATGTTCAAACATTTTCATGAGTTTAATATTTTATAAAAAAACACCAGAGATTTTCACGAAATTTTCAATAAATCCGTTTCTCTGATTTCCAGAACTAGTTATGAAATTCCAGGGTTTTAGAACTCTAGCAATTGCCTAAGATTGCTAGAAATATAAGAATTTTTAATGCACTGTTTTCAGAGAGTTCTGTGACTTTCATAGATGCTTTATACCGATATCTAAATTTTACTTTCGCATTTTCTTGTTTGCAATATTGTCGGAGTATTTTAAAATCTTAACACGAGTATTTTGAAGACATGCATTTTTCTCATAATTAATTTCCGGTAGCGGTTTTATAGGCAATGTCAAGTTAAAAAAAAGTATTTGAAATTAAGTGGTAGCCATTTTACATCAATTTACGATGATTTTCTGCGTTTACTGTCAAATAAAGCAAAACTCATTAAAGTTTTCCTTTGTTTTCTCTTTTAGTATCATCATGCGCCTATGTGATTTACAATGCACAATGTAAGCTAATAGCTGAAGGGAAGCAATAAAAGTACAACAATAATTAAAAACAGATGTATATTACGTCTCACACTATAATATACCTCCTTTAATAATGAGATGGGAGGTAACGAAATATATCAAAACATGTTATCTCTAATGAGCTATCAAAATTTTAAAAGAAGTTTAATGTACAGTAATTTAATATTCGCAACACCGTCTCTTCTACGGTTTCGCCGACCTTTTATGGAAGGACACGCTTGTCTACTCGCTCATCGTCGGGAAATATGGAAAAATGCAATAGACGGTGCTTTAGCGTTTCGTAATTAATTAAACATGAATTTTACAACAGGCTCTACAATTCATTTATTTTTTTTTGTATACGGGACCTTCACGCTTCTGAAGAATTTTTTAACTAGTGTGTGCATATCTTTTTATATTACAAACACATGCAATTTGTTTGCGTTCCCGGAGGTAAATTAAAGAAGGTGTTATAATGAAATTTGGTTTGTTTTATTTCCATTATAAGCTTAATAAGAATAGGTTTTTCCGTTTAAATGAGGTGCTATTTTTTTTAAACTGTAAGTACTTCTTGACGTTAATATCTTTTTTCTTATATTTTTTGTTTTATTACCTCTGGGATTTTTTGACTTAGCTTTAATTCAAAATTTCTAGTTTTAAAATGTACGTAGTTATAACAGAATATATTTTATTCTATAATTTGTATATAGAGGATGTTTCATAACCTGAGTGCCGTACTTTTAGGATCGATTGAGAACCTGAAAACAACGAAAAAATTGTAACAGATGTAACAGTTTAATCAATTTTCTGTCAACTTTTTCATTAGTTGCGCTAGCATTTTAAAATGTTATATCTAAGGATTACTCATTTTACTATTTATACTAATGTTTAGTTGAATAAGTGCACCATATGAGACCATATAGGGGTCACGTAATTTATATTCTTTGAAATATTTTAGATCTTGTAATTTTCGAACTTCTGGTTATACAACCGCATTTTCCACACATAAATTCACAAAAAAAGGAACTATTCTTCAAAGCTGCTCAATCTAACATTTATTAAATAATTTAATTTTTCTGATTAATCAGGTTGCCATGAAGATCTGAGCGCGCTTGAAGATGCGAAAATAGGTTCTACAAACTTTAAGGATAAGTTCTTCACATCAACGCAATACAAAATAATCCGCTAACGTTTCCTTACGGAGTTACAGCCCTCGAAAGTGACAAAAGTTTTAATTATTGAAACATTTTCTACTTCTGGAGGCTGTAACTCCGTAACTAAACGCTTTCTGACCTTCATTTTTAGGAACTGTTTTCATTGTTGTGATGTGTAGAACTTACCGTCCAAGTTTGGGATATCTTGAGAAAAAATACTTGCCCTTCATGGTAGCTTCATTTTTAACAAAAATTAAATTTCTTCGCAAAACTTTTTTGTGTATTATTATATGCACAAAAATTGTAAAGATCTGAAATATTTAGAAAAAAATAACTTCTCCTTCCGGTCCCATATTATACCTGCTGCACTTATTCACACAGAAGTAGAAATACTAAGCTAAATGAGTAATGCGTAGATATAGAATTTCAAAATTTTATGCAACTTTTGGGAAAGTTATAGCCAAAAATTGGTTAGACTGTTCCATCTGCAGGAGACTGTAACACCGTAGGGAAACCTTTCTGGGTCTATGCTTAATGAGAACTTTTCTTCATTGTTTTCAGATTCTGAATCCATCCTGAAAGTGCGTCCCCTATGTTATAAATTAGCCTGTATATTTTTAAAATATTGTTTTTAATTTTTTTTAAATCGCCAAATGTAAACTGAATTTTATGTGGTGACTGTTAAATTAAAATATAGGATTAAAATACACGTAAGTATTGCGAAACAAACGACCAAGCCGGTAATGGTGTTTAAAAATACATTGTAATTAAATGTAATTAACTGCTGAAATTTAGTAGGCGGTTGGTTTCAACAACAAATAAAATGAAATAAAATAACAAGCCATAATTTAGCTTAGACTAAACAATTTTAAGCGTAATTATAACGATTGATTGCTTAGTAAATTACGTGCGTTTATTCTGTATTAATGTGCAATTAAATTAATATTAAATAATTTAGGTTAGTAAAATGGAAGAAAAAATACAAATTACAAAGTAACTTCAAACTGTTTTTCGCATTAGCATGTAATGATCTTTTCCTGCTCTTAAAATCCGCTCTTTCCATAACGAACCGATCTTATTTTTTATATAAAACATCCCCGAGGCGCTTAAAAAAATAATAGTTTTGCTTCTCTTATATTTATATTATTTGAAAAACAGCACGAGATAAACAATTATCGCCGACTTATTCTATTGTCAAACTCTAGTTTGTTGTTGTGAACTAAGAATATTCTTGTAAAATTAATTTCAGGTATGTTTACAAAAAAAACTGCCATATATTAATTTAAAGATACTTCATAACTTATAATCTTTTGCTAATGCACTAACATCAACATAATGCGAAAATAATGTATATACTTCAGAAACTTAAAATTATGCGACTCTTTATGCATTTCAAACCTTCGTTTCTTTGAAGATTTAAAAAAAAATGATCATATTTTCTAGACTGAAATATTTTTACGTCACTGCATGTTGCCAATACTGATCGAGAGTATTTCCTACTAATCGTGCCGATTTTGTGTTGAACACAATTTTTCAGCTAATTGTTCTGACAGCACTGCAAAGCAAACAAAATAGAAGAACCAGCCAGCACTAATGGTTTCATGCTTAAATTCTGAACGCATTATCCTAAGTTATATCCTTTTTTGGACGCAACATTAGCCTGAACTTGACAAGCAGGTAACTAATTTTTACGGTTTCAGATTTGATAGAAGTGATTAGTAGGTTTAATTAAAGGTGAAGCAGTAGTTTAACAATTCAGTTATAAATTTATTCCACCTTGTGCGGTTGGCATCAATGCGGTTAGTATCAAAGGATTCTTAGTCGAGGCGCGGTGATTTTCATATATCTAGTTATAAAGTAATTTATTATTCAATTGTTTTGACAGTTTTTGGTGAATGCATTTTGAAATATTTTTTTGCGTGGAATTTTGAGCTTGGACGAAATTTCGCTCGAAGTTGTGTCTTTCTCTTCTGTTAATTGTATCCTCTTCTTTCTTACTACCGCTAGGTGTAAAGGTTGAAGTTTTATGATTGATTAACATTAATATAGACATTTTAATTCTTACTTGTCCATACTTCAAACTATAGCTTGAAACTGGAGGCTGCTATGATTGAAAATTTGGACCTTAAAGCTATTTTTTCAGTAACAAGTAGTATGTTATGATAGAAAATCATTTTCGAAACTGGGAAAAATAAATACTTTTCGCTTGATCAGGGTGGGGGATTTAAATCAATTTGTTTTAAATAATGATTTAAATCAAACTATTTATATAAAAAATTGATTTAAATCAACTGGTTTTCGAGTGAGGTGTCATTTTCAGTTCAAATTTTCTTAGTAGTACAATAAGCTTAGAATAGAATAGAATTAAATAAAAGTGTTAAGAAATAGCACAAGGTGAGTAAAAAGCGACGAATGTCTAACTTCGTAAATAATATTGTCTGATTTTATAAAAATATAGCCTGATAAAAGTTGTTTGTTACATTTTGCTTTGTAAATGTTCAATTTTTTATATACGTTTCGTTATTTGGTTACTATATCAGCTAGAAAATGTTACAATTTCGAAGGTCGTAACCAGCTTTTACGTCCCATAGCTGCGCTCTGGCACTTTTTCGAAGGTATTTTATTAAAAAGTTTGTTATCTAATACTATGAAAAAAATATTCAACCAGAAATCTAAATAAAAAAAGTATGAAAAATAAATATTGACAAAGTATGCGCTTAAATTTAATAAACAACTTTTATTAAGGCTATTTTTTGATAGAATTAAAAATTACGAAGTTACAGACATATGCTTTACTTTTTGGTCGCCCTGTGCACTTTATTAGAACTGCATATATTATAAAGTAAGAAATAACCACTTAGTTCTGCACTATAATTTTTTTTAAATACCGTACAAAATTAGAAATTTACTTGGTCAAACGTTACATTACAGTTATTAAAAGATTTAAATAAAACACTAATTCTGGAGACAATACGTTTTATTACTTTGTCCAAATAACCAGGGTTAATTAAATTTTTTTAAATAAAAATTGATTTAAAGAAAATTCGGCGAGTTGAGACAAGTGGAAGGGATACGGATTTAGTGTATGGATAAATCGATTTTTGTAAAATATAAAACCACCATTTTTGTACCCTGCTGATTGGTATGTTTAACTTGACACTTATTAAACATGGACTACTGCTTTTTGTTGTTCTTTATAAAATTTCGTATTTTGCCTTAGCCAACCAACTTCAATTTCCGATTTTTAAGGATTCCTATTTTGTTGTTTTTAAATTTTTAAGTCGATTGCTTGGAGAGTAGATACTTATGTTTATACAAACTCGTAGCTAGGGGGTGGCCAGATAGGACACAGCCCCACCTACGACGTTATCAAGTCCCACCTGGGAAAATGCTTTTAACACTTCTGACTAGATGAATGAAGAAAATCATTTCTAACTGATTAAAAGAAATATATTTTCCTAATAATAAATGCAAACAATAATTAATTATTTCAGAACAAGGAATAGTAAATATTTGCAAGCGTTACTTCTTAATAAATATAGGTAACAAATAACTCTCGCGTTGACTTATCGCGACAAAGGGTGGCCGTCGCATGACACTTTTGCCCGACAAACAGCAGGCGACGCTTTGACGGTGCACATGCTTGTAATGTGTTAATAATTAGCATGGGGTAGCGTTGATTAGTTTTGAGTTCCATCTAATAGAACTATAGCCCCCATATTTCTGATACCTGGCTACGGATGTATGCTTATACCACGAAATCTTGCATTGTAGCCTAACAAACAATATGCTCAGTCAGTGCCGGATTAACCATATAGGGGGCCTTTGGGGCTACGAATTTTTAACAAAAAATTAAACTTTCTCAATCAAATGAGCTGTATTTCGATTTACTACACAAGATCGCAGATCATGCTTAGTAACATGGAAGTTGAAATATTTGGTCATGGAAAACCTGGAAAACAGGGAAATTTAATATCAGATTTTGCTGGCAACCTGCTTAAGTTGTTCTTGATTTTAATAATTATTGGTAATTCACACGCGTAAATAGAAAAAAAAATATGGTTGATCAGACCTAAAAATGTGAATTACGTATCGCTATTTCGACACCTAGTGGTTTGTATTCAGTATTTACAATGCTTCTGGGGCTATAGCCTTCTCAGCCTAGTGGGCAATATCACATTGCGCTCAGTATGATTTTAGAAAACAGTTTTCGGTAGGCTCTAATTTGTGTTTCTTATCTTCTTCTTGTCTCTTCTTCTTTTTTGTATTTTTCTTCGTCTTCTTCTTCTCGTCCTTCTTCTTCTTCTGCCATTATTCTTAAAACGCCTGTTGCTGCTGTTTGGCTCCTCACTTTTACTGTTTTCCCCGTTACATTTTTCTTTTTCTTTTGTTTTTAGTGTTCCCTGTAACCTTACCTTCTTTTTTACTTTCAGCATGTCTGCTCGCTTTGTTGCAACAGCTTCATTTTTACTTTTTTTTTTTTTTTACGATTTTTGTGTTTTGTTTTGGTTTTTTCGGTATTCTAAGTATGTGAAATTTGTTTACTTATTCTAGAAATACGGAAATCTTCATAAAAAATTAAATTGGTATAAAATTTATGACGCTATTTTTTTTAAGATTCAATTTATATGCTCTGTCATAAAAATTAAAGAATTGACGACAGCTTTTTGACTGGATATGTCTGTTTACGCTATGATGAGTGTAAGATTAACCAACTGCGAGCTGCTTGCCAAAAAACATGTTTTTATTTCCAAATAAACAACGTGATAGGTCGTACTGAACAGTAGTACATAATAACTATGAACGTGGGATATAATTTATTTTATGTGGTAACGAACGACAAACAACTTCTCCTGTGAAGGGTTGTAAGTCCTGCATTTCCTGACTGGCTTCGTGCCAGCTGCCTTTAATAAAGAAGTAAATAACAGCATGTACCAAACTAGTCGTAAATGACCTGTAGTTTAAGCATCTCCTGTAAGGTTTAAAAATGTGGTTACCGCGTATTTGCTGTTTAACCGTTTAACCAACCAGCTAAAAATAAAACAAGGTGAAGGTACAAGAGAAAACAACCATGCAGGAACTTTTTTTTTAATCTTAACAACTTAACTATCGGGTTTGTCTGCTGTTTTATTAATAAGTTGGCTGTGAAGTGGCGGAAGGCGCGGAAGCAAAAATTCCTAATGTCTCGAATTAAGAATCATCTGAACGCCGAAAGGTCGCTAACAGTTAATTTCATGTATTTTTAACATATTTTTGAAATGTGTCCAAGTATTTGGGCATACCATGACGAAAGGTATGCGTTTGACCAAGATCGAATGAAGCAGTTATTTGGATGGCGACGCGACGGCCCCCGTGCATTCCACTCTAGCATAAACTTAATGATTTAACTGCGAGTTAATAGTTGCTCGAACATTATAAACTGTCAATTCAAACTAATGGTTTTGAGCATTTAGCAATTAACATATTTTCGGATCTTTTTTTAGCAAAACAGGTGGCCGATGCAATGCATATAAATTGATGAGATTTTCTAGATTTCACACAATTTCTATTAAATAGTTAATGTTGGGAAAAGATGAGACGTACGAATCTTATCATATTTGCATACTTGGAATTCTTTTGGAAAAACTAAACAGGTTAACATAAAACGACTATTAATTTTATAATGTTTAGATTAGAGGTACTTTAATTGCCGAATCTTCTTGCTTTGATTAATATGAAATTCCAGCATTCAGTTTACATCACAATTTTTAGTGAAATATTTATTTCGGCCTCGGGAATTTTGGTTTATTTGATCTACAAAATATTGCAAACATCCGAGGATGTAGAAATCAGTGTAATTTACCTGAAGTTTTTAAAAATCTCTCACCTGTTCATTTAATAGTTGAATAACCAAACAAAACCTGTCTTTTGCAAGAATATTAGCTTAGGGTTAAAAATGAGTACATGGTATCGGTATAAATTTTGCGCGCAAGAACTTTATTTTCACATACTTCCACGTACTTTTGATGAAATACTAATTTTTCAACCTGTCGTTTATAACCCTTTACTTTCATCAATCGATATACTTTGATATACTTCCACGTACTTTCATATACTTCCGCATACATTTACTATTTTCTATGTATTTTCTTTACAAATCGTTACTAGCAGATTTATTAGAAGAGATATATTGATGTAATTCATACATTCCGCCGGTATGGCAGCTTCATGACACCGATTATACTGCTTGATTGTTACATGAACTTTGAAACCCGTAAACATAATAAATACGGTTCACCGAGGGGTTTCGCTACTTTACATAAAAGTGCATGGAATTTGCAAAGGGTAGATGCAAAATGTACTTTTGTACATTTTCTGAAATATGTATCAAGAAAAATTTAAATCCCCACCATAATGATGTTATTGATGGTTTTGATCAATCCGGTTCTTATTGCAGAGGAAAAAACTTCAACTGTTCTAAAGTTAGTCAAGGACCTTTTTATCACGGACTTAAGAAAAAAAAAATATATGTATATATTACAATTGATTTGTCTCGCATTGCAAATTAACCGGACAAGACATAGAATGATCGACCGAGTACCACATTTTGATAGTTTGTCATGTCATGGTATATTCGAGGTAGTAGAAGCTCCAAGAAAAATCGAGGTATTTTTGATTCACATAGATAAGTGTCTTTTTTGCATGCCACATGTCAATTATCATATCGCAGTGTTTTTTGTGAGACAAGCGGGCGCTTGTTATAATTTTCTGGTTCTGGCGTCCAACCGCATGATATACGATCAACTACGTTTATGGCAAATACGTGGGCTGTAATAACCTGAATATTTGAGAGAGTTTTTTTTGTGTGTGTGAACAGAAGTATCTAAATTGTACTATAAATGTACACTCCTGTAAGTTGTTGCGGCGCCTCGGCTGACGATGACTGTATTCTGCATTCTTCAGAGCCGGTACCTCTGGTACTTGGTACTATAAACTATATAGGCACTGCCCGCTATCGTGATCCAGTGGCGCCGGAGGAATTTTCACTTTTATATCAATTCCATACAGGTGGGGATTTGAACGACGATAGTCTTGCAATTATGTGCGAACAACATCTTAACAATAACTATTTTACCTGCCCAATTTTGGCATTACGGGAACGAAAATATTTATGCAACGTGCTGCCGAAGAAGTAGCTTTTAAGAAATGGACTTGAATAATCTTGATTTTATGTTATGTCTCATAAATTATTGATGAATTTATAGTTTTTTTAATACTTAAAGTTTACCATAAAGTACTGCTTTCGTAGCAAAGTTTATGGATTTATGATTATAAAATGATACATAAAATCTAGAAACCCATAAATGGAAGTTGTATTAAAATATTCTGTTTATCATTATAATCACAGCAATGAATTTTCATACAAAATTGTTCGAAAGGATCATAATTCAGAAAATAAAACTTTAGGCATTCAAAAAAATTATTAACTCCTATGGCTTTACTATTGGTTGTTTAGAATAAATTACTGCCTACCTTCATTTAGGTATAAACCAGTTTCAAATTCTTAATTTTGTTGTTGATGTAAATGAAGCTTATCTTTACTATACTCCGGATTACTATAAAGTTTTTTTTTTCAATTGGTAAAGATTAAATTTTTGATTCATTGTAAAAAAACGCACTTATTAAATTTTAAAATATACTGCTGTATTCTAGTGCAAATCTAGTCGAAGGCCTGAATTTTACAATTTGAAACTTGTAACTATAGATCTGAAATATGAATATTTAATTAGAAAATTCAAAACGTCCATAATTCAAATTTGAAACCATTTTTGAGCTTATTGTAATATGTAATTATCTTTTATTAAAAATTATAATTACATGCAAATTTTATTTCTTTACAACCGCAACTTTTATTGTGTTTATGTAATTTTTTATGCAGATTTTGATTAAAAATTTTAATAATGCACTATTTGAAAATCAACCCGCACATTTTTGTTAATTAAAATATTAAGTTACAAAATTAGTTATCTTAGATAATGATGCTATTCAAAAATTATTATCTTTTAACAGTTTTTATTGTTTTCCAGATTCCAATATGACGGAATGAAATGAAGATAGAAATCTACGCAAATTCCTGAACGTAAAAGGTAAGAACTTATAAAAATAAAAAAATCTAAAAATAAAATCTTCAGCTTGTGCTTTATCTGTTGATCTGTCGCACTTTTAAAAAAACAACAACGTGTACAAAAGATAAATAGTTTGGATATGCTTTATGTTCGCACTTTTTGCAACAGCTCCACCACATAGCGTGCAATATTTCACGCAAATACAAGAAACAATTTTTTTTAAGTTTTATTAGGACGTGTAATTTCTTTTCATGTAATTTCCGCACCTTTGTGTAAATTACAAGTTTAAATCGATGCGTTGGTAATGAACATTGTAAATTAAATTCAAAGAATACTAAGGCTATTTTAGCCATCCTCGTTTTTTTTTTTATAAATTTTAAATCCGGTTAATAAAACAGCAAACAACACACGAGAATAAACGTTTTTAAAACTCCTATTTCTTGGTGAGCATTTATAATAAAGCTGACAGATCGAAGTCTTCAGATTTTTCATTACTCGATCGACCGCAAGCAAGATCAAGTGCAACATCGATGAATTTCAGCAAGTCTGTTCGGTTTTGCAATCTGAATTTTATTCTCAATAGTGATGTTGTGGTTGGTCTGCTGTGCACTTTAACAGGCCGGCGCTATACTAAGATTATCATCGTTTTATTGCAACTTTTTTGTTGTAATACGAGTATTAGAAAGGTGGTCCTGGTCTCACTTTATTTACAGGTGTACGAATGCTAAAATGCTGGTGGGCTTAAAAGGTCTTTCAGCTTTTTTTAAAACATAGGTAGAAGTTTTTTCCGGGTATTAACATTTAATAATTTATAATGACTATTGAAATATCAAATAGGTTTCAAAAATTGTCGGAAGTTGAATAACCTACGCGATAGGTAATTTTTCAACTCGTTGATTTTGAGTTATGAAATATGGATTCATCAACCAAGGTCGTAAAGTTATTGACAGCCCACTACAGCCACTCAAGAAACCACAGGAAAGATTAATGAGATGATCAAGTACCCCATGTTTTGATTGTACTCTTTCCGGTCAGTAGTTATTTCCGTGACGTACGGAATGCTATCGTCAATTTCTCTCAGGAAAGAATTTTAGTTGGACACTTTTCTTAAATGACTTGATTAATAGAAGTTTATTTTAATAAATAAATACAAAGCTGCGACCGAGGTCGTTAAAGTCATTAAAAGTTATATTTTCTTCAATAGGTCATTAAAACTCATTTTCTTAAAAAAAAGTCATTAAAAGTTGTATTTTCTTCAATAGGTCGAAATTACAGCCCACGTAAATTTTAGTTATTACTTTCCTATACTTTCAGTATAGCGAAATATTGCTTTTATGGAAATACATGTTTAGGCCCTCCGGCAACCTAAAAAGTAATTTTTTAAAAATGTTTGTCTGTGGGTGGGTATGTGGGTGTGTGGTGCAGCGTAACTCCCAATCGAATGGTCCGATTTCTATGATCTTCGAAATGGAGGGGTATATCAAATTCATCGGGGAAATAAGCTTTTAACAGAATGCGAAACCGAAAACAGAAGTTAGACTTGTTTTAGTAGCTATTTTTTGGGGAAACGAATTTTCTTAATCTTTATGGAAGACTTTAGAACAAATCTAACGCTTACGAACTTTCTAACTTCAAAATGACGGCCTATAAATTTTTATAAAATTTTTAATTTAGCGCTTTATTACTTAAAAGTAAGTTGATGGAGTGGTGTCGTAATAGTCCTATGAAGATCTGTGCACAAAAATTTTTGAAAAGCTTAAAAGCCGAAGTGAAAAATATTTTCAAGATTTTAGAAATTCTCAATAAAATATTGCTCATAAACTGTCCACACGTTTGTTTTTATATATTTTGTAGGCTCATAGAGCTGGAAATGAACTACAATTTGGTTCGTATCCCAGCTCGCTAATTTATACGTGACGCCTTCTATGAATTTTTGAATATTTGTGTTATAATGCTTATTTATTCAAAATCGAGTTATCAGATCTTGATGAAATTTGATATTGGGGGTGCCCCAGGGGTACACAATGTTAAAACACAGCTTATTTATTATTTAGCCGGTCGTGATGTTTATGTTACAGTCACGTAGGGCGACGCAGCAATTGATTTTAAAACCCTGCATATTATAAAAGAACTTATGATTAAAAGCGTGGCGCGTACGCCATGGGTTCGGCTAGTAAAGTGATATCGTAATCGATAAGTATTGCAAAAGAAGTATGAAATAAGGTAAAAGCATTCTACGTTTATGATGTATCTGTTATCTAAATACATTAATGAATTGTTTTTCAGAACCAAAGGCACATAACTTTACACAAAATATTCATCTAATTTGTTTATAATCAAAAAATTGCTGATATTAGCTGCGGTTGTCCTTCCACAGTTTGTCTCAATTGCTTTTTACTTTACTATAGCTAGCCATGCAAATTTCGCAGTATGAGCAGCGATCAAGTTGCCACTAGTTTTCTAATCTATATCTCTAGTAGGTAATATTATTAGTTATTTTTGTATTTTATGGAACAAGGGAAAAGTAAAATTGTTTGTCTTTATAAAATACTAGTCAATACTATACCAGTTTACTTTATCATACCTTAAGGCTTAATTCCTTGATTACGCTTGGGACCACCACCCGTAAGATAACAAGTTCCGCTAGCACCAAAAATGTAGTGTTTATAATCTTTAATAATTTGATTGCTGCATTAAATTAAAACTCAAACTAACTCAAAATTCTATAAACGTTATAAGTTATACCGAATTGAAAATCCTTAACCGTACATCTGTCATGTGTGTTTCATTACTATTAGAGATCATTAGGAGACCACCTGCCAACTATCGTTTTATTATAATCCTTTTGTAGGTCATAAAACTCATTTAATTTATGTCCATTTCATTATAATACTTTTTTTCTAAAAGAAAAACATTTGAAAATTGTTTATAAATTTAAAATTTTTTAACTGCGCGTTTTAAACTTTTTAATATGGAAAAATTGTAAACAATAACTATGTTTGGTTTATGGAAAATTTAACTTGGTTTATTTATAAAATATCGTATAGTAAACCTAAATTAATGCACATTGGAATCTCTTTACCTTGTATTAAAAATAAAAAAAAAATCAGGTATAGGTCTGAAATAATTGAGCAACAAAAAATTGAATGTTATTAGTTTAAATGCAAAACCCACTTTCCATTTGGATTTTAGCCAACTTTAAATTGATAGACAAATCTTATTTTTATGTAATACATTTCTGCCCTTGAATTCCGTAACTGTAAACATTTCATCTCAATTTTATTACCCTTGTCCCATTTTTATTTTCAGAATCTTAGCAAAGCCAAGTCTTTAAAAGTATACAAGAGACTTATCAAATTCCAAGAGCTGAAGCCTTTTATCGCTGGTGGTGACAAATCTGATGCCTTATCTTTATTAATGTTTAGTTACATAGCTTTAGTTTGTTTTTACAACGTAAATTACTACCGGTATGTTACTACTGATGCATAATCTTCTATTTACAAAACAACTTTAACGGATCTTGACATGTTTTGTCGATAAACGAATCTGTTTTATAAATAACCACTACATAATAATAACAGTAGCCAAACTCTATGGGATTTTGTTGTTACATTAGATTCCTCTTTAATTTATTGTTGTCTGTTTAGAAGGAATGTGGAATTCGGACACATTCTTTACCGATCCTGATTATTCATTCATTCGCTATCTGTCAGCAGTTGCATTCATCAGTTTTTAGGAAATCAACGCCAGCTAATTTAGTAAGCCTCTTGGAATACTAATTTTACGACCTTGACAACTGACAAGGTAATCTATTGGTTGGCAGGCAAAAAATGTCCCAAAGTTTTTGCAAAAGATAAATAATTTCTACCTTATTTGAACTTCAACGGTTGAAGAACGCCGGCATCGGCCTCTAATGCACTTCAATCCTCAGGGTCATGGGAATATTGTTTGCATGCGTGTTACTTGCACATAATCTACTTTATGCAAACAGGTTCGATGCAAGAGGCAAAATTAAAGAATTAAGCATAAGCATCAACGTATACAATGCAACTTTACATCTCGGCAAACACATAAACTCGGCAGTTAACAGGGGCGTACACACACACACACACACGCACACACGTAACATGGTTACTTTCAAGTGGAAATTAATACTTTAGTGCTTGTTTTGCGTTATATTCTCCGTAATTGGCAGTGAACGGTCTCGCTAATGACTCTAATGGTTAAAATGGATTATTAAACTCTTTAATGATGCATTTGGCAATCAATAAGAGCTAGCGTAACGACAATGCTCATACTTGGATTTCAAAAGGAAATTAAGCAAAGCCCGCAGACTGTGAAAAATTAACGTCTTGTCTGTCGATTCCATGGCTAGATCTGAAATAAAGACCATCAAGAGTTTCGCACCCATAAATTAAAATATTTAGTAGGTATACTGCCAAGTTTTAAAGATTTACCCAATAAAATATCAATTTTCAGAATTAGGTCTAATTTTGATATATTGAACAATAAGGTTTCTTGTTTATTGCAATATTTGGCGAGTTTGGAAATCGAGCACGTAAAAAGTAAAGTAATCGGTCTTTACGTCCCACTGCTGGTCTCTAGCACTTACGTACTTTACTTAGCGCTAAGGTGGAGTACGGGGGACCTACAGTTTAACAATGAATTCGAACGACTAAATACGAGAAGGTTTCAGGCATTACGCCTACCCGGTTTGCGGAATTTGAGTGGCGGGTTGCGGCATAGATTTTTATTGCTGCAGGGTTTCGGCGGGGGAATCGAACCCCAGACCTTTTAGCGTTAGAGGCTAAGCGCCCAACCTCTGAGCGATCGCTACTGTAATCGAACATGTATTTTCTTTATTATTGTCGCAAATCTCGCATAACGGCATAGACTAGTAATACCTGTAAAACATAAGCGCAGTAAGTATACAGAAAGCGTTAATCAATAGTATAAATCGATTTTTTTACATTTAGGGAAAATAACCAAAACAGAGAAAGGGGAGGAATGGCCCTTATTACAATTCCAATATATCTAAAATAGAAGAAGAATTCTTCATTTATCCATGTAAAGACATAAATTGAATTGACATTTCATTCGATAAACTAACAGTTTTTTTTATAAATTTCAAAGTTTGGTTTTAATGCTTTGAACGTCTTTTTCAATATTTTTGCTCGTTTTTAAAAACCGTGGTAGTTGCTACGTATTATTATTCAAAGCAAAATAGGAGTGAGGAATAAGAATTGGAAAATGCCTCTTTTTTCTGGAATTTTTTTAAGTTTGAAACTTTTAGAATCATCAGTTTATAGTACTTATTGCTAAATTCCAATAAAATAAAATTAAAATCATTAGATTAACAGGCGAAGTACTATCCCTGGACTCTCAAACTTCAAAACAAAATATATTTTCTGAAGTATTTTATATCGACGTTCCAGCTTAAACAATTCAACTATAAGATTAAAATATTTCTAAATCTTAATGCTTTACCTCTACGAACACTATTGCAGTCATCATCGCAATGCTTATAAAGTTAGTGTAGTTGGAGTTGTCAAAGTCACCACAAAAACGTTAACAAAGCAAAAAAAATAATTTCTTAATGTTTGCAAACAAATTCGAAAGTTTGGGAGAGGAAGATCCGAGAAAATCACTCTAAAATGCTGATCATTTGATTATTAATTATTATCCGTTTATTGAAGAGAGTCATAAATTTCCAATTTCCTAAGATTGATAGTGGGTTTCATACAGAAGTTACAATTGCGTAATCTTTTTTTTAGGTGTTAATAAAGACCACTACGCCCCAAACTGCCCGTATCCCGTAAACTGTAGTTTTTAAAAAACTTCCCTCTTGCAGGCCTTTGATATTCTTTGAATTCTCAATCTGTGCAATTCATGTTCATGCAAGGATGAAGTGATAAAAATGTTATTTTACGCGATTATTTTTGGATATGTGTTCAAAAATATTGCTTAAAAACTGGCTATACAATATTTGTTTTTACATTTGTAGGCTCATAGAGCTAAGAATGGGCTACAATTGGGGTGGTGCCCTAATCCACTACTTTCTCTGCGCGGCTCCTATGAATTTTTGAAAGTTTTGGCTTCAACGCCTATTTACTCAAAAATAAATTGCCAGATTAGACTTTGGTTTTTATACTAACCCTAGCGGTACTCAATGTTCCCATTTACGGACATTCTTCGACCGATGACAATTGGTAATTAAAGATATATAAAATTTTTGACTATTTTTAAGTATTGCTCAAAACTAGCCACGCTTCTGCAGGCTGATGTACGAGCTACAATATGGTTTGTGTCCCATTTTGCTAATTTATCTGTGACGCTTTCTATGAATTTTTGTAAATCGATCATTCATGCATGCCCTTTTATTTAATACATGGGGACTATAAAATATTTCTGTTCCGCTAAACTGGCAAGAGTCATGGTAGAATCAAACTATAATTCTAATTTTTGGACAATTTAATATAGAAGGTGTTTTAAAAAGTATGGGCTCCCGTTCAGAGCAGATGCGTTATCTAAAAATAAAACAAAAACGCTAAAACAGCTTAGTTTTCGAGACACGGAGTTTTAAATTTTTATTTTTTATTGCTCATTTCAAAAACTTTCAGAAACAGCTTGAAAAATTCTATTGAAGTTTGTCATGTCTTATAACCTTTTCGGCTATAGTTAAAATCCAAAAATGCAACCAGGGGCGTACGTGTGAGTTATGGGGGCAATTTTTTCTAAAAAAAGACGCCCATGCCACTAATTTAAATTTTTGATTTGCTTTCTGAAATCCTTGTTGCATAATTTAAAAACAGTGACGTGCATGTGTTTTTGTTTGGAAAAACTGGGTCCCGTTACCCATAGGTACGTACACTCCTGGTGGCATTTTTGAAATTTATTTATAGCCAAAATGTCATAGGCATGAGAAATGTCAATAGCAGTCTTTGAAATAACCATTTCAAAATTAAAATTTTAGCACCCTCTCTTTTTTGAAAACTAAGCTATTGCAATTTTGGTCTGTAATCTTTTTGTAAATGAAAACAATCTGAAAATAGATTTTTTTCTCACGCAAATGTTAACCTAGGTTGCTACACTTTTCGGTATAATAAGAGCTGTTCTGTAGCTGTAAATTGTACAAGTACAAAGTTGACCGGAGAGTTGCCTATTCAAACCCTGAAATTTCTATCATCTCTGTTTTTAGTTGTCTTTTAATTGCAATGAAGGGGCAACAGGTTAATATTTAATAACTCTAAAACTCATAACAGTTTGTGGTCACAAGTGCTATAATTGTTGAGATTAGATATATTAAAGCAATTAGTTTTTATAAGTTTGGGAAAGTACAAGCGAAGTACTTTTGCCAATTTTTAGTAAATTGCATTAAAATTTCAAAGCTATTGAGTTCGGAAACACTACATTCTATTTGTCTTCTACCAAACTTAGTTTTTTTTTTGTATTTTTCCTTCAACTCCAACCACTTTTTGGAGTTAAAAAAGAAACGTACAGCAATTAAATATTCCAATGAAATTGTAGCAGGAAGTAATTGAGGTATTCAAAGAATAATTAAATATTTCTGGAGTCTATCTTTGCTGCTTTTTTCGAACTTAGGAATGTTTGTCCAGAAGGCTTGCTGTATTTCTTCTTGATGATGATGATGACTTTTTGCAGATTTTTAGCAATGAAAAGTATATTTATCCATTCCCATCAGCCTTTACATAAAGATTTTATCCTCTACATGAGAACATGAAGAAATGATTACATTGATGAGGCTAAGTACGCATAGTAAGCATAAGTTGTATGGTTTTATTACCCTCTGGAAATACGGAATGCAAATTCTGCGAATAATTTGATAAAGTTATTTACAGCAGGTAGGAATGCGCCCGTCATGTGTGTAAAATAAGAAAAGTTATTAAAATGTGCCTCCCGCTATCTTTAGTGATCTCATCAGCGGTTTCGCTCGCGCATACCGCGTTATTACTTTACAATATGACACCT
The DNA here is from genome assembly GCA_958336395.1 of Ctenicera cuprea. Lineage (NCBI taxonomy): Eukaryota > Metazoa > Arthropoda > Insecta > Coleoptera > Elateridae > Ctenicera > Ctenicera cuprea. Next base: position 48,404,522 of record OY284488.1, read on the forward strand.
GCTTTTCGTACTAAAGGATGGCAGATAAAATCGCTAAACCAGTTTGTAATCTTTGCCGCAGACTGCCGACTGCATTTTAGTGAAACGCAGAACTCGTTTGATTAACGCTCTTTTTGTTTTGTCTTTACGTCAACAGGTATTTATGGTTTGATCTCCACTTCTTTATTTGATGGCAGCTCGTTTTTTCTAAAGGGAACGTTTATTACGTCCACATTAATTCGCACTCGAATAAATCCTGATTTGCATCCTGAACTGGAATAGATATCTTCTTTTCTGGCAAGAACGGCACCCAACTTGTAATGATTTATTTGGGCAGATTTTAGGTGAGATTCTGTTTGTGGATTATCTATTTAGTCATTCCAGCGAGATGATTCACCTTAACAAAACCGAATTATTTGGCGTTGCTCAACTGCACGTGACCAGATCTTAATTTGTTAATAAAAACTTAAAATAAAGCTTAGGGATTTGCGTTACATAAGCTTAATATTTTTCTACAATAAAATAATAAAACTTAACAATTTTGGTTGGGGGTAGCGGAGGTTATTTAGAATGGGAAGTGTAAAACCACTAAAATTCTATAGACAATTTATTATTTATGTTATATTGCTTTATGATACCTAGATATTCAACAGTGACGATTTGCGGTAAACAGTATGGGTTATTAGAGCTTCATATTCCCTATCTTATGCCATCATTTTAACCGCCTCATTGGAATATGACGGCTATAGCGAAATCTAGTTACGATTCATGGTTAGTTTGTTTATTTGTCGACTGTGAGAAATTATTCACGTTTTGCTTTTTTACGCAATATTTTTTTAACATGTTTAGGGTGCGATGATTTAATTTAAATTTGATTTGAATCGTGAAATAAATCAAATGATTTATTAAAAAAAAATCATTGATTTAAATCAATTGGTTTTTGCATAGGGTGTCGTTTGTATAGGCGCGTTCGCATCGTCGAATAGTAACACGTTTCTCTTCATTGATTTTGCAACTCCTACTGATACTTGTTTTTCTTGTTCAACCCTACCATACAGGGTGATAACGAAACCGGATATACTCCATCAATTATTTCTGCGGTTTTCACAGTATAGAAATAAAACTCGGGCTTTTTAATTATTGAAAGATGCCAATTTTATGACATTATTGTTCATTCAGCCACTTCCGGTTACACCTGAAGTGATACCAACTTTTTTCTTCTTAAATAACATTTTATATTTTTATGATATATTTTGTTAGAGCATTAAATTCTCCATTCGACAATGTCTAAAAGTTAGTGAAAAAGTTAAACGGTTAGCTGGTAGAGGGCGAAAAATTGAAAATTCAAGTAGGCCATGAATATTATATTTGAAGCTTTTTCAAAATAATCAGTGTCATTCATAAATTGAATGGAAAATTGTCTTTGCTTAAACTTTTCAGATGGTTTAGGTTTAAATAGTTCGAAAACGTCAAAATCAATGATATTTTCCGCAGCTCCCAAGAAAACAGTACGTTTTTTTCTTCTTTGTACAAAATCTGACTCCTGAGGATAGATTACGTGGGTGTTCGGCAAAAAAATTTTGACGAAAAATATGAATTTTTATTGTTGTTTAAATACCGTTTTCACGCTACCGGCAGTGTAAGTAGGCCTTACATCCATAGCTACAGGGATCGTAAGTGGCTGATAACATACGTGTACTAGTTACCCTTGACGACGGAACTTAATAGTGTCACTTACATTCCTAGGAAAATAATGTTGATTTTAACTGTTCGTTGATATGGTAACAAGCACAGACAACTTAGAATAATGGGGCTTTTAAAAAATAATTCCGATGACAGCTGTCAAAACGAACTTTTAAAAATATGATTAAATTTCTACCTGTAGGCCTACTTACATTGCCGGTAGCGTGAAAAATTTAATAAGTAACACGGAATGTATCGACTAATAACATCCTCGGCAGGCGACAAGCTTCGGCTCCGCCTCAGCTCGTATTCGCCTACCTCGGATGTTATTACGTCTTTACATTCCTTGATACTTAAATAACTATTTTGGTTCGGGGAATTTAAAACATAAATATCAGTCTTCCTAAATCCTAATCGTTACAATTCTTAATCAACTTTTCATAATAATTGAATAAGTATTTTTGAGGTTATCACAAAAGTATAACTACAGACAGACAGTTTGCAGTTCCGTAAAATGTAGGTGTCACGAGTTCTAAAATTGAATTTCTATATTTTAAATGACAAAAGAAATAATATAGGACAATAGTAGGTTTTTGAAAAAAAATTCTAAAGGACAGCGCCCTAAAATAAGTTTCTGTCTTTTATAATAAAGAACGTATGGTCACCGTAAGTATATACTGTGTTTTGTTTTAAAGTCCTTTAAGACTTTAAGACTAGTGCCGTAACTATCGGGGCTTCACGGGCTCCACGGAACCAGGACCCGTTAGTCGTGGGGCCCGCCAAGGACCCGTCCTTTTACACTTCTCCTCTGCCCCTAAAAATAACCAACTATCAATTTTTTTAAATTCCAAGCCAAACTATTTTTTCAACGGCTCTTTCGACGAATATCTCGATATATCGGTAGGTTGTAAATGTTAGGGTACTGGTAAGTAATAAATTAGTCTCATACTTCTCTTTGTGTTTCAACCAAACAATAATATGCGCGAGTAATATGACATTTCGTTTCTTCCGAATAGCTCCGCTCAACAACCGGGCTAGTATCGGGGTACGTTATCATGGCAACCGCCTTGCTGTTACATACGGTTTGCAAGACCATTACATCATGTAGATATGTATTTGTCTATTCAAGATTTTTAGCTGATCTTGTAGTTTCTACGTTATATGGGCTTTTGTTAGATACCCAGTTATTTTGTTTGTGTTTTGTTTTTAAATATATTCAAGTGTTTCTGTGGCAAACAGTTTTATTTTTATCTCGTACTGTTAGAGAGGGGTGTTATAGGGGCCCAACCTGAATCTGGAACGCAGGCCCCAAAACTTTTCTTTACGCTACTGTGTATAAGACCCCATATTCTTCATTCGAATTTGTGTTGCTCATCAACTCATTGGAATATGAAGCATGTGGTGTAATCAGGTTAAGATTCACTGGTCTTTTTATTAATTGACTGAAAAAATAGTCACGTGTATGCTTTTTTCAATCACAATAATTTTTTAAATGTTAGTTGTGAAAGTTATGAGAAATTTGCTGTCTCAGGATGAAAAAGATTAAAAGAGTGTATGGTAAAATTAAGGAAAAATTGATGAAGTAAAAAAAGCTCTACAAATAATGCTCGAATAAAAGTTGTTCAGGATGTTATCTTTTGCTTGTCTACAATGTTTTAAGAGTTGCAGAACGAAGTAATCGACTAGTTGTTTGATGTATCGTGTCCCTTCCAGTCCAGGACCTATTCTCTTAAAAATGCTATGTAAAATGTTATAGTTGCCTTCAATAACTATTAAATTTCAATTATAGCTAAACAACATAACATCAAAGTGCGGCTTGGCGCTAATAGGAAGCGGCTTGAATCCAAAAACTCCTGCAGCTCGACTAATGCGGATTATGTTGGTCAGTTAACATTAATTGGATTTATTGTGATGTTGAGTTATTATGACAAGATGATTGTGTTGTTAGGTTGAGTTGTTAGTGGGAACGCGTTCGCGCCACGTTTCGGTTCCCAACTAACTTCATATTTTATTTAGCCATTGCAATTATGTATCATATTACGTGTATACGGTTGTACGCGGTTACTAATTGCAGATGTAATGCGTTCTGCAGAAGTAATTACACGTTGCTGGGTGAATTGGCAAAAATGAAGTGCATTCCTGTAAGAGCGCGCGTACGCAAAAAGCGATTTTCAAGAACGCAGGTTAAGCTCTCGAAAAAGCTCTCAATACTGCAATTATATTGTCTGAGAATGTGAATGCAACTGGTCTCTGCGAAAATATGCATTGATTGTTTTCATCTTCTGCTTTTTCTATTTAATCGTCTTCCTGAAATACAACTGACTCCAAGAAGAAAACAATGAAGTGCATGACTTCAATTGACGCTTTTTTAAATGACGGTATCCAATTAACGACATTCTTTTTTGGTAAAATAAAAATTACTAGCTATGAGTTTTCTTTGTTTTTGACTCAATCCGGTCACAAAATTCTAAAATTGTTTGAAAAACTTTAGGTCGATCGAGAATTTTCGTAATAATTTATACTCGTGGACAGAACAAAGACCAGGAATTTCGATTCAAGGAGCAACGTGATATTTTTTATTTAATAAAGTGCAACTGCAATATGCGATTTATTGCCGTGACAGTTTTACCATTCCTTGTGCATGAAATTCATATTGATGCACTGGCCTGCAGCGTGTAATAGAAAAATCCGGTTCTGGAAAACAGAACTGAACTCTATTGTGTATGAAGTTAAGAGTGTTCAGGAGCATGTTCGGCGTGTCTGTCGCTGAACATGGTTGTATTGTTTTTTGTTCTCTTTGCAATTGACGATTTAATTCAGTCTGGTCGGTTTTGGTTTCTTTCTGAGAAAGATTTCGCCATCCCTTTTGTTTTACCGCTGCCGTATTTTATTTGTTTTTGCGGAGTGACATTTTTAACTCAATTAAACAAGACCCCGACCGGTTCTTGAAAGGGCTATTCACAACCGATTAAAGTATTTCTCATGTTCGATACTTTGAATACCGAAACGGCTTCATTGCATTCAGTTCAACTGGAAAGAACTTGAAGACTGATTTATTGGTTTTTTATTTATGTTTGCCCTCCAGGTTATAGTTAACCCTAAATATAATTAGTAAGCTGAAAAAAGCATCTAACCAATTATGCCAGAATCGTTTTTGACTTTTGGCGCCTCATTGCGACTGTAGCGCCCTTCACGGTTTTTTTAGTTAAAAAAGGCAACGTAAAATTTGCATTTTGGGAATGTACATTGTACATACCCTTAAACGGGTTCTAAATTGGGTTTGCCTTAAATTTCTCCATTTATAGAAAAAGGCGGTTTACCTAACTATCCTGTCTTTAATAATTACATGTATACGTATACAGTGTGTTCCAAATTTAGGTTTCAACTTTGAGGTAACGGTAAGAGATACAAAATAACCGATTTTGTATCTCAATAGGGAAAGTTCTCCATAATATTATATAGTATAGAGCGTTTTTTTAGATTTAATATAACTCTTTTTGTTTAAGGGAAAATAACAAATTTTTAAGTTTTAGTTTTTTCCTCAATAACTCTTTTATTTGCATTTGCTAAACTTGCACATTATGAGGACACACTCGATGACGACAATGAGTTTAATGCTTACTGTTTGATTTTTTGCGAGCGCTTGATGAAGTTTGTGGAGACATTATTAACGCTTTTGTGGTTTATACTATATAGGATGATTTACCGAAATGTGTTTTATGGATAATTTTGTTATTTTAATCTGCAAGTGATAATAAAAAAATATCTCAGAGATAAGTTATCCATAGTAGAATGCTGTATAAACAAATGAATGTGATTGCGAAACTATAGGTAATTTTTTCCAATTAAAACACTATTCAGTTTGTTTTTTATTTTCTATCTTTTATTTATGTTCTTACGAAATTTTTATTAAATACGAAGTGATTGAAGTATTTTTTAAATTACTCGAAAATGTACGCAAAATATTGTTTATTACGTATTGTACTAACACCGGCAAAACGTGTTAAATTTTCTGTTTCATTTTCAAATAATAGAAACAATACTTGGATACCTTCGTAGTTTGTATGTATTAAACTTGTCGCAAGAACATAAATAAATAATAATTAAAAAAAGGATTTTTATGGGAATTGAACCCGTGATCCAATATGGCAAGCGAGTGCTTCACCTCAAAACCGCTGCCACCAAACACATGATTTGCCCTTTTTCATGGATAAAAATATAATAAAATAGAATATTTCAGGCAGCAACCTACTTTGATTCTACATAAATTAACTTGTTAAAATGTTATGGCTCCTACTCAGTGATACACGAGGTTGGCTTTTCTAAATTATGCAACACATTTTTATGAGCTATGATTTTCAACCCAAACACATTTCTGGATATCTATTAGTAGAATACCTTCAATAAAAATCAATCGGGTCGCTACAGAAACTTATCTAAGATGCATAATTTATGTTTATCAAGTTTTTTCTGATAACCAAATTTTTCATAAAATACACTTTGCATATGTTTTGTTGCGTCACGTTGCATTCATATTACTTCAGTAATTTGAAGGTTTTTTAGTAAAATAAAATATTTAAATATGTTTGTACATATTATACGCACTACTTTTTAAATCTTGCAAAAAGAAATTATACTAACTCTTGTGAGAAAGCTGATCCGCATCTTTCACGATGACGCATTTATGTTTAGGCTACTAAGTGACCCTGTATTTTATTACATTGCGCGTGATTCGTTATTCGGCATTCGCAAAACAGTATTTCGTAAGTCCACATGTATTGTTTCATAGTTCTAATTAAATATTGATATTTTATTAAATAAGTGCTATTTAATTGAAGTATACACATCGCTGACATCTCAGAAGTGGGATAGATAAATTCACGCTTTTATTTTTTTTACACTTTAAACGGAAACGGAAGTAATTTGTGTCCGCAAACAATGCCACGACAAAGCAAGCCTAAACGAAGAAAACGCAGTAGCTCTAGCTCGAGTACAAGTTCGAGTAGACCGTCAGCGTCGGCAGCTAGGAGACGCACCTACACGCCTCCACCGAGTCCAAGGGGCCGCGATGCAGCAAGGACGGCACCCACTAGCAAGGAATTGATTGAATTAGGCGTGAATACGGCGATGAGTTCGCTTCGTGAACGAACAGGTACGCATAATTTGGCAACTATGATTCCTACATTTGATCCTAGTGTTGATAGTATCGGTGAGTGGTTATCACTGATCGATGAGCATGCTGCATGTTATAAATAGGATGACAGTACAGTGAAATACCAAGCTTTGAATAAGTTGCAAAATACAGCGGCTACTTGGTATAAAACGTTTACTCAAAATGAAGTAGGGTGGTCGACGTGGAATTGGCATAAATGGAAACGTATTATGCGACTCACGTTTCAATCAACTCGCGATTTGTATTCTTTATTTATGGACGTTGCTAATCACGTCCCTAAAGAGGGTGAATTATTATATTCATTTTATTTTGATCATTTGGCGAAAATAGACAAATTAAAGGCCAATTTCTCTGATAGTGATAAAATTTCGCTGCTAATCGGTGCTATTAATGATGAGACTATTACGTCATCTGTTAAAGCGGCCAATATTACTGACGTGCATGCACTAGCCAGCTACCTCAGAGATCGGGTATTCACACAATCATATAATAGTACGGCGGTTATTAATACCAGTCGTGCTCCTCCGCTAAAAGAATTTCAGACGTACCACAACAAAAGACCATTTCTTAAATCCAGTCCGAAACCAGCCGCGAGCAATGTATCTTTCCGTTGTTTTTCATGCGGCAAGACTGGTCATAGACGGTCTGAATGTTACCATCGAAATACAACGTGCAATTTTTGCAAACGCCAGGGTCACATTCAGGCGGTATGTTCACAACAAAATGTTAATAAATTGCGTGAGCCTATAAATAGGGACGTAAAACTACTGAGTTCAAGCAAACATACTTTTTTTCAAAACATTATGCTAAATAACGTCGAAGTTCAAGCATTTATTGACTTTGGGAGTGATTCCTCCATAATTGAAACTAGTTTCTTGGACACATTTGGGCTTTTACCCTATTTGTTGGACACCCCTGTCAATCTTTGTGGATTTCTAGGTAACGGCGTTACCGTATCTGAAGCTGTTAACGCAGATGTAACTATAGGGAAGGTGACCCTTAATTGCATGCTTTATGTTATCAATGAATCTTTAATCGATGCTCCAGTCATTATTGGAAGAAATTTCACAGAAGACCCTTCTATTAATTATTCTCGAATAGGATCCACTCTAACATTTTCACAAGCTACTCAGTGTTCTACTACCGGTGCTACTAGGAATACCTTATTACCTACCCCACAAATAAGTGATTTAAACGCGCTGTTAGAGGAATACCAAGATTGTATCACTGATACTTCATTTAAATGTCTGGGAATGGCACATTGCTCTCCAATGACGATTGAATTAACGTCCCAAAAACCGATTTTCCGACGACCGTATAGGCTTTCTGAAAGTGAACGAGAACTGGTGCGACAGCTGGTTAAAGACCTATTAGACTATAACATCATACGCGAAAGTTCATCTCCTTATGCCAGCCCTATGTTGTTGGTTGATAAAAAGAATAAAGAAAAACGTCTCTGCGTAGATTTTAGAGGACTAAATGCCCTCACAGTTAAAAATAAGTTTCCCTTACCACGTATCGATGATCTTATTGATCGCCTACACGGTTGTAAGTATTATACCAGCCTGGACTTTGCTTCCGGTTATTACCAGTTGCCATTACATCCCGATTCAATTCCAAAAACAGCCTTTGTTACGCCCGATGGGCACTATGAGTTCCTACGTGTCGCCTTTGGTTTGGCCAATGCTCCAGCATTTTTCCAAAAGACAATAAATGATATGTTTGGCAACTTAAGATTCACCAAATTAATAATCTATCTCGACGATATTTTAATTGCAACCGAAACAAAGGAAGAAAACATTCAAATTCTAAACCAAGTGTTTTCCATATTGCGCAGCCACAATCTTAAACTAAACTTACCTAAATGTTCTTTTCTACAATCTCACATCAATTTTTTGGGCTATGAAATAAATGCTAATGGCATATTTCCGGGACAATTTAAAGTTGAAGCAGTACAAAAATTTCCCCTGCCACAAAATGTTCACCACCTTAGGCAATTTCTGGGACTTGTGAGCTACTTTCGCAAATTTATCCCCGAATTTTCTCGAAAGGCCAACATTTTAACGAGACTTTTACGCAAAGATATCCCTTGGTTATGGACCGAGCATCATACTCAAGCCGTAAACACTTTTAAACAAACCATTACTAGCAGACCATTATTAATAATATTTAATCCTACTTTGCAAACAATCTTATACACTGACGCAAGTCGTGATGGAATTGGTAGCATTCTTGTACAAGTCACTGAAAAAGGCGAACAACCCGTTGAATTTTATAGCAGACAAACCACCGATGCGGAAAAGAAATTCCATTCTTTTGAACTGGAATTGTTAGCCATTGTAGTTTCCCTTGTCAAATTTCGACACTATTTGTTAGGCAGTCAATTCCTAATCCGCACCGACTGCAATGCCGTACGAAACACTCTTTCCAAAAAGGAAATTATTCCCAGAATCGGTAGGTGGGTATTACGCCTTCAAGAATTTACTTTCCAAATAGAGCACCGCCCAGGAAAACAAATGTTGCACGTTGACGCCCTAAGTCGTCATCCGTTAGGACACGGCAACGACACAACCGAACACGTTATGCATATTTCCGAGGGTGATTGGCTAGAAGCAGTGCAAGCAACGGATAGAGAAATAGTTACAATCAAACAAATTCTAGAATCAGGGGATTTTGAGGGTAATAAACACACGTTTCAACATTATGACCTTCGGCTAGGTAAAGTTTTTCGGCTAACAGAATTCGGGAGACGTTGGGTTGTCCCTAAGAACTGTCGGTTTCAAATAACACAAGTGAATCATGATGACATAGGTCATTTTTCCATTGATAAAACCCTGCACAGGTTACAACAACGATATTGGTTTCCACGCATGAGAAACTTTGTAAGGAAATATATTCAATCATGCCTCAACTGCCAGTACCATAAAATTCCAAGTGGGAAAAAGCCTGGGTTTCTATTTTCCATTCAGAAATTTGCTCGTCCATTTCACACCCTTCACCTCGATCATGTTGGGCCACTCATCGAGACTACAAACCAAAACAAATATTTACTAGTAATTGTGGATGCGTTCACTTTCATTGTCGCTGTGCCCAATACAAAAAGCTCGCCTGTCGTCCAAGAACTTGATAAACTGATTGCTATTTTCGGGTGCCCTCGAATAATCATTTCTGATGCCGGCAAAGCTTTTACATCCAAGCGATTTAAAAAAATTCTGTGATGATAATGGACTTCGCCATTATCAAAATTCTGTGGCCTTACCCCGCGCAAATGGCCAGGTGGAAAGGTACAATAAAACTGTATTAGATGCTGTTAGCTCCATGGGAGCTAACCTGTCCACTGACCAGTGGGACCAGAATTTGAAACAAATCCAACTCGGAATAAATAGTACTATCAATAAATCCACTCAGACCACCCCGGCGGAGATTATGTTCGGAATACAGTTGGCAACACGAGGCGATAAATACGTTCACACAGTACATCAACCGCCACTGGTCGATGTTACACAGTTACGCAAAGAAGTGTCTGAACGACTGGAAAAGAATCGTAACCTTCAAAATAAACGTTTTAATGCAAAAAGAGCTAAGGCTCCCCAGTACCAGGTGGGAGATCAAGTCCTAGTACGGGTTACAAGTTTCTTGAGCGATGGAGAAAGCAAAAAGCTTCGAGAAAAGTACAAGGGCCCCTTTACTATCATTCAAGTAATGGGAAATGATCGTTACAAGGTAAAAGAAAATCTTGGCTCTGAGCGTTGCAGTAACCACAGACGCTATGAAGGAACAATTGGCGTCGAACACTTAAAACATTTCGTTCCACGAAATGATGATATCTAGCATGGTAAGCTATGTATTGTTACTTACATATTCTATACAGACTACAGTTCTTGTTGTTCCTGGATCAACATGTGTGATTCAGTTTCAAGGCACGTAAGGGTTGCTTACCCTTGCGGTCATATGCTTTCTTATTATTCTTATATGCATACATATTCTGGTTTTTGTTTTATATAATCCCTACGTTACTTATATAGGTTGCTAGTTCTATAGCGTGAACATGGGTCACCTATGGGCCTTCCAAATACACACCATGCGTGCTTGCTGTCCCTGAATACACATGTGGTGTTCAGACGTATGGACAACACGTTGATATTTATACTTTACTATACTATACTACTTGTACTGCACAGTGAACATGGGTCACTTCTAGAATTTGCCTAAAGGGCTTGCAAACATGGGTTGCTTGTCGCCTCTGACTAAACATGTGTTAGTTAGATTTCCAGACGACAAGAACATACTCTGTTCCGTACAATTTATACTAGCGTGAACATGGGTCACCAATATTCAGGCACAAAATGCATGCCATGCTTCAATAGGACTTTCGTCCTTCCTGATTGAACATGTGTCATTCAGCTAGATGTCCCTCGTGCATCTTTCTCATTTGCGTATTGCGTCTGTTTCAGAATCCAAATACCATTTGCGGACAAATGGTCGTCAGGATGGCCGAATGTGAGAAAGCTGATCCGCATCTTTCACGATGACGCATTTATGTTTAGGCTACTAAGTGACCCTGTATTTTATTACATTGCGCGTGATTCGTTATTCGGCATTCGCAAAACAGTATTTCGTAAGTCCACATGTATTGTTTCATAGTTCTAATTAAATATTGATATTTTATTAAATAAGTGCTATTTAATTGAAGTATACACATCGCTGACACTCTGTTCTGTGGTTTTCCTTTCAATTTTCAAAGCTATATGCAAAGAGTAAGTTAAGAATTTCTGAAAATTATGAAATTTATCATATATCCCAATAAAAATAACTAAAAATTGTTTTGACCATTACCTACCAACTAAAATATTAATTATCATTAGATCATTGGGCACTAGGGGGCATGCGACCCCCCATTTTGGCAACAACTGTCACTACTTTGTAATGTAATTCTTGTAAATTATTTCAAATGAGTTAATTCATTTTTTAAACACGCTTGTTAAATATTTCTAATGCCTAACGGTAAAATATTGCCGCATTAGTAATTAATTACATAAGATGACTAGCTTAACGCATTCACGTTATTTTTGGAACCGAAGTTAATTATGTACTATTAGTTGTTTTAAATTATGGTTGTTTTCGTTGTCGTTTCAAAAAAATGTTTTCCTTTGTACATTTTATTCCTGTAATTTATAAAATCAACAAAAACTGTTTATCATGCCTTTAACCTTGTCCTCTTTGCATAATTTGCAGATAATAGAAAAACCACAAGATTCATAACGAATTTCTGTGTGGTCATTTTTACCTTGAGTATAGTTATTCTTCTGTTGGGGTAATGTTTCAGTGTTTGTTGTTTTTATTGTTTAGTAGAAAACCTTGACATTGGCATGAACTTCATGTATATAATGCAATTTAATATCATTTTACGAATAAATAATGTTCTATTTTTCTTTTTGTAACAGCTCAATGTGAAGTTGAAAATTTATCCTGTTCTGTTACTGTTATAAATTTGTTATTATTATTCGTTTTAAAATTTATGAGTATGCGATAACATAACACAAAAGAATTTTTGTAGTATTATGAAATTAAGCAATAAAATTTCGACGATTATTACTTATTGCAATCAACTGTGTTTGGTTTCATCCAAAGTTTACATACACTAATTGTCCTTGCATTTTCATCATTTACTACAGTTAAAACAACAACCAACATTACATTTCTTGACTCACACTGTTTACCTGTATTGATTTAATTCATAATCATAATAATCTTTGCAAAATATATTTATTTAGATTTGAACCGAAAAAATTAAGGCATGCGAGCTTTACAAAACGCCCCTCCTTGTCACTTTCAAATTATTTTCTAATAGATGGCATTTATGTCAACAATTAATTGGTGTCAATAATGTGACCCACATTTCCCATTGTATTGTGCCGGATAGTAGTAACACTGAATTAACGAGTAGTAAACATTGCTCACAACAAAGCATGCATAATGTTACGTGTTTTGTCTTGCTCATTATTTTTAATAGACTTGTTAAGGTTATGAGTCAGAATTGAAGCAAGCAATGTATATGCAAAAATTAGCGCAGTTGACAATTCTTGGAACTGTTGTATAAAATTGTTTTATCAAATTATTGCTTAAATGTCTGTGACTGTTTTACATATCGATTTACGAGTCATCAATATTTTTGTTTAGTTCATATCTGGAATATAGTGAGTGCCGCACCAACATGAGGATAGAGGATATTCTACTGTCTTTGTATAGGGGTCGTCTCTAGGTCTGGGTTGTCGTATCAATTTATCGATACGTATCGATCCGCCACTTCGCATCGACAAGCCGATACGCTATCGATACTTCGATGTACCAGGTGATTCAGCCTAGATGTTCTGCGCTAATTTTCCATTTTATTTCAAGATAGCAAAATTAACTTTCGCTAGCGGCTATGGTACTTAGGAGGCTTTAAATTCGCTTTACAAACAAAATATCACTACTTCCGGTTACACCGGAAGTGGGGCAAACTACTTTTTTTGTTAAATAACACTTTATATTTTTTCTAATACATTTTGATGAGTATTAAATTCTCTATTCATCCAGATATAAAAGATACTCAGAAAGTTTAACGGTTAGCCGTTAGAGGGCGTTGAAGTATAAATTCAAGTTGGTCATGAATGTATGTTAAAATCTTCTAAAACTTTTTTAAACCGGTCACTGCAAAATTGATTATTTAATAGAAAATTGTCTCCAACCTTCTTTGGCTCGAAGAAAAGTGGTCTGAAAAATACACTTAAGTAAACCGTTGAAAATTACGTTTTTTTTTTAACAAAGTTGTCTACTAAACGGTCTGAAAAGTTTAAAGAGAAATAATTCTTCATTATGTATTCAATTTTGTAATGACACCGATAGCTTTGAAAAAGTTTTGACAGTTTGAAACATGACATTTGTGACTAACTTGAAACTTTATTGCACCGTCCTCTGGCGGCCAACCGTTTAACTTTTTGAGTAAGTTTTATTATACATGACTGAGTAACGACTTTGATGCTCTATCAGAATCGATTCGAAAAAATATAATGTGGTAGATAGCGGGTGTCCAGAAAGTCTTTCGGTCCTGGGCGGCTATGGATTGTATAACGTATGTCTTTGGATATCTTTGTCGAAATTCTTGTTTACACGCATTGATGGAATAATTCCAATTTTCATTTTTTAATTGTTGACCATTGCGAAAATAAGATTTCACAATAAAGGTTTTTTGTTCTTGCGTAAACATTTTATAACAAGAACTATGCAGAAAGTAAATCATTCAAAATAAAAACCTTTTAATTTAAATTGCCTTTGACTTATGTCAAATAAATTACTTAGATATGACTGAATAAAAGACATGCGTTATACAATCCATACCGCCCTGACTGAAAGACTTTCTGGACACCCGTTATTTAAGACAAAAAAGTTGGCCTTACTTTTACTTCCGTTGCAACCGGAATTAGTGATATGTTGTTTCTAAAGGTTTAAAATTTAAAGGTTTCCAAGTATCATAAACGCTTGCAAACGAGTATTTTGGAGTTACTAGTGATATATGGGTTTAAGTTTTCCTTGCACAAAATGCTGTCAGGTGTACTGTTAAAATTTTGTAACAGCCTTAAGTAACTTTCAAATAGATTCATATATAAAGCAGCGAAGCGTGTTATGTACTGTAAAACTATATTACCGGCCTGTTTTAAACAGAAAAATTTTCTTGGAAAAAAAATTGCAGCCTTGCACAATAATGAAATAAATTTAATTGAATTTATTAAAGCAGTGTCACACCAATTTATAGCTACTAAGACAACAAGTGTTTTATAGACGGTTTAAAATTCGAGGTCGATGTTTAGATCTGAGCGACCGTAGGGAGCGAGGATTTAATAGACCGAGATTTTTAAACTATAAAACACGTGTTGTCCTCAAGATTTTATCTAACACTAATAGAATATCATAATTAGTCTTTTAGTTTTAGTCATTTTCAACTCAATTTTGTTTGAGTTATTAGATAGGTCTGTCTATGGAATGTTATGTGTGCTATGGTAACGAGTCAACAAAGTATTGTTATTTCGTTAAAGCGTATTTTAAATGGCTATAAAATACGTTAACATTGACGACGTATTTTATAAGGAACGATGTATTTTATAGTTAACTTAACAAACGAATTCAAAAGCACCATAGAAACAGTATAAGGTGTTAGTGTTAGATAATAGCTATTAAGACAACAAGTGTTTTATAGACGGTTTAAAATTCGAGGTCGGTGTTTAAATCTGAGCGACCGTAGGGAGCGAAGATTTAATAGACCGAGATTTTTAAACTATAAAACACGTGTTGTCTTCAAGATTTTATCTAACACTAATAGAATATCATAAATCTATTAGTCTTTTAGTTTTAGTCATTTTCAACTCAATTTTGTTTGAGTTATTAGATAGGTCTGTCTATGGAATGTTTATGTGTGCTATGGTAAAGAGTCAACAAAGTATTGAAAACAAAAAATTATTTCGTTAACATGTGTGAAAGTGTTCCTACTGAAATATTAGAAAAAGGCAAAGAATTGCGGGCAAAATTATTACCTGCAAAATCAAAAGATGCATATGAGAAGGTGTACGTGGCTTTCAAGCAATGGAAGACGGTAAAAAAGATTAATGAAGTGAAATTTTAAAAACGACTTTGAAGGTCAAGGACAACATTGACATTGAAAAATTTGGTGCAGCGTATTTTAAATAGCTATAAAATACGTTACCATTGACGACGTATTTTATAAGGAACGATGTATTTTATAGTTAACTTAACAAACGAATTCAAATGCACCATAGAAACAGTATAAGGTGTTAGTGTTAGATAAAAATAATAAAACACGTTTCATTGCGTACTTGATTTTGTATATATATATATTTTTAATGTTAGTTTATTTACAATAAATGAGTTTATTATCTGCATTCTCTTTATTTATTTATTTCTCCACATTAAGCCTAAGTGCCTAGTCGGGAGACAGTTCAACCCCATCACGGGAGACAATTGCACCCAGTGATTTTTGGTCCTCGGATTATACGCTGATGACGGGAGACAATTGCAATTGTAACTTTGTATGTAACTGTGAATTCATGTATACAATTATTATTACTTTTCTATACTTTGAGTATAAGGAAGAATTATTTTTCAGATATTATATAAAAATGTTCGCTTTCGAGTTTTTGACGGAAATACAGGTTTTGGACCCCCTGAACTGAACTGAAACTTATGTGTAGTGCCTACGAACATATATAGTTATTAATGAATAATGATCCACGAAATTGATTAGATAAGAAAAGACACCTAATAAGAAAATGTCTTCTACAATGGTTAATTAAATTTTCACAATCTTCTTATATTAAACTTTTTGTGAACGTTCCTCAAAAACAAAGTCCATAAATAAAAATCTGACAGAAAGGCATACCTTTCAGCATCACGAACGACTCGAACCACAATGTAATGCATTTTAAATCGTATATTCGTATTGCATGAAAGTTTAAGGACTAAAGTAGCACAGGTGGATGTGCTTTTTGCTTGTGCCCACTAAAGCTATGCATTTTAAAAGGACTTTCCGGTTCAATTTCTTCTGTCTTGTTTTTTCGCTTCCTGTCCTTAAAATTCCCGAAATTCTAACCTTTCTTGGGATAATAAGTAGGATATTGTACATCCGTACTTTTAATTAATTAAAATTCTTTTTGGTATTATTAAAAATTGTAAAGCTAAAGGTATATTGTAGACTGTCATGTGAGAGGCAGTCTGTCTCTAGCTCTGTCACTCAAATACGTCGTCATTAAAATTCTAGAGGCAACCCAAATTATTTCAGAAGAAGAAACTGACAAAACAAACAATATTCTGTAACTATTCGCCCTAAACAAATTTAAATCTTTGCGGTAAGGATCTAAGGATCATTTTCCCCTGTCGTATCTTAGTTTTTATAAAAGGGTAGTTGATAAGTCAAAGATAAAATTCGTGCTGCATCACATTATCAACGCTTTTTATGCTTCTACCATATTGTATTTCCTGCTAGTAGTAAATTGTGGGCTTTACGCTAATAGCGAGATCTCCGTGGTAATTTTATTTTGAAAAGGTATAACAATGCCCGAGGTGTTCGGTTTTGTCAAGAGGGAACAAAAAATGTGCTACAGGTTTTTGTCTGAAAGTTGTTGGTGTGCAGTTAGTTTTATTTTTTTATAGCCGTGCTTAATTTACATTAAATATAGATGCGCACGGCCAATCGGTTAATGTTTTAAGCGGTATTACTGTAAATTGTTGGCATTAGCTTTGATTAAGAAAATAAAATTGCAAACGGGACTACATAAACATATGGTTTTAGTTTTTGGTGTATGCATGAGCAGTAATGTTTTTTTTAATATAAATTTGAATCGTAAAACTATAAGACGTAAGCCACTTTTATTGTCAGTTTACATATAAGGTGGCTTCAAAAACACTAAGCAAAAAACATTTTATAGAAGTGTGATGGTTGTAAGTCTTTGTCGGTTCCATTAAGAAAAATAGACGAAGCACTTTGCCTAAACATTCACATGCTTATAAAATATACGTTTTTGTATTTTTAAAAAGCCCCTTCGACGTAATAGTACATGGCATGCAAACGCGAATCTTTTTACCGCTCCTCGTTTATTAAGTACAGGGTTCCAAAAATAACGCAAAAGTAAGCAAAAATAAGTCGAAATTGTAAAGCGACGAAATGTTCGATGGCTTACGTTACCGAGGTAATGTAATTAATAACACTTTACAAAATGTATATTTAATCTAGTACCTAGTGTTACTATTAAATAAAAATAACATTTATGTATGTAATAATTAGAAGATTTAAACAAAATCACAAGGGGATACTTTTGCAAGTTCGTTGATTGGTTCTGTGTTCATGTTCTTTAATGATTCCCTTAGAAAGGAATCCAACGGGGATGTCGAGCCATGGAGGAGAACATGCAGTAAATTGGCACAACTCTTCCAATCTAACGGCCAGAGAAATTGTTATCTAATCAATTACTAACTTCCACACCAACATATGCTGGTACTCCGTCTTGCTGATCTTCGAAGTAGTGAAACATGCTCATGTAGTAGTGGTAAACCAGGCTCAAAAATTCCAAATACGCTGAAGTAAGACCAATTACGCCGTTATTTAGTAAGGCGGGCCAAATTTACATTGCTATTTTTAAACCAGCCAGCTAAGTAAAACATACCTTTTGTATTGCTAATAAAAATGTTTTTAATTTTTTGACCATTAACTCGATAACGAAGGCCAGTCGAATATTTTGTCACTGTAAAATTACGATTTATTTTTGCTTGCTTAATCAGAAGAATTAGCTAGAATTTATAAATAAACTAATTATGAATTACAAAAATTCAGAGAAGGCGTCACAGAGGATTTAGAGGGGTATTAGTCCATTTCTAGCTCTAGCAGCCCACAATATGTAAAAAAGATCTTTATGCCAATTTTTGAGTAATATTTATGTAAAAATATTTAAAATTTTAGTATTTTCGCCTGTGTTAAAAGATTTTCGGTTTTTAAAAAATTATAGCGTCCGTATTTTTTGAAGCATGTAGTTCAGAAAACGAGCGTTGGATTTGTCTCTGTTTTTTTTATTAGATTCCGTTTCTACATTTGCAATATCCTGCTTTGTGGTTGAAGAAAATGGTGCTGGAGTAACATTAATTACCGGATTATTTACAAGTCTTATTATCCTCATGCATTTTGGTTATACCCCCATAGAAAATATGAAGCTTAGATGTCATTATTGTCTCAAAATAGAGGAGAAGGGTTGATAAATTAAATTAAAAGAAAAGTCGAAGTCTTCCTCATAAAAAATATTTAAAATAAAACAATGAAGAAAAAGATACATATTTTGGGTAAAAACTCATCATTAGGACATGCATATAACTAGTGGAACCCGTGGGCTACGGCCCCCGTTTTTTTTTGGTTTATTTTCTTGGTAGCTGCTGATCAAAGTCCTAGTCTATATTGTATATTGACTCCGGATTTTCTCTTCTTTTCACAACTTTTAGTGACTGCGCATTCAGTAACATGACTTACATCTCGACACAGGTTATATGAATAGATTTCTTTCAATAAATTTGGTAGCATTGTGTGTAAGAGAATAGCGTGGTGCGTAGTGCACGAGTTTAGCTCGTTTTATAAATTAATGTCAAATATGTTTACAATGTTGTAAGCAAAATATGTTAAAGTTGTTTTGTATACTGTAAAGACCCGCTTAGTTATAGTGCTAGAAACAAACAGAGAGACAGACATATATAAGTGTTAAAATTCGTTGCTGTAATTGTTATTTTGTTCGCATGACTAATTATTTGACCAATTATTGCCTTTACTTGTCATATCGTTTCAATCATACTCATATTTGTATTCACACAACTAGCCATAAACAAATGCCGTTTCTAATAAAATTGTAATAATGTTCTGAGTGCAATGCTTTTATTATAATAATCGTAGATCTTATTGAAATAAATTATATAAAATGTACTGTACGTGATTGCCGATCTGCCAGAATGGAAGTAAGCCATAAATAACCAAATTATACCAAGAGTAGTGACAGCAACACAAAAAATGTTGATATTCATTTATGATCGTTTTAAGGTTGTAAGGATTCGTTCCGATTTTCCATTGATAATTATTTTTGTTCTTGTTTTATAAGTAGGTTTTGCGAATTTACAGTAATATGTTTTGGTGTGATACTTTTTTTTAATGAAGGGGGTTTTAATCGGCCCTTTTAACGCATTTCATTAACAATTTCTTAATTATTGACAAAAAAACAATTTACGTAATGTTACGCCAGTTGTCAATTGGCGTTATAAACTTCTGTAATTTTTAAAACTAGCAACAGATGAATAAATCTATGATTTTGAATTTCTTCTTTCATGGACAATTTCTGAGACTAGACCATACACTATAGTCTACTCCACACATTCCACTTAATTTCTAATTCCAGTTATAGTTATAAAAATGTCATTATTGATGATGGGTTTAAACGATCAAAAACTCTTATTATCCACATGTTTAATTACAAGGTGTTCCCTGAACACCTGTTAATATGGCAATGATTCAAACAGATATGTGGTCATCTTAGAACCAGTTCTCTTGTTTAGCGCCCAAAACAAGACAGCACGAACAAAAACGTTTCACATTCCAGCCCCTGAAAGCACTTCTTCCGTCCTTCTCCAGTGAGCCGCCCAAAAAATGATAAAATTGGGATCCGTTTGAAGTGATGAATAATGACTTAACGATACTTAATTTCTTCTGCAAGATAATGGCGGTTTTGGAAAGGTCTCTCTTCTCGTTGGCTTCAAATTGTCCGCGTTGTCCGCCTCTACAAAAATTAAAAAGCTGACCTTTGCATCACACGCCTCTTGAAATCAAAATTAAAGGCACCTTTTAAGAGTGACTTTGAATTTGATGGAAAGAAGCGTGGAATTTCTTTTGTTCTTTTTTATATACGTCTTGGTAAACCCTTTTGATTCTGACTGTATAAGTTTTAATGATAAAATCTGTTAACCATCAACAAGAATTTGATTTTCCTACTCAGTAGTATGAAGGCTACAATGTGGGCAAATTTGTTGATATTTTCTTAGAATGTTATTCAAAGGTTGGTTATAAATTATTTGAATCTAGACTCAACTTTGCAGTAGGTCCTACATGCCTAGTAGAGCTAATAATATGCTCTAATACCTCTGTTTACCTTGCGACGTTAGTGCGATTATTATGGAAACGCTTTCCTAGAACTTTTCGCCCACATAAGTGCTTGTGTATTAAGTATTAACAAGTGGGGGTGTCGTGTCATATTGTCCTCTCAGTAATGTGCTAGGTTGGGTATTGTTGTAATTGATATTGTAAAGTTACGGTCAGGAATGTTCCGGCTTTGTTGTAGCAACAGCCTTTATGCAGTTACGAACGTTTTTCCCACGTGCTTACAATTTCTAGGGTTATCTGTAATATTACCGTATAGCTTAGCCATTTTAGGAAAAACATTGGACAAATTTTCAAGTTGGTCAAGAATTTCATATCTAAGTCTGCTGAAACTTTTTCGAATGAATCATTGTCATTACAAAATTGAAAATTGAATGGAAAATTTTTTTAGCTATACTTTTAAGACGGTTTTAAAGCCAATTTCGTCAAAAAATCGGAAGTTTACTTAGATCTTTTTCAGTACCACTTTCCAGCCAAAGAAGGTTTTTTTTGCATTAAATGAAAGAGAAAGAACTATACATTTATTATAAATTATCTCAGTTATTACGTTATCATCTAGATATGTAAATGGCAGTATTTCCACTGGAAATATTGCTATGGAAATTTCTGGGGCCCAAGTGGAAATATTTGCAATATTTATATCTTTTTGATGTTAATGCTTTTAGTGCAATTTTAATCTATAAACTCATACCAGTAATTGGAATTGGACTCTATTACTTGCATCTAGTTAAGAAAGTAGTGAAAATTTATATTTAAGCTTTTTACTGTCCTATATTTTTAGTATAGGAGAAGTATTGACTTCATTAAATTTTCAAATTCGAAATTTTGACGGAAATACACGCTTTGGACCTCCAGCAACCTAAAAAACTGTTTTTAAAAAAATGTTTATCTGTGGGTGGATATCGAAGAGTTTGGGAACCTGGGGGTATTATATCAAAACATCACAAATTAAACTTTAAAAAAATTTGAAACCGGATACGGAAGTTAGACATATTTTTTGGTAGCAGTTTTTTCCGAAACCAAATTTTATAAATTTGGAAACGGAATCGAATAGAAGACTTTAGGGCTAATCCAAAATTTCGGAAATATTCAAAAAAATACTACTCAAAAACTAGCCACACGATTTTATTTTAATTTTGTAGGTTCATAGAACTAAAGATGAGCTACAATTGGGTTTGTGAAATCAAAAAATCGTGTTTCTGCGCAAAAAAACTTGGAAAGGAATCAGTTTACTTTACAACATCACCCGCTCTCTCTTGATCTGACTCCCATGCGTTGACCGAACTGTTTCGGCGCGTAACCGAAGGACACACACAGCTACCTGTCGACCATTTCACTATTCTCTCTTTGTAGTCAGTAGCTAAATAAATGAAAAAATTCTTACTAACTTTATACTATTATTTTTATATGACAGCTTTAGTATCACGTAGTATGTTTTTTTATATTATTACTATTATGCAGCTATGCTCTCGGTACAGTGGTAAGAGTAGAGCGGTGTTATTGTAGTCAATTTTGGCGCATAACACATTCGCTCATTTTTTACTGGCAGTCCGGGAAGTCCCTATTGACAGATATAACCTTAAAACGTAAGTTAAACTTGGCGCTGCTACAAATGCGCCTGTAAGTGATTTGTATAACTGTTGTTTTGTGTGGTTTGTGCTCATATTTCATAATGAAAATAACAATAACAGAAAAAATTAAAGATAAAGTGTGGAAATACTAGCCAGGTTAGGGATTTTTTTCTAGTTCTAGGGATTTTTTTCTAGTTCTAGGGATTTTCTCCCTACCCGCAGAAAACGCGAGTGTTTTGTATTATCTAAGGATTTTTGGTTTTTGCTTTATATTGTCTAGAGATTTTGTGCTTCTTCTAAATACAAAATTTTTATAAATAACAAAATTAATGGTGTCACAAAATCTCTAGAAATAAAATAAGGTATATACACATTTAAGTTATTGACTATTATTCGTCTTAAAATGGGCAATTTTTGTTTAAACTTTTAGTATTTACTTTACAATGATGAGATAGTTCGTCTTTTCAAGATTTGTCCATGCATAGAGGAATTGTTAAATTTGGTAGTTATAGGGTACTTTTTTGGAATTGGACAATTAATCAGAAGTATGAGGAAGTCTGTGGAAGATGATGTATCAAACTTAGAACAGATTTTTGCTTAATGTTTCTAACTGCTGCTCTGTTAGACTTTAGAAGTAAAGAAATTTTTTTGGTTTCCTGAAAATTATTATTAGAGAGCTTTTTCTGAAACTTTTAGCTAAAGACTATTTTTTTATTTGTGTTTTTTCTATTGTCAGATTATTATTATTTTTTCATTTTCAGTTTTTATTTAAAGCTTGGTTGTTTTTTACTGAAATCTCAAAACATAAGAATTTGTAAAAAATGGTGTCCGGACGCATAAACACGCGACACATAATCATAGGACATTTAATCACGGACAGTTAAACACGCCCACAATTAATCACACAGACATTTAAACACATAGACATTTAAACACTGAGGCACATAATCACATGGACATATAAACACACATTCTGCACGTAATCTGTACTTTCACTAAATATGATCTTTAACGTTAAGAATCTTAACTTAATTAATAAATTCCATTTTTACTTCGTTAAAGTCCATATTTAATGATTATCTGTATATAAAATACTTAATTTCTTTAACAATATTTATTTATTTCAACCCTATACGTATTTCGGCATGTTTATATTCCATTGTCAAAGGTTATATTAGGAAGTAAATAGTTAGTGTTGTTATAGCAATAGAACTTGGTGACTTGATCTCGGTAATCATCTGCAGATGACTTGATTTCTTATTCAAAAATGTCCAATAGAGGACAATTTAAGAGATCATTTTACTCATGCATTAACGGTACAGTTGTTAAATGTTTGTAAATTTCGAAAGCTTGTGGTATATCTAATTTACGTTTATCATCACAAAAGTGTAAACATTTTATGGTGTTATTAGATGTCATTGAACGATTGTGATCTAGTAAGTGTTTAGCGTAATTGGATTTATGTGGGTGTTTGTATTTGTAACAACGTATACGTATTCCTTATACCTAATATCAAAATTTCTAATTGTCTGGCCTATATAAACCGAATTACAATGCGAACAATTTAATTTATAAATGCCTGATTTTAGCAAATCGTCTGTTTTTGATTTTGCATTAAACAAAGTGTTTAAAATGTTTCTAGAAACTAGATTGCAAGAAAGCTTTATTTGCCATATTTTTTTTATGTTTTACTGCAGTCATTTAAAAATTCAAACACAATGTGTTTATACGCCAGTGTGTTTATATGTCCATGTGATTATGTGCCTCAGTGTTTAAATGTCTATGTGTTTAAATGTCCGTGTGATTAATTGTCGGCGTGTTTAACTGTCCCTGAATAAATGTCCTATGATTATGTGTCGCGTGTTTATGTGTCCTATAACCGTAAAAAATTGGTTTTTAATCTTCCATAAAAATATGAAACATCTCAATCAGTTATATATCACGAGGATTTGTGTTTGACGTAGGCGTTACAAATCGCTAAATCATAAATAAAGTAAAAAATTGTGTATGTATAAATTAATCTCTTTGAACAAATGAATTAAACGGGAAACCAGTCCTACACTTCAAGAAACCACATATCGTCAACCTACCTATGCAGTCATAAAAAGCAAAATTATATCACGCTTTTAATAAAAGTGAAAATCCTGTACTTATAAAACTTAACCTTGGCGCAATTGACTCTAACTTTTTGACATACGATACCGGAAAAGCAAACACCCCTTTAATTTGTATCCCTTATTAACCCGAGTCGGGGTGAATGTTGCGTTATCGGGCGTTGAAATCACCGGCGTTGCATTAAAAATGCTTCCTGGGTACTTCCTGCACATGTGTGGCAACCTCAAGAGGCATACTATGAATTCATTTGGCTAAGTTATCGTAAATTCTTAAAGGGGAATCTGAGAACTGTTGTAATTTGATGTCGCAGCGAAAAGTGAAGTGCACTTTATAGTTTAAGTTGGTAATTTAGATTGCTGTGTGATCTATAATAAGTTTGATGTTGTGTAGGTGAATATGACATTAGTGTTTGTTGTTTCAGGGATGCGGCAACATGGATGGTTCTATTCTGTGGTTCTTCACCACTTGTTTGGTGCTGCTGGAGTTTAAGCTAGTGTACGGAGGTAAGCCTGTTTTTGTTTTTATTGATTTTAAATTTCTTTTGAAAATATGCAAACTCGACAGTTATTTAAATAAACGTAATCGTCATAGAAATTTTATTTATTCACAATGCGAAAAGTGCTAAGAGTTTTATGAGAAATTTTAAATTTGTAGAAATGCACCGAATATTTGGTGGGCCCGTTTTGACGGAACTTGTCGAATATTCGGATAAACTGAATATTTATTTGACAGCCAAATATTCGCTTTTTTGTACACTAAATGGCAACAATACTAATTGCGATTTTTGCGTAAAATTTGATGGTTCAATTAAGATTAAAATACATTGAGACAAAATTATAATTTTTGTAGCCAAACGGGAACACTATCCGTTTTATTATGCGATACAACCAGGGCATGGAAAAAATCGATTTGTTTAAAAAACAAAAAAAAACTATTTTTGTACTTTAAATCGGGTTTGTGATTTTAATTGATTTTTTTTTAAATTAATTTTCATGGTTTTCCCAATTAAAGTCACTGTTTACAATTTGATTGATTTTTTTTTGTATTGTGCGAATCGATAATGAAACCGGTACTTGACCGAATATTTGACGAATAGCCGAATCTACGTTATTAGGCGGTGCCCAAAATCGTTATTCGGTAATTCCCTGCGAGAGACATTTACTACTCTGTAATTGTTACTTTGAATAATTTAAAACTGGAAGCATAATAAGAGTTTTTTTTTTTAGTTTTTTGGTTTCATTTTGCACTAGCTTTTTACGCCATGTTTTCAATGTACCGCAGAATATATGTATATTATTTATTATATATTATTTTCACTAAGCAAACGCTAAAGTAATCAAATGATGAATATTCATGTATATTACAGTTTATCATTTTGAAATGTCCAACGCCGTGGGTTACCAGAAAATGAGTAAGGGGCTAAGTAATTGTTTAAAATAAACATTTTAAAGTTTTGATTGTAAATTTTTAACATTAAAATTTAACATGTATTGTGGGTGTTGTAACTAATTTTCAATTTTCAAGTAACCATCCTAATTCTAAAGTACTAAAGTAACACTAACTTTGAGTTTTGCATAAAGGACAACAATAATAATCGTCAACCTTCTTCATACGAGTACAAAAGCGGTATTTAGGGCAATTATATTAATTAATATTGTTCAGCATGCTAAAAATATGTCTGCTTTAATATATGAAAAAAAAATTTAAAAATTCGGGGATTAACTTTAGGATTTTAAAAATTCAGATTAGAAAAGGGCGGATATCCGTTGTTTTTGTATTATCCTCATTTGTTTTTTTATCAACAGCAAATTGCATGTTACTAGTAAAACATATTGTTGAAATTAATTTATAAATTTAGTGACTTACCTTTAACTTTGTATTTTTCAGGTGTTGAAAAGTGAAATGTACTGTACAAGGTAGACTTATTGGTTGCCTATCTACAAGCGATATTATTAGAATATCATGTAAATATTTTGAGATATATTTGATAATATAAAAAACAGCAATCGTTACTATGTTTCAATAATTTTTTTCGGGAAAGGGGGAGGTCTAACCTAGGCATATTTGTGAATTACCTAAAATCAGATATGTAGTTTACTTTTCTTAATTAAAAACAAATTGAAGTATATACAATTCATGTAACACTTGAATGATTTGAGTTGTTTTATTTATACCGCCCATGCAAAGAAATTATACGAATACGAAGGTTCGATATTTTACAAAAAAAAAAAATATTGTAAGTTGTGTTCGGATGTGTAACTTTGAAGGAAACTCTAACGTGCAGCATAAATACTAGGTTGATGCTTTTCAATAAGTTTGTTTTCTCAGTATGAGCTGCTACTTACAAATCTATTAGCGTTTTATTTAATACAGCAAATCGTTAGGTTATGTTAATTTTTACAAATAAGTTCAGCAAACAACAAATTGCTCTAATTGTACATTGTTGATTCAGCTGCATATTAGTTGTTTACCTTTACTGGAATCCCAACTGTACATTTCCAATTTGTTTGAATAGAAAAATAATATACAGGATGAGTCATTTAAGTATCACCCCCCTACTATGTACTGAACTATTGAGAATATTATTATTTTTTTAATAAAAGTTGTTATGGAGCTGCTTTACAGAATACCTCCAATTTTCTGCACTGTTACGTGACAGAGCAGTAATGTAATCGACAATTTTCTTATATGGCAATCTAAATAATAATTTGCTAGGAATTTGTTTTTCCTTGGGTTGGTATCAATTGCTTCTCCCAGGCTTAAAAGGCCTGTTGTGCTCCCAGTCAAAATCTTTTTAATCTGACAATGATAGTCTTGTACCTTTAAAGAAGCCCAGGATTGAGGAGTTTTTTATATGTTAGGAGTAGGTGGTTGTCCCAGCTGTTCATACGGGAGATATGCAGATCTGACTATAAAGTTCCTCACGCTCTCTCCACTTACCAGTGTTGTTTTTCCTGCTACAAGGTTCCTGTAAGAGAATTCTCTTAGTAACAGTAGATTTTAACTGGACTTTGCTATTAAGCAAATTTTGGGATTGGCTGCAAATGAGTTAAACAGATCTCTAACTGCCTAAGAAAATATTTCTTTCCATTAAAAAAAATATTGATGACGTTACTGCTCAGTCACGTGACATTACAAAAAATTTGGACTATCACCATTGATTATATTATACTTCAATCAACGCTATCACATAAAGTAGCTCATTAGTCTCCAAACAACGTTTATAAAGAAATAATTTGATATTTATAATAGTTAGGGAGTATTAGGACATGGGGGGGAGACACTTTAATGATTCACCCTGTATAAATATAAAACAGACAAAGCTCATTAAACTAACTAATTAAATAAGAAGTTTTTATTATTTTCAAACAAATTTTATTATCATCATTCATTATCAGATCGAGGTCGAGTCTATATGGTGGCAAGTCCAGATTCGGTGACGATGCCCATCAATGATGAAACAATCCTAACATGTGAAATGAATCTCATGCCAGATCGATTTGAGTGGAGGCACTATCCCTTAAACATCACTGAAGCATCAAATCCAAACATACCGATTTACTTAAGAAGTGCTTCTGCGGTTGATCTTCCTTCCAGCATGTACAGTAGTGAAAAGAAAACGTCGACTCTAAAAATTAAGGTAAAGTTGTGTTTAAATAACTGTATACATATGTTTTATTCAATTTTTGTTACAGTCTAGCAGTAAAGCAGTAGCAGGTGATTATCAATGTTTGGCCCATTATGGTGCATCTGTTGTTGCATCAGTTCCTGGCCGAATTACAATAACCACGTTAGGAAAATTTGTTCACCAAGACAGTATACAAATTACCGTTAGCTCAGGGAACACTGTTTTATGGCGCTGTGATCCTCCATCATCGAATCCACCTGCTCTCATAGATTATTATAAGAATGGAAATTACATAAACCCAGCACAATCAGTTCCACGGACTAAGTCGTTAATTATACCAACTGTAAATCCAGCAGACACTGGAATTTATAAATGTGGAGCAAATAATATTATACAACAGGCTTCGCAAGATGCAGATTTTAACCTAAATTTGAAAGTTATAAATGGTGGACCTGCTCAATTGCCAAGGTTTATAATACCACCAAAGAAATTTTACACTGTAAATGCTGGTAAGTTTCTTAATTGTTTATTCATATGATAGAAGAATGTGGTGAAGTAATGAAAAATATTGTGTTACAACATACAACCCTTAAGAAGGAGGATATAAAATTGCATGCCAATTAACAAGTTTAGCAAACGATAGGCTAATGCCTAAACAATCTAAAAAATATTTTAACTAGTGGGTTCATAATTATTTTATTTATTTATATACAGAATGTTTTCAAATACATATACACAAATACCCCTGTTCAGAGGCAGATTTCTTCCCTAAAAATAAGACAAACACTTCCGATAAACATATCTCTACAACAGCTTAGTTTTCGGGATACAGGTAGTTAAAATGTTGAAATTTCGAAACGGCTTGGAAATTCTATTAAAATTTCTCATGCCTTGGCTATAAATAAATGTTAAAAATGCCACTAGGGGCGTACGTGTGTGTAACGGGGTAATGTTTCCTTGAAGAAAACACATGTTTTAGAAAAAAATTGTCGCCATTAACTACGCATACACTCCTGGTGGCATTTTTGAAAAATTTAATTATAGCCAAATAGGTTGTAAGCTGTGAGAAGTTTCAATAGAATGCTTCAAGCTGCTTCTGAAATTTTTTTAAATAACCAATAAAAAATAAAAATTTTAACACTTCCGTATCTCACAAACTAAGCTGTTGCGGACATACGATTATCATACGTTTTTGTCTTGTTTTACGTAAGGAATCTGCCTCTAAACGGAAGCTAATGTTTTTCAAAACAACCTGTATAATACCTTCTATACTACGATATAACACGTTGGATTTCCTTCTAATGGACACACTATCATTTTTTTATAGGAGACAATGTTTTTATGGAGTGTTCAGCAGTAGGAACTCCTGTCCCTAAAGTCTATTGGTTTAAAAGCAATAGTGAATTGCCTCCAAATCGAACAGAACTGGTACCAGGTGGTCTGCGCATTTTAAAAGTAAAATCGACTGACGATGGTCTATACATTTGTAATCACACCAACTCTGCTGGAACCATTTCTCATCATATTACTTTGGTATACAACGAAGCCCCCACTATAGTAGATGGTCCAAAAAACACTGATATTAAAGAAGGAGAGAATCTAGATTTAGAATGTATTGTTCAAGGCACACCAGAACCTCAAATAAGTTGGTTTTTAAATGGTCTAACTGTTATAAATGACAGCTTAATTGAAGCTATAGGAAATCGAATATATTTTCGTCCAATAGAAAAAAAGCATGCAGGCATACTTCAATGCTTTGCAAGTAATGCTGTAGGAACTGACTATAGCAGCACCAATTTGAAAGTCATTCCTAAACAAATATCGAGCACAGACGTCTTAGATGATTATTACACTCCCCATCCAACTCCTTCCGCTAATAGGAAAAAGAAACACAAACCAAAGAAGAACAGACACAGAGGTACCACTGAAATGATTCCACCTTCAAGACCAACAGTGACAAGGTTAAATGATGAATCTGTTATGGTTCGATGGACTGTACCTGAAAATAATGGCTTGCCAATACAGTTTTTCAAAGTACAATATAGAGAATTGGGTCCTATAGTTCACAATGGTACTCATAAAGGTTCTAAGTGGAAAACTACAAATGCCGATATTCCTCCACATATTCGGAGCTATGAAGTAAACAATTTAAATCCAGATCATGCCTATAAGTTTAGAATAGCGGCTGTTTATAGCAATAATGACAACAAATTAGGACCCAATTCTGCAAAGTTCCATTTGATTCGAGCTGATTTCTTCTTGAGAAATCCTTTACCTGTACCGAGATTAATTTACACTGAAACTGTTAATGAGTCTGCTATTGGAATACATTGGGAGGTAAGGTTTAATGCTGGAATATTTTTGGTTTTTCTTCTTATTTATGCCTTGGTAGTGAATACGAGGCAGTTAAGCACTATATTTGTAGTTACATAGTGTATTTATTAAAAATAAATAGTGCTCGTCACTATTTTGTATTACAAATTTGTTTTAGTACATACCTGCACCAAACGTCAGCATCGATGGCTTCTTTGTACACTATGTACCAGCTGATAGTGCAAGTGATTACATGAAAGCCACCATTGAAGGTGGAGACATGAGATCGTACATAATTCAACACCTCCTCCCAGGTACCATTTACGACATAAAATTGCAGAGTTTTACCACAAAGTCAGCAAGTGAATTTAGCCCCATTATGAAACAAAGTACTGCAGGTATTTTTTTAAAAATTTTTTACGTTATCATTAATTAACATGAGAATAATTACAGCAAGTACTAAGAAGATCACGACAAAGGAAAAGGAAACCACTACAGCTTCACCATCAACAACATCTAAGCCTTCAGCGTCCGAATCTTCAGGACAAACACAGATGTATATAATAATTGGAGCTGGAATTTTAAGTGTTGCTTTGCTGCTTAGCGTTGTTGTTTTATTGATTGTTTGCATAAAGAAGAAGCAGAAAGATTCTTCCAGAGGTATGTGAATTCATGATTTTGTTTCAATTTGTTAATGTGTTATTAGTGAGTAATTTTTCTGTAAGTATATTAAACGAGATTTTTGTAACAGTAATAAAGTCATTTTACATATTAAGTTTATCTATCGGGCACTGTTTTAATTTTTATCCTGAATTATGGAAAACAAAATTGTATTTCCCAAGAATCTGAACAAATTCCTTCAAAAGTTGAATTTTAGAAGGCACAAATTGTATTTCGTGACGCCAAAGATTAATATTTTACCATCTAAAAATTGGCATATTTCGAAAAACAACATTTATCAGTTAAATTTTTTAATCGAATTTTTGACATTTGTATTCATTTATTGACGTCAAAAATCTATTTCATGACATCAAATAATCATTTCTTAGAGTCTGAATATATTTGTAAGCTATAATTTATTTTCAGACGTCAATAAATAATTTGTTGACCAAAATATGAATTTTTGACAACAAAAAATGAAATTTTGACATTGGAAAATGCTGCCACCTAACGGGGCGGCAATGCTTTTGACGTTGAAAATGATTTTTTGAAGTCAATAAATACATTTCTTACATCGAAAATTTATTTATTGTCGTATCAAAACAATCAAGTACACAGCATTTATGATTTCTTATTTAATTAAACTTTAATGTTGAAAATATTGTAGATGAAGAACGAGGCGACAAAGATGATGTAAGCCATCACATACAAGCAGATGCAAACGATTATGTTGTGAGTCCAAAGACAATGTCACGAGTAAATGGTAGTGCATCATCTACGAATCGTATTACAATAACCCCTAACCCTTTAGCTGATGCCGACAACAAGGTGAGGTAGATATTATTTCTTCCTTCTTTTTTAGTATGTAGGAACTCTGTGATATTTTCTGTACAAATACCTTCATGATGAAGATGTAAATAAAGCCGGTTAAAACAAAAATTGTTGTTTTTAATTATTTTATAAGAAACTCTTTTCTAGCTCTTTTACGCATAAGTAGTGAGTTGTACTGTTTTTCTTTGTATTTGCAAATATTTGAGCTTTGGCAAAAAGAAGTTTTACTATGCTTAAACTAACTACTAATGTGCTGATATATTTGTGCTTATTTGTTGTACTTTTTATTTAACTCACAACTAAAACTAGGTTAATTTCGTCTTATTTACAGAAATTTCTAGCTCGGATTTTTTCCAGAATCAAAACATGATTGAAATGTCATGTTTGTCATCGCAGAATAACAACTGTTCACAACCTTCTGCCAGCACCCAAGAATCACTTCCTAGTGATTCTCCTTCTAAAAATAAAATCAAGAACCGGGACAAAGCTAAAAGAAATAAGCACAGCAGCATGGACACAACTCCTGGAGAAAATTATGTATAACAGTGTTCCATTCCTAGCATTTTAATTTTTTTGTAGAGAGATGAACTTATTTTCATTATAGAACGAACTAGTTTCGTTTCAGCGTAGACTGCAACCAGTGATTTAGTGATAATGACAATGCCCAATATAAGAATTCTGAATAAGTTATTTATTTTACTGCTGGTTTTATTTCTTGCCACACTTAGGACATAGGATGTTGTAAATATTTATTAACTTTTTAATTTATAATGTGATTTAAATTTTGTACATAGATAGAAATGCTGATGTATTTATTAGAATCTGTTATTTTACTTTTATTAATTATTTACTGACTGTAATAATTTTAATCAACTATTCTACAGGATT
The DNA here is from genome assembly GCA_958336395.1 of Ctenicera cuprea. Taxonomy (NCBI): domain Eukaryota; kingdom Metazoa; phylum Arthropoda; class Insecta; order Coleoptera; family Elateridae; genus Ctenicera; species Ctenicera cuprea. The sequence goes on from OY284488.1 coordinate 48,437,092, forward strand.
TATTTTAATGTTTTCATGGCAGCTATAACATTACTAGATAAATCGTATTATCATAAAAGACAATCACTTGTTCCGTTTTACAAAAGACGTATATGAATAGTTCCTAATATGCTTGCAAGATTGCAAAACAATAAAATCTCAAAACTTGAATATGAGAATTTAGATAAATTAAGTTTTCGCCATTATTATTAATATAAATTAAAATAATTTTTTTCGTGACTTATCGATAATAATTGGAAAAGCTATGAAAAATATCTTTCTTAATTGGGATTCAAACCCGAAACGTCTACCTATCTAAGCTAATGCTCTACCAACTGAGCTACCGAGGACAGTAGAATTTCAACGTTGGATATTTGAAAGCATGACATTCTGCCAATGTTTGTACCATCCTTGGTCATAAAAAAATTTAGATTAATTTACATTAATGAGAATTTAAATATCCCAAAGTGAAAACACAAAGTTCAATAATCATGAATTGCTACTGTATATCTGTAAAAGTACAAATGAAAGTGACTGAATTTGTAAATTTGTCTTAACAAATTCTGCCATTTTACAAGTCACGCTTTTTGAATTTTTATTTATATTTTAATGTAGAAATTTTCGAATTTTTTTTGTTAAAAGTATTTCAGTATTATTGAATAGATTTTTGTATCGGGTCTGAATTAAATTTGTGTATGGAATGCTAATTTTAGAATACCACAAGAAATATAATTTATTAACCTCAACTCTTTAATCCAGGCCTGTGCTTCATTGTATTTATTTATTTACATATTTAAAACAACTATTCAAGTAGCTAAGGATTTTTTGAGTTGCAGAATATTTAATCATTACTTACCTTAAATATTCTTAAATTCATCGTGCCTTAACTGACTGATTTTTGTGGACTTTCAGATATGACTCGTATAACTCTTTAGCTACAGTTTGTAAGTTTTAAAACTACATGGCAGCTTAAGAATATTTTTTAAAGACTAAATACAAACTGACAATGTAGACTGGTTTGATATTTATCAGAAGTGGTTGTGTTGAATTATAAACAATCTTAGTATTTTTATATCTAATTTGTATATATTGATAGGTTGTAAATATTTCTTATACTTTTAAATTGTTACAAAAAATTTCCATCATAAAATATAAAATTGCCTAATGTTATTCACTGCCTTACAGCTTGCCCCTACAATTTTACTAACTCATTAATTTTGAATTATTGTCGAAAGATTGTGTATTGTTCAATAGTTTTTTTACAATAAAAAATGCATTTTATTAAACAACTAGTAAATATTCTACTATAATCTCACCCTTCTAGTTTTATGTATTGAACTCCAATTCTTTGTGTCCCAAGTTTTTTCTTGACATTTTCTTTTGATCCTTTCATCAACTGCAGACCCAGTACCGTATTACCCACTAGACTGAGGGCTATAGCCTAGGGCTCCAGTACCAAGAGGGGCCCTAGAGCCTATACAATAAAAATGTTAAAAAGATTAATTTTTCTTTTGACGAAATGTTCTGTAAAATATTTGTTTTGTATCGCAGTAGCTCTAACACAGTGTTACTATGTAAAAGAATTTTTAGTACAAATGAAAACTGTAGGCCTACAGAGCTATAGGTGAGCTATGTACAATTTGGTTTGCCTTCCAGTTCGCTAGTCTCTGTGATTAGTTTTTGAAAATCTAAAATTTATGCCCCTTTTTGTAATAAATATGTTTATTTTGTGTACATGACTTATTACACTGAAATTTTTATTTAGTCCTGATCAGTATATATTATGTATTATGTGGTATAAGTTTTCTTTCTCTTTTATGTTTGTCAATTGCTAATAATTACTGAAATGAACAAAAGCTTGAACCTGTGTGTAAAAGCAAAAACTTTTAAAAGAAAAGCGGAAGCAAAAGGATTAGTTAATTAAAAGATTTGTTGCATTAAAAACTACAATATTGATCAGTGGTTTTTCCTAACACTTTTTTTTCTATTCTGCTGTTCTATTTATTACATGTTTCTTACAGTAGAAGAATGATGTTTCTTAATTCAAGCCTCACTCCCTAGTTGATTCATAATTTAAAATACAAAAATCAATTTTTCTCTCTCTAATACACTGTTGGAACTTTGTTGTTTTGGCATCACTCTGTTAATTTGTTGAGGAAATTGACCAAAAAGAAATCTTAGAGGTGTTTTATAGCAAAATGTTATCCTGCATTCATTTTACCTCTATTTAGTAAGTTTGAAACCAATTTAAAAAAAAAAATCACCAGAGGTAAGGGTAACAGGGGCGATAAGGGTATTCAGTGATGGGTGGCTGTGGAAATTCCCAAATCGTTTTTTCCCCAGAGGGAATTTGTTGCAAATTTTTGAGGAACCCCAAGGTAAATTTGGTCCCAGAACATCAAACTAATGTTTGTGTAAAACTAAAAACATTTGAAACAGTTAAATAGTAAAACGTGGAAGTTGAATAGGTGAATTATAAATTATGAGCAGAATGCAAAGAGATTAGTCAAACAGTTTTGCAATATTTATTAAGTTTTTTTAAATTTATACAAGGTGAGTAAAAAGTAACATATAATGTGTTGGTAAATATTGATTCTATGAAAAATTTTTGTTCTTACCTGTAATAAAAGTTGTTTGTTATTTCAGTGCATAATTTGTTGATGTTAAATTTTGTACACATTTCGTTATTTGGTTGCTATGGCAACTAGGAAATTTTTGAACTTTAAAGGAACGTCGTTCAAACATTTTGTTATGTAACGCATGAGAAAAATGTTGTTCCAGAAAGAGAAACAATTGCTGTTTCTAAAAACGTGAAAAAATATATATAGAAGGTATCATTTAAAAACAAAAATGAGTGCCATAGAAACCAAACAACTAAACGTAGAAAAAATTGAACATTGACAAAGTATGAACTAAAATTTAACAAACAACTTTTATTAAAGCTATGAAGCTTAAGGATAATGTTAATATAGAATGAAAACAAATTAACGCCTAGACCGCTGAAAGCAAAGACGACATTTATATTTTCATATATTTAGCCGCGCTATTTCCCATCTTTTGATCATAATGTTAAAATGAATAAATAATGTTGAAGGTGCAAAGTATTTTATTTATACTTCTATTAAAGTTAATTTTAGAATCAATATTTACGAAGTTTCAGAAATTATGTGTTACTTTTTACTCACCCTGAATAGTTTTATTTTGTTCTTTCTCTTTACTTTTCTTATAATTTACGAACGGAAAAATCAATGCAATGTCCATACAAGTATTAATTATTATAATATTTTTGAAAAAGAAATGGGAACGATATGAGAAACATAGTGTCACTTGGTATAAAAATTAATGTCTTGCTGGAACACGTCTGATTCTGATTAGCGCTTTGAAGAAAGATTTTATTATTTTAATAGTTTTATTATTAACTACATAATTTCTAAAATTAGATGGATTCCCTAATATTAACTTAGATATTAAAAAAAAAACGAACTTGTATTGAATGGTTCTTCATCTCTGCATTTCTTATAAATAAATTGATTAATAATTAATTTATGTTTAACAGTCACATACCAGAATATTTATTTAATATTTTAAACATTACTAAAACAATTGCTTACCTGGACATTTTATATTCAAGTCGGACATTCCGGGTCAAACCCGAACATCTGATAACACTAATTGATTTTTAGCAATGCAAGACCACTTTTTAAAAAGTAGAGATGTGTAGTACTTTTCCCACTCGATTTTTTTAAAACTATCCAGTATTTTTAATGTGTTTGTTTTTTCTTTACTAAGAGACATTATTTTGTAAGTACTGGATTAAGTTGATAAATGTTATAATGTTTATACAACCCAAATAACTTCCTTTATTATATCCAGTGGTGTGCTTGTTTAGGAGATTTGAATATCATTTTTTTCGAAACCAAAATTGAATGTCTTTGTATACCTTGCAGAATTTGAGCACGTTTTATCTCAACGGCGCTATTTATTTAAAGGCAAAACTGTTCTTAAATCGTCTCTTACTATTTACTGTGTTTGTGCCTTTTACACTAATTTTTAATAGGGTTGTTTGAAAAGCGCATTTTCAAGTGTAGGTATTTTAAAAAATTGCCATTTGAAAAGATCGCCTTGCCTTACTAGGTCTGCCGCAACAGGCGTTTTCCAACAAGTTCCGCGTGTTGCGGGGGCGCTATTAATCGGTGTATGGTAAATGTCATACCTAAGGTTAAGTTAGTGATGGGAAAAAATTGCACTTTACTTCCAATTCTAGTTATAAGCAAAGAAATGACTTTCTGCGTGAACTATCAGTACGGCTACCTCACTTAAATAATTAGTTTTTTAATTTTTTGCTTTCACCGCGAACCGCTAGATTACATCACATTCTGTGCGAAATATATTCAATTCAATGCAATTCATATTATTCTAAAAGAAAAGGGCGTGTTCACACCTAAAAATTAAGTATCTTGAGTTATACAAAGTTTTTATAAGGTGGTAACAATAAACTGTAAAAAATGCGCGCTGTAGAAAAAGGCTTTTTTGAAAATGCGCTTCTGCGAAGAATGGCCGCTTACTAGCACTCATTTATGGAAATGAACTTTTCTCATAAATAATAAAAAACTCAAAACTCAATATATCATAAGATAATGACGATATCGCGTCTCATCGGTGTTACTTTTTTTAATGAATATAAATTACCAACAATACTAATGGTAAGTCGATACTAAACCAATTCCCTAGGCACTACACTGTTCGAAAATGGCGGCGTTTGAATTTCTGTATTCGTATAGCGTGTTTGTGAATGTTTAAATATGGTTTTGTGGTAATCAACGGAAATAGAACCTTGGGTTAACATCGTATAAGATTACGCGAAAAAATATGATAGCGAAGGAGTCAATTTGTGTATAGAGATAAAACCCTGCCCGTTATTTAGCTAACAAATGTTTCAGTCATTTTTAAAGACATTTCGCGTATAAATCCACAATTAAAAGTCGGGGACGTCTGCATATTTATAACTTGTTAGTTGTGTAGAAGGTGTGGCTGTGTGTTGACTGTGTAGTTGGGAAATTCGAAAAACATGGCAAAATCCGAAAGTGAGCCAAAAGAAAAAACAAAAAAAAGCATCTGTTGTTGCTTTCCGAAACCTGGAATGCCAGATAACAAACCAAATAATGTATCACAAGTCCGGCGAGTATCAGTAAGCAATATTATAATTTTATTTACATGCATAAAATTATTTCTTTTCCACTTTCCTGCTAAACTTAGATAACAGTTTTAAAATAAATTTATACCGTTTCGCAATCATTTAACAGTTCTAATCCATTCTGTCAAATTAAAAATATTAACCTAACATCACGTGATCGTGGTTTGTGTTTGTATTGTGAAATCACTCTCGTTATTAGCGTATCTACTCATAATAGAATACAATAAAAACATAGGTAAACATTATGACTAACTTAAAAGGAACCCACTCGTTAAAGCATACAATTAAATTAATTGAGCGGTTATTTTTACTTAATTGGCCCGGTTTAAAGCGGGTCACGGCGAAAATCGCTTTGGAATTCGTTTTTATCCGAAAAGGGACAGGGAGCGCTTCGGAATATAAAATATTTAGAAAGTTTGATTTATTCATAGATAGAGTTTGTTTTTAACCATTGGTTTCTACGATTAAGGTTGGTAGTTTACGTACACAGTATTGTACGGTATAATAAATTGGTTTGGCAGGGACAAGTTAAAACTAAAGTAACTAAATGTATAGGCGGGTACACTAAATCTAATTGCAACAAAAAGGTACATTATAGATGATGATGCTATTCTATTGTGCAGTAAAAAAATCATAACAATGCATTGTATGATCACATTTTTAAAATTAAAGTTGATACTAATTTACTGTTAAATGAGTTGCCTATACGAATTAAAATTACTCTATAATATAGGCAACCCATTTACTATACACATCACCATGTAATTATAGTGTAATAATAATTAACAATCATTTCATTATCTTTGTTGTCTTAATCATTGCAAATAAAACATATTTTTAAGACTTTAGCTACATGATTACACTAAAAACGAAGCTTGATTTTATTTATAAAACTCTCCATATTTTTAATCTGCCTAGGTATTATTAGGTAATAAAATTTTTAAATGCATTGTTCGAAGTCAGTTGACAAGTCTTATCTAAAGGTTTGACACTGATTTTACAAAATAGTGCAGCACGAGTCTAGTTTACGACTAGTGTAATCAATAGTTAAGGTCAGGAAGGTGGAAACCTTTTTATTATTAGAGCTTTATTCAACGCAAACAGTAGTGGGGTATGTTAGTTTCATCGTGCGTAGGTGTGTGTTTGTAAAACCGGCGAAAATTTAATTTATTTTCCCACTTATATTCCTTATCATTTCGTTATTTCATAATCCGCAACCTAAAACATGCCCACACATTTGTTTGCATAATCTAGTTGTCCAACAACTACATGACATGTGCTATGTGTCCAGTTTAAAAGCTTACATAGTGCGTTTTGTATTATTTTATATATAAATTAATTGTCGTTTTTAACAATAGAAACAAACACGAGCAACAAACCGCATTCGTAATTTGATACATTATCTATATTGCTTTGACAACGACTAAAGTAAACACGTCTCTTATGTTGCTGTGCAAATATAATTAAGTATGATAGAAAATGATGAAATTTATTGTCTTCAACAGAAAGTGGCTTTTTGCGGAGAAGTTCCAAAAAATTTAACCATCGGCAACGTTATCTGCATCGCTGGATTAGTTCTACCTAGCTGCAACAGGTATAACGAAACAATGAAAACCACTTAACATTTAAAACCATTTTCTCGTTTTAGATTGTTCTTATATAATAATCACGTTGTTTAATACATTTCAGTTGTATTTTAGCTTAATCGTTTCCTGGAATTTGTTCTGGTTTTAAAACTATTGCACAATTTGCACTAAAATAGCGAGATATCGCTAGCTTTTTTTTACAGTAACAATGTTAGGTTCTTCTTGTTATGTATATCTCCCATTTGTTCTCATTTGCGCGCGTTTTATCATACCATATCTTTTATATATATAAACACCTATAATTTTTAAATAATTTCTTTAAGATTTTCAGTAAATCTGACATGTGGAAAAGGTCCAAATGCCGACATAGCATTCCATTTCAATCCTCGACTGGATCGAAAATATGTGGTCAGAAATTGTCGTTTAGCAGGTCGCTGGGGCGACGAAGAGACTGCATCAATCGTAAAATGCAACATCCCACACAACAAGAAATTCGAAATAGCCGTATTTATAGCAAAAGATGAATTTTTGGTGTCAGTTAATAGACGACACTTCTGCTCGTTTGCATTTCGTGTTCTATTAAATTTGGTCACCAACATTGAAGTACATGGAGAAGTGGAAGTTAACGATGTTGAGTATAAAACGTGGACGGTGTATCCAGAAAATCAACCAGAGAATGTACCGTTTAATATTGCTATGGAAGAAGGGCAAACGCAAAATTCTGAGGAAGCCTTGGTAAGTTTAATTTGGTAAAGTTTTAATGGTTGGTTAGTAAGGTTTTTATTTGGGTTTGGCAAAAGACTTGCCAATGTTGTCAATTTGATGGTCACCATTTCACCAACTAAGCTGCGTTATATAAATTAGAGATTACTTGATGCTGTTGCTGCAGTAAGGCTTAAGAATCATGAACATGATTACTAGAACAATTTACTTTTTTAATTACCACATTACCACAGCAGTTTAATAGGATTTTTGTGAGAAATTAATGATTCCGATGCTAAGTGCCATTAGTTATTAGCAAGCTATTTCTACGCCCTAGGTAATATTTCGAAATTGATTCATTAAGTTCCATTCTTTTCTTCTTTCTTGAGAAATTAGGAACATTTTTATGTTATCGGGTGCTTTCGTAACATAAGTGAGGGAGAGTAGACATAATAAGGTATCTAGTAGCAAATTTGCTTTTAGTACATACAATTTTACTCCAAATTTTTTTTTATCGCCATGAAGGTCAGTTACAAGATTATATATTTTAAAATAATTTTTTTTATAAAAGTGCAAAATACCCCGTTTTATATTACTGGTACAACAAATGGCGGCGTACTAATAATAAACCATAGTAATGTGCTAATAAACATGTTTGTTGCATATTTATCGACACCAAAAGCAACCCTCATAGTCTTCCTCTTTCACACCTGAGCATTCTTCCTGGGATCATCCGCCACAGATATAGCACTGTGCTTCTCTTTTTTTCAAGTCCGAGTTAGAAAAAACATCTCCGCAAACAATACATCCCACGGCAGAGTTGGTATTTGAGTCCAGTTCATCGTCGGATAATTCAATTGTTTCTGTTTTCTTTTTGTTGGAAAATTCATTTTATTCAGTCAACACTGCTACCATTTCTAGTTTTCTTTATTCGGGTTTCTATGGTTGTTTGCAGGACATTCTACTCCCTTGAGCTTTTTTTGTACACTACCTGACCTGCTAAGATTTATCCTATAGCAGGCTGTATGTCCATTCAAATTTAATATATTTTTTGTCATTTTCTTAAAATCATACATTTGCTTTTATTTACATTTAATTTTAGTTTGTTTCCATTTAACAAGGTACTTAAGATACACAGTTCAATAAACATGTTGCCTACAAGTTGATCGTAATCTTTGCTACTAAGGTAAACTATGGTGTCATCGGCGAATAGGTGAAAATCGTAAACTTAGCGGGGTTTCAATGTCATTTATGTACATACTAAATAACATGGGTCTCAGGATCCTACCTTGGGGAACACCAATATTTAGACGCAGTTTTATAGCTTCTATTTCTTCATATTTAACTATTCGTTTTCTTCCTGAAAGGTAATTTTTAAACCATCCCAGAACTTTTCCTCCTATATAGTTTACACATCTTCTTAATCAAACTACGACCATACTCAGTTTCGACGGCTCGCTTCTAATCTAAAAATATAACACCTATTAATCGGGCTGATCAATATATCGTTTCTAATAATTTATAATAAATTGTAGACAGCTGCTTTTTGCGTTTGATTGCGAACAACTAACTGTTTAGTTTGTAGATGGATGGCAGCACTAGTATTAAAAAAAGTCGTTAGTCAATTTCATCTTCCTATGCATAATTAGGTTTTGTACAAATCTGCTCTAAAAATTCTTCTCTACTCTTCGTCACACCTTCGATTTCGTAATTACGATGACGCGACGTATTATCACAACAGTTTGCTGTCTTTGTTATCATCGTTACGGTGAAACTTTCCTGAAAACTGAAAACACCATGATTATGGGAAGAGCTTCTAATCCTTATAATACCAATCTAAATAGGTGTGGTTATCACCAACAATAAAATAACTGACCGATATCAATAAAAACCAAATATGGCATTGAAAACAGATTAAGGGATTGGATGGATAAATCGAACGTCCCAGTTTGATCTCCTTGGTAGTGATATCACGTACCGCATAAAAAGAATTGCGCGAATTTGCTGAAATTCGTCTCAGGTCGTGAAACAACAGGTCGTTGGGTTCTGATAGGGTTCCTTCAAAAAAAATCGAAGGGGTAATTTGCATATATTTAATTTGAACGATCAGAGAAAATCGTACCTTACCGAATTGGTTCCTTTTAACGCTTTTTAAATTGCTTTCAGACGATACCATGCACAGGACACCTACCAAAAGGATTTCAAGAAGGATGGCAGCTGGAAATCTACGGGCGTGTAAAACTTTTACCGCATTCATTTTACATAAATTTACAAGATGGAGCTCAGCTGTGGCCTCATCCAATTATACCGCTGCACTTAAATCCCAGATTTAGTAAGTCGATTTAATTTTAATAATAGATGCTTGGATTTTGAGAGGGTTTAACTGATTAGTTTGCTATGAAATACTGCTCCCGACGCTTTGCTATCAATTTTTATAAACTTCCTAGAAGTTCTACTGTTAAATTGTACAATAAATGCTTAACTATTTATTTATCTGCCTTAGATTTTCTCAAACTTAGCATTTTAAAACATCGCAAATAATTAATTAAAATCATCAAATTAATGAATTTTGTTTACGAATAACCTGTTTTTGAAATCTAGCAAATTTATAAGTTTATGAAGTGTTATTTTTTATAACTTTACTAATTTAATTTATAATTGAGTTTTTTCTTAGCTATCTACTAACGTGGATTATGTAAGTTTGGAATTACCATAAACATTTAAAACAAAATTTATATTTAAAAAAATATTTCAGGTGTGTCCGTAGGAGAGAACATATTTGTGCGTAACGCATGGTTGGACGGACGTTGGGGGCCGGAAGAAAGGGCTCCTGGTTTTCAATTTTCTCCTGGAGCACCTTTTAGCCTAGCAATTCGGCGCGGTATTGACCACTTCTCCGTTTGGGTGGATGGACAATTAACTGGGGAATTTAAATTCCGTGCTCCCGTTGACAAGATTGATACGGTTTATATTCAAGGAGATGTCGTGATCAAGCAGATTGTTATGCACGAAAGAATAATTGATTTGTTTAAGAAAAATTAAAAAGCTCAGTAAACTGTGATTAATAAACTTGTGCTTATGTTCTGTTAAGCAATGCAATATATATTTTTTAATTTATAAAAATGTTATAAAAATAACTATGTGTTGTTCCAGCTACCATAAAGATGCAATTTATAGTTTTTTAATATTGTTATTTATATTTGTTAATCATAGTAGATTTTATTGTCTATATTAATAAATTTTATACTTCCCCGTTTTACTTTGATTTCATTATTGCTCAGTAAGGAGAGAAAACTAATCGATTGCAATGCTTTTTAGTTTCAGAAAGTTTATTTATGTTTTAAGGTAATTAAATAACCTAAAGGTAACTTTGTATTTTCTTCATGTAATTGTTTAATGCCGAACTTTTTAGGAAACATTTTTAAAGTCTGTTTTTAAAGCAGAATGGTTTTACTTTGTTTTTTGTGTTTTTATAAAAGAATCTATCAGTTGCAAATATTTACATTACCATTAATCAAATTTCTACAATACCTAAAATACACAGAAAATTCTATAAAGCTTTTGTTACAAGCAGAAAATTTGTACAATAATTAATAAACAGTTACCTGGTGACATTAATCAACAGCAGTTCTATATTCATCTCCATTAAAAAATCTCGCTGTTCATCAATAAACCCCTGTCTGTTGCATTATATCTTCAATTTCAATGAATCCATAGGTTTCATGATTGGCACCGCTTTTATTGTGCTTCTTTAATTGGCTAATTCGAACAAAGCCACACGTTATTCACACAATTCCACAAATGTTATGCTAACTCATTTGTTACCGTTAGAATTATCGAAACGGAAAGTAAATTTGCTTTAGCTTTTAATTCGTTTACATTTGTAAATAAATATTAAACAGAGTTGATTAAAAAATTGACTAGAAGGAGAAATTTTTTTGAAGAAAATTGTTTCATATTGGTGGAATATACTTTTTTTTTACCTGAGTTTCACGATTTGTGGTTGGGTTTGGGTTGTTTATCTTGTAAAATTGCCTAGGGATTCTTTTCCCAGTAAAGAAGTTTTTCTGAACAAAGGTAAGATTTTAAAAATTTAAACGAGCATTTTTTGTTGTGCGAGCTCCATTTGCTGATTACATAAAATTATTATGAGCAGTTCTGGACGAGTCTGCAGTTCATAAAGGGAATAATTTCGGTGCAAATTTAGTAAGCAATTTTAATTAAACCATTCGCACACCTCATTAATATTCCCATCTAAACAACTTGATATTCAAATAAAAACGGCTAAAATGGAAAACTCCTCATTTCGATGCAAATAAATGGAGCGAAGATTTTGCTGAAAACAACTTTTTGCTTTAGGTGTGTTCGTGTGTTGGTGTATGCTTTATTTGCAATTATGTACTGTTTTTTCAAAAATTCAAAGCTTTATATTTTAATGCTTTTTATGTTGATTACTGTTATGTTTTTACAAACATTGAAAGGCTTTTTCAGTTTTTGCGTTAAATTCGCATTTAGATGTCTCTCTAATTTATGCAAACATTTTTCAGTGTATTAAGTAAAACAAGCATTTTGCAGGTATTTAATTCAAATTAAATTGACTATTAATTGTAGTTTGACAAAGTTTATGTATAAATATGTTTTGTGCGGGTTATTTTTTTAAATATTTTCCTCTAGGATTATCAGTTTATGATATACAGATTCCGGCAAATACATCTAGTAGTTTTTAAACGAAATTATCTATGAATAATGGAATTTTGTCTCTAAGCGAATTTTTGTATATCCCATCTTTAAAGCGAAGGCCTCGGCTTCTAACGCATATTGTTCTATTTTGAACGAAACCGTATCGGTTCTCGATGTACGTTACAATATTATTAATTTCATAATCAATTTAGATTTGTTTAGTTCATTTAGCAATCTTTAAGTACCTCTATATAGAGAAATCTGCGACTGAAAAATCCGGCGAGTGTGGCGGCCAGGATTGGTTATTCATACTTGCTTCTGGCTATATGGGAAGTCGTATTATCGTAAACAAAACTCCAACAACTACCGTAACAACTGATACTAATTTTGTACGTAACTCTAAAATTTGCTTACTTTTCCTTCACTTTCTTTCGAAAACCAGTAGATGTTTATGCCGGACCGTGTGCAAAAATTTAAAAAAACACTAAGTTGATTTGAGGGCGCAGTGACTCAGTTGATTCAGTTTTCCAGGATTTAAATTTCTGTTTCCAATTTATTCCAACGCCTTGATTTCTCTGTGACGCTTTCTATGATTTTTTCTACCCTTTTATTAAATCCGTCTTTAAGTTAATGTAGCGGAACCCGTGGACCACCCCGCGGTTTTTATTTTAAATTATTATAAATTGACTTTGTCGAGATGTTAGACCTGTTCTTAATGCGCCCAGCAGTATTGTGTATACATATATTCAAATACGCCATTACGGAATAAATACAGACGTATAAGGTTAAAATAAATAATTATTTTGAAGTTATAAGGTTTTTTATTTAATAGAATTATACACTTGTGTTTTATATTAGTTAAATATGTCAGCAATTTATTTTGCTACCTATGTTGTTGTGCTTTTCGAGTACGTGCTTATATAACATCATCCTAACGGAGCCTTTGCTGTACTAAAATATCCATAAACAAAGTGTTTGCAAGAATAATAAAACTGAGCGAATTCATTATGAAGTCTCGATATTTGAGCGGCACACTTTTATTTCAAAGGCAATTTGATAGTTTTACATAGTGAATTCTTAATTCTGATTAATAAACAATTTTTGATAATACTTTAATTGATTGTGCTTTAAAAATATAATACTATTATTAAATATTAGCATTCTATACAGCACAGCTTAACAAAAGTCAACGTAAATTTGTAAAATCAATAGTTGAAACCTCATTTACAGTGCAATGCTTCCGCCGTCGAGTTTGTTTTGTAAATTAGGGCTAGCATTGCGTTTCAACTTACACTAATCCAAACAAACAATGTAAAGACATTTTTTTCTTTGCATCTAAAACTTAACTGGTCCGATGGATACCAGTATATCCATTGACTTCAGCAATGAAGTCAAATACTTAGTAGTTACAAGGTCAGAAATGAACGTGAAACTCACACATTACAACTGCAGAAGAAGGCAGTGGTAGCAACTCAAACATGCTGCAAGCTTCTGAGAAGAAACTGAGGTCTAAAACCACAACCACTGGTCGTATGTGGTTATCATAAAACCTTTGATTTCTTCCTATGCATCGCCAGTATGGTGGTCAAAAACTAAACAAGTTACTACTCAGCTACAGCTAGAGAAGATGCAACGTGCGATGAGCACCTGTCCAACTGCAGCTATGGAAACCATACTAGGATTAATGCCCCTACACCCACACGTGCAAAAAGAGGCAATGCTACATGCGCTCACGCTCGAAAGCACAAACAAAATTAAACCAGAAGATCTGACAGGATACTTAGATATCCTAAGTCTCCCTCACTTAGAGCGAACGGCCTACTCCGTATCGGATTTTATGCTAATAAAATACAACTTCAACCAACATTTTAGAGTAAACATCTCAACTGAGAAACATGGTCCTCAGGAGAGCCTTCTTTCAAGCGAGGATCCATCCAATGGTATACGGATGGTTCGAAGATTGAAGAAGGAGAGACTGGAGCGGGTGTCTGTGATCCCGGTTGTTGCATGTCTGAACTCTTGGGTACCAGAACTATCATCGTCTAAGCTGAGGTTTATGCTCTGCACAAGTATAAACCTTAGGAATGGCGATAAAAGTGCAACAATTAATATTATCACAGACAGCGAAGCAGCAATAAAAGCTTTAAAAGCATACACGTGCGAATGCAAGCTGGTCTGGAAGTGCCTGGGCAACCTCAAGCAACTGGAAAACAAAAACCACGTTATAACGTGGTTTTTGCTAGAGTATACTCTACGGTGGGTTTCATGGTACAAGAGCAAGACGCGGAGCAATAACGCCATATACAGGACCTGAACCTTGCTGTATGATACAGAAAAGTTACATAAAACAGGAGGTCAGGTTATGGAAAGAGCAAAACGATTTATAACTATTTCCAAAAAAAAGCGAAAGTCGCGTTGTCTCTAAGTAAGATGGAACTACAAATCATTACTGATCTTTACAGGCCACACATCACTAAAATACCATCTCTTCAAGATTGGTAAGGTTGAGGACAAAACCTCAAAACCTGCCGTTCATGAAATGAGGCAGTAGAAACGTCAGAACACATACATCTTATGCGTATGCAATGCTGCCTGTCGCCGTAAACACAATGCTTTTGGTAGGGAGACTTACCGAAATTAGGGACTCAAAGTCCAGAGATATATTAGGGTTTCTTTAAACGTGGTAAGAGCTCACAAGTTGCAAAAGAACCATTAAGGGTTGAAGTGACGAAAGGCAATTAAGGCCAAAGCCCTCAACCACAAAAAACATAATAATCATCGGTTACCGATTGTGAACTATAATAGGTCATGACCGATAATCGGTTTATGATCAATTTTCGGCCATGACCGGAAGCGGTTGTGAGTTATGATTGATATAATCGGTTATGAACGATATCCGATTGTGCTGGTTAAAACAGCGGTTCTCAATAACCAACCGGTTTATCAATAAATTGACAAACACGGTTTCCAATCGCGCTTATAACCGGTTAACCGATAATCGTTGACAGCGTTTTACTTAGAAATATTTTCATGTTATAGTAACGCTTGGGTCTAGAACTTACACGTAAGTATAGTATAACAAATTTTTGAAGATGTGAGAATTGGAATGTTTAAATTGTGGGAAAGTCAAGGCGAAGAGTCTAATGTTTTCTTCCCCCCTTTCAGTTGTGTATTGTCGTGTCTTGTTTTCTCTCGTTTTGTCTTATTTTATATTGCCTAGAAAGCGGGAAGACCATATTCTTTTATTATCTGTGATTGTATGTTCAAATTTTAGAAATGTTGTAAATCAATTAGAAAGTAGGAAGGGAAATGTTGTTAAAAATCTATGAAAAAATGCACATCAAACAATATTACAAAAAATAATTTTAATACATGTATGTATAACTGTAATGTGTACCAACATCTATATCAAAGTAATGCGTGTATTTAATTATTTCATGCAGGATGTAAATTTTAATGGGCATGCATGCCAATTAAAATTATCATGAAAAATCTGAGGCTTTGAGTACATTTTGCGATATTTTTTTATTTTTATAGAAAGCTTAGACTTAAAATCTTAACTGCGTTTCATTTTACGATTTTTTAGAAATACAACATTTTGAATTGCAAATTTAAAATTATGTTTTGATATCATTGAGTTTAATTTTTTTATATAAACTTCTAATGATTTATCTTGAAAGGTTAAATTTTCCAAACCTTATTTAGTTCAGTTAATTATACATTTTCCAATTTAGATAGCGGATTGAAGATAACCGAAGATAATCAAATAATATAAGGTGTTGCCAAAACGTCTTTTATCAACGGCGTTTAATTAGAACTAACTACTAGAATAATTCATTTCTAACAGACAATAAGAGCAGATAGATGTATTATGAAGTTCGCTTTGAACTTTAAGTTAAAGTCTATGGGGAGATAATGTAGTCAGCTCGATACCATCTTTAATCACAAACGATGTGCTACTAATAGTTTAATGATAATTAGTAAAGCAACTAAATAGTTTATACTCCTATAATGCACAGGGCGCGTTGCTTGGAGGTGTCGGGGTGGTTTTATTAGTTCACGTTTGATTAACTACGCCTAGGAGTTCTGTGACGTGTGACGTCAGTACGTCACATTTTCAATTATGCGCCATCCACCGGTTCTCTCCTGTCGTCTGCAGCCAATGAATACAGATTAAACCTCTTCGACTCCTCAAGGCATGTATTTACCCTTGTTGCTTATTTACGCCCAACGCACGAAACTCGTTATGTGGAGAAAACTTGCTTTTCCGACACTGAAACTACGAGTTAATACATATTTTCCAGTGCAAAGTTGTTCCTTTTCCTTTGGTGCTTCTTTTGCCTCTCCTGTTTCCTCTTGCGAACTTTTTAAATATTTAATTCCTAAAATGGAGACTTTAATCAATCTAGCTTAGCGACTTGAGAAGTTTTATTTGGCGGTTTTAGCTCCAAAGACTATTCATTTAAATTAATCAGCATCTAACTGGGACTTTACCGTTTCTTTTGAAAATACTCCAAGTGAGGCTACTTCATTTAAAGGATATCCGTTGAGTTTCAGAAATTTACAACGGCTTTACATTATAAAAACACTCGTTCGCTCAGAACTTCACGTTCATCATCTTAATTTCGTTTTCATATTCGAATTTATATTAGGAATCTTTTCTTGCAGTTTTACCTTTTGTTCTTATGTAAAACAAAAAGATTACATTTACATTTCAAGCTCTAATTTAGTATTTGATAACTTATTCTTCAAAGCAATTGTGAGTTGGTTTTTATCTTACGAAAACATTGTTAAAAAATAAAAAGAAATTGATTTTTAAACTTTAATGTCGACTAACGAATTAATATAGTATTTTAATTCGTCAGTAAATATAATTTTCTAATTTAGAAAAAATATTCTTTCTGGGCTAAAGTTTATAGCTTTTAAAATGGTACTAGCAGAACCCGTGAACTACGCTCCCTGAATTTTTTTGGTACCTTTATACTCGGCGTTTGCCGCTTTGAACGTTTCCTCCGCTCAGTTGGTCTCTAGAATGAAAACTGCTCCCGGAAAGAAAACTTTGCAAAAAAAAACGAAAAAAACTTGAAAAGGTTTAAGAAAGAGAAACCTTCGTGAAATTTCTAGGAAAAACATCACCTGAAAAAATTCCTATCATAGCCTTAGAAACAAATCATTTAAAAAAGCTAAAGTGTTAACTTCGAGTTGACTTTTCCGTACTAGATATTAAGACTTGCAGTATTTGCAAAAGTGTAAATATTAAATTCATATCGTTGTGCAGTTTACCGACTGTTAGATTCATCGTATACCACTTACAAAGGACTCTCAAACAAGTTGTAGTTGATGCCGATCAGACGACTACTTTTTGAGTAAATGGGCCTTAAAGTCGACATTTTCAAAAAGTTGTAGCGGCCTCCATTTTCAAGCTAGAGACTTCGGTAAAAACATTTTCGGTTTGCCTTAAGCTCTTCTCTCATTTCGCCGTATGTTAGATTTCTAAAAAGCAATTTCTATAGATAACCTTACCATGTCTCATACCGTATAAAAATAGTAAGAACAAAACCGCCCGCTCTACAGCTGATTAGATGCGCTTCGGATTTCGAACTAAAACTCGATAAAAATGGTTATCAAAAACGCATTTTTCGGCAGTTAAGTGATTTTAACTACGCCTATCAATTAGCTCCAGTTGACAAATATATTTTTAATTGTTGCATATTTTGGATAATTCATGAAATAAAGCTATTATACCTAGAAATTTTTGTCCGACATCCGAAGCTTTCGTGCAGTTTAGTCGCTGCTACTCTGCGTACAGTTACGGTACGGAAACAGGTTATCGCAAGTTTAAATTCTCGATGCTTGTTTTCTTAAAAATCTAATAGTCGGTGAACTGTACAACGTTATAATTACACTTTTGCGAATACGGCAAGTATTAATATCTAGTATGGGAAAGTCTAACACTTCAGCTTATTATATTGTATACTGAACTAACGTTTAGTTGCCAATTTGCAATGTGTATAATTTGCTTATTTAAGTACTGTTAATTTGAACTACTGTTTATTTAAACTACTGCTAATGTGAACTACATTTTGACTTTTGTTTGTTAGAACTGCTTATTCATGTGACTACTGTACTTTTGAACTACTGCTTATTTGACTATCGATTATGTCCTTTATACCTCTACGCTCTACCCCTGTGATCCTGATTATAAAATTGTATGTATCTATCCGTGCCTGCGGGGTTGAGCTACCCATCAGGCGCGTCTCCAGGTGGCGGATAGGAGGACGGCCATGACCTACCCGGGGCTCTGAACCGGAGTCTGGGATTGGCTAGTGGCGGTCATAAGCGGTCCCATCGTGATTAAACCCTCGTATGGAACTGTGAAAGCCGTCGCCGCGGACCAGCTCACGGCACACACCGTTAACCGCCTTTCACTACAACGACTCCGTGGGACATTGGGGAAACTCAAAACTATGGATAGTAGTGAAAGGGGGCACGGGGGTCTGGGCTTAAACGCCTGAACCGAGTGGATGAGGCACCACAATAAAAACCTTCCAACTCCCAGGGTATTGTGCCCGCCCATTGGGATGCAAGGCCGTGGGGAAGCACGGTCACTAGCGACAAACCTCGGGGCACCAGGCGAACCCCGTTGTATATAGCCTTCTATACCTACAGAGAGCACTGGGTATAGTGACCATTTATCTCTCATACTCGTGGGATCAGTTTATGAATACTACTAAAACAAAAGACGAAACAGGAGGAGGCTCCGAAAGGAGGGATCCACCTGGGGACAATCAAAATAAAAAGGGAGGAGGTTCCGAAAGGAAGGATCCACCCGAAAAGAAACCCTCTGGGGCTGCTCGGCGCAAGCTGAAAAAGCTCGGAGGGAAATCTGCAGGGGCCACTCAAGGAACCAGCACCTCGACACCTGGGCCAAGCACCAGTAAACCGACGGGGGGCCAAAAACGGAACCGGTCGGATGGGAGCACACCCACTGAAAAAGCAAGAACTTTTAAAAAAAGCAGAGAGGTAGAATCTGCTAGGTCGTTTAGGGACGCAATGACGGATATCCGGGTGGCTGTGATACCGGAAGGATATCCAGACGAAATCATCAGCGAAGAGCAGGCGGGCCTGGTTAGAGGAACGCTTATCGGGAAGCTGGATGAGATTGAAGAAGGAGGACCATCACCCAGGTTCTCAGAACTAAAACTAAGAGGGGGTATTCTTCATGCCTCCTGTGCCGACCAGGCTACCAGAGACTGGTTGGTAGGGACAATTGGAGAATGCGTACCATGGGAAGGTGCGAAACTTAGCGTCATTGACGCCAAGGACGTACCTAAACCAGTAAGAGCCTTGACATGGATTCCGGGACCCCACGAGGAACCGGAAAAAGTGTTAAGACGGTTGAAGGTTCAGAACCCAGGGCTGCGAACGGAGACCTGGAAGGTAGTCGATAAGAAGCAGGATCCGAAAGGACAGCAACTTATCGTTATAATGGACGAGAGATCTTGGAAGAAACTCCAAGAAATCCAGTACAGGCCCTACCTTAACTTCTCCAGGATACTGTTTAAAGTACTGGGACAAAAGAAGGAAAAGGAAGAAGAAAAGATGGAAGTGGTAACAGAGGGACGGAACTCACCGACACCTCTACCCGAACCATCAGCCACAACGGCGGTGGAGCCAATGGATGAAGAGGGGCTGGAAACAGAACCTCTCACCACCACAGAGGGATCATCGGCCTAAAGGTCCTTCAGGTAAATATACATCATTGTAAGGCAGCATCTGCTGCACTACAAAATTACATTATGCACAAAAGCGTAGATATTGCTCTGATACAAGAACCCTGGATCTACAGGGGAGGTATCAGGGGACTCAGGATGTCTGGAGACTGGGAACTAATCAGCCCAGCCGAAGGACAACCTAGAGCCTGCATTATTGCAAGGAAAAAACTTAACTTGATGCCGCTTTGGGGGCACTGTTCTAGGGACCTAATGGCGGCCACGATGAGAGCTGCTATCGGAGGGAGCGAGAGGGACCTGGTGGTCGGATCCGCATACCTCCCATATGACGAGCCAGGGCCTCCTCCAACCCAGGAGCTCAGAGGACTAGTTAGCACCTGCGAAAGCAAGAAAACCCAGATGGTACTCGGATGCGATTCCAATGCTCACCATACTGTATGGGGCAGCACAGGAACAAACAGAAGAGGTGAGTCACTCTTAGAATTCATTTTTAGCAACAAACTAGAAATAGCCAATCGCGGTAATGAACCCACCTTCGTGACTGCCACGAGGAAGGAAGTTATCGACATAACAATCGGAACCATAGTTGCTTGCAGCGTGATCAAGAGATGGCATGTTTCTAACGAGCCATCGCTTTCAGATCACAGATACATCAGATTCGAACTTGAAGCGCCACGGTGCGAAGCTGGGACATACAGGAATCCAAAAACCTGTGACTGGGGTCTATATAGACAGAACCTAGAACAGGGACTGGAGGACTGTCAAATGAGACCACAAACACCGGCGGGAATAGAGCTGATGAATGACTTAATATCATCAGCAATAAAGGACGCATATGAAAACAGCTGTCCGCTAAAGGTGAGAAGAGAGAAACGTGGGTGCCCATGGTGGAACCACGATCTCTCATCACTTAGGGCAGAGACGCGTAAGTGTTTCAACCGGGCCAAAAGGACCGGTGAATGGGAGGTATACAAATCAGCCCGACTTAAATATGTATACGCCGTCAGGGCAGCCAAAAATAACTCATGGAGGAAGTACTGCGAGGAGGTCGAAAGAACTCCTGAATGTGCAAGACTCCAGAAAGCATTAGTAAGAGAACACCAAGGAAAGGTGGGCTCTCTAAAGAGAATACAGGGAGACTACACTGGTACCACGGAAGAAACTCTTGAGCTGTTGCTCGAGACGCACTTCCCGGGGAGTGTAGTCATACCAGACGGAAACACAAATGACAATCCACACTTGGAAGTACCGTTAACACGGGCGAACAAGGAGGACTGGAGGTTGGCGGATAAACTAGTTAATAAAACAAGGCTTACATGGGCGATACACTCTTTCAAACCGTATAAGTCATCGGGAACAGACGGAATATTTCCAGCTCTGTTACAACAAGGGCTTAATGTACTAGCCACGCCACTTTGCACACTTTTCAGGGCAAGTCTAGCTGTTGGTTATGTACCACACAGCTGGAACCACGTTAGAGTAGTATTTATACCAAAACCAGGGCGTGAATCATACGCCCAGGCTAAATCCTTCAGGCCAATCAGCCTGACATCTTTCCTCCTGAAGACAATGGAGAAGCTGATTGATAGGCATATCCGGGACGATGTACTAAGGGATGCCCCACTGCATCGAAACCAGTTTGCATATCAAACAGGAAAATCCTGTGAGTTGGCTATACACGAGCTAACACACAGGGCAGAAAAAGCTATCAGTAGCCAAGAAATTATGCTAGGAACCTTCTTAGATATTGAAGGGGCCTTTGATAACACCTCCTTCGACTCGATAAAAAGGGCCGTGGCAGGGCGGGGAGCAAAGAGACCCGTAATAAAATGGATTGACTCCACCCTTCGAAGAAGAAGAATAACAACCTCCCTGGGCTCTGTTACCAGGGAGGTGTCCGTCACTAGAGGCTGTCCTCAGGGGGGGGTCCTATCTCCCCTGCTGTGGTGCCTGGTAGTTGATGGACTCCTCCTGGAATTAGAAGAGAAAGCCGTGTATGCACAAGGCTACGCGGATGACTTAACCATATTAGTAGGCGGGAAATACGGGGGAGTAGTATCAAACATGATGCAACAAGCCCTAAAAACCGTAGAAAGATGGTGCAATAGAGAGGGCCTATCCGTTAACCCGGCAAAGACCTCTGTAATAGCATTCACGCGAAAAAGAAACCTTCAAGACCTGAAGGGACTAAAACTATGCGGACAAGAACTGACAATGGGGAAGGAAGTGAAGTACCTGGGAGTCACTCTTGACACCAAACTGACCTTCAATTCCCATTTGGAGAGAATTTCAATCAAAGCGACACGGGCCCTCTGGGCCTGTAGAAGAATGATTGGCAAAACATGGGGCCTACAACCAACAATGGTGCTATGGCTTTATACAAAGGTGGTGATACCAACAATAACTTACGCGTCTTTGATATGGTGGCATAAAACCAGAAACAAAGCTGTTGTGAGCAAACTTAGCAAGCTGCAAAGACTTGCATGTTTAAGTATAACAGGGGCGATGACATCGACACCCACTGCCTCAATGGAGACGCTGCTGGACCTGCCTCCGCTACACTTTGTAGTGGAAGCGCAGGCACTTCTGGCGTCATACAGAGTGAAGGTGAACGGATACGGGAGAATCCTCCACAGAAAAGGGGACCACACCGAAATCTTTGACAAACTGAATAAAAATAGCATACTAAATATGCATTCTGATAGAATTAATACCGTTTTCGACTTCAGAAAACCTTTCAGGGTACTAATACCTGAGAGGGGCGGCGAAGAAAGAAAACAGGAATTGAGGAGCCGAGGAGGATCGATCTGGTATACGGATGGATCCAAAACGGAAACCAGCTCGGGAGCGGGAATCTTTGAGGCAGACACAGGGGATAGCATTAGCATTAACCTGGGTAACCTCACTACCGTGTTCCAGGCTGAGATAATAGCCATTACAACGTGTGCACAGACAATGGTGGAGAGAGGATATGCAAATAGACAAATCTACATCATGTCCGATAGCCAAGCGGCACTAAAAGCTTTGGAGGGGGTAGCGATACACTCCAGAGTGGTTTCAGAATGCGTCGAGGCACTTGTGACACTGGCAGGACACAACAGAGTAGTTCTGGAGTGGGTGCCGGGACATGAGGGCTTCGACGGAAACGAAAAAGCTGACCAATTGGCGAAATTGGGAGCGGAACAACCTTTAGTCGGCCCCGAACCCACATGCGGGATATCATATCAGACCGCAAAGGGGACGGTAAAGGACTGGCTACACAGACAACACTGTATTCATTGGAATGACATTCCTGGACACAGGCAATCCCGGATGCTTATAAACAAACCATCCAGAAATAAAACAAAGGAAATTCTGCAACTGAGCAGGAAACAAATGAGGCCAATAATAGGACTACTAACAGGACATTGTGGCCTCAGAAGACACCTCAATTTATTGGGAGTGGAAGAGGACCCCACCTGCCGATTGTGCGGTGAAGAAGATGAAACACCAATTCACATCTTAGGTGAATGCCCTGCTTTAGGGGAAAAAAGGCATACGCACTTCGGGGTGCAATTTGCGGAACCCGATGAAATAGCGGAAGCACCCATCAACAGGATCCTGAACTTTATCAGGAATACTGGACTGATGGAGTAAAAGAATCTTTGGGGCACAATAAGCTTAGAGCTTCAGTGCGGTGGGCGCAGCACCACACCCAACACGAATTATTATTATTATCCGTGCTACAAAAATAAATCAAGTTCAAGTTGTTTTAAGCACATTTTTCATTCCGATAATTGTGCATGCTGGCCCAGAACTTTGATGTACCCCTAGTAACTTTCATTTTCAAAGAAATTTCATATAAGTTATAAAATGGATAAAAACGGACAGTTTTAACTAATTGCCTATAACTTTCTTTGTTGCGATTTCAACGTAAATAGTCTTAAAATTATTATGTTAAACAGAAAACTGTGTATAAACTGCTTTAAATACGAGCGGTAGTGTAAACGCAGCAGTTTTTTCTTAGTGCGTTTGTTTATTTGTTTCATCTACAAATATTTGGGTCAATTTTAATGGGTTTCTTTTTAGAACCAATATCAATGCATTATTCTACTTTTAAATATCTCAACTTGATGAAACTTGTTAGTCAAGTGTTTTTTCTTCAATTTAGAGGCCCAGGTGGTATTACTGTGAAAGGTTCTGTGAGAGAGCAATTTTGCAATACTCATCTTACCATTAGAAAGGTACTGAATGGCAGATTTGATTTCTTGGTCTGTCTCACACTTGATAATTATAAACTTTCCAACCTTTCGTTAAGTAACTTTCGTAATGCAATTTATGTTTGTTTTCGTAAGCTGTGTCGAGACATCCAATACCTAATTACTAAAATAAATGTATCGAAATTATAATGGAAATTATAATTCTACTATTTCATTATATTTTATATACAATATTGTTAGTAAATGTATCCACTTTTTCTGTAATTTGTTTAAGTGTTCCTCTTCATGAGTGTTCTTAATTTATTGCAATGTTCCTATGTGAAACCAATGTAAATAAATTTGCAGTTTGTAAAATGCCTGTCCCGGCAACTTTGAATAAAGTAACAGCCGAGTTTTTCTGTAAAAGTTGATACTCATTATATGTAATAGTACTCAATCAGTAGTTATAAGTTGTTTACTGTTTATGTCTTCCGACCTTCCAGAAATAGAGTAAGCCATCCATAAAGCCATATCCAAATTATAGTAACAGTAGTGCGTCTAATAGAAACATTTTATGAAAACAATCAATATACCGAGTGTAGACACAAAAGCTCGTACACGTGTTATGGTGATAAATGTTGTGGAGTTGAAAGAACCCATCGTCGTGTTATGGCGAGACAGTTAGGAGTTTAATATATAGATTGAGATTTTAGATCGAACCGTCAAATTGCAACCTACGTAATTTTTCTAATATTGTTCTACCATATTTTCTGCCTTTTGAATAAAAAAATGATATCATGGGCCGTAGTAACTGTTGATAGGTACTTTGATACATCTGATACTGCAATAGTTTGATACTTTCGATACATCGATACTTTCCATATTTTTGATAATTTTGTTACTTTGATATTTTTAATACTACGATACTTTTGATACGTGCGATACTTTCGATACTCATTTTGCGGTTTCGGTTGCCCTAATCATAAAATTATGATAAAGCACTATTTTTTTTAAGAAAAATTTATTATCTTAAAACTGCAGTAAATTGATACCATTGTACTAAAAATTACATGGGTCCACGGGTGGTCTAGTGGTTAAAGTCCCAGGTTTTGAAACTAGACTCCCACGGCAGTAGGTTCGAGTCCTCTGCCCGTCGGAAAATTTTCTGAATAAGTTAAATCCGGCGTGTCCATGGATTGTGTCTGTGGGGTGTATGTTGGGTTGCATGTCTTTCAGGGGTGGGGCATGTTAGACTGGTGTATAGCGCTGAAGTGGCTGAGCCCGGGTAAAGGGGTGGGATGGGAATCATGGAGTGTGCTCACGCACGGTCATAATTCTTAAGAAAAAAATGACATCTTGGGTGAAAAAATTTCAAAATATATGGATTGTTTCATTTCAAGGAAAAAGGTTGTCGCCAATTGTGTTGAAACCGGAAGTACAGGCAGAGATTTATTGTGTGCTCAAATTTATTAAACACAAGTAGATAATTAAAATTTATTAAACACAAGTAGATAATTAAAATGTATTCAACACGTAATCGATTATGAATAGAGGTAAATTGCGTATGTGAATATGCTGGTATTTTTTTGCAAAGTGTAGTGATTAAACTAATTTTATATTCCATTATGCGCCAGCCAACTTTGTGCTAGCTCTTGTTGTCTAATATCATTAATAGTAAGCAAACTGTTGTTGTTCGATGATTACTCTGAAGGATTATAAACCCTTCACAGAGTTCAGGACTTTGCTAAGTTATTAATGGAGATTGATTAGATTGATTGGCGGTTTAATTTTAGTACAACGTAATATAACTGAAAAAGAACAAAACGGTAACTGTTTAAAATAGAATGCAAAACACACAGATGTTATAAAACTCCATAAAACGTCGGCTTTTCTTAGTCTTACGCTTAACGACGGGCGTTCTGAAATTTGTCGCTATGGAATTTAATTAAAGCGATACTTGATCCGCATCATTCCATTAAAAACTCCTTTATCGCAAAGTATACCTACCGAAAAAAGTTAAAAGCCCTTTACAAACTCTCTATACCCTTATGAAAGTCGGGAAGGAGGCTTTATGAAATTAAAGCAAACTTTATAAAGCTAATGGTTGAGACCCTAACTGATACTCAACTGAGATACAATTTAGCGTTTCAATTCCTCATAAGCGGATCATTGTAATATCTGAAATATATCTGAGAAGACTAGGGAAATGCGCTGCACATTCGCGAATGCTTCCCTCTTGTTTTCGTCTACTACTGCGAAGGGATTAAATGGAATTAACAGAATTCCCGCTTCATAGAATTGAACTAAAATAAGATTACCTACTTAAAAATAGCAGCCATTTTAATCTTTTCCCACTCCGTATTTGCGAATTAGATTTATACAATCCCCACATCATCCTCTACCCCAAAAACACTAACACGGAATTAATTAAATTCAGACAGATTTTGAGGGTACAAAGACTTTAAATGAAACGAGCAAGTTTATCTTTGGATAATCAGCGGTACTGCTATCTATTCAAAAATAAATTAATTTTACCCAGTTTTGCATCTATTAACATGCTTGCCAATTGTACAAAATTGTAAATGTCAAAAATGATATTTACTTATTCACAAATTCTCAGTTATGAAGGCAAGCAAATTTATCTGTTTTAAAAGTAAATTTTTTAATGAATTAAAATAGTGAGTCTTATAAGCGTAAATCTGTCGATATCTGCAATTATAGACTCTTTTTCCACTTGAATACCTGAGTAGGTGTATCGGTCTGTACCTTTAATATTTATGTTGGAAAGTAAAAGAAGACGTAGGATAAATTTCATCTTGTGACAGGCTGATTATACCATTTCAGGTCTTATTCATTAAAAGCGAAAACGTTTTTCGCAAAAAAATTTAATTGAAATAAACAGTTTGGGAGTGCTTCGGAAATGTTCCGCATAGAAATTGAGATTGGTCCGTTCATAAACGGGTTGAAGAGAGCTGCTTATACTGAATACCAGATTATATTACCTGGTCAAATTGTTTAGAGCGATTAGCTTAACTTCATCTTTCTGAAAACGGAAAAAGCGAGCGTGCGTACGTATTTAAAAATTTTCAAAAATTTTAATAGATGCGAGGAAGATCCCGTGGCGGTTGCTCGACAGCTTTTTTTTAAATTGCTGTAGTAAAATGCCTTTTTTTTATTGTGTACATTATAGATCGAACTGTTTATGCTCTCTGGGATGTGTTTAACTCCGCCATAGCCGGTCCCAAGCCCGTGTTGAGAAAGGAGGAGGGAACATCTCCATGCAAATGTTTTGTACTTTTTGTTCATTGCAGCATGAAAGAAAATTACACCAGTTAAAAAGCACCCAATCAATAAAATTAATTTTTAGAAAACTATAGTGAAATCGGTGGTTTGTTACAGTTCAGTTTTTTGCTAATGTTATTCCTGGTAGTTACGTGACTCCTTGTACATTTTTATTTATTTTGGTTGTTCAGTTTAGTAATTTTTATAATTCTAGTTTTTTCCCCGCTTTATTTTGTAGTTTTTGCGTTCCTAATTTTGTCAAAGTGTCAAGTTTTTGCTAATCAGCTTTTACTTCTACTTTGATTTTGATTCTTGAAGTTTTCAGTTGTACTGTTGAAGTTTTGGAATGTTTTTGAAAGTTTTTAATTAATCATCAAGTTTTGGTGGAGTAATTAAAAAAATTCCTTGCATTATGAGACAAGATATCGCGGTAGATTTGAATGTTTGGTAAATCTGGTCTCAGAAACCTTTTTGGGATTTGTGAACTTCGAACACTACATGGTTTTTTGAAAATCTTAAATTTTTGTAAGTTAAAGCCGATTATTATGTATTGGAACCTTTTAATCATCGAATTGGAAAGGACACCAACACCGAAAGTAATTTAATTTTAGTGGTTTTAGTTAGTTTTGGTTTAGTGGGATTTTTTTTTGATATTTGAGTTGCTGTTTGTACCCCTTTGTACCCGCTTATATACATTTGTACACGTTTGTACATTGCTTGTGCACGTTCCATCGTATGTACCTAATTATCTACTTAATTTCCTGTTTTGGTGGAATTTATCTTGGGGTCCGTTTTGTGCACAAATTGTAGAATTCTGTACATAAAATACTAGACGTTCTGGATAATGTTTTGATGACTAAATAATTAAATATACAAAGCTGCTATCGAAACAATTCAGTGATTTATGCAAAATTTGTAATTGATGTTTATTTGAATGTTTGCGGAATTTTACTCTTTAGGCAGTTACAAGACTTGCAAACGATTTGATATACTTATTAACGTATTAATACAATGTCCTAGGCTGTTATTGTTTTATGAGCTTATACAAAACATTGGTTTATTTGAACGACAAGAGTTTGTTATTAGTCAATTTATGGTAAATTTTTACGCTTTGCTAGTACATTTCTGTTTAGGGTAAAACAAATATATTTAAATATTTGGATTTTAATTACATTTTGCTTGCATATAATTGATGATACAATTTAACGTAACTATGATTCTTACGCTGAATTATCGACGTTATTATTTTACAGTTCTACGTTATATAATCTATATCTTTAATTATTTAATTAATTTTGGTTACATTTATTCTGCACTAATTTTGTTATATTGATTTGATTTGGCTACAGATTTTTATGTCGTGCTATTTAATTTTATGCATTATTTTTTAATTGATTACTTATACAATCAATTGGCTTATCTAATAAATCTCTTTATGCTATTTGCTATTGTTGTTGTTTATTTTAGTGTTGTGCGTCATGAAATTAATAACTTTATATAGATCTGGCGAAGTTGTAGGAATTGGGTCTTTACTAGGTTATCAAAAGGTTCTTGGCGCCCATTTTAAAATTTATTGTTAACTCTAGGGTTCAATTTTACCAGACCCGCCCAATTTGCTCAAGCAGCGGAGTGATTCTTATTATTGTTACCTTCAGAGGACCAACACAAAATTTACGTAACAAGTTATAATATGATAGACGTTAAATGTGCCAATTTGTAAAATTAGTATGTAGTCATTCTAATCGTTTCTTCTATAAATCAAACATTGTAATCGTTTTTATAATCAATTAATAGAATCAATTTTTATAATCGATTATTGGAATCGATCATTAAATTGTTTAGATTATTTGTTTGGTATCGAATTTTAATTTAAAATCGATTTTGACCTATTATTGAAAATCGATTCTGTAATTTTAAAACGTCTCAACTCGAGTAGAGAATCTCATAGAAGAATTGCATACTTAGCAGTATTTGGCGTCGAACATACCAAACCTAGAATACGGACGCACCTAAACATATTATCAGTTTATAGCGTTTAGCCGTATATTTAGAATTTGTTTTTGTTTGAGTTTAGGTATCTACATTTAAAAAAGTATTTGTCTAGTCCGTACAGATTCCTTATTGTCACATGGTAGGTAAAAACGTAATCGACGTATTTAGGTTTTACTTAAAGCACCGTGCAATAAGCTCTGCCACTTATTGTTGGCCCCGCCTTTTGCCTATTTTACAGCTAGAGTGCTTCTATTAATTTAAAATTTTAATGTTAATTTGATTGATCAACTTAAATTTGTTTCAGTATGTTTTGTTATAACGTTTGATATTCTTTCGAGTATCAGCAAAAGTAGTTTACAAATGTATTTTTTTGTGTATACATGACAATAAATACTCTAGCACCTGTTAAACGTAGTTCAAAACTTCAAGATAATCAGAATTAGTTCTTTTGAGAACAAGGGCAATCTATGGAGTGCTAATTTAGTTAACGTTAACTTTAGCACTTACACGTACACAAAAGTTAAGAGTTTTCTTTTTCTAGAGGTTTTGTTTTAGTAGTTAACTGTACGTTTTCCCTAGCAACTTCAAAGATTTTTCAATTCCCGTACCAAGAAATTGTGTAGTGCTTCTAACCCAACCCATTTTACTCCATAACTCGTCTGGTATCGAAGTACGTAAAATTACTTTGTAAATTCTTTGGATGTTAACAGGGAATTATTGCAGGCTTCGCAACGGGGAATTCGATATTTTCCGTTCGTTGAACAATTCAAAGCCAAATTAATTTGTACACTATACGTGACTTTATAATTAGCACTGAAATTGCGCATTCGCTGAGTTTTTGTTTGAGCAGAGCTTATTAAAAAACAATATATTTGTAATTATATAACCGGGCTTTCGCCCTAAACCATATTCAATGCCAATTTTTCCGTGCTGATTAATTCTGTTTTTCTTTTTAAGTATTTTTTTTAATTTTTAGGCAATTGTATATAAAATGAAATAAGATATTTCTTCTAATACTCATGTTTAATGCAATATTTATAAAGAACTCGCGTTGTTATATGATCGGATTAAATACATTATGCAGGATATTCTGAATTGTTTAAGCAAAAAGTTCGTCTTTGCTAACAACGACAAAAGAGCAAAAAACTTAATAATGTAGATAATACGGCTTTTGAAGTAGCAAACTGTAGAGACCGCAGAGTTTACGGGCGGCGTAATTAGAGAGAGTTCCAACCTAAATCATAGCAACATAGAGCCTCAGGCCCTCCGACTAAGTTTATCGGAATTTGTAAGATTGAATCTAGATCACAATAAATTAGATAACTTGTAAGATGCTTTGAGCCCGGGGGATTAGCCCTTCTACAGCCGTTTAGAAAAACCATTAGATTGATTCGCTTTCTTATAAAAATTGGATATTTTCGTTT
The DNA here is from genome assembly GCA_958336395.1 of Ctenicera cuprea. Lineage (NCBI taxonomy): Eukaryota > Metazoa > Arthropoda > Insecta > Coleoptera > Elateridae > Ctenicera > Ctenicera cuprea. Next base: position 48,467,842 of record OY284488.1, read on the forward strand.
TTAAAAAAATTTCTTGCGTAATCGTATAGGACCCCGAGGGAAAATTTAATACGAAACCCTAAATCTGGCTCATATTGGAACTTTTGCATTAAGCGGCTATTTAATATAATCCCTTTTACAGAGACAGCGTTCTTTAATTCCCATTAACGATGTTTTCATTAACTTTTGAAATAAAACTCCAGAAGAGAGTTATTGAATTTCTCTTACAAATTTTTAAATGAACAACGCAGTTGCTGCGTATAAACATGGAATGTGCGCATTGAAAAAGAAACCAGCAACTGATTCATTAAAATTCTATAAATACATACGTTTTTGCTTTGTTAAGCAAACGAAAAATAAAACTCACTTATGATTTTAGTAAAGAATTTCAGGTCTTTTAAAAAGGAACGTATTCAGATATTTCATTTGAAATATTTAATTATTAAACAGACAATACCATATTTCAGAGTTTTTCCATGCAGTACATGCTGAAAATGTATACTAGAGTTTGGTGTCGATTTTTTTTAGTACAATCCTTTTTTAATACAGCAAATTAAAAACTTCTTTAGCGAAAAGTTTGATAGAGAATATGAAAACAAACAGTTCTTTAGAAACAGGTACTTGAAACTTAAACATTTCTTGAAGTATTTAATAAAAAAACTTTGTAAACGTACACAGCTTGACATGTTTGCAATAGCTCAAGTAATTTTATGAATCAAACGAAAATTGCAACACTGTTGATAGCAAAAAAACTTGCTTTTGAGGCAGTTCAGAATGCGATATGATATGAATCAATCATTCATTTTTTGTTGAAAAAATTTGAGTTTAGAAGTGTTGTTAGTAGAACTTTCCGCTACTAAAATTAGAACGTACAGAACACCAGGAAAGACGAGTATGACGTAGAAAGTATAACAATGTTTTGTTCAATATCAGAACGAAACCAGGAAGAACACTTGATACTTACTCGATTTGAATGGGTTCTTCTCAACAGCTAATTGAATATGATCTGCTGTAGGATACTGAATTTAACTTATTTTATTTAGTTCGAATATGGCATGAAGGCTTGAGTTTGTTAAGAAAATAGAAAACAGAAAAAATGAGCAAGGCACTTGGCCTGACCTTTAGAAATTGTTACTTACTTAATAAAATCTCCAAAAGTAAGTTTGTACGAGCGTCAACGTTGACTGTAATGAGTTTCAGCATTCTTACCACTGTACCAAGAGCGTAGCTACATTATAAGAACGTACTACTGATACTAACATGTATATCTAGGCCAAACGTTAACAGTGATTGATGGAAAGCCCTCCAACTAAAAGAAAGGAAACAGAAGAATAAGACTGGCTTGGACGGCCTTAGGGGAATTAAAAGAAGTATTCAAGTCGTCATACCCAGAACATCTAAAAATAAGACTATTCAGTCAGTGTTTCCTCCAGATACTCACTTATGTTTTGGAAACCTGATCTTTCACAGAAACGAGAATGGAGAAGGTCAGAATAGCACAAGGGCGCATGGAAAGATCTGTGCTAGGGGTACGATTATGAGACAGAAAGCCAGTTAGCTGGATAAGGAATATAACTAAAGTGGAAAATGTGGTAAAATGTGCAGCAAAGTTGAAATGGCAGTGGTCGGTACACTTGATGAGGAGACAAGACAATAGGTGCGGTAGGAAAGTAACGGAGTGGAGGCCGAGAACTGGACGAAGATTTCGAGATCGATCTTGTGCGAGATGGAGAGACGACATCGACCACATAACAGGCAATCACTGGATAGGAACTGCAATTGATCGATCGGAATGACAACAAGCAGGGGAGGCGTTTGTCTAAAGCTTTTTGAGAATTTTTCGTTTGTTTTAACTGTTGGCTATACACAGAAAGTCATGAAGCAAAGCCCGAGGTAGCTGAATAATTAAGTCATGCGCCGTTAGACTGTATGCTTAGGTCCAAGCCATAAACGGAACATCGCTCACAGGCTTCAGAGAGAGATGTAAATGAAACTGGTAGTGATAGTTTACTTAGTTTTTACAAAAATACTTTTGTTTTTTGGTAAAAATTGCTTGGGATTAAAGAAACCCAAAATAGGCCAAATTTGTCGGTATACATTTGGTAAGAGGGGAAAATTATCGCTCTCCCTAAGTATTGTTACAACTATAAATTATAAAGTCAATCTTATTTTACTATCACTCGTGGGCAATTTAACTTAAATAGAAATACCTCGTCGTTTCTCGCTTATTAAATAAATGGGAATTAAAATCAACATTTAGGAAACTTTCGTAGTTTGTACCCTTTTGTATCCTTGGGGTATTTACAATATCAAATTTTATTCCGATGGAATCATAGTTTTTGAGTAAATAGGCGTTACAAAATTTCAATTCATAGAAGAGTGAAAGTAGAGGCTTGGAACACGAACGAAATTGTAGCTCATCTGTAGCTATATTAGCATGCTTAATTTAAAAGAATAGTGTTGCTATATTGTCTTTAAATTTCTAAAATTTTTAAAATATTTTACTTCACAGTTATTATTTTCTCAAAAATGTTCGTACAAGGTACGTACATGCAACATTGTGTTTTTCGAGGGACATTATAATTTTCGAAGTGTATGTCGATCTGCCAACTCTCTTTTTGGATCGCTGAATTTGCTCTAAAGTTTTCTATTAGATTTCTGTTTTTAGACTTAGAAAGTTCGTTTAATCAAATAAAGTGTATACCAAAAAAAAGTTATTTAACTAACGCTTCCGGCTTCGCATTCTTTAAAAAAATTTTTTTGACTATAAATTTCTAATATACCCCACATTCCAAAACGCATAGAACTTGGTTCTTCTGTTCGAGAGATATGGACGGACGCACATACTCATGTACGTTAGCCACAATACTAATGACGCTTATGGTATGCGCGAATATCCAACACACAGCACAGCATAGAATGCTACGACAAACGTTTTCGGTCTACTACGCTACCTTTTGTTCAGTTGCAGCGCAGCAAACGGCAAACGTTTCTCGTAGCATTCTAACGCTGTGCTGTGTGTTGCATATTCGCGTCTACTACGGGACTTGCAGAGTAACGTAACCGAAAACCTGCATTTTCTGTATCGTAATGGAAACGAAATCCGAAATTGCCAAATTTCGTAACCGTAACTGAAAACCTTAATGCTACTTTTTTCGGAATTAATCGGTCTTTTTTTAGTTCCGCTAAATGTCGTACCGACATTTATTTGATTAGCAAATGACAGTAATTACTGAACTTTTGTGTTCGGCGTGTTAGCCCTTTTGTTTGACCAATCAGTTTGTATTCAAAAACTTGGTAATATTTAATAATGTTGCCCAGCAATGTACATGCGAACTGCATGGTTATTTGTGAATTTATGTAAAGCATGTATGTCAGAATCAGCGACAGTAATTGTGCTAAAAACAGCGAAACCGCATACATAAATTATTTATTTATTTACATATGAAAGTAATCTAGATAGTAAATGAAAGGTGTCTGCTTCCTTTTTAAACGCTTTTTTGGATTATTGGATGTTCAGAATATGTATTTCCTTTAAAACCCCGATTTCGAAAATTTGCATATTATTAATATAACTAAAGTAAGTATCTTGCTTGGACTAGTTCATAGGTACCTACACAAAATTTTGCATTTCGTGGTTGCTTAATTCGCGTCTACTAGTACTGATTTTTAGCTTAGATTGCATTGTTGCGTGACCTATACACCTACAATTTTGCAGTTTGGTCCGTGTTGTTTCTTGTGAACCGAAAAAATGAGTCAAAGTTTACGTACACTATTTTTTTAAATTTTTTTACCCCACCCTTACGGAAGGCTTAGATTGTGTGATCCCCATCTAACATACACAAGATAGCAGAAACACCCATAAGCCTGGCGGGGATGTAAACCCCAAACCTTTGAAATACTAGCTTTTGGTCCATTGAACCGAATCACTAATATTAACTTAAGCAATTCTGAAAAACTGTGTGATTAAATTATTAAATTTTGAAAATTCCAAGACCCATTTAAATTTTTTTTGTCAATTTTATGGTTTCGAGAAAAAAACATTGCATTACTCGGATAACACCTTTTTGTTTTTTTCTTCAAAGTTAACAGACTTTAAAGTTGACTTACCAGAAGTACAGAAAATTAACAATTCTTGTATCAAGAAACTAAGAAAAAACTAATTGTATAGATGAAGTAAGTGCTTCGTTGAGCGACACCCAAAAGTTGTACAACGGTAAAGTTTGAAAACCGTATTGTAGAGTCTCTGTCAATTAAATAAATTTTTAAACAAATGTTTATCAAGGCTTAAGAACTTTTTGAAAACGTTACGATAAAAAACGTTCTTAGAAGACAGCGTTTTCAACTTCTTGGCATGATGATACAATAGTGACTTTAAGAATAGTTTTCTCATAAAGTGCAAGCGATTAAATGATGGAGAAATTAATTACAAAATAAGAAAAATTCCTGGTTGAGATACAATTACATAAGAATAGGGAATTGTAAGAACTTTGCGAAGCTAAAATCCATCATTCTATATAAAGTCGAAGACCGTTGTTCATCCCATATTTTTTATCGCTTTGTCTAAACATACAATAGAAAAACAATTAAGACTCTGATTTGAGAATTGTTATTTTCATGAGCTTTTATATTGTTGTTCGAACATTATTTTAATATGGGGCGCCAAGTCTAAAGTGAAAATTTGCTGTGCATTTCACGGTATTTAAGGCAATTTGTCCCAATATTTATTATATATACACACATTTAGCTAAATGCTTTTTATTTTAATAAATCTTTGTAGATTTAAATAAATTCTTAAACATTTGGTTTAAATATTCCAACATTTAATAAAGCATTAGAGATTTAAATTAACCTTAAAACATTTACTTTAAATTTTTAAATATTTAGTAAATCTTTATGTATTTAAATAAATCTGCACATATTTGTTTTAAATCTTTCAATATTTAATTAATATTTCCAGATTTAAATAAATCTATGCCGATATAAATAAATCCTTACAGATTTAAATAAATATTTCAACATTTAATTTTAAGCTGTCATATTTAATGTTAACTTGTCATATTTATTTGACCTTGGTAGACCCAGCCTATATAGAAGACCAAGACCATTTACACTGGTGGTAGCGTTCAACAATTACAAACATGTTTTCCGTATTTCAAAAATTTTTACAATTAATGTTAGTTCAATCATCAATAACAACATATTTAACAACATAAACATTGCATAATTTATTATTCATACAATGAAAGTTTCCTCAACATTCCCTTGAGAATGTAGTTTTCAGTCTGTTTTGTTTAAGCGTCGAACGACATGACCCTGCATTGCGGTATAAACGGTCTTGGTGTCCTAAGTCGGCTGGGTTCGTCAAGGTAAAATAAAAATGACAGGTTAACATTAAATGTGATAGCTTAGAATTAAATGTTGTAACATTTATTTAAATCTGTAAGGATTTATTTATATCGGTAAAAATTTATTAAAATCTGCAAATATTTAATAAATATTGAAAGATTTAAAATAAATATGTGCGGATTTGGCTAAATACATAAAGGTTTACCAAGTATTTTAAAATTTAAAATAAATGTATTAGGATTTATTTAAATCTCTAATGCTTTATTAAATATTGGAATATTTAAACCAAATGTGTAGGAATTTATTTAAATGTAGAATGATTTATTAAAACAAAAAGCATTGAGCTAAATGTGTGTATATATAATAAATATTGGGACAAATTGCCTTAAAAACCGCAAAATTCACAGCAAATTTCCACTTTACACTTGGCGCTCCATATTTTAATTGGGTATTATATGTTAAAAAGCTTCCGATGAAGCTTTATTTGTGAATACAAATTAGAAAGAAAATATCATAAAGAGGAAAAATTTTATATCAAACACTATAAATGTCTAAATTTGTGAGTTGCAGGAAATAAAAAAAAATTTGACTCGTAAAAGTTGAACGTTGTAAACTGCACTTGTGGCCTCACAGCTGGCACTTACGAGAAAGGCGAAGTTTGTTTAATAACAAACTATTTCAGGGTACCAAATTGACGAAACAATATAAAGTTGAGCTGGTGCAAGCGTGTTTGTATAACAATGTCAGCAAAAATCGTCAATGGAAGTTGAGAGTTGAGCAGGGATGAAACGCAATATAAGGGATTTACACCGGGAAAACAAAATAATAACGTTTTGTGCTGTTGTATTGAAGCGAATACAGCACAGCAAGCTCGCAATTTTAATGTAAAATATTAACAAGGTGTTTGGTTTATAAATCCTACCGTATAGGCTGTCATGTTTGCACAAGCTCTCTACAAATACCAGTAAATACCTGCAACAATAAAAAAATATAATTATCTCTGTTATGAGTTGGGGTATACTTTTGCTGGCAGGACATACATCACAGTTTGAATAGAGCGTTAAGCCCCCGTTCCGTTGTTTCCAGTTTTAAATACTAATTTAATCATGCCGTCTCACTCTAAGCCCCCATTTCCTCGCTCTGGCACACCACCAGAGACTTTGGACGGCGAATGCTGGCGGATGATAATTTCACAAACGACCGCTCTGGCACAGCAGATAGGAAATATTTATTATTATTACTCGAATGCCATATTGTCATAGATTCGATTGCCAGTTTCCGGTGAAATATATTGAAAGTATTGCTGGCTGAGATATGAATTTTAGATAATATCCCGATTCTGGATTTTTTGGCAAATTTATTGTTCGTCCTACAAATTGCAGTCCTATTTCCACTTGGAACTTTTTGGTATTGATGCACGAATCCTGCCAAGTTATAGACGGAAACGTATTGCAAGCCTCTGTACCGTTCAAATTTGTTATCCGAACGTCATTATAACTTGATAGAAGTGGAAATTGCGATGGGATACATTATTTTGATCAGGGTTCAAAATTGAAAATTTATTGACTATGGGGTGATTCGAACAGGTGTAGTGGTGTAGGTGGTTTTTCCAATAAAGGGAAATCGGGCGAGAGTATGTAATTTATTGAATTCCATTTTAATTGTTCGGAAAGAGAAATGCCGTGCCACCATACATATTAACCATTGGTTGCTCACCAATTATTCTTTTTTTAATTAAGCACTAATTATAAGCTTATACGTATCACTTTTGTGTAGCAGTAATCTAAAAGTGTGGGTTGTAATACTCTCTAGTTAAAGTTGTAAACTTCTCATTAAATCTCCCTAAGTCCCTGAAGTTCTTTTTAAGTTAAGTCTCCTGGGAAAGGGAGACAAAACTTTAATTTATCTTTTTGTTTTGTTTTACGGAGGAGAAAGTATTTAGTTTTTTTATAATAATCTGCTTTTGTAACATTATTTGGAAACTAAAGAACAAAAATACTGTACTGTGTTTCACTTTTTAGTCTATAAAACAATTTCCTATTCGATATTATTATACGCCTGGACACTCACTGTCAATTTTTAATTTTCTGTATTGTTATCTACTTCAAAATAGTTTTTAACGCTATCAAATTCATTTATTAACAATATTTATTTGTGGTTTTCGTTTTTATGGAACACCGTTTTGTTTGATCTCTTTTTAAAACCAAAAAATAATTTCCTCAATGTCGCTAAATAATTTCTAACGCCAAAAACTCAATTTTAGACGCCAAAAATTGAATTTTAGATGTAGGAAATTAATTTGTTGAATTTTATGTCTTGAGGTTTAAAACCGTTTATGGAATTTAAAATAAAAGAACGAAAAAATTATTTTTCGTAAACAATAAATACATTATTTTCAGACGTCAATATACATATAAATTTATGACGTCAAAAAATTATTGTTTGACAGCAATAAATAAATTTTTGACTTCGGAAAATGCTGCCCCCACGGGATACTTATGGCGGTAGTGAAGACTAAAACTACAGAGTGTAATATTGACTGCTACGTAAATTAGCTGCCAAAAGAGTATGCACTAGACCCGATGTGTGGTACGTGCTTCCTAAACTATCAACATAAAATAGTCTTCGAAATAGAACGTTCTTTGCTATAAACCTCGCATAAACTCATCAAAAATACGGGCAAATCATTTAGTGTGACGATCGACTAAGACTACTGCGCTAGCTGCGCCGTTAAATGGCAGCATTTTTCGACGGCAGTACATGATGTTTTGACGTGAAACATTTAGGTTTTGACGTGGAAATGACGTCAGTAAATACATATTTAGAACAAAAATAGCATTTATGTAGATTTATTATTTAATTCTTATACAATAATTGTTATACAAATAAATTTGTGGCATCGAACAATAAATATTAGTCCTTGAAATTTAAAATTTGACGTCAAAAAACTAATTATTGACGTCAAAAATCATTATAACGTTAGAAAAGAAAATTATTGACAACAACAAAGTTTATGCCGTCAAAAATAAGTTTTAACGGTAAATATTGATATGTATATTTAGTTAAAAAAAGTTAGCCGACGTTCCATATATTTTAATTTTTAATTAGCTGTATGAACTAGGGCTAATGACAAAAATCGATAGCAATACTGACAATCGATTATTTTAGAATCTGTTCTTGATTTTCAAAAAATCGATTTTTAATTAAAATCGATTTTTCATGGTTAATTCGAAAAATAGTGTTTTGTAATTTTTATTTGAGATATAATAATGCTGTGTACAACGTTTTAAATTGCTTATCGTTTTTAATAACCAGATAGGCTATTTGGAAATGATTTTTTATAATTAATCATTAAAATCGATTATTAATCGATTCATATAATTGATTATTACGATTTACTCCTAGAATCAATTTTTATAATCGATTATTGAAATCGATTTCAAAATTATATCGATTTTTTGTTTCGATTTTTAATCTAAAATCGATTTTGGCGTATTACCGAAAATCGATTCTTACATTTCAAAAGTTTCCAGTCTTAGTAGGAACATTCATTTAAATATATTTCTTAAGGAAAATGAACGTACATGAAATAAACCTTACGTCAGCTTCTTTTTTCCTGCAAAAGCAACAACACACAGATCTTTCGCTAATTAAAAAATGATTTGTTATTAATTTGGTATCGTATTAAGCAGTTATTAAAGATGTTAATTATTTAATAAGAAATATAGTCAGATTCGTATTCTACAGACGTAAAACAGTAGTGGTCGTACGAAGTATATAAAATGCGATTTGTAGTTAAGCGTGCTCATTTAATAAGGATGTGAATACATTTTTGCAAAACGTTAGTTAGTTGATATTGGGGTCCAATCCTTCGCCCAAATATTAAAAATTTTTTTTAAATTACACGGTTTTCTAAATTTCAAAAGTTTGAAATATTTAAAATGTTTCAACATTTTCAAAATTTTTTCAAATTTCTAAAAGTTTCTAAAAGTTTCGGAATTTCAAATTATTTACATTTTCAAAAACCTCTAATAATTATCAAAAATCTTCAAAATTACAAAAATTTCGAATTTGAAGAAAAATTTTAATACTTTCAATTAAATAATTTCTAAAATACTTCAGAATCAAATTTTCCAAAATAAAACTGCTTAATTAAAAAAAAACGCCCGCTTTTAAATATATTTGAATCGGTTTCGAGAATTTTGATGTTTTCATAAAATTCTCAAAATTTTCGGAATATATTAACAATTTTAAAAATTTCTATAGATGCGAGGAAGGTCTCGTGGCAGTTGCCGCTAGCTTTTTTAGGTAATAATAATGACACTTGCTTGCAGTTGAATTATTACAAAGTTTTCCAGGCCTACCCTATAGATGAGGTTTTTTTTGTGGATCACATTGTTTTTGTATGAATTTAGCTTTTATATGTAGTATTTTTTTGTTACTTTCTATTTGTGATCCTGTTTTAGTTACTTTATTAACGCACATATACACCAGAATAATACGTAAAAGTAAAGTTAAAAAGCAAGAAGCTCTATAAAATGTAAAAGCATCTCTTCTTATCCTTAGTATGCGGGTGGTGTGATGCTTTAATGGTGGTACCACGAAGCACGTCATTTATAATACATCAGAGCTGCGTGCGGCTTTGAAGTGTGTTGCTCACTTCACAATGCTAATTACCGTACAGCTTATATCATAGGTGTGCGTGAGTTTGCCTGCTTCGCCTGCTGGATTACCAGCCCTGCCTCGCGCCTTAATGAATAATAATTTACCCTCTTATATTCCGGACTTATATATGTTCTAAGTATTTCATCAAGCACCTTTCTGTATTTCATCAAAGCCTGAGACTTGGAGCTTAAAAGGCGAAACTTGAATGGACTATTTTACCGAGAGGTTAAAACGGGGCACTTAGCTCCAAGTTGGCGGCTTACTACTTATCCATTGTTACGCATCGTTTGATATGAAGCATTATGTAAAAGCTGCCCTTTCTAAGAAATTCTTGCAAATGCTAGGCAATTGTATAGGTGCGAAGGTGAGTATTGAAGTCGCTTTAACAATCGTTAAACTTTTGAACTGTATAATGACTTTTTGAACGTGTTCAAGATAAAATGGAGCTAAATTGGATATCAAATATCCAAGCGTATCGAACTTGCTGTTAATGAAAATTGAATACAAAAGGACGAGCTATTGTGCTCTATACCTTAGTAAATCCAAACTTGGAAATTGAATGTGTAAAACTATTACTAATGAAAGACACAAACTCTTAATTGGAAAACTTAACAGCTGTTATAGTACAATGCTGACATAAAGTTCTATTTAAACGCGTTGTATCCAAGATTAGAGACAATGAGACATCTCATCAAACAATAGAAATGGTCTCACTTTGTAAATTTCAAAGGAACAAGAAATATTCGTTAAATCACAGAAATTTTGACCATTTTTACTTTCTCATATTTCTACTGAAGTAAAGAAAGTTATAATTTCATGCAAATTTTCAAATTTTAAATTTTAACAGAAATACGCGTTTGGGCTCCAAGGAACCCAAAAAAGTGGTTTTTAACAAGTCTTAAAAGTGGGTGGGTAGCTGCGTTCGTTTTCCTATATTTCCGAAATTCCTTACCGATTTTTATATGATTTTATGTAAGTTTTTCAGTTGCATGTAGTTCTTTGTAAGGTCGCTTATCGGAACCGGAAACGGAAATTAGACCTGTAAAAAACAAAGTATCCAATTAATGCAAATTGTCATATTATCTGATAGCTCTTAATAAACATAATCAAGTGATAAAAAAATAGTTTTGGAAATATGAAAATTGTAAATATACTAGCGGGTCACAATTTTGGACATATTCAAAAAATTATTCGTCAAAAACTGCCCACAGCACAAAACTTATTAAGCCGATAGAGCGTGCAATGAACTACAAATTTTTTGTTTACTTATTTTCCAATTTTTACTCTAGGAATTTTTGAAAATTTTGAAATTGATTAATTATTTATTCAAAAACGCAAACCCGAATTGTTATAAACTTTAACCAGTTTATTTAAAGTAGTTTATTAGGATTAGCAAGTATTTTCAACCATATTAATAAATAGGGGAGAACGATACTTTTTAATTTCAACAACGCATTTTTGAAAAGTTACGTGATTTTAATTACGGCTATCAATCAGCTCTAACAAAAAATATTTTTTAGTTTTTGCATATTTTTGATAACTCTATAAATAAAGTTGTTATAACCATTTTTAATTCGAGATTGTGAGCGCATTACTTATCTAGCCAGCGCGCTTGCCGTTTGTAACCAACGCCTTCGGTCCGGAGCGGGCGGCTTGTAGCGGCTGGAGATGTAAATTTCAATCATTTCTTGACGCGTGAATATTTAAAACGTTAAAAAGTATGGGAAAGTACCAGCGACCTGTTTTGCCCATTTTTTATTGGTTTCTTTTCCAGGTTTTTCAGAAGTTCACTGATTACATCTTACTTTCAGAAAAATTATTGAAAACAGGACTGAGTACAGGATGAACTGTTTATCCCCCCTTTTCTGGTAATATTGCTCGTAGAGGTTTTTCTAAACTTTTTCTGGTTGTTCTTTATTTACTTTTAATTGTTAATTAATAATTTCCTAGTTCTTAAGATGTTTTTCATATTTTTACATTTTGAGCTCAAATATCTGTAAATAGGTTGTCTCATTTATTATTAACGCAATGAAAAAAAAACATGAAATAAACGTCCTGCACTGAGTTAGCATAATTGCCAGGACTTTGACTTGGTAGTTCCATAATTAAGAAATATGGCTACATAAAAGGAGAAGCAACATTTTTTATAAAAGACATTGAATAAAAATAGACAAAGACTGGCAAATGTGTCAGTTTTGATTGCCTATACACGAGTGGAAGAGACTATAAGGACGATTTGATCAAATTTATAACAGAGTGTTCTTTTCAAAGTTGAGCCCCACAAAAAGCGGCTTGTATCATTAAATATGCTTCAATTCCCAGCAAAATAACAAAGCATCAGACGCAACCGAGCACTCAACATGACGTGTTATACGATGGAATAATTCATTTGCATATTCTTTCACATAAATTCTGCATTTGCATACATAGCTGTGGAAGTGTCAGGCGGTACAATGTGGTTGGTGCGCATCCCCAATGCGGTTTGGATGACCACAGCTGTGTGAATGACGAGAAACGATATCTATCCATCGAACAAAGCTTGCATCTATTCCCGATATTTCCAATTTGCATTAGTTGCCGTGACGTGGATTCCCATTATCTTTGCGAAAATGGAACTATAACCGCGGACACAAATGCTTCTCGCTTCTGCTGGAACACTTATCGCTTTCCGCCACATTACAGTTATGTACGTACACGTGTATCTACGTGCTTAAAAATATCGGCTTAACGTAGTTTCCTTCTCAATAACGACGCGTTAAGATTATTCAATGTAAAACATGGCAAAGTTGATGAAATGAAATTTACAATTTACTCTACATGCGTATAAATATACCAGCGAACTAGAGAAATAGTATATTATAGACCAAGGTAGAGAAGACATTTTTCTCAGCCGAGCAGAATTAATTTCCGAAATGCGAAGCATCGAGGGAAATAAGTTGCGAGGCTGATAAGTCTTCTCTACCGTGGTTTATATATTATTTTTTCCACTGCTAGCACCCTTATTCCTTTTATAATTAATTGATTTTACATTAATAAAAAATAAAACTACAAATGCAAATATGCACAAAAGTAAAGTAGCCTTGCTTGAAAACAAGAGAATAGTTAATTTCAATTGACATTTATGTAAAATATATATTTTATAATAGTGGTTATAAAATGTCCAATTTTGATGATTTGAGTGAAAACTGCACTCCTCCTGAAATTAGGGAAGGTGCAGAAAGTGTTGGTGAACAGTTATTATCAGTAAAATCAAAAGATTTTTACATAAAAATTTATGGTGAATTTAAAGATTGGTAGCAATTGTTTTCATTATTAACCAGTAGTTAAAAATGAAATATTATTAACCATTAGGAAAGAAATTCATCTTCTTGGCTCTAAAACAAAGTAAATAATGATATCGTTTAATGCTAGTAGTGGAAAAAAAAATTTATGGTATAAAGTAGATCAATAAACGTACAAGAAAAGAGGTAGAAAGATTTTTATTCAATATAAAAAAATGGATATTTAAGCAAACGCATCGATGGTGACATGAAGTCCATTAGAGCATAAAGTTTTCGAAGCCGCATGCTGTCTGTTTACAGTTAAGAAGTTTAAGTGAAGAACGAAAACACAGTACAAAGTTTGTGCAAATACAGATGTGCAGAAATACTTACCCATTCTACTTAGTTCAGGAACAAAAATGTTTTGAAAATGTAGAAAAGAGCAATAGTGAAACCATGAAGCAGTGTTTTTGGTTTTGGGGTTTTGAAGAACCCAAAATCTCAACTCAATGAATTCGATACTGTTTCAAATATTGCTACGAAAATAAATACATTTCTTTTCTCTAGAAAAAGTGTAAACAAGAAAGACAAAGACGCAGACAAAAATAAAATACCGTTGTATTTTAATCTTAGTATTCAAATATTCTTTAATGTTTAGGTTGAACAATTTAAAATTTATAATTAACTTTAAAAAAAAAAGAAAACCGACTTCAAATAACACAAAAGTGACATAAGTTAACTAAAAAGCAAAAAATAAATGTTTTTTATACAACGGTTTAATACTTATTTGTTGTTCCGCTTAATGTAATTAAGAAATTGTTGTTTATTATATAATTATTAATTGTTTTATAATTTTAAAGTCGGTGCCAAGTAAAACATAAAAATTCGAATCTAATTTGTTATTGCAGCAAGGTATATAATTTTTATGTTTTACTTGGCACCGACTTAAAAATTATAAAACAATTAATAATTATATAATAAACAACAATTTCTTAATTACATTGTACGGAACAACAAATAAGTATTAAACTGTTGTATAAAAAACATTTATTTTTTGCTTTTTAGTTAACTTGTCACTTTTGTGTTATTTGAAGTCGGTTTTCTTTTTTTTAAAAGTTAATTATTTTACAATTTTAAGTGATGGGTAGACCTAGTAAGGATGCTTCTCGAATGAGGAAATGACGGCTAGTTGAAACGGAAGATGAAATACGGAAACACTAAAAAGTCGGTTAAAAAAATAGATTTTGAGGAGTATCTTCGAAGTTCAAGCTCCAATACCAATGAAATTATAATGGGACCACCTTGGAACTATACTGAACCCAACACCAAAAAAATTATTAAAATCGGTTCATAAACAAAAAAGTTATGCCCGAACATACATAAAAAAAAATAAAAAAAAAACATATATAAAGACGAATTGAGAACCTCCTCCTTTTTTTGAAGTCGGTTAAAAATTAGATCAATGGTTGGGGTAGTCAGTAGGCGCAGCTTTTCAAATAACCCTTTTTGCCATTATAAGCAACATCGATCATAATGTTGAGCCAGAACGAGTGACTAAAAATGGAGAAAGCATTTCGCCTTGACTTTCCACAACTCTTAAAACATTTTATATTGAGTATTTGTAAAAGTATTTTATATTATAACGTTCTACCCCCAACAATTATTATCAGATCAGAGTACTTGTACCATGCTCAGCTTTTCAAAGAGAAGGTGTTCGTCCTGATTGTAGAAAGAGCTAAACTAGGACATAAAATTTATCAATTAAACGTTGGAAGAAAGGTAGTAGTAGAAGAGCAATTTAGCATGACTGCAAATTTCTTAGAGTCTCTCGTTTTCATCAACCCCAATGTTTGCAGCCGGGCACTCAGTTAATTTTACATTCCTGTACTTTAGGTATAGGGACGTATTAAATTCATAAAAATTCTTAAATTCGACGTTTTGACGGAAATACATGTTTTGGGCGTTCAGAAATCCAGAAAAGTGCTTAAAAAATTTTTTTTTTACAAATCAAATTTCTTAAATTTGTCAATCTAATTTATTTTACCGAACTTCAAAATGGCGAGCACTACCCGTTTTTGAAAACTCTGAAGTGAAAAATATTTTTAAATATGCCCAAAAACACCGGATTTGTTTTCAATTTTGTTACAATTAGGTTTGTGATCCAGTTTACTAATTTTTCTGTGACGCCTTCTATGAATGTTTGAAAATCGAAAATTTGGGTCTCTTTATTTAATAATCGGGCAAATATTCCTATTTAAGCTAAATTACTTATAAGTGATAGTAGAATAAGAACTCAATGGTTAGTTTCACTAATATTTAGGGGAGCTAATTTTCACCGTTCCACCCAAATTTCGGTGAAATAAGTTGTGATTCCGTTTTTGGTTTTGTTTAATTTTAAAAAATCGTTAAAGGTATCAGATTTGTTAAACCTCCTATATAACAAATGTCCTGATGATTCCTTTTTTTTGAAAGTAAAAAAAAACCAAATTTATATAAAGAAATTTACAAAGTACAATAAGAATGCAGAATGCATGCAGGTTACTAGCAAACGCCCCCGCTACCCTAGCATGTGCTTAATACTGGAATTTAGAACATTTAGAAATTTTAAGGTTCTCAAATTTTCAAAATCCAATATTTTTTAAAAATGCTCAAAATTTCTGAAATTTAAAGTATTTAATAAATGTTGAAACTAAAAAATATCGTAAATTTAGTATTTATTGGAAAACAAAATATACTTAATTAAGAAAAAAGGATTTCAAAATTTTATTTTTTTTTAATTTAGTAATTTTTGAAAATTTCCCAAAGTTAAAATTCTTCAGATTTCAAAACTAAAAATTTTAATATTGTAAAAAATGTGCGAACTTTGGTTCAAAACTCGGTATGAAGGTGTTAAATGACAATAAGAACTTTTTTGTTTATTTATCAAAGTTTTCAACATTTTCAATAATTTGAAACCTCAATTTTCCAATATAATATACAAGGTGTTTTGACAAACATGGGATCTCGTTCAGAGGCAGATTTCTTATCAAAAAATAATACTCTCTCTAAACGTGTGGTCGCAACTGCTTAGTTTTCGAAATACAGGGTGTTTTTTTAAAATTGGTTATTTAAAATAATTTTAAAAGGGATTTGGAATACTTCATTAAAAATTCTCATGCCTTACAATAGTTTTGGCTATAATTCTAAAAACGCCACTAAAACCTTATGGGTGGATAATAAGATCGATGTTTTCTACAAAGAAAAACGCATTCATGCATCTATTTTTTAAAAAGTTGTATGCCCCCGTAGCAGTTTGCTAATTTAAGCAAAAAGCCGAAAAGATTATAATGTATGAGTAATTTTAATAAAATATTTCAAGCCGTTTCAGAAATTTTGAATATCTTGAAAACTAAGTTGTAGCGGTCGCATCTTTAGTTTTTGTTTAATTTTTAAGTAAGAAATCTGGCTCTAATTGGGAACCAATGTTTTTCAAAACACTTTGTATAATTTATTTAACATTTTTAAACTCTTTGATAATTTTGATATTAATGTAAAAGTTTGAATAAGACAATTGGAAAGTCGGCAGCGTGCTTAGGCTAGGAAGGTCCCGAAAACTTTTTAAACCTTCCTAATGATCTTTTATATTTCTCAAGTTTCAATTGGAAAGTGTAATTAAAATCGGACCACCGGTTCCGAAGGTACGAGGCAACAAACGTGGGAACATGCACAAATAATTGAAAACAAAATTAAGACTAAGATGTAACCCACTGTAAATCTGTGACTTATGATTAGCTAAACAGAAACTCGGCTTTAGTTACAATATCAGTATGTAAATATCCTTTCATATAGTTTACTGTACGAAAAGAAGAACGTAGAACTAATTTCTATTGAATTGTTCAACTATACTAGTCACATGAGACAAGACGACAATCGATGGTCTAAACTGACGACCGAGTGGAGACCTCGAGAAGGCAGAAGGAGGGCTAGATGGAGAGACGACGTGGACAAGATCGTAGGGATACAGTGGATGAGTATAACATCGGATAGAACGGAGTGGAGGAGCCGAGGGGAGGCATATATCCAATACTGGAGTAATTAAATGCTGATGAAAGAAGAAGAAGACTAGTCACATCCTAAATTCATGTAATGTACTGCAAAAATAAATTGTCCCTAAAAAATAACCTAAATGGAATTAGGTCGGAGGATGTAGATGGCTAACACGTAGCTTCACTTTGAACAATTTGTCTACCTGAAAAACCACGAACAAAAAATATTCCTATGCTATGCTGGGATGGATAATTTTGTTAAAATTGCAACTTTAACTCGATATTTAAACACGTTTTCTGGAATGTAGGCTTTATTTCGTCAACATTAATGTCAAGAGTGTAAACACAGATAAGTCTGTAATAGCGGCTTTGAAAAGCCTTGTCAAAATATTAATTAGGACAGCATTTATTTTGTGCATTACATGTAAAAATTTAAAATGTTAAAGAGATATATTTTACGACCAGCTTTTTTACTTTTGTAATTATTTTCTAATTTGGTTTCCAGGAACTAAAGCACGAAATTCTTTTAAATGATTTATCGTTGATTGAGGTATACCTCAATCAAGGGTTTTATTTTAAATGTTCTGTTATTCTCCGATGTAAGCTTTTTGCATGCCCTTCTCTAACATTATATCAAAGGTTATGTAATACAAAAATGTAGTAATGATAATTGTAGTTCATGAAAGAAACATAATCATTGTCTCTCTGTTCCGTATATATTTTTAAGTTTTTCTTTTAATGCGAATGTGATAAGTACCCGGCGCTATTGATCGGAGCTTTTTAAAGCTCATGCAATATAAATAATTCAAACCTTTCATTTTGACGAGCGTCGGGAAAAGAATAACTGTAAACGATCAGTCCCGGGAGTTTTCCAAGAGAAGCATCGGACCGTTGAAGATCATCTCTCGCTATTGTTTGTCGAGTAATCCATCATGGCCGAGCTTAAACGCATTCCAAAGCCATCTCTGATCTCGGCCCGGAAATCTGAAAGCGCCCGAAGGAACACGGACATCTGATGGACAAATTGTGTTAGTCCGTGGACCGGGTAGGTCGCGTTCGCTAGGGGCTAAGACTACGGAGGGCGAATCGTCCTTCGGCCCATTATGCACGCAGGTAACGCCGAAAGGGAATCGCTATCGTTTGGATGGAGCTTTTAGTTGTCCATTCCAAGACTGAACTGTAATTCAATTTGTTTGTCCGCCGCGCCAGATGGATTGGAAAGACAACATCGTCCGACTCCAGGCGCTCTTTGATCCTGATGTTTTCTAATGCACCCTGTGTTCTTATATGTAAGGCGGGAAATTTAATTTGGAATACACGGGAGGGTTAACTTTTCTATTGCGTTAGAAAAAAGCCCCGTTTGAATATGCGAAGCGACTTGAAGTGCTGCGGTGGATTGTTCAGCGTAAATGTTTGACATTTTCCTCGCCCTTTATCTTTGTCTTTAAATCCCGATCTCTGTAAATATTTGAATATGAATGCAAATTTTGTGTGACTTGTGAATTTCAATGTAGAGTTTGTATGTTTTATCTCTGGCTCGGATTCCGGGGAGTTTATTAATATTTCCTTGTGTAACACGAAGCTCTTAATAACGGCCACGTCTGCATTGCGCAACGCAGCGTAATCAAGAGAAGTGATTTATTCATCAGCAATCCCACTTTCGAACTGCTCGATTTCCCTTGTTAAAGCCTGTGTCCCAGAGCTGTGCCCGCACCGTGCCCTAAATCTTTCATAACCACACCAAAATCTTGTTAATAAAACAATGCACTAATTAACTCCCCAACAAAGAAGATTTAAACTTGTCTTTATGAGCTCTGCTGTTAAATTTGTGCGGAATTATTAATTTTTACGTCCGAGCACAGCGGAATAAAACCTACAACTCACAACAAAAACGAACTCTCTGCTTTTGCTGTTCCTATTTGCTAATTAAATTTCATTTATTATTAAGAATGTAGAGTTCGTCTCGAATATTTTACCGGATTTGCGTATCCAGCAGTAGTAAAGTTACCAAACTAACCTTTGAATAATTAATTATCTCTAAAAAGCTACAGACCGCTGCTGTACTTAACTGCAAAAGAAATTGAAACGGAAGCATATTTTAAAATCCGTCCGCATTCACTCACTAACATCTCCTTTTAAACTTTTAATTGGCATGATATTGCAAAGTTACAAGAAGTAATTTCCTCTTTCCCGATTTGCAAACTTCATACTTCACTTTACTATAATATCAAAATACGTCTTCAGTTGCTCATGTAATATACCTACTTACTTTCGATACATATTTTGAATACAATGCAAATTTGTGTTCCGTTCACTCAACTGATTTGTGCATCTCAATTTACATAGTAATGTCGACTGGTAATTTTCCCATTATTATTCAGTTCTCAATGTAGCCATTGGCTATAAACATTAAAACATCATTTTGTAATAATGGAATGATTTTTTTGAAAGTAATCCAAAAAATAAAACAATCTTTTGGCATCATCTTTTGATTTAGTTATTTGCATTTTTTTTTAAATTTCCTTATTAAATTATTTGTGGTGGTATGTAAAACTGCAGAATAACTGCGATAATTTTTGATATAACTGTAGCTATGCAAGTTGTGAATTTTATGCAATCTCCTTGAAAATAAATACAAATATGGTATTAAAAAATGTCTACTCTTATGTTTTGGGTAGATATAATACATGTTGGTACGATGAATCGCAGCAGGGGTAACAACCGTTCCTGATTTGAAAAAGGGGATATTTTTAATAATGTTACAGCTTGTAACCGCATATTAACAAACATTTAATAAATTCACAATTCTCGCATCTTATTTCCAAGATTTTAATATTAAACACGATTTGTTTAATACTCCATGTTTCACATCTGTATGCGTCTCGTTTGAAATTTAAATATTGATATAAATTCAAATTTTGGAAACATGAGAAAAAAAGTGAATTTTTTAGTCCTCGTAAAATATTATTAAAATAAAAAGCGATATTAATGTTTCCCAAATGAAACTTTTTTCAACAAAAAAGGTTAAACTTTTAAAAGCACATTTTCTCTTTTTTGTTACGAAATTGCAGCTGTACGTAGTTTAACAAGCATTAAATTTATATGAGTTCAAAGTGTGTAAATTTAACCTCTTTGGCGTAGTAACTAGCAAGAACATAAATGTAGTCATGTTTTTTTTAATTCTTTATTTTTTGCTGACGTATCTTTTTCCGGAAAAATGACGAATATTACGTTTCTACCTTAAGTTGCAAATTCCTGAAAGATTTCAGTATTCTAAGGCGGGAAGGAAATTGTGAATAAAAATAAGCATATAAAGGATTTTACATCAACGTGAAGCAAAATAATAGGAATTTAATACGTTTTGTGCTCTCAAAAGTCGAGCGTCGTTACAGCGGTTTTTTTTGCAGAAGCAGAAACCATTTTCAAACGACAACGTTAATGTAATAAAATGCCATATCAGATTTTGAATACAAAAGGCTGTTTCGTAGAAAAAGGGATTCTCCAAGTTCGTTTTGGACTTGACGTGCGTGGTTTGTATAAAAAGATCTTTAGGTTCTTAAAAATCTGTTTTTGATATAAATTTAAACCGAATATAAAAAGATGCAATGACAGCTTTTTTCATAAAAGCTTACATGCGGGAAAAACATTTCTGTAATATTTGGTCTTTAACAAAAGTGTAAATTTAATATCATGATTATGTTTTACTTAAAATAATATATAAAAATCTAACAAATGAACCTTATTAATTTTGGTATCATCAGCCAGAAAAGGTTATTTTCGCAACTGGTTGATATGTTCTTAGACCTAAAATCTTTAAAATATTGCCAAAAATTTTATTTATTAAGTAATGTTTGCTTAACTAAGACTTAATTCAAAAATGGGGAGAAAACACGTTTTAAGGCTTTTTAGAAATATTTTTATTCTGTTTGCGTGGGTGACGCAACGAAATTATAGGAATTTTGGAGTAGTTTTAAGTGTAGCGAAACTTTACTGAAAAAATCCTGTTTTTTATAAATTCGAAATCGAAAGCGAAAGTTATATAAGTTTTTTATTGTACCAGTTTTTTTACACGGATTTTTGTAACTACGAAAGCAGATATTACTAAAAATTTGAGTAAATTTTCAAAATGGGGGTTAATATATATGTTGGAAATTTTTAATTTAATTATGTTTACTTAACAATTAATTGGCAGATCAGTATCATAATTATATTTCGTAGTAGTACTAGAAAAATAAAATGTTCAGGTAAATATTGTCTCTAAATACGAAAGTACTGGACCGATTTTGATGAAATTGTAAATAAAGAGGTATATCGCAAATTATGGTTTTAGTGAATTTAGTTATTTGCATTGCAGCTGAAGTTTTAATAAATATTAGCAAATATCGGAAAATGTTGTTTTATTACCTACTATTATTTTATCACCTAACCGAACCTGTTATAGATAATTACCTTTAATAGGTATTAAAGACGGACATTTATATCTACAGTTAGTAGAGTTTATAAAGTGAAAATTTCAATTGAAAACACTAATGAACGGCGTCAATCTGCAGGAAAAGCGAGTACATTTATTTTACAGATTATTTGATGTCTAGATACAATACTGCGGGGCGCATTTGGTACATGTTGTGCAACTCCACACAGCTTATAAATTACATCTAAAAAAAAGTTACTTAAAAAGCGTAGGTCGTAGATCACGGGTTTCGCTAGTTTGTTTTATTAAAGTTTATTATACTTTATTAACACATTCTTATTATTTTATTAATATTTTTATTAACTAAGAAAATAAAGTGTTATATATTCTTTGAGGCTTTCGCGGTTTTTCGAACTGTCAATATTACAATTTACTTTCGGCTTAGACCGCGTCGTCATTTGGGAACTACACCCAGCATAATCAGGTAAGGACCGACCTGTAGCTTGTCTGCCTTTACAAGCATTTGCTCTAGAAGTCTGAGCAATATTTGTTCGTAGGCCCTGCCTGCCTAAACAGGGCCGTATGCTTAGTTTGTTTAATACCTTGGGGCGGACAAGGATTTGATGTATTTTGTTTGTCAAGACAATAGTACTTAATCGGCTTATGCCTGTTAGCTGTTTGTGAACCCATACAAACTAACGTTTCGCAAGACATTGCAGCTTGCATCTTCAGAGTGAATAGAACACTAAATTCAAATCCGGGAAGCGGAGGTATTTAAACCTCTTTGAGCCAGTCGAGCAGAACGGCGGAGTTCTGGTTGGCTATCACCGTTGGGCAAAGACGGATCCGGTGGAGCGTGATCGTGAGATCGATGATGCTTAGGAGTCCTTAGAGGATAAACTACCGGAGCCCAAGCTTTACTGAGTCTAAAACCATCCTCCCTGTTTATGTTGTCAGGTTGTTTCTCAATTTCAATTGCTTCACGTATGATACGAGGGAAGTAATGAGGTACTCTGGCGAGTACCCGAGCATTGTCAAAGTCCATCTTATGCCCAGTTAAACCAGTATGTTCAGCCACCGCAGATTTTGTGATGCGTTTGTGTTTGCAATCACCTTTGTGCTCTCGCAATCTTAACTCAATGGAACGACCAGTTTGTCCGATGTAGTTTGAGCCACATGAGCAAGGGATGTTGTAGATCCCAGCTGATTTTAAATTTGATATTTGATCCTTTGCGGATCTGAAACCGTTCCCCAAAGTTTCATTAGTCCTAAGAGATAAACTACCTACAGATATAAACCAATTAGTCGAAATATGTTTGAAAAACACCTTTTTCAGTTGGAATGGCAACTTGTATGAACAGGTTGAAGGAGCGGCTATGGGTTCACCGCTATCACCTGTTATTGCAAACATATACATGGAAGACTTTGAAACCAAAGCTTTGGCAGCAGCTGATCTTAAACCTAAATCCTGGTTTAGATATGTAGACGATACTTTCGTCGTTTGGTCTCACGGAGTTTTCTCTTGTTGTAGGTGTTCTGCATCTGATATTCGGACTGCTCTGGTTGTTAGAGTTTTTAGCACAGTTGCTTTCTGCATCGGGTGATGATGCGAATTTGCATTTAGATACCTGTCTGTATGTGTTTTCTTCCTGTAAACTGCGTGCCCCAAGCTACCATCTGGTTTACGTGTGACATGTACGTCTAAGAAAGGAATACTGCCATTTTCCTCTACTTCCATTGTGAATTGGATATTATTGTGAATTGAGTTTAGGTGTACTAGAAATTGTTCTAGTGTTTGGCGTCCGTGAGACCAAACGACGAAAGTATCGTCTACATATCTAAACCAGGATTTAGGTTTAAGATCAGCTGCTGCCAAAGCTTTGGTTTCAAAGTCTTCCATGTATATGTTTGCAATAACAGGTGATAGCGGTGAACCCATAGCCGCTCCTTCAACCTGTTCATACAAGTTGCCATTCCAACTGAAAAAGGTGTTTTTCAAACATATTTCGACTAATTGGTTTATATCTGTAGGTAGTTTATCTCTTAGGACTAATGAAACTTTGGGGAACGGTTTCAGATCCGCAAAGGATCAAATATCAAATTTAAAATCAGCCGGGATCTACAACATCCCTTGCTCATGTGGCTCAAACTACATCGGACAAACTGGTCGTTCCATTGAGTTAAGATTGGGAGAGCACAAAGGTGATTGCAAACACAAACGCATCACAAAATCTGCGGTGGCTGAACATACTGGTTTAACTGGGCATAAGATGGACTTTGACAATGCTCGGGTACTCGCCAGAGTACCTCATTACTTCCCTCGTATCATACGTGAAGCAATTGAAATTGAGAAACAACCTGACAACATAAACAGGGAGGATGGTTTTAGACTCAGTAAAGCTTGGGCTCCGGTAGTTTATCCTCTAAGGACTCCTAAGCATCATCGATCTCACGATCACGCTCCACCGGATCCGTCTTTGCCCAACGGTGATAGCCAACCAGAACTCCGCCGTTCTGCTCGACTGGCTCAAAGAGGTTTAAATACCTCCGCTTCCCGGATTTGAATTTAGTGTTCTATTCACTCTGAAGATGCAAGCTGCAATGTCTTGCGAAACGTTAGTTTGTATGGGTTCACAAACAGCTAACAGGCATAAGCCGATTAAGTATTATTGTCTTGACAAACAAAATACATCAAATCCTTGTCCGCCCCAAGGTTTAAACAAACTAAGCACACGGCCCTGTTTAGGCAGGCAGGGCCTACGAACAAATATTGCTCAGACTTCTAGAGCAAATGCTTGTAAAGGCAGACAAGCTACAGGTCGCTCCTTACCTGATTATGCTGGGTGTAGTTCCCAAATGACGACGCGGTCTAAGCCGAAAGTAAATTGTAATATTGACGGAAATAAAGTGTTGCCCATTATTCAAACTTTACTTAGAAAAGCTTGTAGGAATTAGTCTTGTTTACACTTTTCTAATTTCAAAACCACTACAAAAATTTTAATTTATTGTCTTCTAATTCTACACTTACAGTTGAATAGTAAGAAAATATAAAAACATTTACTTTAATGCTTCGTAATTGTTACTCCAGGCACTAGAAAATATAAATCTGCTGAAAGTTAAAATTGTATAAGCTAGACAAGAATATAAAGCCGTAGTTTTGTTCTTTAGAAGAAGGGGAGTGCTCCGAGTGCTTTAGAAGCAGATGGATCTGAACAAACAACACAGCAATAAATCAAATTTTAATGCTAACAGTAATTATTGCGCAGAAACTCGAATTTAATTGCAAAAAATTATAATCTCAATTTCTTAAGAAAAGCGAGTTACAGAACGATATTTTCCAGAACAGAAACACTCATTTCATTTTAAGCAGGTTCTTTGACGAAAAAAATGTATTGCTATTTTAGTGGGCTTTAGGTAAGCATCGTAACCAGACAGTTAGGAAACTTTTGATATCGGTTTTCGGCCTCAACTATTTACACTTTTAAACTACCCAATTTCGTATAAACGTACTTTAATCATTCGCTAAGCAACTTTAACATGTTTGAACTTCATTTTAGCCTCTAATTTTAGAAAATTACGATCGCAATTTGCTTTGGTATATTTGAACTTCAGCAAACTCTAATGCGTTTCGTTTATAATTAAATGTCTGAAAGTTTGTCGATAAAACTCGGTTTTTGTATATCATATCCAACTGCTGGGAAAAGTTAGCATAAAAAGTGCTGATACAATTTTTCTTCTCCGTTTTCTTATTAAACGTCTCTTCAAATAAATCACCACTATTTGCCGTACAAAAATTGCACTTGTTCTTTGCCAAACACTGCATTATATTTAACGTGACTATGCCATGTATTATTCTACTAAAAATTATTTCATTGAACAAGTACTGTCTGCAAAAGAATTATGGCCGCCTTATAAATAATACTCCAATATTTTACTTCAGCGCAGAGTGTTGCGGACGCAATACTTGGGACCTGGTTTTATGAGGCAAAGTTCAAAGCTTGCGCTTGAAGGGTACAGCTAAAGCTGTGGTGTATATAAATTGTTATGTAACATAATTTTTGTAGCGCTATATTGCTTTCTTTCGCACGCTGTACTCTATATTATAAACAGGCGGCGGATTTGTAGGCACAGTTAGATAGGGAAAAGCCCATCTTATGAAATTTGTTCTAATAAATACTCCGGGAAATGTAGAAGACGCCTTCAGAACTTTTATATTAATTTCGGAACTTAGAATTATGAACGGAATTTACATGAAAGCTCAGGCATAAAATATTATGGTTAATGGTAATAAAAAGTGTCGTTTTATTAAAATTAGGTATTAATAACGCATGATTCATCTTAAACAATTAGTTCTAATAAATATGACGCAAATGTGTCTTTAAAACTTTTACATTAATTTAGGAATCTAAAATAGTGGTTAAAATTTCCTAGAAAGCTCCGTAAAGAATATGAAAGCTAAACTATTGAAAACTACGTACCAAAAAAAAAATACGACTCATATTAGGAAATTTATTCTAATAAATAGTATAGCAAACTGGTATAAAGTTTCAAAATTTTGTAATTAATTTGTAAAATTAAAGTTATGAAAAATAATTAACTAAAAAGCTCAGAAATAAAGGTTAAGTGGGGTAAAGAAAAAATATATTTTAAAAGGATATCGTGTTTTAAGATTAGATAGTAATAAAATAGGGTGTTTGGTAGAAAGCTCATAGAGAACAAGGTTCGAAATCTGGAGTAAATTTGATGTAAGCACCGAGCTAACGAAAATGCCTTAGCAATTAAGTCTATCTTGACATTAAATCGTAGCAAACTATAGTTAAGACGGGATATAATAGGTGCAAATTAGTATAATTGTCGTCTCAGAATTCCTGGCATATTGCAGTAATTAGATTTCAGTAATAGTTTCGGTAATGTAGGCAATTAACGCGATGACACGAGACAGGCTTCAACGACTGCCGCAGATTTAATCATCTGTATCCATCGTTTCCTGGAGAACAATGCCGAAAATCCATTCTTTAAAAGCGCTCTT
Source organism: Ctenicera cuprea (assembly GCA_958336395.1). NCBI lineage: Eukaryota > Metazoa > Arthropoda > Insecta > Coleoptera > Elateridae > Ctenicera > Ctenicera cuprea. The sequence continues at coordinate 48,494,560 of OY284488.1, forward strand.
AGCGGGGTTCCTTTTCAACGCGTTGTACACAATACATACAACGCTGATCCTATTTTTATTAATTCTAAAATTAAGAGAAAATGTGTCCGGGTAATTTTCTTTGTTCTATATCCCATTTCTTTTGAAAGCTCACATTTGTTTTTGCTAATTTGGCTCGTAATTTAAGAGCAACTGCCTTGAAAATGTAATTGTTTGTGAACTTTGCTGCGACCCCTATACAAAGACAAACTGGAAAGCTGTTCATAGTTGCTAATTGTTTTTAATGTTAAGTGGAAAATTTCGTCTTGGAACGGCCAGTTTCAGATGAAGGAAGTTTTGAAAACTATTTGTAGTTGAAATTTAATTTTAAAAATTACAGTTAGTAATTAAAATAATGTGAAGTAAACATCTGACAATAAAACTATTTATATTTCTGTAAATCTGATTACGAATTTTTTCTCTTCACTGGTTACTTTTTTTAATTCCTGCGTCATTTAACATTATAGCTTAAAAACTTAAAAATGCAACATGTTAACATTTTTAAATACATTTGACAGTATATGTCTGGTTGGAATAAATTGTTCTTAATTTAAACTTTAAAAGAAAAACAGGATTTTGAACAACATTATAACCAGAAACGCAGGATAAAACCAGCATCATTCTAAGATCACCACCGAAAAAATCTCTTGAAAAAAAAATTTAGATAAAAACATTCCCCGAAAGAATAAACTACAAAACAACTTTTCTAGTTACCAAGAATTTTAAAATACTATTTTTGTTGCTTAAAAAAAGCGATTGAATAAAGCTTCTTTAAAGCAAGACTATTTGAAGTAAGAACAATTTTGTGCTACTAGAAAACTGTGAACATATCTAAGAATAAACATATTGAGTATGAACAGAATACTTTTTGCTTCAGAAAAGTTTACTTGTTTTAACTTTGTACGTATTTCGACATGATTATGTCATTAAGAAAGGTTATGTTAAAAAGTAAACAGTTAGTGTTGTTATAGCAACAATAAAACTTAGTGACTTAATCTCGGTAATTGCCTGGAGACTTGATTTCTTATTCCAAAATGTCCAATAGAGGTGAATTAATAATTAAACAATATGTTCTCTCCGGAACGGTACGTCACTGGCTGGCTGGTTGGAAAAGGTTAGTATTATTGATTTTTCTGAAGTTGGCCGTGAAGTTTGGTCGGTTGGTTTATCGAACGGCGGTTTATCGACAATGCTGGCCTACTTCTACGGTTTCTCCAAACAAAACAAAGTTTTACAAGAAAAATCGGTTATTCGTTCGAACAAGGAGTCCACTGCTGGCTGTAATAATGCGACGTGAATATAAACAGTATTATTTGTTGACTGCTTTGTTTTCACACTCTGGCTCGGTTTTTAGAAGTAATTTTTGTTAAGGAAGAAAATTAGTTGTTTTCTAAATAAAATTTTGATCAGATGAGTAATGAACTTAAACAGTTACTAGCCTAAATTAACTTAGAGATTGATAATTCAATATACCCACGGAGTGTGTGCGAACTGCACGGAGTTAAGCATGAAAATTTTAGGTTGAAATGTAGAAATTGACGTTTGGTTGGGTGAAAATAAATTTAACCAATTTTAACTGGTTTAAGGGATTTTCAGTGTGAAAATTATTAAGTTTTAAAAGCCCCTTTTAAACGGTTTTGCATGAAACAAAAAATATCGGGTAGTTTAAAATTTTTACGTTGCCGTGGCAATAACAAAATGAAAGTTTTTTACGTGAAAAATAATATAAACTCGTGGTCCCACAAAAATAAACACATTAAACTTCTGGAAAATCGGCTGTTAAACTAATCTGGGAGTATTAATTTCCCCCAGGAAATAAAAATCAAATATATTTTTTGGCAAATAATTTGTTGATTTGAAGGGGATTGTTTACATCTGTCAAGTCAAAACAAGAATCTAAATAAATAATAATTCTGGTACGGCTATGCTTTAGAAATACTAAAAAGGATGGCCGCTCCAGTATGCCAAATAACATAAACTTCGGTAAAATAATATGTTTAATTCAAACAGAATAATTGCTTCTATAAGTTAAAATCAAAAAAAAATTCTGGCATTTCTAAGTTCTCGTTTAATTTTTTAAATAAGAATTTACTAGCTGATAGAAGAGGTTCAACCTTTCCCTAGACTGAAGGTCTCGGAAAGGTTGAATTACTCTGGATAACTCAGAAGCCAGGATTCGTCGAAAATAAACAGAAAACTGTGAATATAAATTATATACAATTAAAATTTGTATGTACAGGTCGATTCTTAAAATGTTGGACGACTTTCAGGATAAATTTAGAATTTAAAAATGAAATACGTTTTTCATTGGAGATATGCTTTGTTATGCAGTAACAACCTGCTGAAGATGGACAAGTCTAATCACTTTTTGATTTTCGCATTGTAAGTAAAGTTCTGAATGTTTATATGGCAGCATTACTTACGTGACTTAGTTTCTAAGAATTTTTGTTTAAATAATTATATCAGTGGTGTCTTAGTTGGTCAAGCAATATTTAAGGCCCGTACAGACCGGAGACCGAACGCAAACAAACGCCAACGAAGGCACATGTGGAACCGTTTGAGTTTGGTGTGTACGGGATTGGCGAACGCGAACGAACGCTTACCAACGCTTGCCAAGGGGTTCGTTAGCGTTCGATTGCGTTCGCTAGTAGAGCGGTACCTCAAAGAAAGATTAGTTTTGGTTTGGACAGGATTTGTCACTTTTCAGTCGTTGGTAAGCGTTTGGACTGTTTGGGACGTATTTCAATAAAAAATTTTAAATAATAGATGAAGATGGAGTGGAGCGACGAGTTAAGTTTGAAATTAATAGAGTACTACCGCGACAAACCCATGCTATGGGACCCAACAAATATGCACTATAAATTAACCAAAAAGAAGGTGGATATTTGGAGAAGCATTGCAGACGAATTTAAGTGCGATATTCCGGAAGTTAAAAAAAAAAGTTATGGTTATCAACGAATGCATTATTATGAATCCCGCATTTGCCATTAAGAAATCCTCATCGTCGCTGGACATACTAATATTATGACTAATTAATTACTCTATTATTAACGTAAATTCTAATTCGGACAGAGTAGCACCGAACGTTTGCCAACCGCTCCGAACTGCCAGTGCTCGAATGCGAAACTTTGGTGTGACGACTGCAAGCATACGCTGACGAATTGTTTCCAACCCCGAACGCCAACGCCATATTTGCGTTCGTTGGCGTTCGTTTGTGTTTGATCTCGGTCTGTACCGGCCTTTAGATTTAAATATTTTAGATATTTACTGTTTTTGTAGGTTCGGCAATAAAATCTAATTCTCCTTACAAAAAAAACACAAAAAAAGGTACTCTTATTGAAAGTCGCTAAATCTAACAGTTTTCGAAAGTTTTCTTAAGTTGTTTAAATAGTTTCTACATACTTTGAGAGTAGGTTCTACACAAAAAGTGATTAGATTGATCCATCTTCAGGAGGCTGTAATTTCGTAATAATGTGATTTCAGACTTGTGTTTACTGTATTTTCAGATTCTGTATCTATTCTGAAAGTCAATAAGAATTTTGAGATAGTTTACGAAAGAACTAACTCAACGTTAGAGAATTGTTACAACCGCTATGGATTTTTAAATGCAAAACTATGCATTAGAGATCATTAACATTTTAAATTTTAAATTTTTAGTTGAGCTACTATTTTACTACCTCGCTAGATATCAACAACAATGACGATCTATACAAGAGGTATTAATTGTGAAAAGTTGTTAAAACTAATAAGAAATATAAATGTATTATGAATGAGTGTTAAAATATTGTTTGTATTAAAGTTTGTTGTGCATTTTGAAATATAAATGAAATGCAATTTTCGCTTATAATTTGCATGATGAATTTAAGCTGGTTTTAATTTGTTTAATAATACTGATTTTCATTTTAATATTCAGTAATGAGAGAATATTGAATTGGGGCGTGTACGAAGAGCTGAAGTGGATAGGACGAAAATTAATATTAAAAGGGACGATATTGGCAATATTACCATAACAAAACTAATAATAGAGACAAATTTAATTAAAATGAAACAAAATAAGGCGAGCACAAATTTTAATCAATCCGTGTGTAATTAGCTTTTCAATATTCCAGCTAATATTCGCTAGACGCTAGACAATTCAGAGAGGGAAGTAAACGAGCTATCATCAAAGAAGTTTCATTAGACTAATGTAATAAATGAGAGGGTCCAAATTAGCGCCTGGTTTGCAAAACAAGGCTGACTGGAAGAGGGAGCTTATATTGCCTTTGATATTTTACAGAGAATGTAAAGTTTACGTGTTCTGATTATTAAATTTGTAGAGGTACGGAAGAAAATTATGCAAATTTAAGGGTATTAATATTTGAATTTTAAATATCCACGCCTGCCAGTATGAGGAAATAATTAATTAAAAATCTTCGCGTTAAGGGAAGTTTATATAAAATGCAAGAGCGGAGTCTTGCCTTGATACAGGGAGTCTTTATCATTATTCCTCTAGTGAACAGAAAATTCCGAATATTCCGACAACTACAAATTGCTCATTATAAAAACACTGCTTTGTGCACGAGCACGCTCTTCATTTTACATTCTCTCTACAAACAATGCTTTGTCAACGCTGACTTGAAACACATTTCATTTTATCTTGTTCAGAGACCGTACCACTTATTACTATACAAGGGAGTTTGCAATTGTTTATTAATGTTATAATAAATAAACATTGTATAAACTACCGTTATACGAAACGCATTCAAAACTTTGTTAGGTAAATTTAATTACGTAGAACACAATAACGCGTTGCCCCGCCATAATCACTTTAGTGCGGTTTAAAACAATACACCTTTTCGCATTAAAGAGCAAACCTTAACAAAACCGTAAGGAGTAGGTACGTTTTGTTATACTTCAAGAATAACCCTGGATGTTATGCTTTCATTCTGTTACACTTTCGAATAACGTTACCATAACGTATACATGACAGCTCAAAAATAAATACTTGGGTAACATTATTTTAATGACATGTGAGAAAAATGGATAAAAATTTATTATAAAACAATCAGGGTTTAAATTGTCAGTAGATCTATAATGTGTTGAGTTTTATAAAGAGAATCTTAGAGTTACAACCGCAACTTTAGTATTCCCTCAACACACAAGGTGTTATTTACGGGTTTAACTTGATATTTATAAAAATCCTGCTACAGCCAGGCACGAACGCGGGTCTGCCGAATAGGATCCATTATTTGAAAAATACAGCCAGACCATAATATGAACTTCAATTAACGGTATCAACGGTAAGGAGTTGGCGAGGCTGCTAGACAAACTAATAAAGGGTCAAACTTGACTTGCACTGATTTGTCGTTCTTGAATCGATACATAAAGCACCGGTCACTGTGTTCTCTCAATCTAATTATTTTAAATGTCATACGTCTAGCACGAGAATGCGTTGTGATTGTGAAAAATTTCAATTTTGGGATTTTGACGGAAATCATGAGACACCACCATAATAATTGTTACTTTTGTTGTGTTAGATTCGCTGTTTTAAATTATTAGTTCACTTTGTATTAAATACAATTTTCTACGAGCACATCTCTACTAAACAATTATGTGATGTCCAATCTCTAATAGCACTTGATAAGAGTTGTTTACGATTATTGAAAAATGGAAATATGGTAACAGGTGTGCCTTAAATTTATGCATTCGACTATTTTCGGAACAAATAAAAATGAGCGGAAAGTTCCGATTTCTTATTAATGAATCTTATAAAGGTACGTGTGTTTGCTTAATGTCGGGGTGTTTTCTAACTTTAAATAATGCAGTTCCGAATAATTCGTGATGATTTAAAAACATGAACTAGTGTGTTTGTTGTTGGTGCAATCATTGCTGAGATTTTTTGAAATTCTTGGATTCGTCGGGACCTTTTTGGTAAGCAAAAATAATAATTCGTTCACTACCAATAATCTGTACACGGGGATAAACGACCATTTTACCCTGACCTCTTTTGATCAGCAGTAAATGTTTTACGATTATTTGAAAATGTTAGAAGTTGTTTGCATGTAATAAAAGCAAAATATGTGTTGTGTTTAGGGCTGGGCAATATTTAAAATTTAATATCGAATATCGATAATGAAATTATATCAATAATATCGATATAATAATAAAAAAGAAATAACCATCGGTTTGAAATAGAGTAGGCGATCTAAGTTGCAAATCAAATGAGTTGATATGCTTTAGTTGTTGCAATAATTGCGTCAATTACAATAATCAATTTAATGTATGTCTAGTAACTACAATATTTCTTGGATTTCATTTTTTCTGTCACTATTATATTTAGATTTTCTATGTAGGTATTATTGAAATTATCGATATTATCGACATTATCGACGTTATCAATATTATCGATATTATCGATAATATCAATATATCGATAAATATACCCAACCCTAATCATGACGCATTACTGTGTTAATGGTTTTTAAAAAATATCCGTCTGTATGTGGGTCTGTGTATAACGCTGGATATCTCAAAAACTGGTCTTAATCAAATTTGAAATCCAACAACATTTCATATTTTTTTGGTATTATATTTCTTTCGTTTTCTAGAAAATTAGGTATGGTGTCTAAAATAGGGCAGTAAGTCAAGGCATAAATTTTTTGACGCTTTAGTATAAAAGTAACAGCCGCGGAAAATGTAAGCTTTAATGTCTATTGACTTACGAATAAGTTACCGGATTAGTATAAACGTTGGTTATTGTAATAGCCCAATAGAAAATCTCTAAATAACTGCAGAATTAATTCACGATATAGACAACTTGTGTATAACATTTATAACGATGCACCTATGACAATACAGCTAGAACAAAATACTAAGGCGATACCAATCAAAAGAGGTGTTAGGTAAGGGCATGTTATAACACCAAGTTGTTTCCCTGGTGTCTGATGTTTTTTCCAAAACAAAAAGAAAAGCTGTCGGGCAACCGTCACGGGACCTTCCTCGCATCTATTACAGTTTTTGAAAATTTTTAAAATATTTTGAAACCACTGACAATTTTACGGAAATTCAAAAAACTTCTTAGTTTTCTCGAAATATTTCAAATTTCGTCAATTATGAAAATTTTTGAAAAATTATAAAATTTTTGATTATTTTGAGTTCTTGTTGGTTTTAGTATCAGAAGATGTTTCCAAAACAAACAAGCTGTCGAGTAACCGCCACGAGACCTTTGCATGTACTGAAATTGTTGAAAATTAAGTTTTTTTAAACTTTTGACTATTTTATGAAAAAAATCTTCTAAAACTCTCGAAATATTTCAAGATTCGTCATTTGCAAAATTTTGAAAATTTGAAATTTCTGGTAAATTTTGAAAATTTATGAAAATTAAAAATATTTCGTGTTGAAAATTTTTTATCCAAAACAATTTTTTTGAATCTTGTAGGCGTATAAAGCTAGGTTTGAGCTACAAATCAAGAAACTATAAAATTTTTTTGTTTAAGTTAAAAGGCTCATGAGTGATAGTAGAATAAGATTCGGATGGTTATTTTTAGATGCAGCAATATTTAAGGTGGTTAATTTCTCCCTCCCACTTTGGCGAACAAATTTGTCTTTCTGTTTTTGATTTTGTTTAATCTTGGAGAATCTTTTTGCAAAAAATCGAAACATCAATTTATTTTTGATTTCTTTTTCTCAAAAACTTTCTTCCAAAAGAAACCGATGAGAACTTAAGAGTGAGCGAGGTAGATTGCGTAATACGTAGTGTAGTGAGTAAGAGATAAACATAGTATAACCACGTTACAATAAACAGATAATGTTGACCTGATGGCTGTCTGCAGTGTCTACCCCAAAACCCCGAAATTGCTTCTGAGGGAGTTTATAATTTTTACGACTGTTGTTGATTTCTTATTTAGAGTTAGTTGTCTTTTGCATAGGGAAATTAGCAGGGGTTTATATTTAAATATGCTATAATTCAAAACTGTTCTTAGTTAGATGTGCTCTAATTGGTGATAAGATATACAAAACTAATTATTTTATTTTAAATTAGTACAAATTTTGATTTTTTTTTGCATTGCCAGAACTATTGCGTTTAGCTGATTTGCATTTTTAAACTAATTTCTTTGTCATTGGTTAAGATTAATTCTACTATTTTTCTATTATGTTTGCATGTCAGCAATCTATTTTTCATTGATAACTGAATTTTTTATGTTAAATTAGTTCTATTTAGTCCGGATTCCGCAGCACAATATCTAGTGCCTTACGTGAGTAGGTAATCCTCAGTGCCGGACGAGTAAGTACCGTTCAAATTTCTTAGTACCGAGTGTACATGTAAATTTCAATCGCGATTCGCGCGAGAATATTTAAAACATGAAAAGTATAGAAAAGTACTTTTTTTTAATATACAGGAGACGGTAAAACATTTCTTGTTGAGCTAAGTTCATCATCAATGATAAGTAGAATACGATTCTAAACTTAAATTTTACATGTAGTAATATTTAGGGGGCTAACTGCCTTTTTTCCAGTGGCGCTGAAAATAGGCGAAGCGCTACAGGGAATACAAACTTACAGATTCTTTGTATATCTCTGATAAAAATTGCATGTAATATTAGTTAACAAGATACATATTCAATTTTTACATCAATCACACAGCATACATCATTGGATAACTCTTTTAAATAACAACACTGACAGTAATAGTATTCCAATGCTTAACGGCGGCGCGGGCGGGCGTCTGAGATGAAATTAATGGAAGTAGTTTCGATTAAATCGTGCAGCTCTTCACATCAGCTAGTTTAGTATAGCCGGCTGTGATAGGGTAGTGACATGGTTACCACGACAACGGCGCTAGTAACTGTAGAAGGTTGCGTCACGTCTGCTGGACTCTTCTAATTGACTTGAAATACTGTGTTACTACAATCGAAATACCCGCGCTTTATAAAATGCGTTTTCACGCTCTGTCTGGATTAAGTTTAATAGTGAAATTTAATTCAGATTTTTTAAGGTAAAGAGGCAGTTCACCTACTTCATGTGAATAGCCACCACTGCCCTCTTCTTCATATTTTGGCTACAAGTTTCATTTACTTCTTATGATGTTCTTTTGGTCCACCTTTTTCAAAAAACTTATAATTAGAGCCAAGATCGCAGAATATCGCCATGCCCTGATCTTATGTAGTAGCTAACTCTTTTATACTACGTTTTCTACCACATTTATCTATATTATGTGACATATTTTTGAAAACATAAAAGGTGATTAGTTTTAAAGTAATGTAGGAAGGTGCTTACTTGCTTACTTTCTTAAGGTTTACATAATAACCAACACATTTTCTGATAAAAGCGAAAATGGTGAATTTGGTAGCTTAAAATATCCCAAACTCTTTTAGCAAATATTAATTTTTTTAAAGTTCAAGTTTACCTTGAGTGTGTTTGTATGTTTGTGCATGATAGAAAATACCCCAGCAGGTGGTGTAAGTATGGACAAAAATAAACATATTTTTGTTATAATGTTTTCTCTAAGAAAATCTTATTATTTTAGAAAGAAGTAATTAAAATAGTATGAAAACCGGAAACCAAAACGACATCTAATAAATAAAAAGAGGATTTTTGCTAATTTTTTTATTTTATTATTAAAAAAATTCATAACAATCGCAAGTTTGGCTTTTTTAAGTGCACACACAAATACTCCACATACGTTAATAGATAGAAAATAATAAATAATAAGAAAATAATCATTCTTTTTTGTTTTATTAATGCTCAATGTTGTGAGTTATATGAAGATATTATAAATTATAAAATAAAACTTCAAGCCTTTCTTCATAAATTTAATATATAGATCATGCTATATGTACATTTCGATTACGATGTAATCATCTACAGTAGCAAATGCTACATCGTAATCGAAATGTACATATAGCATGATCTATATATTAAATTTATGAAGAAAGGCTTGAAGTTTTATTTTATAATTTATTAATGCTGTTTTACAAAGGTTTTTTGGAAAACAGAACAACTTTTAAAGGTACAATGTTTTCTCTTATTTGCGTAATTCCGTTGTGTAGTGTAACACTGATATCAAAAGACATCTACATCCCCTTAAAACCGTTTTTGTACGTACAAAACCTTTTACTCGAATATAATATTCCTTGTGTTTACGCAAACATATATTATAATGATAATCCCATCAAAAGCTTGTTTTGTTCAAATAACAACCAATAGAATTATTATGAAAACGGCGGTTCTGCATACTCGGTCATCGGCAGCTAATCAGACTGTGATTTGATTAAAAGCTAATCAATGTGGGGTTATGCAGCTACAGAATGTTGGTAATCCTGCACCCCGAGCGCGTGTCCGCTTAATTAATACATGATTACACCTGCAGGCGGATTAGCGCTCTCTCTACCCGACAGTCAAAGCTCGTGTTATTTTGCACGAATATTCATGGAAGCAAAACGTGATTAAAGGGTAATGTCAGACTCAAAAATGTTTCCCGTTCTTGACGACAGATTAACGTGAAAATCATCGCTGAAACGACCATTGTATAATTCAACCTTTATAAAACCTGCTGAGCTGTTGAAAATTACTCTGACATGGCCGAATTAAAATTTTTGTTTTTCGGTTTCAGTAAAAACTGTCAGGAACAACAAAGACACCTCGGCAACAATAAAAACGCTGAAGGTTTGTTTCACTGCAAATTTTTGCATGTCATTTTACATACGATATTAGATTATGTCTGCTGGAAAATATCGTTGTTCCTTTAACTAAACACAAGAAATTGTGAAAGCCTTCATCGTTGCCACATCACATTAAAAGGTAATTTGAGGTAATTTGCATTGTGAATTTTAATTATCATTTTTATTTCGGTAGCAATTTAGACAATTCTGGACGTGCTTGTATGCATTTTTGTACGTGATTTTACCTTACCTCTTACCTCCAATTTGCGAATGCAACCTAATTTTCATTTCTTCTTGAATTTTCTTTTAACTTCTGGATAATTCCAGAATTTTTGGTATTTCTAAGTTTGCTGTAAATATCTTTATTTCGTTCTTACAAGCAGTTAAATAAGAAAATAGTTTAGATTTTCAAATGTTTTTTGAACAGACGAAATTTGTTACACCGTGTGTTCTGAAAATTGTAGAAAATAGGGAACAGCCTACGTTTATTTTAGGAAAAGATCTATGAGCTCTTTGTAAGTTTTATGCTAATATTACACAAATGCGTTCCTTGTGTTGTAAACACTACATGACTACACACGAAAGAACAAATGTAAAGTACGTCTTAACGCTCTTCTCCTGATAATCGATAAAACAGGTTTTTATTTACTCCTATCTGCATTGCTTTTGTTTCTAGGCTTCCGTAAACTTTTTTTATATTTGGTATGATCTGCCGATCAGGCTTAAATTATCCGCGTAGCCTACAATTTGAAGAGATTTGTTATAGTACCATTGAAATGCATCACAAACACAGAAAATATTAACAGCGTCCTCTCTTTCACATTTCCTACAATTAGGGCTGCTACACATTTCCATAATATGAAAAAAACCTCCTCAGAAGATAGTGTCCAGTAATTACTCATAGAACAAATTTTATCTTATCTGCTTTCAAAGCCGCTTGGATGTCTGAGAGAATATAGATATAGGCTTTTTGGATATTCTCACATGGGATTGCTAAAATAGCAAGTATATCAGCCTGAAAAATTGTTGGGTATTTTTCAAGGTTGGAGCTGATATCTTATGGGACTATCCCTCCACGCTCCCGTCTAAGAGCTTTTACTGGTTTGGGATCCATTAGTGTATCAGATGATTCGTCTTATTTTGCCGTTTCTATTTTGTAGATGTTACGACCCTAAACGGTTTGTGCATTGTGTGTACCGGTACCATCCTGTCCTGGGATCTTTACATTAGCCCCTGTTAAGGCTTCCACCCCGACTACAATATTTAGGGACGAAAGGTCAAGAACAGATTCCAGTTCTGTTGTTGGGGTGGTTTTTATCGCTTTAGTAATACCTAGATTATCTATGCTTTACAGGCAATTTTTAGTTTTGGCAGTATATATTGGTTCTAGGCCACCAGATTAGAGTCTGACCATAATGGCATACAACTCTTGGTTTTAGCCCCAACCTTCCATTCGCCTGCATATCTAATAGGTCATGCAGCCTTTAGGTAGAACTTGATCCAGTTGTTAATTCCAGGTAAGTTTGGTATCCAAGGTTACCTTTAGATATTTCATCTTTCGAATAACAAAATTGGTTTTCCAAATATTTTGAGTTTATTACAACTCCTAAGATTCTTTCTTCTCGTAAAAGGAACAAGAATTGTTTTGTCTCTGATGTCTTTCTTAATCATACCAGTATTGCACTATACAGAGTGCCATTTGCACAACCTCTGAAACAGTGCTAGCAAATTTTCTTCTGGTTGGAATGATAACGTGATCAGCATACCCCAAAGTTAGATGCCTTTTCTCATTCAGGTCTCTAATGACTCCGTCTACAACAAGGCACTAGACCAGAGGAGAGAAAATTATGACTTCGGTATGTATCCCAGTTGCTTTATAGCATACAGGGGAAGAGCAAGGTATGGCATATTCTGCTGTAGGAGTGCATGGAAAACCCATCTGGACCCATTGGTTTGCTTATTAGTTACCTCAAATTGTTCTGTTTAGTTTACTCATTGTTGAAAATATCTTCTTTTTTAATTGCCGGTTTATTTGAGTTAGTAAGCTTATTTCACTATTTTCTTAAATTTAGAACAAATAAACCTATAGCAATTGTAACATTCGAAAATCGAAAAAACATGGCTTATTTTGAAATCATATTTTAATTCTTCTCTGTACTTTAATTTATTGGAACTTTGTACATTTTTAAAAGTAGAATATCTATGTTTTGTTGACGAACATAAATTCTTGAATTGTATCAAATTGCTATTATAAAAAGTGTCTCCTCACGACGAACAAGATGTTTCCGTGATTAAATCCAATTAATAACGGTGCTTTTATAACGTTAGCTATAAAACGAAAATAGATAGAAATAGGCATAATAAAAGCGAATTCTATCAGACGATAGTCAAATCAAAAGAAACAATCTAAAATGACGTAGGGGATGTTACGTATCACACTGTAACATTATAGGAACGCACGAAAGACACGATTGGAACAGATTTAACTTTTTCAGATCTGTTTTAGAATGGGCCCGGAAAACGAATTTAGGGAACAAAGCTATAGTGAGATCCAGAGGAAGCAAATTTAAAAATTCTTTTGTGATCGGTTGCGGTATAGAATTTTTCCATTAGTGTTAAGGATGTGCAAATTTCGAAACAGCTAGCAATTCAAATTAACCTGAAGCACATTCATATTCTAGATCTGTCACAGATCCGAGTGCATAGAGAATGAGAGGAGGAAGGCTAATTGAATTTAAAGGAAAATAAATTAATGGTCTTTCCTTGCCCACATTCAATATTTAATTATTTATTTCGCTTTTAAAGGCCGTGATGGTTTCTTTAATCGAATCCTGTAAGATTTAAGGGACGTGTTTCGGGAAAACAGATTCGTGGCTTGTTTCAATTTAAGAAGATGCATCGGTGTTATCTAAATGTAATTGACAAAGCGGTCCCGGGTAAATAATGTCCGGACAGAAAAGTTAGTGGGGAATTTTTTAATACGGCATCGCTTCTCGTTCAGACGGGATTGATGAGTTGGCAGTTATTGGCGCTTCTCTGTTCTCATAGATTAGTTACGTGAGGAGAAAACATTAGTTATTATTTATAGGCCTTTCCGAAAGGCTTCGAAGATAATAGGGTTGGCTTTGTAACTGGCTCTTTCAGATCCTTGACTTCTAATGCGTGATGCCAAATAAATTGCCTTTGAAATACAATGTTTCCTGCCCTTTGTTCTTTCATGTTGTAATTTTATTTGTTTTACAAAATCATGCGCAAAATTATTTTTATCAGTGAACCGACAAATGCACAAAAAGAATTGGTCGGGCAGCAAACGCTTTTTATTACATACAGAGACATCTCGAGGATGCTCATGCTCTGTTTTGCTTTGTTGCCGTATTTTACAGGTTTTCAAAAGAAACAGAAAAATTACACGTTCCTATGGAAAGATAAAGGTAAATACTTAAAAAACAACATTTCCAATTCCGCTGCATTTCACCTACAACATGTTCTTTGTATTCTGTAATTTTTGCTTTTATACAAATGTGTGAAATGTTTTGCTACGCGCTAATTGTGTTTTTATCGTTTCACACAACGTTATTCCACGCCCAATTGCGCGTATTTACAAACTCTGTTGGATTAACAATAAAAATTTCACATCTTCGTTCGAGTTGGCGAAAAGCAAGGAAAAATATATAGGCAAGAGGGAATGCAATAAACGAGTAATCTTTTTATACGCTTCGAGCTGTCCACCCACTCGAAAGTATTCAGAGATGTCGTAAATATTCTAAGAATAACTCTGTTTCGACGTTTCCCGAGAAATTATAAAATATGAGCACAGTTTTAATTAAAGAAAAAACAATAAATAAGAAAAATCTGACTCATATTTTCCAATTTTTAATAACATCGAGCTTACGTCTCGAACTTTATTTAAGCTCCAAAATTCCGACGTAAAAAGCGCTTGTCTAAACAAATCCGGACTCAATCCGGATTATATTTCCATTCGACATAAAAAAGGTGTCGGTGCTGGCGGCGAAGATAAGAAGTTATGTGTGCAAGCCTTGCTGTCATTTACTTTTATAGAGAAATTCCTGTAAAAAATGGCACTGCAGACGAGAGATTGAAGCGATGAACCGCGGAATTCAATTTTCCATTGACACCCATTCATCTTCCGGAGGTATATCGACGCGCGCCGGATCTGTCGCGACACCAACCTGAGAAAACTGACGCGGCTTACCAGAATACGTCGTCTCAGCGTCGCACTAATGCTCGTTAATAATACATGCCGTGTATATTTGCAGATGCAAGCAGATCCGTATCCCATTTTCACCTCCTAACAGACGTTACATCCACTCAAAACTTCTCAGACCTGGAAACTCAACACGTTTTATTTCATTAATACACGAACACGTCCGCTAAACTACTAAAGCGCTGCAGGTCACGGATGCTAATAAATAATTATAGCATTGGTTTACTAACAAATCAAGGAAAAAGGAAAATTGCTCAGACAGTATTCATTTTTGACTAGCGAAGGTTGAAACTCGAAAAATTCTGCTTAGGATTTTTTAGTACCATATGCTAGCTTAATCCAAGCAATATTAAAGTTACTCTCATAACGTGGTATTAGTAAGGAGTAAAACGGAACTAGATTTTTGAAATCAATATGCTTGTTGACTATGTCGCACCCAAGCTGTAGCAATATGTACAAACATGGAAAGCTCATACTTTATTTTTTATATGGGGTAGCACGAAAAAACTGAAGTGGGTGTCTTTGCTTTTGTTTTAACCCTAATCTTAGCGGATATTGATGAAAAAATGCAATCTTTGTAAGTCTAAAGTGCACAGTACACCTTGTGAATCAACGATGCTTTCATATCTAAGCTAAGAGTTTAATTTTAACGAACCGAGTGTTAAAAACAGCTGATTACGAAGGAAGAAAACCAAGTGACTTTTACGGTTCTGTGATTCGATGAAGAGGAGGCGAAAAAGATCTCCAAACCTTGAATTATACACGATATGGCCATTAAATAAAAAGAAGGGACTGAGAGAAAGAGTGAGCAAGCATGTTATAACCAAGTAAAGAAGATTCCCATAATACACGAATTTGTGACCAAATTAATGTTATCGATAACATTTTAACTCTCGATGATTTAAAATTAAACTTTAATTTTATCAGCCGTGCTACAAAAAAAGTGTATTTTATTATATGTAAAATATTTACAACATTATTTTAAGTTTTGTAACAAGTACATGCCCGGTTAAAAGGAAAAGTAAGAAGTTAAGGTAGCAATATAATGCATATAGTTTCAACATGCAGAAAATACTATTTTTTTAATTTACTGAATATTTATGGCCCCGGCCAGCGGTAGACTCTCACTCTACGCTTTCAAAAGACACTAAGAAATTTCAAATTCCTTCATAATAAAGTGAAGAGATTATCGTGACTTTTGCTATCGCTTCACTAATGTACGGCGTTGCCATGACAACCTATCGCTCCCATCCCTTTCCCCACCCTCGACTACTAAGTTCTAAGGCCAGTCAGATATTTAAAACGCACTCTTGTGGCGAGTAAATCAAATACGGACAAATACTTTCTTGTGGTAAACCGACTAAGACTACGATGCTGCGGCAGCTGCACCATTAGACGGCACCATTTGTATACGTCATCAGCCAATCGGCGGCGAGGTGGGCGTGGTCTTTTACAACGGCGACTCTATTTACCTTTCTCTCTCTCTCTTTGCACAGCAGCCGTGGTTTGTTTCAATCTTTCTCTCTCATATACTAAATTCTACTATTCAATTTGTTCATTTTTACCACCCTTGCTATACGAAGTATAGCTATAGAGGAAGGTATTGTTACCGTCATATAGTAATTGAAGCAAATGCGATCGTTCAGTAATGAGTTTTTCGTCTTTTTTAGCAAACAGTTTCAACTTCAACATTTTGACTGATAAGCAGGTTTTAAGGACCTTGAGAGACCGATAAAACGGACGCTGCAGCGCTGTCTGCTTGTGTGTCTGTATACACTTTACAGTCTACTCGCCTTACCTTAGAAAACTAAAATTTGACTGAAAGATTAATAATTGCAGTCTTATGAAATCGCAAGATAATGAGTTTTGTCCGCCAAGAAAAAGGGGGAAGGGAATGGGAGCTCTACTTCAAAATTGACGCGCTCGAAGACTTTAGATTCGTATTCTACGCATGTCGAATATCCGATCTGCGTAAACTCTATCTCCTTATCTCCCCCACTGCCCCCAACATCACCCAAAGAATCACATGACACGAAAAATCGATCTTGAAAATTCAATTGGTTGCACCTAGAAAACAGAAAATATCATACAACCGAGCGATTGATTCAAAATTTGTTGGAGAGGAGGAAGAGTGCTCCACTTTAATATAAATGATCTTGAAAAAGAGCCTTAGATTTCTATTCTACACATGTGTTACACAAAATGTTCCCCCCACCAACGATTTTTTGATATTTTAAAAATGTCGAAATTTCAACTGCAAAATCGGCATAAACATGTTACACGACAAAAGGAATCATCTTACACTAAAAAAGCACCGCTAATAGGATTTCTTTTGATCGTTTACCCGAACAGTTTGATTGGATAACCGCCAAACAAACGAGTATCACCCAGTTTTAAAAACTTTTTTAGATTTCAAGGAAGACCAGCAAAAAAGTGGAAGGATTCACTATAAATTGGGAAACACAGACCGTAGGTGTAATTAAAAAAGGAAGAAGAAAAATATTTCAACGAATAAATATCGTTCACATAGGCGCCGACTACGTGGGTGCTCCGGGGCTCAAGCACCCCTGAGCCAGATTAAAAAAAAATTAAATAAATTAAACTAAAAATAAAATAATAATTTTTAAATAAAAATTAAATAGAAAAAATGCTCCTAAAAGTGATAGATCAACAGCGACAAACATTGCAAAGTATTGTGACATATAGTAGCGTTTAAGAAGTATTGCAATTAAGTGTTTGTGAGAAATCACAATAGATTGCGCAGGGCGAAATGCATGTGTGTGCGTTTCCGCAGCGGCATTCGTACAGTGAACGCGGACGGGAAAGAGCGACGAGTGTCCTTTGATTGTTGCTAACATATATATCTTTGGATTAGTTAAAATGGACAAATTTGTAATTCGTGTAGCAGAAAAGAAAGATGATTCATTAGATTCATCTTCATGAATGCAAACATTAACATATCATCGTCATCAGCTGGGGGATGCCCCCACCCCACAGGAGGCACTATGAGCAGCACTAAGAATAAAAGTGAAACGAAGAATAAAATGACATAAAAAGCTTGGACTCCAGTAGTTTATCCTCTAAGGATTCCTAAGCATCATCGATCTCACGATCACGCTCCACCGGATCCGTCTTTGCCCAACGGTGACAGCCAACCAGAACTCCGCCGTTCTGTCCGACTGACTCAAAGAGGTTTAAATACCTCCGCTTCCCGGATTCGAATTCAGTGTTTTATTCACTCTGAAGATGCAAGCTGCAATGTCTTGCGAAACGTTAGTTTGTATGGGTTCACAAACAGCTAATAAGCATAAGCCGATTAAGTATTATTGTCCTGGCAAACAAAATACATTAAGATCAAATCCTTGTCCACCCCAAAGTTTAAATAATCTAAGCACACGGCCCTGTTTAGGCAGGCAGGGCCTACGAACAAATATTTGCTCAGACTTCTAGAGCAAATGCTTGTAAAGGCAGACAAGCTACAGGTGGGTCCTTACCTGATTATGCTGGGCGTAGTTTCCAAATGACGACGCGGTCTAAGCCGAAAGTAAATTGTAATATTGGTTAAAATCGTTTTGACCATTCCTGTTTCAACATGTACAGCAGAGCGTTCCTTTTCTGCTTTGAGGCGCTTAAAAACCTACCTCAGAAATAATATGCCCCAAAAAAGATTGAACGACCATGCAATTGTAAACGTAAATAGGGAACTGGCCGACGAGATAAATCTTGACACTGTGGCTGACATATTTATAAATAGAACTATAGCTCGCAGGAATACTTTTTTTTATAAGTAAATAATTTGCATTAGCGCAATATTATCATATTTATGAGCTGAAAATGTTTCTCTTATTTAATTTTTTAATTTATTTTACTTAAATAAATCAGTTTTGTTCAGTTTTTTGTATGTTTTAAAAATGTCTTATTAAAATATTTTTTAATTTGATTTTATTAATTATTAACCTTTACATTACGTTTTTTGGAGTCTGCATCAGCTCAACTTGTCAAATGTTAGCATTTGTGATTTGAGTGAGCACCCCTGAGCATTTTCAAAACATTTGCAAAATTTCAAAATATTCGTAATTTAAAAAAATATCTAATTAAAAAATGTATTTCAAAATATTCAATAATTCTTTCAATTTTTGAAAATTTTAGGAAACTCAAAATATTCAAAATTATTAAGATTTCTAAAAATTTTTAATTATAAAAATTTTATCTTTTCAGTGTTACAATTATTCGAAAAACAATTGTTTTTCTTTAAATAAGGAAAACAAAAAAATTCGTTTTTCTCTCAACTCTTTAATTAGTATTGGGAACCGGTTTCGAGCCTAAAGGCTCATCTTCAGCCCAAGAACAAGCTAAAAAATGGGTACAATTAAAGCACAAAACATAAATTTTTAACCTAGTCACTTACAGTATTACTTAAATAGGATGACAAAGAATATTACAAACCAAAGAAAACTGGTACATTTAAAAAAACAATTTAACTTGAAAAAATACAGATTTTTTTTCTTTTTTTTTTCTTTTTTAATTTTAACCACCAAAGCCTACTATCAGATAACTAAAATTATTATGTTAAAAACAACAAGTCACTTAACCTAAAAATACAAAAATTGTGTCTCACATACCGACAACGTGTCTTACTTAACAATAATATAAATTTATTTGATAACAACAGCGAATAACCTGTTTGATTGAAATTGAGTTTGAGCGTTAAGAGACAAAAACTTATTATCTTTATTATATCTATATATTTCCAAGGCTTCCCAATTATAACACTTTATCCTTATTCTGAATATGTAACGGTTTGAAACCATTATCTATATCAAAACTGTGGTCAGATTCCAACAAATGATTAGCAAAAAGAGAGTCTCTTCTATTATATTTCTTAGACCGGATGTGTTCTTTGATTCTAGCTTAAAATGACCTATAAGTCCTCCCTACATAAACTGCTTTGCAGTCCCCACAACTCAACAAATACACCCCACACTGATCAGTTTGGTCTCTCCTATCTTTGTTTTTAACCAATTTACTATATAGTGACTCACCCCCTTTAAAAGCAATATTGATCTTGAAATTATTTAAAACATTCTTAATTCTTAAAGAAACAGCACCACAAAAAGTAATAGAGTTATAATACACATTTTCTTGTTGTTCGACTACCGGATATACTTGTTGTATCAGGTCTTTGTTCTTTTTCTTTTTTATTATTGTATCCACTAAGTGTGAATCATAACCATTTTTTATTGCTATATCCTTGTTGTTTTTAACATAATAATTTTAGTTATCTGATAGTAGGCTTTGGTGGTTAAAATTAAAAAAGAAAAAAAAAAGAAAAAAAATCTGTATTTTTTCAAGTTAAATTGTTTTTTTAAATGTACCAGTTTTCTTTGGTTTGTAATATTCTTTGTCATCCTATTTAAGTAATACTGTAAGTGACTAGGTTAAAAATTTATGTTTTGTGCTTTAATTGTACCCATTTTTTAGCTTGTTCTTGGGCTGAAGATGAGCCTTTAGGCTCGAAACCAGTTCCCAATACTAATTAAAGAGTTGAGAGAAAAAGGTCTTTTTTTGTTTTGCTTATTTAAATAGTAATAACTCTCACGATGGACATTCCACTAAATGAAATTGTCTTTCTTCTTCTTCTTCTTTTTTGTGTGGGCTTTGCCTATTTATCCACGATACTAATAATTTTTTTTAAATTTTTAAAAATGCATATTTTTAATTTAACTTTAAAAAATTTCAATAAATGCGAGGAAAGTCCCGTGGCGGTAGTCGACGGTTTTTCTTAGTGGTTCATAGTGGTTTTTCAAAATAGGAGAATAGCTAGCGCAAAATCTAGTTAATTTTTTATCATTTACAATGTGTCGCGCCACATTATAATAAGAATCTACAGTTTTGCCTTTTTTATTTCAGCAGTCTGAAATATGAAGCTGTTAATGAAAGCTTTTTATTGACTACCCATTAGTTATTTTTTAATAACTACAACGCCCGCGTCAGTCTAATTATTTTCATTATTTAATTTCCGCTGAAATAATCAATACAGCTTCATTGTTTAGTCGTATGTACAAATAATTTTTTTACAGCAGAAGTAATTTGATCATTTCCTCTTAATATTCCTCTAAACGATTCTTATATATCTCATTTTTGAGCTCTTACCCACTTGATTAGAGATCATTTCGTTTTATAGCACTCGAAGCTAAATTGTACCAATTTCGTAGAAGTTGGTACATCTCTATTTCATTTCAAGCATTTTATATATCCGTAGCTTCCTTCAACTTCGATATTAATAAATAGTTCTTTGTAAAGTATTTACGGTCGGGTAGGCGTTCCACCCGAGATTCATGGGATCGTCTAAAGCGTCGTTATTGGTTTCTCCTATTGTGTTGTGCCGCTATCATTGGATCTAGAAATAATGTTTTATTTGGCAAGCGCTTTATTATCGGTTTTCTAAGAGCTACGTACAAAGGCATATTACGCTCCAATGTTTTCATTTTCAAAAAAATCCTCGCCCGATAAGATTTAACTCCTTCCACAGTGTTTGTACGAGATAATACAAAACCGAAAGTGATATCCAGGATTTTGCTTAGGGAATACAGCCTAGAGTTGTTTACCTGTCGATATTTTAAATTGATGGTTTGTGTAAAGTGCTAAATATGTACTATAAAAGTATTGCCAATAAACTTAAGTTATATAACAGCCCACCAATCCATCACTCTCTGGCAAAGACAATGTTGTTTGTAAAATAAGGTACTAAATGTATGGCTTTTCAAAATGACTGAGTGTACGTCAATAGGATACATAATTGATTGCTGGTTCACTGCCACATTTGTGCTTCAAACTAAGATCATTTCTTGGATACTTTAGAAAATTGAATATTATTCCATAAAAGACTTACATACATTCAATTTAAAATCAGCTGTATGTTATTGGTCAATGCTGATTGCGAGAGTTATAAAGGGATATCTTTTAGCAATCCCAGCAGCTGCTTGTGAAACGAAAATTGCTCAGAGAAGCAGATATGATTATGTGCCTCAGAACAGGACAAATGAAAGGAAGACGATTTAGGCAAGGAAAAGAATATGTAGATGGTAGAAAACAGGATATCGTTTAAAATATTGTCGTCGGTGAGATTCTATCCGAATAGATAACTACAAATAATCATATAGATGGAAAAATTGTTGTAGCACTTCGCCTATTCTTTCCTAAACTTATAAAAATAATTTTAGAGTTTTTAAATATAAACCCTTGTGAACTCCACATTACGGAAAAGATAATTAACAACAAATTATAAATTACCTACGTAGAAATGCCATGGTCTGCCAAGGCTGCTGTTCAGTCAGTAATGTACTTGTACACACACAAAAAACAGTTTTTTTTGGAAAAATTATTTGAAATTAAAGAACACTAGAAACCAAAGCCTAAATTTGTCAAACAAAAAATTGGGAAAACGCTAGCCCACCAAATATTAAATTATGTAAAAATTAAAATATGATTTTATTTTTCTATATGATTTATGGCTGATTTAGCTTCGCCCTATGTTTATTAATTAAAACGATATCAATTATCGATTTTCAAAAATCCATAGAAGACTTTACAGAGAAATTAGAAGAGTGGGACACCAACCAAATTATAGCTCATTTTTAAATTAAAAAAATACAAAATTTAAAAAATACGTGTTACTATTTTTTGAGCAATATATTTTTTAAGAAGTCAAAAATTTTGCTATTAACTTTTCATTTTTGTGGTTGCAAAAATGCTCGTAGATAGTGACATTGTGTACCGTTAGAGCTATTATGAAATTAAAAGTTTATGACAATCTGACAACTCATTTGTAAGTAGATAGACGTTAACGTCAAAATTTTCAAAAATTTATGAAGGGTGTCACAGATAAATTAGCGGATTGGTACACCAATCAAATTGTAACTCATTCCTAGGCTTATAAGCCTACAAAATGAAACAACTAATTGTCTGGTAACTTTTTGAGCATCATTTTTTTTAAATACCCATAATTTTGATAATTTTTCATTTTACAATTTTCGTCGTTCAAAAATACTCTTAGAGAGTTACATTGTGCACCTTCAAAGCTATTAGTAAAATCAAAGTTTATGCCGATCTGACAACTCATTTTTGAGTAAATAGGTGTTAAAGCCGAAGCTTTCAAGAAATCGTAGCGGCCGCCATGTTAAAGTCAGAGTATTTGAAAAAAACGAGGTAGTTTAAATCCCCTGTTTGAGAGAGTGCCTTGTTATTTAGCGTCACTACTGCGGAAGTTTTTCGTTGCAGAGTGAAAACTACATGTGAATTGTGTCTTGTTAGCTTTAATTTCTTTTAACAGTTTTCAATATTATTATTATTATTATTATTATTTATTTCAATACTCTACATTACAAAAATATTGTTAATTTTAAACAAAATTGTAATAGGCCACATAAGCCAAAAGCTTGTGAGCGGCACAGAGGAAAGCAAGCACAATATATCGACCAATAAAGCTTACGTAATAGAGGCAGTTAATTGAACATATACCATTAGTATAATATACATGTAAACGCACCATATACTTTTTATATTGTAGGTTTACTGAGGTGCATATAAAAATCAGTAGGTAACTCTCTAATCCAAAATTTTATTTTTATTTTAAATGTATTCAAGCTGGAACAGTGTTTTATGTCTGAGGGAATTAAATTGAATAATTTTGAGCATAAATAACTTGAATGTTTCTGTGTACAAGTTTTTGTTGTTTTAGGCAGTATAACATTAGAGTTGGCTTTACTCCTGGTATTATAGTCATTTGTAGCATACTGTAATATACACTGACGTTTAAATGTAAATACTGATATGGATTTTAAAAAAAGTTGTCGTATAGTGAAGAGTTTAGCTTCCTGAAATAATAAATCCGAGGGGTAGTAGTAATCTTTACGAAATATTATTTTTATGATCAATTTCTGTAGGGTTTTTAAGTTATAGATACGACAGTTAGCAATTCCACCCCAAGCTATTATACCGTAATTAATTATTGATTGAATTAGAGCAAAATAGACCATTTTAATTGTATTTGGTTTCAAAATATTTTGGAGTAATTTAAATTTATAAATAGTTTTTCTTATGTTTGTAACTAGCTCATCAACGTGGCATTTCCATTTTAAATTAGAATCAATATAAATCCCTAAATATTTTATTTTATTTGTGGGGGAGATTTTATGTGAGCATTGGGAGTTCATTTTATTCTGCTCAATACAATGTAAAACACGTGATGCTATTGGTAGATTTGTATGTGAGGCCAGAACTGCTGTATCTTTTGCCAAAGTGACTGATTTTGTGTGCCTTGATGCTGGTAGATCAGCTGTATATAGTTCCAAGTTTGAGAACGCATTTAAAAAATGGGAGTAGAAAAAATTTCCCACCTGATTTTCAAAAAAGTAACTAGACCTCCTGTGCTGGTTTTATTACAAACTTTAATGTTGAAAAATAAACAGGTCGTTTCTAATAATTTCTTAGAACTTGTCAAACACGTGAATATTTGAGAACTCAAAGTTCGTTTGTTATAATATTTAGAAAACAAAAATTTGAGGATGTCTTTAAAGGTTTAAAGAAATGCTCTTTAAACAAACTTTTTAGGACGTATTCCATAGTACCTAGGAGACCTCTCTACAAATTGTATCCCTTAAATTGCTCCAAATCGAAACCCGTTAAAATAAGTTTTATCAAAAATTTATATTCCCGTAACATTTAGTTAGTAGTTCAATCTTCCAGAAATAACTGAAAAGTGTAAAAGAATTTGTTGTTTAATCGATTCAGGGAAATTTTTATTCAAACCAACACATATTTATGGTTTTATTCAATTGTGACCTGTAATCCAGCCCATTAGTGGGTGTAAAATCGTCTTTTCTTATTTAAAATTTATTTATTTTAATTGTGCTTACTTTCATTGCCGTTGTAATAATTTTAATTTTCTGAGATCCATTAACTTGAAACAAACATGATAATCATAATTTGTGTTTGTTTCGGTTCTGCAACTTTAGCTTGAAAACCTAAAAACCTAGGAATTTGTCATGCGGGAGTTTTGAGCCACCAAACCGCAGGAAATTCTAGACACATTAGTAATGTAATTTATTTGCATTTACAAGTAATTTTAAGTATTTTTTTCACCTTGAAATAGGTATAAAATCAGTATATTCTATTAAGTTAACACTGTTGTGTGCACTTTTATTATGAGCTCTTGGCTAACCTTGAATTTAACATTCGAATTCTGGTCTGAACCTGAAGTTAGCTGCTACTCGTTCCCGGGTGAAATTTGCAGTTAAAATTTTGCTGAGAAGAAACACGTCAATATCCGTCCGTTTAATTTTATTGAAATTTAAGATTTTAGAACAATAAAATTTTAGTTAGGACGGTTTTGTTATACCTACCCAATTTTTTTTGGTTAGCATAATATTGGTCCGATCAAATTTCTTTGTAGTATACCATACAGCAGTTGCTCTTATTGAAAATTAATTTGAAACTATCTATTTGTCAGATGCGATTTTATGATCTGATAGAAAGGACGAGGAAGTGCTTTCTTGATTTTCTATTACAAGCTCGTTTTCCGTACTTTTTTGAAAGCTTGGGCTATGTCTGGCAAAAGGTGATAGTTGGGTATCAATTTATGTTCTTGAAGGGGAGGTTGCTTTTTCTTGAGTATAAGTTTTTCGACAAAATTGAGAGCAAACTAATGGGCTTGTATGAGGTTGCTACTTCTGCTGGGTTCAGTTCTGAGGCATGGTATTAAAGATAAGGGTGATATTTTAACTGCTTTAGTAGTCTTTGAAACTTTCGTTAAAATGGTGTCGTCAGTTAGATTCCAACCGAAAAGATAACTAGAAATTATCATAGAGATAGAAAAAATATGTGTCATAAATAAACAAAATAATTTAGTTTTAAAAAGTCACGGAAGAACTGTCAGTATCCATCAGTAAAATTGGTTTTGTAACTGATCTAAGACAGCAGAAAAGAAAAGTATTAACTATTTTTCCGATATAAAGAACACCTGTAGGTAATGATCATGATGATATTTATGGCGAAACCATCGACAGTAATAAAATGGTATGAAAACATGACAAAATATTGTAATACAATTTGCTGATGCAATTTTTGGTTTGGATGGAAAAGGATTTTTCCGATATGTACGGATGTGTTGGGTAGTGATGTGAACTGTATGTTCGTGTATCGAATTCTCCGATAATATTTTCAACAAAATAAGGTGCTTGAAACTCTTTCTCGATTCGCTATCTCCAGTTGTACCTATTTACTTGTTGACCTCGTTTGTGTGTAGTGCATCTATGTTCCCAGACTTGTTTGTGGCGCAAATAATTGGCAGACGGTGTAGGTGAAGTTATACACCCTGGTGCAACCACATTTCATATCGCGCATTGCAGTGGCTCAGTGTCATGTATAATGCAGACAAGGAGAAGCTTACATCGCGCATTTCTGCTACCTCAACTCACTGCATCATTCATGCTGTATACCAGTCAATGCCACGTTGCATTTGCTTATGCATTGTGTAGTTTTATACTGTGCTGTTCCCAACTTGCTGCTTGCCAATGGAATTTATGTACTTCATCTTGTCTCTTTAAACTCGATTCTATTCACGGTAACGCGAATAAAAGCTTTTTTAAGGCTTATCTAGAAAAGCTCGACCTAATCATCAACAAGGTTAATTAAAATTAAAAAGCCTAGAATCTGCCATCTAATTATAATAAAACCAAAAATAAGTAGCACGAAATTGCATTTAAATTAAACTCAGGATAACATTATTAAAACGTGTAATAAAGTATCAAAAAAACACAACAAAACTTGAGTGACTTCATCGTGATAAAGCTGGTTATGATGTAGGGCCAGCCTTTACCGCTCTATGACGTTACACCATATTTTTGTAAACGGAACCATATATTTTTTATATCAGGAAAATAATCAGAAGGGTAGATTTATACGATGTGTTTTATGTTTTATTTAAATATTTGTTTTTTCCGGGCATTACCTTCTGCAAATTCCTGTAGGTATACAAAAAAGGAAGTCTGGAGCAATATGAGGAAACGTGAGTTTGTTTGTAGTCCCGAAAAACTGTTGCTATTTTTCTGCAACTTAAGTTGATTTAGGTGATAATTTAACTTAACAGTTTAATGCTGTTTTTTAAAGTGTAGCTATTTTGCAATTCAAATCACTAAAGTGTTATATGTACATTTCTGCAACGTTGCTCTAAGATATTGAAACAGCTAAGTACCTACTTCATTAATGCAGTAACAGTGCTGTGTGTTATGTGATTTGAAACAAGTAAATAATTCTCTCGTGATTTTAATTATGAATTGTTGATTCAATTTCAGTTTACAGACTACAGCTCATTTTAAATTGTCGTGGAAGTAATACCACAATGAGAAAAAAATTCCAAATATGATTATTAATTAGATAATTTGAAATAGTGACAACTGAAATGAGAGAACCTGAAAAACAGAAGTTTCGCAAAACAAAATGATTAAATCTTTGTTCAGACTTATTTAACTTGTTTGTTCCTTGTCTTATCACGGAGTATGTTTCAGAATCAGCAAATTAGTTTGCTTTGATAAAACTTAGTGTCCCAATTATTTTTGCCACAAAGCAATGTAGAAAACTTTTCCTAATCAGTTTGTTTTGATGATTCCCTTGAGTATTCGCGATAGCACAAGTATTTAAAGAAATATCGTCTATAAAAGAAGTCGTAATGTGTGGTAATTTAGCAAAAAGACAGATACTACGTAATGTGACGAAGGGATGATAGCAGGGATGTGCACCGAAATTTAATCAAAAACTGGAAATCGTAAAAAAACTTAAAATTTTCTGCAGCGTAATCAAACTCGAAACCGAAATTAACAAGTTTCGTAACCGTATCCGAAAATCGTAAGCCTAATAATTGCTATTGGAATTTATCGGTATTTTTTCGTCCCGGCAATTGTCAAGCTTGAATTTTTTTATTGAAGCATAATATTTCAATAATTACTTAATCAGGGTTTAAAATTAATGTATGTTTCTTTCAGCAGTTTAGCGAATTAGGTTAAAGCGCAGTACGTGAATAAATTTGCTAATACTTATATGAATTATAAAAAAAATTCAGATTTCGTTTTTTTTTTACATGGTGGCACGTAAATTTAGAATTAAAATGCTGCAGAATGCCAATTTAATGAATCGACGATGATAAAAAATTTGAACAATAAACGAAGGTCTGGATTCACTAAATGGCAATAATTAGCCGGATTTTCAGCCAAAATAATAATTTTGTTGCCCAACAATGGTAATGCAAATCGGATAGCCAATAGACTATTGAAGAGTAGGCTAAAATCGTATTGACTTGCAAGTTGTCTTGAATAAGTATGTCAGAATCAGCGACAGTAATTTTTACAAATTTGATTTATGCCAATAAGAACAAAAGACTGAATTTATTTACATATAAAATAATCTAGATATCTAGTAATTTAAAGATGTCTGCTTCCTTTTTAAAACTTAGTTAACTGCCTGGGGAAAATGTTGCGGATTCCATTGGTATGCAAAAAAGTTCTATCCTTGGTTGATGGAGTACTCACGATTTAGTAACTATGCAGATGAGTAGCCTAAGAAAACCATCGAAACTTTGATAACAATATGTAAAAGGAGCTTACAGGTTATCTTGAGAAAGAATTTTGTTGTCGAAATAGTTCTTGAAAAGTTATAAGCATTAGAAAATCCTGAAAAATGTATACAGAGTGGCTAGGAAAACCCCGGCCACTTTTCTTTTCTTGCGGCGGTCAAGAGATGGCGCTTTAGTAAAGAAAAATTAAATTAAAATACTGGCAACAACGCAGAATCGAAGACGCTTTGGTTGTTTTGATTTAATATGGGGCGTATTTAATAACTAAAACGTCTTGGATTCGGCGTTGTTGCCAGTATTTTAATTAAATTTTCTTTACTAAAGCGCCATCTCCTGACCGCTGCAAAAAAAGTGACCGGGGTTTTCCTATCCACTCTGTACAAATGGCACAAGTGAAGTGCAATAAAGTAGAATTTTCCCATTAGTGATGTACAAGAGATTTTATAATTTATTCTCGTTGTTTTTGTGGAATGCTACTAATTGCGATCTCTAGGATGTTTTCAATGGAGTGGCTGGGTTTAAAGCGTAGCGAAAGGCGTGATTAATCATGTTTACAGGATGGGATAACTTTTTGAAAGTTCATTATTGTAGCAAAATTTTTTTATTCATGTGATCTATCTTTCTTATCCATTCCATTAAAATTTTCTGGGGTTTGATTCCGGCTGCTTAGAAATATTTTTTTTTGGTAACTTTATATGAGGCGCTTGCCGCTCCCAACGTTTCCTCTGCTAAGTCCGTGAAATCTTCAGGAAAAACATTCCCCGAAAAAAAATTTTATCATAGCTCCAGCAAAACTCCTTACACCAAAGCTGGAAAAAATTAGTTAAACCACAGATAAGGTTAACACTACAGATATACGGTAAATATGTGAGCTATCGGCAGCTTGTTTTATATGATTAATAATCTGCAAAAAGATGGCGCTACAATGACAATTTATAGTTAAGTCACAGATGACTGTAATTGAGCAGATTACTTAGCACATATTCAAACCAAAAGTTAGACAGCCATCTGCCATGTTTAATTGTCAATTCGCAATTTTTCGTAAATAATTAATATTGAAGCCAATTCTACTTAAATTATATTCATGATGTGACAGATGCACTCAAATCTCCGATAAAACAGTTTCCAATATATTTCAACAGTAATAAACAAATAGCGATAGCAGCGCCCTAAAATTGGTCTGGTGCGTTGTAGCCAAACTAACGCTAATTTCGTCCCCAAATATGAGCGGACATTTTGTATAAAGGGTCGTATATCTGTAGTGTTAACCTTATCTGTGGTTAAACTTATCACTTGTCCTCATTTCCAGGGAAATGCCGTAACGGAAATTTTTAAAATTGTTTTGGAACTAGTTAATACGCACTAAAAAATCTTGTTTACGTTTGCATACAAATTAAAAATAAAAAATTTACCCTTATTCATGCAAGTCAGATAGTCAATGATTTATGTAACACATACGTGTTTTAAAAGTAAATATGAAATTTCTGTATGCGCTATCAATACGCTAAGAAGTAATAAAATCTATTTTACTAAAAATTCAGAGCTGTGATGTAATAAACAATAATACGCCATCATATAGATTTTCTTAATAATCCAACCGGACAGAACCTTTATTCTGCTTAGTAAACACTTTTACCTATTGTAGAAACTTACAGAAAAATTGCAGCTGAAAAGAGCCATAGATTTCGAACAATTTTAAATTATTTGTTCTGTTTAAATTCTGAATAAGCAGCAACGTAAGCGTAGGTCCATTTTGGTTATAATAACATTGAAATTTGTGGCAAAAACGACATATTGGAGGTAGAAGTATGTAAATGCAGCAGAATTTTAAAATAAGAAAGATGTGGTTCAGGTTTGTTTGCATCAGCATCCTTGTATTACTCTTTGCGAAATTGGATTTTTCCTGGAGGAGATTGCGGTTAGAATAATATAGTATCCTTAAATAGTGGTAGTAGTAGGACTAAAGTTAGGGTAGGTTTTCTTCTGTTAGTTTTGCAGCAAACGGTTCTCTGTCATACGTTAAAAATTGTTATGCCCCAGGGTCGCTGTTCAGTCTTGCTGTGATCGTTTGCATTTCAGTTTTTCTTTTTGAGTTGGCAAAGTAAACTCGCTCTTTTCCAGTTTTTAATATGAACGGTTTACGTTGTTTAGGCAGCCTGAGGCGAGCCGAGATGGCAGCATCGGGGCCACGATATGATTCCACGTGTCGCAGTACGCAGATTTGTTTTCATTTGGTTGTTGTGTCACCGCTGAAAAAATATCCCGACGAAAGACTGGCAAAATAGACTCTCGAAATTGAAAATAATAGCTCCGGGACACAGGGAAATGACAAAACTGAGTTAAGACAACGTGAGGGAAATAAAACCAAGAAATACGTTTGCTCTGGTTATTCAATTCCAGCGTTCGTTTTTGAATATGCGCCCTGTCTCTACAGGTTTTTTAATCTATAATCTCGCGAAAAGTACAATCTCTGACTGTGGCAGGTTAATAATGCACCATTTATTCCTGTGCATTCGTCAGCGACGGAAGTAATTGCAAACCCGCTTCCTGACTCCTGGAGAGACGCTCCAAGACATGTTTAGTGTCTCTGTCAGTTCGATCACGACAGATGGTTGCTCCAGGTTTAATTACTTCGTGTTGACTCGCGGTAACTTGCGACGAGGGATGACGCCCAAACGCCTTCGACGCTGACGCGAAATTCTTTCATTTGCGGCTGATGAAGATGGACCACTCTCGTAATTGTATTTGACTCCCATCTACTCTTTCTCCGACGACTGCCGACATATTAGAGCACGATGAAATTAATAACAACTTAACAGCTTAATTCTCTTTTATCCACCACCACAACTTTAGCTTATGCTTGCGCCGCAATATTGCATTTCCTTTCTCCTCGGCCATAAATTATTCTACAGACTCGTGGAAGCTGAAATGTATGTAGTTGAGGATTAACTCATTGCGAAGCTTCAGAATTACGTGGAGCATAACAAAAGGTTATTGACGCTGCACTTGAAGCTTGATATTTCATCATTTGATATGTTCACGGTAATTTGAAAAATTGGAAACTCTAAGCTGTGTTTACGACCTGACAATTCGAACTAAAGCGGAGCAAGTATTGGCCCTTCATACACGATTTTGTGGTAAAATGAATGTGAAGTATTGTCTGAAAAATTTGATTCATTTTTTTGTAGTTCTACGATATCTTCAAAAGTTTACTTACATTTTTTATTTTTAATTAATTAAAATAAAAAAGGCGATTATTGCTGTGCTTTAGAATTTGAACAATTTAAACCTTTTTTGTATTCATAGTTTTCTTGCGAAAATCACCTCTGCTGTAAATTCTTACATTTAACCCACTTTTCACCTTCTTCTCTCCCTACCTTTATCTACTATTTGCAAATGCTTTGCTTGAAAAGCTTTAGCCATTTTGTCGTAACCCGTGTGTGGCCATATAGGAAACGGGCTTCACAATTTACATAATTTTATTAAAGTAGGTAACCTAACGCACGGGCATAAAGGTATATTGAAGTTGAAACCTTTTGAGACTTAACCCTCCAAAATAATACTCATTTTGAACTCTTTGTAAACAACTAGTTAAATGTACAAAAAAAAATGTCTTTTTTACTTTTAATTTTTAGTTTATAATAGCAAAACTCTAAAATATACATAGAAATGTTATTAAATCATCGAACATGCAAACGTGCCGGTCTTGTTAAAATCCCCATTTAAAAGAAGTTCTACTAAAGTATGCTTTAGTAAAACAAAAACAACTTTTTATCGACTTCCTGGTAAAGACAGTAACGTGTCCTAAATTACTTTTAAATTTTAAATCGAATCTTGGAAATATATCTGAGAGCTTTTATTGCATCGTAGCATGCCATGTTGCCACCATTGTTGCAGAGCACTTACATTTGCATGCTTGTTTTTTGCATTAAAATGGGTCTGATCTACTTTGTTACAGCAAACGTTCCATTTATTTCGCATAGTAATTTGATTTCCGAATTAATTACATTACGCTTAAAACATGCAAAAATAGAGAACTGTTAAAAAACAATACTAAAGTTCTCAAACCCTTAAAGGACAAGCTAAACACATTTTTTTCCCAACTTGATCTTTATTAACCAAGAAAGAAAATTAGAACATTTATACAATTAGGGACTATTAATAGTTGAATTGCATTCTTACCAATTACATCAATTGAACTTAATTTATGCATACAATTAGTTTAAATCATTTATAAACAACTTTATGTCAAATCTACAGAAATTTAATATTTTTGTGAATGTGACATAAAATTGTTTTATTTTAAGGTATAGGCCCACTTCAAATGAATTTTACCTAAATTAAATTTAATTGTATATCAGTTAAACGGAATTCAATCAGTTTAAATTAGTTGCTTTACTTAAATTGAATTAGAATACCCACCCGAGTGATACAGATTCGATTTGAAGTTAATCAAATTACTCCAGCCACTTCGAAATTACTGTGTAATTAATTACAAGTGTTAAAAATTAGTCTATTTCCGCTTAATTGGCTTGGGGTACATTTCGGAATTGTATTAAACTAAAAAAATTACGAGCCGTATGAAATATTTAAATATAAATTTAAATTATCAAAATTAAAATGTTTTTTACTATTCGTTCATGTTCAAGCGTTTTGGGTAAAGTTACGAATATATGAATTGAATTGCTTTAACTGGACTGCGTGCAGTAAATTTGAATTCATATAAGTAATGTAATTTATTTTAGCTATATGACTAGAACGGGATAATGTGCAACAAGCAACTCAATTGCTTACATTTAATTATTTGAAGTAAAATTAATTAAAATGCGTTTTACCTAAATGACTCTATGCTAAATAAATTATTTAAATTGAATTTGAAACGGTGAAAATGTTGGTAGAACTACGTTATTCGCTGAAATAAATAAACCCTTTTTAATTGCTTTGTGCTTATTCTACATTAAACACAGAAAGTAGTAACTAAATAGTATATTCAAGGTTGATGAAAAAGTAATTTAGTAGCAAGTTGAAAAGTGTTAAAAATTTAGGGCATTCTAAATAATAATTACTTAAAATTAATGATGTTGCCAAAGTTTATGAAACTTCTTCTTCTTCTAGTGCCATACCCTATTCAGGGCGTTGCGTTGGCTACCTATCTCCTATGTCTGTGTTTGGTGCGGGGAGATAGATATTTTTCACATACAGACATAGGGGACCTACTGTTTAATGTGGGCTTCAAACACAGGAATGCATGCACTTCTTCTCCAGGGAGGTTTTTTTTAGGAAAAATACCACCTCGTTGGTTTCCCGTTGCCTTGCGAGGGCACGGAATCGAACTTTTGTGGCGTCGATTACATGTGCTTGAGATTCTTAATAATAACTAAACTTCTATGTTTATTTTTTTTTCAAAAATTAACAATTATGAATTATGTAAAGATCTTTATAATAACGTCGTTTTGTCTCTAAAACATGTCTGATAATTAAGGTATTTAAAACAAATTTAATTATGAAAATATTTTCTCCATTTAACGATCAATTTGCAAGGATCTTTATATAATTACCGTTTTTTTTTGTTAAGATATACCTGATATTAATCATCGTTTTGTCGTTTATATCTGAAATTAGTCATTATGAAAAAAAGTAAAGCTAGAACTAACAATGCAAATTTAAAGAGAAATGTGTACGAACGATAAATTAACGTTGAGAGTGAAATATTTTTGAGGTTGACCTAGTATTAGGACAGGCGTCGCAGTGCTGATGAGTACCGACCGCCATATTGGATTACAGGAAAATTAATAGCGATTCAACGACTTTAATTGTCACATTACGGGATGGCACCCTCTAATTTTTGCGTGGTGTGCACCTATTGGGGTCGGCACTCGATCGGACGTTTCTGCGTTGATTAATAGGGCGATTTGCGCTATTTTCGTGTTATAAGCGGCACGTTGTATGCTTCACCAGGTCGGTTTTTGTGACATGTTTGTTATTAAATTTCAGTAAAAAGTAATTCGGATGACAGCACCGCTTAATACGTGTCACCATCAATAATTTCCGACGCTTGTGCTATGTCGAGCTAATATAAATGACTGGAGCAAGTCGGATGATGTATCGCCGGAAGGGCTCGGTGTTATACGCTGATGGACCGCTCCTGCATTGTTTGCAATCGCACATCAAAGGGCGCATTGTTTATTAACAAGTTGCGTGGTTGCTGAAGGGTTCAAAGCGATCCAAAAGGTGCCGCAAAGAAACGCCTCAGGCATCTTGATGTTTCTTTACGGTATCGTGTCAGGATTGCGAACATGTGTCAGAAAATACCGCTTCCTACGTGAGCTGATGCGTTATGCGCAAAGCAATCGATACACAAGTATGTACCCGAAACCGCCAGCACAGATTTTAACGCCAACTTGACGAAATTGTTGTAAACTTCGGAGTGGGAAACGCACAAAGATTTAATATCCTCCTTGGGATAGTATATGGCACGAAACGGGAAACGAGACAAAAGGAGAGAGCATGTTTCTTGGTTCTTACCCTCCATACATGCGGAAGATAGCTCGTCTTATATCTATATTCCAAATTTAATCTACGTGTGCTTGAAGCCTGCACACTGCTACAACCTTACATTCTATTTTTTGCTCCAAATTAATCAGCAACAACAGAATTGAAGTTGTACTAAAAGAAGAGGGTACAAATTGTTGCTCCACATGACCTGCGAAGCGTGATAATTTGGAAGGAAATGAAAAATATTGGTATTTTGATTAACTCACGACTAAAAACAGTTTCATTATACTTACAAAAAAAGATCTGGATCGCAAGAACCGGAAGAAACTGAAATTAAATGAGAAAAAAATTAAATATGTCACAAAAATTGATTTTCTTTTTATTTCAATTTATTCTGAACCAAATTTCCTTTAATGACAAAATTATCAGTAACAGTGAAAAGGTTTTGTTTTAGGAAATAAAAATTCTGGAATGTTTCAGTTTCTCCTTGGCCACTTCCAGAATTTCTAATTTATCTAACAACGCATCAACTCTAAACTCAATACTATTATCACCATTTCTTACGGCAGAATTTATGTTAGCGTTTACTTGAAGTTTCTCGCGTAAAATGAAATTAACAGTCCTTAAAGGATCATCATCTGGAGGAATTCTTCCACTTAAGGTCAATATTTTGACATCTGGATACTTCTCAATGAAACTTATTAGTTGTTGGTTTATCTTGCTTAAAGTTTCCACTTTGGCGTACACAGTAAGTAACGCTTGGCTGCAGTTCAAAAGAAAATGTTCGCAGGTGTGTGCGTGGAAGTTTAAGTGACTTGCTGGTGACTGTGTTGGAAACACGTGAGATTCCTCAGCTTCCGTGCAGATTCCTGGTTGTGCTTGATTCTGGTTTGATGCGTAAGAGTTTGGTGGTTCAAAGGTGCTGCTTTCCTGGTCTGCAACAACAAATTAAAATTAGATTGTTTTTTGCTCGCCAACAAGCTAACAAAATTATATCTTCCTCACAAAAGCGTAAAACTGAGTTATTCTTTTTTCATCAATTGTTAATACCCACTTGGAGAATATGGACTTAATCTTACTGTATTTTAAAAATAAATATAATAATACTAACCACCTGCATATAAATACACACGTTCATCCGTTCGGTAATCCAATTTGTCTTTGGTTACCAAAATTGC
This sequence comes from Ctenicera cuprea, assembly GCA_958336395.1. Taxonomy (NCBI): domain Eukaryota; kingdom Metazoa; phylum Arthropoda; class Insecta; order Coleoptera; family Elateridae; genus Ctenicera; species Ctenicera cuprea. The sequence continues at coordinate 48,530,743 of OY284488.1, forward strand.
GTAATTTATTACATCGCCAATTTTTAGAACAGCGTTGGGTTCTTCAAATGTCCATCTTCCGCGAACTGCATATGTGTTTCCAGAAAAATCTGTAGGTTCGTGGCTGTTCAACTCTTTGTTTACGTTTATATAAAAAGCAACTCGACTAATGCCCGAACTGTCTTTAATGCCGATACGAAAACCCCTAGGCGTAAGCACTTCTACTCGAGGTTCCGGAATAGTATACGGATCTCGATAATACAGGGTATTTGATACATTTACAAGTAAAAGTACTGCTAAGATTTCGCATAACATTTTGATTGTAACTAATATAAAATAGCAAATGTGTGTACGTTTATATAGAACAGATACAAAAAGTATTGTAAATAACCTTTGACATTATAGACGTAATCAATTGGTATGGGTATTTCCTAGTTAAGGGGTATAATTAGGAAACTGATTGAGTGTCATTAATAGAAGTATGCAATTTAAAGGCATTTTGTTTATATATTTTTTTAAATTTTATTAATATTGTTGAAGTTATTAATTTTTTTTATATATTTTATTAGAGTTTAATTACTTATCTCTTGAAAAATTTTGACACTTGCTACTACAATGTTTTACGTTGAAACTTTTATTTAAACTAATCGTGGTTGCGCTACCATTACTTTTTTTTAATTATTGAAATAGTTGTTTTTGATAGACTTACAAACAATCTATTTATTAAAACTATATTTATAATAATTCTGGGGATTTCTCTTTATTGAAATATCAACATGTATTTACGTAAATACTAAATACGTGATATCACACAATTTATATAAAATAATAACAATTCTAATAAATAACCTAACAATTCTATACAAAAACAATATAAATAATTATTGATACTTAACCATTGAACTAAGCAGTTTAAAATATTTACGTAATCACAATTCTGGAATTTCTTAATTTTTCTTTCGCTACTTCCAGAATTTCTAATTTTTCCGATAACGTGGCCACTTCAAACACAATACTTCTGTCCTCTTTTCTAACAGCAGAAACTATATTAGGAATTAGATCTAACTTTTCGCGAATTATGAAATTAGCTGTCGTAGCAGCATCTTCATCTGGAGGAATTCTTCCACTTAGAGTCAATTGTTTGGAATCTGATTGTTTCTCTATGAGAGCAGTTAGTTGCTGGTTTGTCTTCCTCAAAGATTCTAATTCAGACTGCAAAATTGATACATTTTCACTACAGTTCAAGAACAATTCCTGGAAGACGAGTGAATATGAATCCATGATTGTTTCTGGTGATGGTGTTGTTGGATATGTTTGAGAATTATGGTTACTGCTGCAAGTTTTGCAAGGTGTTGGTTGAGTTGACTGTAGAGATAGACCTTCCAAAGGGATGCTTGGCAATTCTGTAATAGTAAATTTTACTATAATTATACAAGTAATAAGAAATTCGATAAGTATTTCTAGCTGCATTGCTATTTAGTAGCTTTAATAGGTAGAGGATGTGCACTTTTAAAGTTAGCGATAACAAAATTAGGTTATCAAGGAAAAAACCCATGAGTGCACTATGAGGAAATAATTATTGCTGAATGTTATCAGTTGTTTTACTTTCCTGGAAGTATTTTCAGTATCGATTTCATGAAAATTTTCGAGTTCGAGATTTTACATACATACATGTTTTGGACGTCCAGGAACCTCAAAATGTTAAAAAAATATGTTTGTGGCTTGGTGCTTATCTACACTGTGTCCATAAAGAAACCCCCCCCCTAACTAACTTTTGAACGACTTAATATTTTACTACAAAATTTGGTGTGCTTTAATGGGAAATTAAATACTATTTTTTAGCTCATAATTAAATAATGTATCATTCAAAATCGCGGCTGGGCGCCATTTTGAAAATTTTTTTTAAATAGAAACTGGGGTCGAGTGACACCTCATTTGAAAGGTCTTTTAGTTCTGCGTCTGATCCTAGAGTTTCAAAGAAAAATATTTAGCCATAACAAAATGACAAACGTTTGAAGTAAAGAAGTCTATTAAAAAAAACTAAGAATTAAAGCAAAAACAAATGAAATTAAGTGTTCGAAATGTTCACCATTAACTTCTTGCCACATAAAAAGTCGGTTATGAAATTCCTGCCTTACATTTTCATAAGATTCTGGAGTGATATTTCTGCAAACTTCTGTAATGCGTTTTTTACAGAAATGTCACTCCAGAAACTTATGAAAATGTAAGGCAGGAATGTCATAACCGACTTTTTATGTGCCAAGAAGTGAATGGTGAACATTTCGAACACTTAATTTCATTTGTTTTTGCTTTAATTCTTAGTTTTTTTTTAATAGACTTCTTTACTTCAAACGTTTGTCATTTTGTTATGGCTAAATATTTTTCTTTGAAACTCTAGGATCAGAGGCAGAACTAAAAGACCTTTTAAATGAGGTGTCACTCGACCCCAGTTTCTATTTAAAAAAAATTTTCAAAATGGCGCCTAGCCGCCATTTTGAATGATACATTATTTAATTATGAGCTAAAAAATAGTATTTAATTTCCCATTAAAGCACACCAAATTTTGTAGTAAAATATTAAGTCGTTCAAAAGTTAGTTAGGGGGGGGGGTTACTTTATGGACACAGTGTATGTGTACGCCACATATCTTTCGAACGGGTGTCGCCCATTTCAATGCGTTTTGAAACACAGTGATAAATAAATCTGATATCGAAGTGGAACTTGGACATGTTTTTGCTAGAATTTTTTCTCTTCTTTTGTTTAACTTTCTAACGGTAAAATGGTGACCGCTACAATTTTATTTGAAAATTTTGATTCTAACGTCTCATTAGATTAGATTCGATTGGTATAAAATTTTGAAGTATAATATCCGTAGAGAAAGACAATGTCACTATGAAACAGAATTTTTGCAGAAATGAAAACTGTGTAATTTCTATTTCAAATTTATGAACGCATCTGCCATGCGATTTTTTAAATTTTGAACACGCATAGAGTAGGGATAGGCTACATTTTGGTTCATGTCCCAGTGCGCTAATATTTCTGTGGCGTTTTCTATGAATTTGTGAAAAGTGTATTTTATGCCCCCTTATTTAATGTTTCTACCATCTTCATCGATATTTCTTTGCTTTCTCCCCACACTTCATATAAAGGTATTAAGTGACAATAGGTACAACTTTTAAGGAAGAAACACCTTCTGGAAAGTTTTTTTTGGGCCGCTTACTTACCTGACCAGTTTCTCTGCGAATAATTGTAGAAAACGAGCAAAATTGGAAAATTAATTTTGATATTTCGACGAGGATAATATTATTTTCATTAGAAAATTCAAAATATTTAAATTTACTTATTTTTATAATTTTATTGTTAGATTCATTTCAATTTAATTTTAATAATTTTCTAATTTAAGAAGTTAAAAGAACTGAATTTTTAAAATAATCTGTTATCAGTATTGCGAATATTATGAAAATTTGAAAGCAGTTTTAAGTATTAAAATACTAAAATATTTAGAAAATTTTGAAAATATTTGAATTTTGAAAACTTTTTTCAAGTTTTCAATCTTCCAAAATTCAAAAACATATTTTAGTATTTTCAAGTTTAACTAATGCTTGAATGTTTGAAAAATTTCAAAATGTTTAGTTTCAAAACTTGTTTTCGAATTTCAAAAATCTTCTGCATTACCAAATTTTATAAATTTCAAAACTGTCAAAATCATCAAACTTTTTAAGCATCTGTTTTCATAATGTTACAAAACCTAGTATTATAAAATTTCAAAAATTCGCTTTTCAAAATTTAAATATTTTCGAAGTTTACATAACTTTCGAAATTTTTCAAATCAATTTTTTATTATTTTTGAAATATATAATTTCTCATAATTCAGGTTAGATTAGATTAGTCTATAAGACAGAAAGATCTCGTGGCAGTTGTCCGACGGCGTTTTATCTTCCTCGCTACGGAGTATAGGTAGAGAAAGGTATTGTAATCTTTAATATTATTTTAGAGAAAACCCAATTTAAAAGATTGATAGTTCACTGGGATGATACCCTAAAGTAGCGAGATTGGTCCGCCAAAACAAGGGGCGGATAGTGGTGTTATACATAAATAGTGGCGCTCAAAAAAGAAGCTTGGATTTGTATTTTACGCTTGTCGAATAGTCGATTTGCGCAAGTTCTATGTTAAATGTATCAGAAAATTTTAATTAAAAAAAAATAAATTTTAAAATTTTCAGAACTGTATTTTCGAATGCATTTTAATTCAATTTCAAAACTTTTCTAACAGTTTTCTAATTTTAAGCAATTAAGAAAAATGATTTTATAATTTTCTGTTTTAAATATTCAAATTTTTTTACAGAAAACCCAATTTAGGTGTAAAAAATTGGTAGTTCACTGGGAAAAACCCTAAAGTAGCGAGATTGGTCCGCCAAAACAAAAGGTGGTGGGAAGTGCTGTTATATATCAAAATAGTGGCGCTCAAAAAAGAAGCTTGGATTTGTATTTTACGATTGTCGAATAGTCCATTTGCGCAAGTTCTATGTTAAATGTATCAGAAAATTTTAATTAAAAAAAATTAAATTTTATAATTTTTAGAACTGTATTTTCGATTGCATTTTAATTCAATTTTAAAATTTTTTTAACAGTTTTCTAATTTTAAGCAATTAAGAAAAATAATTTTATAATTTTCTGTTTTAAATATTCAAATTTTTTTACAGAAAACCCAATTTAGGTGTAAAAAATTGGTAGTTCACTGGGAAAAACCCTAAAGTAGCGAGATTGGTCCGCCAAAACAAAAGGTGGTGGGAAGTGCTGTTATATATCAAAATAGTGGCGCTCAAAAAAGAAGCTTGGATTTGTATTTTACGATTGTCGAATAGTCGATTTGCGCAAGTTCTATGTTAAATGTATCAGAAAATTTTAATTAAAAAAAATTAAATTTTAAAATTTTTAGAACTGTATTTTCGATTGCATTTTAATTCAATTTTAAAATTTTTTTAACAGTTTTCTAATTTTAAGCAATTAAGAAAAATAATTTTATAATTTTCTGTTTTAAATATTCAAATTTTTTTACAGAAAACCCAATTTAGGTGTAAAAAATTGGTAGTACACTGGGATAAAACCCTAAAGTAGCGAGATTGTTGCGGCAAAAAAGGGGGGAGGGAAGGGATGGTATACCTCAATACAGTGGCGCTCAAAAAAAAAGCTTAGATTTATATGCTACGCTTATCGAATAGTCTATCTACGTAAGCGCTGTGTCACTACCTTCCCCCCAGTCCCCTCAACCAACGATTATATGGTTTTCAAAAAATTTACTAGTTTTGACTTCAAAATTGTTATGAACATATTAAATGATATCTACAATCATGTGTGCTTTGAAAAAATCGGTTTACAGCTTTCAGCGGATAAACATTTTTTAATTTTAAATTTTGTGTCAGTTTATAGTATTTATTTCATATATGGTTCTTGCAAATATGAAGAGAAATAGGAATATTCAACAAACAAAGGCCGATACAAAAACCGTGATTAGTTTCGTTTTCAATGGCCTATCAGAAACAGTAGAACAAGATATTTTTTTAAAAATAAAGTATTGCTAATTAATTTTTTTAATTTTTCTCTTTTTCATTTCAACAATTTTTGTTCTGAAAAGAAAGATTAAGGCTATAAAATATAAGCATTCCGAGTCTAAGCAAGTATTGCAAAGAGTCACGATTTATTTTGTTTTTATTTCTTCTAATTTTACTTGTACTCTGAAAGATGTCTAACGTGTAAAGAAGCATGTTAGGGGTACTCTGATCTTATGATTGCTGAACTGCGGTAAGAATGTGGAAATGCAAGACAACAATGACGAGCTAAACAATTTTAAACATAATATTTCAACTAAAGGTCGTAATGAAATTGAATATATACTCCCAGGATATTGAAAAATTCAAAAAGTATATGGTAATAAATGTAAAATAATTAAACCTTTAAGCTTATAATTGCTGGAACTATCAACTCCACTAAGAAAAAAAAAGAAAAAATCCACTTACCTTTTACTTGAAAGTATTTTCCTTCAGCTGTTCGATAACCTAACCTGTCCTTGACTACATAAGTTTCATAATATACTTTATCTCCAATTTTTAAACGAACATTGTGTTCCTCAAACGTCCATCGTCCGTCCACTGCTTGACGAACGTTACCAACAAACCATCCACTATTATGACGATATAAATATTTGTTTATTTTTATTTGAAAACTAACATAACTAATTCCAGTACTGTCTGCAATGTTGATGCGAAAACCTCGAGGATGCAGCACTTCTATTAGAGGTTGTGGAACTTTGTAGTCATCATCATGCAGGGTGTTTGATGCTTTGACAAGTAAAAGTACTGCAAGGATTATACCGAGCGACATCTTTGATAAGACTAATAACGTTTTGTTTGCACATGTCTTATATATTTGTTGATTACAGCATCCGAGTATTTTCTGTAACCTCTGACCTCATACACGTAACTAGGATATTACAGTGTTTAAATCGGAATTGGGGAATTTCTGTGCAAGGGGTTACTCCAAAATATCCCCTAATTTACAGAAATGTTTATGTCGCTTTTTATTCACACTATAAGATTGACGGTTGCTTTTTTTTCATACGGTTTTAGTTGTTGTTTCATTAATTTGTAATTATTATTATGCTACTGTAATTGCCGCACACTCTAATTTTAGAGACCGCAGTTGAAAAGGCTTAATAAGTCAGTGTTGGAAAATAAATCAAACTATTTTTAAAACCAATCTTTTTAATGCATAACTACATATTCCTAGTTAACATGTTTGAAAAAGAAAATTATGAACCATTTAATATTTTATAAAAATAAAAAACTTTTAAAATTCACAAAATTTTTATTACTTTCGGAAATTTCTAAAAATAAAAAACATCAAATAATTAGGTTAAAAATTTCAATAATACTGCTTCTTCTTTCTCCTTGTACCCTTTCGCGTGTCGGAATTGGGATGGTTTATCTGATCTCTTCATTCACCCATTTCTTCCATTTTGTCCTGTTAGCTGTCATCGTCTTTAACTCTTCGATTGTTTGTCAATAATACAAAAATTAAAAAATGTAATTTAAATATTTTTCGAATTAAGATTTTTTAAAATTTAGTTATTTTAAATTTTCAAAATTTTAAGCATTTTTACAATTTTAAGTATTCAGCATTGTAAAAGGATTGAAATTTTTAAAACTTACAGAATTTAGAAATTTCTTAAAGTTATCAAAATACTAAAAAAGAAAAAAAATTCATTTTCAAAAGGTAAAAAGACTCAGTGTTACTATATGGCGTCGAGACCTGGACACTCAAGACCAACACGGAAAAGAGATTAAACGCGTTCGAACTCTGGTTATTCAGAAGAATGCTGCGCATATCGTGGACAGAACACATTACAAACGAAGAGGTGCTGAGAAGAATGCACAAAGAAAGGCAACTGCTAACAATTATAAGAAAAAGGAAAACAGCATACCTGGGACACCTGTACCGAAATGATAAATACAACGTTTTACAGCTCATCATGGAAGGGAAAATTGATGGAAAAAGGGGACGAGGACGAAGAAGATGTTCCTGGCTCAAAAATATCAGAGACTGGACACATATGAGTACCCATGCATTGATTAGAGCAGCTAAAGACCGAGAAAACTTTGCCGAAGTTGTTGCCAACATTCATTAATGAATACGGCACTTTAAGAAGAAGAAGAAAAAGACTTAAAAAATCAGTGATAAAAATAAATACACTATTTTTAAAACCATTTTTGTATAATGCATAACTACATATTTCTAGTTTAAATAATTTCAGAATTATTTAATATTTTAGATAATAATAAAAATTTAAAAAAAATTTAAAACTTCCTAAATTCAAAATTTTTATAAATTTCAAAAAATCCTAAAATTTGCAAAATTTACAAGTATTTAATTTTAAAATAATTCAATAATTTAAATATCTGTAGCGGATCTAAATTTAAAACACGAGACATTCAAATAACCCGCCGTTAAATTCCACCCCACTAACGGAAGTCTTCTCGCATGCTTCCGTGAACTCCGCGCAGGGGTGGCTGAGCAGTTAGCTTCCCTCGGCAGAGGTGTAAAGTGTGGTCAAGTGTTTTTGTATAAGACAAATGTTTAATTCTTGTTTCATGTAAACTGTGTTTGTAAAACTAAATTTCACTTGTGTTTACGAATAAATCTGAATGTTGCAAGTGCGTGTATTATTTTGTAATAAATAGTCTGGAAAATGCTACATATCTAAAAAATTTACAAAATTTTTAAGTTTTCAGATTGAAATTTTTTAAAGTATACTTTTTAAAATTTTAAAAAATTTAAGCATTTTCACAAGTTTAGGTTATCAACATTTTCAAAGGGTCGATAATTTTAAAACTATCAGAATTTAGAAATTTTTAAAAAACTTCCAACATTCTCAAAATATATAAAAACCCAAAAATTTTCATTTTCAAAAGGTGAAAAGACAAGAAATCGGTGTTGAAAATAAATTAAACTATTTTTATAACCAATTGTTTATAATGTATGAGAAATTATGAAAAAAAATTTCTTTATTTTCAAAATTTGATATTTTCAAATTTTTATTAATTTTAAAATTTCCACAGTTAAAAGAATTTTAAAATTTTAGAATGTTTCAATAGTTCTAAAATTTTAAGAATTTTGAAGATTTTAGCAAAATTTCAAGATTTTACAATTTACCTACGTTAAAACTTGTAAATTTTCAAAATCTTTGTAATACTGTAAATAAAAAATTTTAAAAGGTTTTTTTTAAATTACTTAGAAATAGAAAATAATTTGAAAATTTTTGAAGTTGAAGTGAAATGGAGTCGAAAATACAATATCGAAAATTACAAAGTTAAATTGTTTTAATTTTAATTTTTTTAATGCAAATAATGTTATTTATATCCGTTGAAATATCAAAATCGATTTTCCAATTAGGACAATCGGTTTTTACTATTATTCGTAGTGAAACTTTCTGAAAAGTTGTACGTATTGTCATTTAATACCTTCATATTAAGTGTGGAAAAAGAAAGAAGAGAAATATCGACGAAGGTGGTAGGAATATTAAATAAGGGGCCAAAAAATTCGGTTTAAAAAAATTCGTAGAGGATGATTATCTCCTTGTCAATGTCTTGCACTTTAACAACTCTTTTGCTTAATACTCATCCAGAGTAGACGTAAAATTCAATTGATGTCAATAAAAAAAAAGACGCCACAGAGGAATTAGCGGACTGGGGCATGAACTAAATTGTACCTTGTCTCTACTCTATAAGTCTGTGGAATTAAAAAAAAAATCGTGTAGCTTATCGCAAATATTCCGTTGAAAATGTTCATAGATTTGAAAAAAAATCTTACTACCAGTTTTCATGTGTACAAAAATTCTTTTTCATAGTGACATTGCGTTTCCACAATTACCAGAATTTTCAAAGTTTGTAGAAAATGTCAACAATTCAAAAACTTTTTTAAAGTTTTGAAGTTTTGATATTGAAATTTTGTAAAATTAACAATTTTCATGTTTCAACATTTATAAAAATTCCAAATTTGAAAAATTGTCAGAAATTTATGAAAAATTAAAGAAAAATGTGAATTGAAAATTTGATAAAATTTTTAATAGTTTGTTAATTTTTATTACTTTTAAACAGATTTTATAAAAAAAGAAAAAAATGAAAATTGTTAAATTTTTAAAAAACTTCCGGTATAAAATAGGATATTAAAATATTTTGCAAATTTTAAAAATTTTCTAAATTTCCATAAAATTGTCAAAAAAAATTACAGATCAAAAAGAAAAGAAAAAACCATAGCGGCCCTTCGCGTATCTACGCCACCGATTCGTAGCTGGGCTTTCTAAATTGGTGGCTGTGTGTAAAATCATATTTCTAGGTATGCCAAATTTAAAGAATAATGCTATTCCGCTTTAAAAATATTAAATGAGATTGTTTGATCAACAGCCATTTTTAAACGGTCGTAAGTCTAAAACGAAGTTCTTTGTGTATATAGGTAAATTTGGTTAAATTGACATACTTTCACATTCAGAATGTATGGTATTATTTGAGACTATTTTTTTCGGATCATCCTGTATATCCTACCCAGTGTTCATCCTACCTGTTACTTGAATGTTGCCATTATTGATTGTAGCTGTTCTTTCCACCCCTTTAAATGATGTGTGAGATATCTTATCGCCGATTTTTAAAGAAATATTGGGTTCTTCCCAGGTCCATCTTGCGTTAACTGCCTTATAAATATCCTCAGTACACGACAACTTATGCTTTGTATTTATACGAAAACCAATTGAAGGAATGCCGTCGCTATGTTCAATGCCCATCCCTGAGGATAAAACAGCTCCAATACAGGTTTTAGACTTAAAGCATCATTAAGTTGGGCATTTAATATGCTCGCGAGCAGGAGCTGTGCTAAGATTTTACCATTCAACATTTGCGTTAAAACTGGTACGTTTTGGTATTTTTTTTTAATTTGTTGATTGCAATATCAATGTATTTTGTATAACCCATATTTATGTCTAACAACGATTTCCATTAGAATTGGTTATTAGAAAAATGTTTTTATGTCAAGAGTATTGCTTGTTTATAACCAATTATGGTTTTCACAGTTGGCTATAATTGTTTTTTTTAACAATTTAATAAATTATAAACAATAGATGGTTGGTTGTTGCGTTAGCGGTGTAATTATGTCGTTAGTATGTCCCAGGAGTCTTTCGTGGTGGCTTGCAGCTCGCTGTCTAATTATGTCCAACCAACCATCCGAAGATTGAAACGCAGGTGGCCGTGGGACCTGTCAGAATAAAGACAAAACAATCCCCCTCCCCAACCTCAATATGAAGGAAAACCGGGATGGCACCACTGGGCGTTCATCTCTTCAAGACAGTACTCATGACATACAATTAACTCATAGAATTTGTAATTAATTCTGATTGTTAATGCCAATTATTATAAAAATAATAAACAATAGATAACCTGGCATGCTAAATATATTTATCAAATTAAAATTATATACAATCTAAGATTTATCCACTTTTCCTTTGTCAGGTTATAACTTGTACTTTTTATATAATTCATGACTGTGACAAGTTAAAACTATTAGAAAATGGTAATTCTAGAACTAATTAATTTTTCTTTGGCGACTTCCAGAATTTCTAATTTTTCAGCCAACGTTGCCACTTCGAATTCTATGCTGTCATCACTTTTTCGCACAGCAGAAACTGTATTAGGGTTTAGCTCTAGTCTTTCGCGTATGATAAAAACAGCGGTCATGGTAGCTTCACCATCTGTAGGAATTCGTCCACTTAAAGTCAATCTTTTGGCGTCTGGATATTTTTCTATGAAATCATGTAATTGTTGGTTGGTCCTTCTCAGAGCTTCCATTTCAGTTTGGTGGGAAAGCAAATTTAGGCTGCAGTTTACAAACAATTGTTCGTACATGGGTATTTGGAAATCTGTGGTACTTTCTGGTGGCGATGTTGTTGATTGTGCTGGAGGTTTAGCATGGTTATTGTGAGAGTTGCATGTGTAGCAGGGTGTTGCTTGGGTTGGCTGTATATCGGAAGCGTCTGAAGAGCTACTTGGTACTCCTGCAACAATAAATTTCTATTATAAAAAGTACATTGTAACATTACGTTTTGAAAAACTAAATAGGAAAATATCATCAGTTAACTTAGGTTAAAGACGAATTTCTTTATTAATCTCAATAAATCTCTTTTATAAACACAAAAATAGTATGTTCGTATATTATGGTTATAATCACAGTTGGCGCTTAGAACGTTGATACAAAAATACTTTAGAAATTATATGTAACAATTTCTAAAACAAAGGAAATTCTAGACAAAGTGCTGCTTCTCCTTATAGAGTGGCGCAAGTTCTAAAACCTTCAGAACTCAGGCCAGCTACCCAGTGTGCGTACCGCGCGTTGAAGATTCTCCCTAATAAGCCTGTGCCGGTTGCAAAGACTAGAACCTTGCTTAGAGGGATAAACCGTGTTTATTTTGGATCATGAAATCCGGATCCAAAATGTCCTCATCTTTGCCCCACAGCTGCAGATAAACTCGTTAACAATATAACTTTTATGTTATTTTTGTGTTTGTTGAGGTGACAATGGCTTGTTACGATCTCAATTTGGTCCCTGTTATACTGCAGAAGCAGTTTGGATGCCGGTGTCAAAAGTTCTCCAATGAAAAGCTTTGTCTGTCTTAGTCCTTGTTGCAAAGATCATTTTTGCGAAAATTGGGTTAAGACTCATTTCTTCATTTTCAGCTTTGCATTGTAGTGGAATATTCCGAGAATTGATTCCGGTCCAGGTGGGTGTTCCCTAGAACCTTGCCTGGTTAGTCAGTCCGCTTCTTCCATTTTTTCAATGGTGCTGTGGTTTGATACCTACACCAGTTTGTCTAAGTTCTGAGTATTGCCAGTGTTGATTGGTATGTCTATACTAGCTCTGAATAGTTCAAAGTGTGATAAACGGCCTGACTGTTCTAACAAATATAAATATGTTAATGATGCATATTTATTTAAATATTGAAATGTATTTAATTTTAATTTTACCATAGCATGTAACTTAATTTTACTTGTGACTTTGAAAGAAACAGTCAGAAAGCGGGCGGCGCGGCATCCCCTTTTGTTAACTGTTAACGCGCGCTTGTATTTTGGTCTCCATTGCACGGATAATCTATAAAAACAAAAATAGACAGTAGCCAGCACAGTTCATTTTTACAACTTTAAGTCTCCAGTCCAGTTCTACAACCGAACACCAGGAAACCGACCCAGAGAAATACCCAGTGAGTAAGGATTGGGATATTCTGATGTTTTGTATTCATTTTATTGTTGTATTGATTATGTGTTATTTCATTCTTTGTTTATTTCCCTCGTTATATCTGAGATTTGACACGGGCAAGACTTCTATTTCTCTTTCTCTTTGAAGTCTGTTACGGGGTATTGACACAGAACAGTTCTTCTTCTTTTTCTCTCTCTTTCCTACTATATCCGTCATAATCCGGTTTGTCTGATATACCTTTCTTACCCATTGGAAAATTCAATTTAGTAATGTTTACACCAGAACATCGTATTCTGACTTAATCGATTATTGTTACTGTATATCATTTGCTACTGTTACCTACTGTATTTTAATTGCTACCGTTTGCTACTGTATTTTGCCTGCTACTGTATGCTACCGTTTGTTACCGTTCGCTACTGTATTTTGCCTGCTACCGTTAGCTACTGCTTAGTACCGTATTTGCTTTTGTATATATTTAGCTTTGCTTTGCTTGGCTTATACTACATCGCGCCGTGGTGTAATAATTATTTTGTAAACAGGCTGTATAATTAACCTGTTGTATTATTAAATATATATAGTTTAATGCTAGGGTTGTTTTCTTATTAACATTACTTGGTAACAAATGGTTGGGGTAAGTAAAACTATTTAGACTCTCGGAGAGCGTCACCTTCACTGCAGTTACCCAGGTCTTTAACTAGGTACAAAGAAACCGCTAGATCGATTGTGGAAAAACCATCCTCAAAAAGTGAAGTCATGCTGAGGAAAACCTCTTATTACAAAGTGCAGTTCTACAAGAGAAAAGCCCTCGCCCAGTCCAACAGGAACCTCTCGTATAAAATCTGGCGCCCCTGCAGTTCTACGAGGTTGTACGTAAAAGCCGACGTGCAATCACACCCGCAACAACGACCCCGTAACAAAAGAGCGTCATAATTAGTTTATTTGAAAATCCCCTGTTGAGGTTTTCGTATGCAGGTGGTATATACCTTAGACTGGAAAATGGTTGTGTACCGTCGAAAAACGAAAAAACCTCTTACTCTTGGTGTATCGCCATAAACACCCGCTCTTGTATCATTTAAAATCCTTGAGCCAAATGCGAATCAGGTAAGGCTCTTATACACTAGGAGGTTTTGCGTTTGGTTGCCCCAGTCATTTCTAAAAATAAAGGCAATTTTGTGTGGTATGTAGAAGATGAATGTGGTTAATCTACGGTCAGTCCTCATATCGAAGATGAGTCTACTCGTTGGTGTTAACAAAGTTGTTTTTTGTACTTACATACATGCAAGCGCTGCGTAGGAGTCTTATGACCACAGCCTACAACCACGTGATGGTGTACGGTTGAAAACCTCAAGTGTTTCTAAAAGTGCGTTTGCACATCCAGATGGAAGGCTCTTTTTATCTGTTGCTTTTCTTAATTTGCAATAGACACGTTTATTGCACACATCATTTCTTAAATTATTTTTAGTATCACAATTTCAAGTTCAGCTAAAAGCTATTATTCTCACACACAGTTCAATAAAATTAAAATTAATTCTTCTTGCTAATGTTAACGTCATGTTTTCAGAAATTATTTAATTACAAAAATTGTTTAACTTTAATGTAATCATCGTTGTATGTTTGACTTATTGAAAGATAATTATATTTGAAAATTTTTGAAAGCAATGTAAAAATGTATTGACCCTCAAGGATTAATGATACCAGAATATCATAAAACTTAGCAGTTTGATCATTTTTATATTGTTTAGCAGTTGTATAAAATCTTCTTTGTCAAAAACATTAGAAACACATTTTATTGTAAATACTGACAATTTATTTAAAAGATATTAAGTATTTACCGTTTACGAGACAGAAATCAAATCGCGTATTAAAAAATCATGCGATGTACAAAATATATAACTACCTGTTACTAGAAAGTTGCCGTAATTTTGATAACCTATTCTGTCCGCATGTACATATATTGAGTAATATATCTTATCACCAGTTTTTAAACAAAGATCGGGTTCTTCCCAGATCCATCTTCCGTGAACAGCCTGACGTACTACTTTATAATGTGCATTTGGTGAATAGGACAACTCTTTATTTACACTTGCACGAAAACGAACTGAGCGAATGGTGTGGCTATCTTCAATACTCATTCGAAAACCCTGAGGACTAAGCACTTCTATTAGAGGTTTTATTACATTTGAAGCGTCGTTAGGTTGGACGTTTAGTATGCTCACGAACAGGAGTAGTGCTACGACTCTGCAATGTAACATTGTTATTGAGACTGATACGTTTACTTATATTTGTTTTGAACGTTACTGATTGCAGTATCAAGATATTCTGTATAACCTCTGACTTCACATACGTAATTTAATATTCCCAAAATTGATAATTTTAATCTCATCGCTTTCTCTCTCTCTCTCTGCACTACAACCACGACGGGTTTAGCTTTTGCTCGACATTGTAAAAAAATAGTTAAGAGAAAATTCATCCCGAAGATAAAATAAGCGCGGAAGTATATTGACAAGAAACTCGTCACCCATGAAAACGAAAGGGTCTAAAAGCAAACGCCGAACTCAAAAAAACTTATCTTTAGGATCGATTCGACCGATCATAAAATAAAGATAAAGATCTAGCTTTTAATCCTCGGATGGAGCTGCAGCTTTCGGCCATCCTCAGATCGAGCTGTAGCTGACGGACACTAAATCGAACTCTAGCGTTCACTATCACCAGATCGAGCACTAGCTCCGGTTCAGGACAACTCCTCCCAACAGGTCAATCAGTATCGGAGGCAAAACAGCCGCCCTTGGCAGCACGCACCACTAGCTCTACAGCAACAGACGACGACATCGTCTCAGCTCCTCGAAGCCCGTCTCAAACAAAGCAGCAACCTACAAGGACTACCAGTCCACCACCACGAGATGCAAGCCCCATGCGCCTAGGCCAGGTCACTACGTAGACCGCAACCTTCTGAAGCTTTACCCAGATCCAATTTATCAATCAAACAGCTTATTTCGTTTGGTGTTTTTCGTAAATATTTAACTTATTTTTGTTAGGGACCTTCTGTTTGTATTTTAGTGTTCCACTCTTAACCTTTGTTCCAGTATCCCTTTATACATTTTACTTGGTATACAAAGCAAAATATCTCGGTAATGACGACACTCTCTACTCTCCCGTTTTTAAAAATTTACTTTATTATTGCCATCTGCCAGCCTGTAATTTTTTCTTTGTTTCCACACTTTACTAAAATTCTTCAATAACAGTTCTATACCTTTTTTACTAAGATGCTTCATTATTTTAAAGGTAATTTTCTAACTTCAGCTTCTTTATTGGAATTCTTAGTTGCTCATGCCAGATTTTGTCTCTTCACTTGTGCAGCACTAGTTCCTCTTCGTTCCCTGTTGTTCAATTTCCACTATCCCCCTGTTTGTTATCACAACATTCTTGTACTTCTGCTTCTGGTTTCTCAGTCTTGGAGCTCTTTAGTACTCTGTGGAACTATTTCGGATTTACACCACTTCAAGCTTTAGGCTGAATTATTTCTTCGCTTTTTTCTCTGTTTTTTATATTCTTCGTAGCTTTCTGTTAACTTTTTATTCAAGTAGCGTCAGTAGTAAAGTTTCTTTTTGCTACTTCCTTTTGCCATTCTAAGTTCGTAGATAATTTGTTTACGAGGGGTATTGATATCTAGTTAGCCTGGAAAGTTTCTAGTAAAGAAAAGTGAATATGGTTGCTATGGTTACAACTATGATGTTTTATAAATAAGTTGTCAAAGTTTAACATCCATAAGTTGAACGGTGATCAAACTGTGAATTTTTGAAAACAGCATGTCTGAGAAAAAGATAGAATTTGAGAAAATCGAGTTTGGGTCAGTTATTAAGTATTTATTTTTGAAAAGGTTATCGGGCAAAGAAATTTTTGCTGATATGATAGAAACCTTAGGTGATCAGTGTCCTTCATACGCCACTATTAAAAACTGGGTAGCGGAATATAAAAGAGGAAGATCAGATGTGAAAGATGGGCACCGCTCTGGAAGACCAATTTCTGTGACGAAAGTGGGATAATTCTGATAGATTATTTGGAACGGGGTAGAACTATCACGGGAGCATATTATACCGAGTTGCTAACTAAATTACGTAAGAAAACTGTAGAAAAACGTCGCGGAAAAATTGCCAGAGGTGTGCTCTTTTTGCAAGACAACGCTCCTGCTCACAAGTCGTTAATTGCACTGCAAAAAATTGATGAAATTGGTTTTGAATTGGTTGACCACCCGCCCTATTATCCGGATTTAGCACCGTCAGACTATTATTTGTTCCCAAAACTCAAAAAACATTTGAAAGGTAAAAGATTTTTGACAAATGACGAAGCAATATGTGCCGTTGAGGAGTGGTTCGCAGACCAAGGCAAAGATTTTTTTTTAATGGCTTAGAATTACTTTATAAACGTTCTGCTAAATGTATAAGTCTTAAAGGAGATTATGTTAAATAAATAAAATTTTGTTTTGCAATATTGTGGCGTTTTATATGGTACACTATGTACTTATCAATACCCCCTCGTACAGTTTAATATATGCGCCAACTATATATTTGTGCCAGAAATTATTATTAACTAATTGCTTCATAATTTAAATACTGCCTAAATACTAGACTAGAAATCCTAGACTATATTTATTACATTCGATTTTCTTGAAAACGGTTCATGGTATCGCTTTTCAGCAACAGCGTAGTGCCGCCGACTTTACTTTACTTTTTTGAGTATTTGCTTCTCGTGAACTGAATTATATAATGCATTATCTAAAATTACGAATGATAAAAAAGTTATGAACGAAGTTTTAATAGGATATCTACGCCACTGGCGTTCTACCATACAATGACATATCTAAAAATTTTAAATTTTAAATCTTTCACGGATCTCAATTTCTCTTAAAAAAATTAATTTTCGTACAGTCACATTTTTTAGTTGTTGAAAAAATTAAAATAAATGTTTAAGGACTAATTTTAAACTATAATGATTTGTCTAAAATATGAAACATTAAGCTACATGTGTGTATATATGTAAGCATAATAAACGTAAATTCTATATAGTAAATCCGGAACTGTCTCAACTTTACGCGACGACGCGACGGGCAGTTATAAGTTGTCAAGAAAAGGGTGAGGCGAAGGCAAGAAAGTTCAGCTAGTTTTATTTAAAATACTGGAAACGCAATGAACCACAATTAGCTAGCAACAAACTACGTAAATGCACATAAATCTGTCAAATCAGCGTTGAAGAAATTATCACAATTTTAAAAATGTACTTATTTTTGAAAGACCCTGTGTTTAAATTGTAAGATTTCCTTGAAAGTACATTTTCAATAATACGTGATATTGATAGAGGTTTGACACAAATCTTTACAATCTTAAAAATATATAGGCGCACAAAACGAGTGATTCTTTTCAATTAAGATTGGTGCAAAAAACATAACTGTAATTTAGAACATCTGCTAAACATGTTTCTCTTCAAATACTGACCACATATTTAAAAGATATTAAGTACTGATTAGTGATTACGAGACAGAAATTAAACCGCTTAGTAAAAATCATATAATATTTAAGTTATATAACCTACCTGTTACATGAAATTCGCCGTCATGTCGATAACCACTTCTGCCCTCATGTACATATATTGAGTAATACAATTCATCACCAATTTTTAAACAAATGTTGGCATCTTCCCAGGTCCATCTTCCGTGAACTGCTTGATGAATTTCCTTATGTGTATTTGGTGCATAATCCAACTCAGCATTTATACTTATACGAAAACGAACTGACTGAATGGTGGGGTTATCTTCAATACTAATTCGAAAACCCTGAGGACCAAGCACTTCAATTAGAAGTTTTATTATTATATGTGAAGCGTCATTAGGTTGGACGTTTAATATGCTCGCGAGAAAGAGTAGTGCTACAACTTTACAATGCGACATTTTTATTAAAGCTGATACGTTTTGCTTATATTTGTTTTGAAATTCGAATGCAGTATCAACATTTTTCATGTAACCTCTGACTGCGCGCAATTAATATTCACAAAATTAATTTAATCAATATTGTGATTTTCCCGGGTATGGTCGATTACTTCGACAGGTTAATCAAGCAATTTGCAAAAAAGCGATCGGAAATAAATTGAACAAAAATTCGATTTTGGGAACTGGTAACATGAATATGACGTTAATCCACAAAAAATAGGGGATGAAAATTGCATAAAAAAAATTATTTCTATCGTGGAATGTAAAAATGTAATCAATGGTATTGGAAATAAGGAAAAGCTTGTTGTGGATAAAACATAGCGGGGCGTTTGGGAGGAAGGTTTCGTTGTGTTGGTTTCAACAACTAGTTTGTGAAGGTACGCAACTTATAACCTTGTTTGACACTTTATTTTATAACCACAGCAAGAAAAAAACTGTTATAAGGATGTTTATTAGACTTTAGTTTAATAAAAGGCTCAACCCGAAAACATTATTTCCTTACATTTATGTCAAGCCTGACGATTTCTATTACAGTTGGTTGTAAGAAAACTGCTTCTACGCTTCCCGTCCCTTATAGGTAATGGTTATAAAGATTTGTATTTAATAGTTACCTTCAAAATTAGTTGTAATTAATTTTTATGCAATTAGAATTAAAATCTTACAAAAATACATACGGATAAATGAAACTACAGCACAACTAAAATTAGTAGAAGCTTGACACTGCTTTAAAAATTTAATCTTATTACTGCTTATAATCATAATATTATAAATACGTATTTTATAAAAAAATCTAAGCAATAGTAAATCTAGAGTCCACCAACTTTTCTTTCGCCACTTCCAAAATTTCCAGTTTTTCAGCGACAGTGGCCACTTTAAATTCTATACTATCATCACTAGTTTTCACAGCAGAAATTATGTCTGGATTTAGGTTTAATTTCTCACGAATAATAAACCTAACAGTCATTGCAGGATCATTGTTCGCAGGTATTTTTGCAGTAAGAGTTAATGTTTTTGCATCCGGATATTTTTCCAGGAAGGCAGTTAATTGTTGATTACTTTTTCTCTCATTTTCCAATTGGAATTGAAGGGCCAGCAGGTTTTGGGTCGTATTTAAAAGGAAGTGTTCGCAAATGTTTAAATAAGAATCTTGGTTACTTTCTGGCGATGAAGATGAAATTGTAGTTGGTATTGGTTGGGATTCGCCATCGGTGCAAGCTTTGCAGCGTTCTGGTTGCGGTTGGCTTTGTTTTGGAGGCGATTGAGTTGTGTGCAAATCTAATGCTTCAAGGGTTCCATTTTCAAGTTCTGTAATAGATAATAATAGTATAATTGTTAAATAATGTGGAACGCCGTTAACTTTTTATTGGCAGCGATTTTTGCAAAATAAAAGAAAAAATGTAGATATTTGTATTTAATTAAAAACATCTTAGATATTTGTAAGTATTCCAAACTATTTTCGATATTCATAAATATTTAAAAATATATTTGAGATATTCTTTAATCGCGTATTTTAAAATATTTTTAAACACCCTTGTGTTTTAACTTAATAGCCGACGTGTGTTTATTATTATTATTATTTTTAATAAAAAAATAATATCATTAAGATATTTATAAATAAATTAATTAAAAATACTCTGGAAATGTTTTCGCTGTTAATAATATGACTGAAGAAGTGATGCCATAGCGTTAAAAATGTCTTAAAAGTTTACAGCTGATTTGTTTCTGGAAATTATATTACAAATATCTTAGTTATTAATAATTTATGTAAAAAAAAAATCTATCTGTAGGATGGTAATAAATAATTAAAAATGACTTAAGGATATTTACAATTTAACTAATGAGGACTATCTCAACGATGTTTTTTAAGAATTTTATATATTCTATAATTATTCAAAAAAATTTTATATTTAAATATATTGTAAGTTATTTAAAACAGTTTTAATTTAAAATATCTTAGATATTTAAAAACAATATTTTTCAGATATTTGAATATTGGTCTATTTTTAAATATCTTAGATATTTAAATATTGTTATGTTTTGAAATATTGAAATTTACAACATGAAAATAATGTAGAATATTTGGAAATTACTGCCACCTATAAAGTTTGTAAGTCCGCTAAATTGCAATCTTAAATCTGGCAACAGTGAAAAGCTGCAGCCTTTAACGCGGCGCTGCGCACTGATGAAAACACAAAAGTTTGTTCAAGTTTACACATGGCTAAAAAACATAAACTGTAAAACAAGATCTTTTTAAATTGTTGTTGCAGTCATAAAGCCTACATACCACTAGTCTATTCTCTATTACTTAGCAGCCCAGTTTGCCCGTGGGAACACAAAAATAAATGAATCATTAAATGAAGGTATAATATAACCACGCAAGTTGCAACGTTGTCAGACGTAGTTCGACTAAGCGGTTGTACAAACCTTATAGATGGCGGTAATTTTCGAATATCTTAGATATTCGATAATTCTTTTATTTTAAAACATCTAATTTTTTTTAAATTACATAAGTGTATAATTTTTATGAAAATATCTACAATATTTCAAAATAGAATAATTTTTAAATATCTAAAATATTGGAAAAACAAAATTAATTAAACATATCTAAGATATTTTAAATTCATATTGCGTTTAAATATTTCTAAATATCTATAGAATGTTTCTAAATAGACAATTAAAAATATCTCAGAGAGGTGTATAACAACTTAAATATTTTTAATTCAAATATATTTACAGTACAAACCTATAATTGTTTATGATATTTATTATAAATTATTATTATCTCTGAAATATTTTTAAAACAAGTCAATGTATAATTTTATTTTGTTGAAATATGCGTTCACTGAAAAGTAAAACGGCGTTCTATAACATAGATCATTTTTAAAATTTAAATTAGCAAAACTAGCAAAAGTATTGTTTTAAATGCAATAAGTGTTCTCTAGTTATATTTTAATGATTTTAATTTGGGACATGTAATTTCCTTCAAAACATGACAACGATTGAAAGTGACTTGAAGAACTGAAACTAATATTACTACAAATATTTTATTTCCGACTTGCCGCACTTAAATAAATTGCATTTTCCTGAAAAAATTAACCTAATTAAAGAGAGTCAAATTAGTCAAAGAATTGTTTAAACAGCCCTTAATGAAGCTTTGGCTTTTGGAAATAATTAATAATTTGTTTCAACTGATCAAATATTTGTGGTGTCCTACTGTCGTGATTAATTAGGTAAATATATTTATGATATTTATTCATGAAATTTGGTTAGGTGTAGTTGTTGTGTTGTATTTAGCATTCACGATAAACATACATCAATACGTTATTTTTAAAATATTAGATAACTGACCTTTCAGAGAAGATGTTCCTAACTTTCGATAACCCATGTGGTCCTTAATAACAAAAAGCCAATAGTGTACTTTATCTCCAGCTTTTAGATGAGCATTGGGTACCTCAAACGCCCATCTTCCATAATGTGCATGAAAAATTTCTTTAGAGAACTCTCCAACTTGTTGGTGCCGTAAATCTTCATTTATATTTACATGAAAAGCAACAAAAGTAACCCCAGTGCTGTCCTCGATGCTAATTTGAAACCGTTCAGGGCTAAACACATCTATTTTTGGTTCTGGAATGCTGTATGAATCTAGCCCGTCCGACAGACGAACAAATAAAAAAAATGCTACGACCACTTTACACAGCCACATTTTATTTGTTACTAATACGATTATAGACAATATTATTAGCGCAAATCGTAATGAAGATAAACAACGGTATCAAAATGTTCTAATAACCTCTGACGTTCACTGTGATTTGCTGGGAGCATCAAAAATGCTTCAAAGTAAGTCACTACCACTACCACATTCACTTGTGCTTAAACGGAGCTGTGGTACTATATTTATTGAAAATATTGATTTTGTGACACGTTTGTTGATTGTTCTTCATAGTCATGTAGGAGGTGAATTCTTTTTGGTATACGAGTTACATCATTACTAGCCTGTTAGTATTGTATAAATAATTACAGTTAGTTGACCAACTTTATAAAAATTAGAGTGTTTTATCATTGTTTTAGCTAATCAATATTTAGTACTACTTAACCTATAATTTTGAGTAATTATATTGAAAGTAAACTTAAAATTTTTACCCATTTTGCCGTACATCTCCTCCAATTTAGCACCTCCAGTGCCGGATTAAGGTTGCTTGGGCTCTCGGGCAAATAATATTTTGCGGCCCCATTTATCTTTGGCATGAATTATTATTATTTCAATATTAGTGGAACCCATGGGTTATGCGCCTTGCCATTTTTGTTTATTTTAGTTTAATAATAAATAAGCGAATGAAGTAGGCAGCGTAGCGGGCCGCTGATCGAAGTCCTAGTCTATAGCTATCAATCTATCTACCTGTCTATCTATATCTATATATTAAAATCGGATCTCGTTCTCCTGTCTCAACTGTTAGTAACGCGTTACATCTCGAGACAGGTTATTTATTATGTTTGCGGATTCCAATGTTTATGTAAAAAACACTTAGGGTGGTCGGAATTAGGTCGGTGGAATGTATTAATTATATCGTTATACGGTGTAATAGATCACCCACGCACTATCTTTTACGGCTAAACTAGTGAACCTAGATAGATGGAATGAAAAATTTGTTATAAAACGTACACGAGGTATTCAGTAAAAATCTATAAAATATATTTTAGGTACCTTAAAAAGGTAGTGTTGGGAAAAGGCTCTCTAAATTTTCAAATACGAAGGTGGGTCAAGTTACCGCATTTAAAAAATCTTTTTTAACCCAACAACTTAAAAAAAATAAAAATATCGACAGTTCAAACCGTTTCAAAATGCTGGCTAATTATATCAAATAAACGGCCATAACATAAACCTTTATCTAATCGCACATAAACTATTGTATCAAGAAAATTGGTATTGATCGTTAAAGTCCATTAAATTAGCTTTCCAACAATGTTAAAAATAATTTTTTTATTCTTTTCATATTTTTGAAAACTTTTCAAATAAAGTGGTTATAACCATTTTTGGTCCAAAGTCGTAAGCGCAATATTTAGCTACCGCCTTTATGTCAGCAGCTGTGCCGTACCAATGCCTTGGGTTTGGAGCGGGCGGCTTCTACCGCCTATAGATTTAAAGCATAAAAAAGCTTTGGCATTGCTCTACTAACCGTAGTCTCGTTCGAGTCCAGATCATAGCGATCTTGGATGTTGTCTGGGCATGTTAGATGGTAAAAACAGTTAAGTATAATAAGAATAACTGACATTGATAAATTGATACAAAAAGTGCATTTTATTTTTATATACGCCATCATTTTCACTGTTTTACACTTATTCCTATTTGTACAAAAATACCTTGCTTAACATAAAAATACCATAATTTATACAGTCTAGTTATTACTCAAAAAATAAAAATTTTTGAATACATCAATTTATATTTGGCCATATCCAAAATTTCTAATTTGTCAAACAACGTTGCAACTTCAAACGTAATACTATTATCCCTATTTTTGACAGCAGACACAATTTTGGGTTGCAAGTCCAATTTTTCCCTCAGAATAAATGTAACGGTCATCATGGCTTCATCATCAGGAGGTATTCGTCCACTAAGTGTCAACTTTTTGGCATCTGGATATTTTTCTATGGCTGCCTTGAGCTGTTGGTTCATTTTCGTGAGAGCTTGTACTTCCAAATGAAGCGATGCCAAAGCTTGGGATGCGTTCACAATGAGCTTGTCACAGTTACTTAATGGTTCTGTTGGTGCCGTGGATGCTTCAGTTTTTCCGAGGCTGGATGCTGACTGAGTTTTACGTAGATCAGATAGTTTATGGAAGTTAAGATGCTCTGCATAAAGAAAATATAAATTAAACTTAAATTTTATCAAAATAATGGGATTTGCTTTAAGTTCCATCATGTTTCGTATTGTAATTTTTTTTAGTAAAAAACAATATGAAGTCAGAATTAGCTTTATGTGTAGAATTACACTTGAGTTTTTGATAGAACTGTGTGATACGGGGTAAGTCATTTAAGTGTCACCTACTTATTATTTTCTAAACAATTGCGAATATTAACTTATTTTCAATAAAAATTGTGGTTAGTCAACTGCTGCATAAGTTAAAATTAATACCAATTATACTGGGTGATTACTTATGCCTGTACGGCACATTTCTTTGTTATTTTTAATGGAACGCCCTGTACATTATTGCATACATTCATTCTGCATTTAATTTTAGGTACGAAAGTGGTAAGGTACTATAATTTTAAAACTGGTGGTTTTCGAGATATTTAATTTTTTTAAGATTTTGACATCTCTGGAATTATACTACAAAATTAATATTTTCAGATACCAAAAACGATCACTCATCGCTATTATGCGCAGACTATAATTATAGTGTAGAGTATTCAGCGGTATGTTTAAAATAGCAAAGTATTACAAAGGGTGCTCATAATTTAATGTCCATTTTTCAAAATTTCAAATGTCAATAATTTTTAGTTTTTTAATTAATTGTTTCATTTTTTACTATGAACAGAGATTCCACTTTTTCAGGTTTTCGCTCGTATCTAGTAAACCATGTATATTATAGGAAAAACAAAATCACCACTACATTGCTCTCCTAATTTGATATTTTTTATTTAATTTAATACTACAATAGTGTCCTATACAGCCGTAACTAAACACCCATTAGAATTCGTAATGATTTTATTATATTGGTATTATTGTTATGCAATTATCAAGAACTTTTATTAAAAAACCAAATTGATATTTCCAATAGTTTAAGAAATAATGGTGGCGTGGCACTTCTAGTACTCGTCCTGTATACGTACAGTTTATACAAATTAGATAAGATATAAATGTAATATTGTCATGTGCTATACAGACTACAGAGTGTCCATTCTTAGACGCTCACCATTGGGATCTCTCTTAGCTATTTAAAGAGATACAAAAACGGTTAAATTGGTTAACGTTGCGAAATTCTTTTGTTTATCTATAGTAAATCCTTAACAGTCTCATCATAACAACACGACGGGATTTTGCTATTACGGCGGTCTTTTGTAACTCCACTCAGTATATTGATTGTTTTCGGCAATTATATATCATTGCTGCCACTGCTGTTGTTATAATGTTTATTTATAGTTTACTTAAGGCCGTCGTACAAATTTTGACGCCTTTAGGCAAGAACAAAATACCGCCCCTGCTGCCCGTCCTACATATAAAATAATAATAACTAAAACAAAATAAATTTTAGTTAATTAAACTAAGAATGTAACAATAACAAATTTTATAAATAAATAATTGCGCTCCAATAGTCACACTTTCTTGCATTTAAAACTGCAAAGTCTTCAACCAATAATTAGTATTTGAAACACGTTAACGTTCACCAGTGCTAGTCCTAAATATTTCGTCAGACTTGCCGCAAGGTTTTGAATTGACGCATTTACTTGCATTGTAAATTCGGAGACACTTTTATTTCTTACCCCTAATAAACCAAAGGAAATTATTCAATATAAACATCCTAAATTTTGTAAATTTCATTAGAATAAGTTGATATATTGCTGTTTATGTTTGCCGACCCTCCAGAAAGAAAGTACCCCATAAATAACAAATTACAGCAATAATAGTGACGGAAATATAAGCAATTGCCATGCCGAAAACAATCAATAAACTTGAAAGGAGTTTCAAGTGGCCGGTGCCGTCGTGTGACAGTGATAAATTTGGCGATAGGCAAGAGATGTCGTGTTGTTATGGTGAGACAGTTACGGATTTTATATGTAGATAGCGCAGCTTTATTTCAAATTATTAATAAGCTTAAAATTTCTTTGCCCTAAATTAACCGCCGTCGTATCTCTTCAAATAAGCGAGTTCCCAACGGTAAGCGTTAAAAAAGGGCACCTTGTACACTTAAGAGAAAAAACTGTAATCTTTAAACTAACTGTAATCATATCAACATCCGCAGACAACAACGAGTGCAGATTTTGGGTTTTCCTTTAGTGTGAATAATAACATTGACCTTGCTGTGGCAACAAAATATGGTTACCGAGGCAGATGAATTAGAACACAATAACAATGTAGGTTCCTACTAATTTTAGTGGCAGTAATTACGACGATTTAATTGATGTAGTTAATTGTATGAGCCACTTTGTGATTACTTATCTGTTAACATTTAAAACGGCGCGGCATAATAAAATTAATAAGCGAAGATTTGTAATGAGAAGCAACCTAAATATTGGAATAAGTAAATAGCAATAAATTTTAGCGCAAATTGCAATCTAGGTATTAATAATGCATAAGTAGTTGTTTAAATTGGAACATGCATGCTGCTGAATTAAACATTTGCAATTTCAAGGTATTAACACCTCTGCCAGTCACAAAATATGCTAATAACTTATTATTTATTCATCAAAGGTTGTCACTACTGCCAGTTCCTACGCTAAATTAGTTTTTAAACTCATAAATGTTGATCAGAAAATTGAAATATTTCTCGTACCTTTTACAAAAAAAGAATCGCCTTCCACTCTGTCAGCTCTGCCATTTTTAACTGCCAATAACCAGTAACTAATTTCGCTTCCAATTTCTACGCGAACTTTGCGTTGGGTAAATGCCCATCTTCCATCACGTTGGCGAAGCACATTTTTGAAGAAATCTTTTTGCTGATCGCCTTTCTTTATGTTGACATGATATTCTACTCTTGCTAAACCTGGTTGATCCTCAATGCTAATGCGAAAGCCCTTAGGAGTAAAAACTTCTATTTGTGGGTTAATATGTCCATAATTAGCATACGATAACGCCAAGAGAGAAATTATTAACACTACTTCACACGTTAACATCTTTATTTACTCTACTGTCTGAATTGCCGAGATTATGATAGCATTATTTATGAAAAGATATTTATATGCAAAACTAAACGATGGGAAAAACCAAGCGGAGAGGAGATAAACTCTGATTGTGATTGTTCTGTTAAGAAGTATGAGTATACTGTTACCTACTTCTGTCTTGCTGCGTAACTAAAACCTCAAAACAGTGACGGCTCGTTAATATTTACTACGAGAGGGTGACACAGAATTGCTAATTTCCAAAGCACACAAACTGTCCCTCTTCATAGTGTTTTTTCGTAAATGTCGTTATACGTATAAGGGTTGAAAAACGGCCTCATTTTCGACGATTGTCAAGGGTAGGGTAAATATTATTTTCAATAATTTCATCTATTTCGCATATGTGCTACAAAAATTGTTGGCAGTAAGTAACAGTAACACTACCAAGCCACCAGCAGCTTCTGTATAATCTTCTCTATTATAAATGACGGTCAATTTGTGTTTAAGCGTTTAGGTTCCATTAATATTTAACCTTGCAACCTCGCAGGAACGTTTGTTTATTCGATAACATAAACATCGCGATACCAACTTAGACAAAACTGCAGTCTGTAGACTGCAACGTGAAATGTAATACACTGACGTGTAATAAATAATAAAATAAAGTAACTTTTTTTGATTCTTACCTAGTATACTATGGCACAAACTCCTTCCCTCCCGGAGGGCGCTTTTTATGTTTTATCTCATTTGTTTACATAACCGCTGTCTAGTTGCTCGCCTGGGATGCGCATATCTGAAGTTTTGCCAGCTTAGAATTTCTTTCATAAAAACATCGCCTTTATGTAGTAAAACTTAAACGGTATTATATGCATTAGAAAAGTGGAGTATGTAATGTTGTTTACTTTGCGTCACCTTGCTTACGAGCCGACACTGCTTAAAAGTATGTTTTATCTTTGTTTTATTCGGAAACTGTGGATGAATTTTTGGCTTTATCTAATATTTATGAATGAGATTTCTAATCATTATGACTGGCAATTTTGGAAAAAATTCCAATAAAAACTTAGACATTTGTGGTTTTTAAAAATATGTCTCAATAGTTCTTAGTATTTAAAAAATTTATAACCCACTTTCCGGGATTCAGAAAATTAAAAATGCGTAAGTGTTGTTTTTTTAGGAACGTGCAACAAGCTTTTTTCATACTCAGAACATTGTTAGTTTTTATATTCTTAAAAATATTTTGTTATATTAAGTTATAGTACAGTTAACACATACTCTGAACATGCTTAGTTATGTAGGTAGATAAAAAGATTTTGCAACGCTCTCGTAGACTCAGAACACCAACATAAACAGGTGCAGCTAGAAACCCAAACAATTTTAGCGTCTT